>CM053399.1:142066939-142175229 GCA_028644305.1 Xerus rutilus
TTTAATATGAAGAACGTAATCTGCTTATAATTTTGTGCAAAGTTAGAAAAATTATGATTGTAACAATTTTTTTCTATTTGCCTCAACAAATGTTTTCAGTGAATAGTATGTACAGCTTCTGATAATTTGTTTTTTTCTGTTATGTTTGCCAACATGTATTAAAATGCAACTTTTGGGAAAAAAATAAAATAATAAAAAAAAAAAATAAAAAAATAAAAAAATAAAAAATAAAAAAAAAAAAAAAAAAAAGAAAGGGAGTGTGGGGATGTGGCTACGGTGTCCTGTGTCCCCAAATCCCGCACGAAGTTCATTCCTGGATGCTCTCTCTGGGCAAAAATGAAGCAGAAAAAGTGTAAAGAGACTGCTGGGTAGCAAAACCACTTAGGTTCTTCCTAAATTTCAATGTGTATGCCACTGTCTCTTCCTCTATGTGGCCTGCCATAGATGTTGAGTTAGAGATTGGAGGCAAATGCCACATGATTAAAACAAGTCTGAACCTGGCTGAAGACCTGCAAAGGCGAAAGATGGGAGTCCCCACAAGTAATCAGCATCTAATCAAACACTACAAATTCAGAATTTTAACGGGTTGTTTCTTCTGTTGGAAAAGTGGCAAGATGTAAGTTTGAAGACAAAGAAGCTATTTAGAGGGTAGGAGTTGGTTACATAAGTCAAAAATGCAGAGGGGGGAAATAAAATACACAGAAGATTCTATAGCACTAGGCAAAAAATTAACATCTCCTAAACCAATCACTATAATTTACCTTTAAATACTCTGGTATGACCAACAGTGTAAGAATTCATTTGTATGACGTACCTAGAATAGGCAAATCTATAGAAATAGAAAGCAAAAAGGCTACCAGGGCAAGAGGTAGAAGAGGTGAAATGTTACTGTTCAATGGGCACAGAGGTTTCTGTTTAGAATGAAGTTTCTGGAAACAGATAATGGTGATGGTTGCACAATACTATAAATGTGCTTCATTCCACTGAACCATATGTTTAAAATGGTTAAAATAATACATTTATGTAATGTATATTTTATTACAATAAAAATTTTTAAGTTTGTTATAGATCAGTGTAATGTTATGTGTGTACAAGTAGTTAAGCCTTAATTCTAGGGGTATCCATCTAAAGTTGTTATTTACACAATCCAGGAGTAGTTAACAAGCATAAAACAAGTGTTAAAATCCAAAAGTATAAACCTATCTACTATCCACATCTAAACAACCAATTCTCTAATTTCCATAATGAATGTCAAAATGAATTTTGTTTTGTAATCCAGTTTTTTGTTAATTGGTGTTAGAACTAGGCTCTTAATAGTAAAACTGAAAGTATTCAAGATATGTAGAGGGGCTAAGTTAGATAGGCCACCCACCTGCCTGTAAATGGGGCAAAAGAACCCAAGGGGCTTAATCCAAGATGATCCCATCCTTGTGAACAGAGTCTCTAAGTATTAAATGGAATCAAGTTCCCCCCGCCCTTGTTTAAAGGGATTTATTTTTTGCATGATGCAAACAAAGGATACAGAATTCCACCTTTGAGATGTTTTTAAACTCAAGTGTAAATTTCATTTAAAGTTCTCCAAAGCACCAAAAAGAGACATACACTAACAACTGGAACTTTCTCAAGCTCACAGAACAGTTGATGGATCACTTTGGGGATGCCTGCTAATGTCAGTATGTGTGGAAGAACTTGGCCTGAGACCTGCTTTCATCATAGCCTGTACAACAGATAACCCTGCTCCTTTCTCCTTGGTATCTGTCATTACCTACCCTAAACCACTCCTCATATTGATGACTGTGTACAAACACACTATTTTCTGTAACACTCAGTGAACTAGAGTCTCAACTACAGAAAAGCTAAGCCCAGAAAATTCCACATCCAATTTTAAATAGTACAACAGGTTCATCTCAGAACGGTCTACAACATGGAACTGGGGGTATAATACAGTGAACATTACTACATTTTGCCAAAGTGACTGACTTTCAGCATTTAAAAAAATCTGCTGATATAAAATGTACTAATAAATATTGCCAATTCTGTATTTTAATCTTATTGTAACATGAATGGACTTGCCCCTGAAATAAAGGCCTAGAAATACTAAGAATATACAGGTTTAAGAACAAACCTAGTTTGTCTTAAGATTCTAAGATGTTAGATCCCATATCATTTTGCTTGAGAAGATAATTGCTGGCTCCACCCTACATGGCAGAATCAATTGGCACTGTGTTTAAGGAGAGCTAACTTGATACTCAGGTTCACAGAAGAAGAGTCACAGAACTTCAGAGTAAGACTTGACATATTTAGGAAAGCTACTTTATTTTACACAGAAGAGAAGTAAACTGGCTTTACACATCATAATCAGCCTTTCAGGTACCTTTTAAAGTAGACCAAAAGCAAACTACAATTCATTTTGACGGTGTGAAAAAAGTTCTCGCAGACTAATTCCATGACCAGGAAAAAGGAGTCAGAAGCCAGTACCTTGAAAGCCACTGTCTTAATGAACAGTGACTCCTTAAGTCACTAAGTGACTAGATGGAACACACCATAATGTGAGGAAATACAGGGGTTACTCCTGTGACCTTGAAAAACAAAAGTGCAACAATTATAGCTTATCTATTCACATGCATCTGTTCCTCCCCTTAACTTTAAGTTGAATCTGACTTTCTCAAGATAAAGTCCAAGGTCAAACAGATTATAAAGAATTGAGGGCATCACCTCATCTCCTCTACAAGGTAATAAACAATCAAGTCCATCATCCCACACCAAGAAATGCAAATTTCAGATGAGGTCCAAGAAGGGGGTGGATATAGGACTTGTAAGCCATATACACTCTCCCTTCAAAATCTAAGCATTATGTAGAAAATGGCTCCAGCAAAAAGTACAAAGATGAGAAAAGAACTCATTAACAGCTAAAAATAAACTCTAATTCACAATATGCATAAGGATTTAACAGAAAAAGGAAAACAAGATGTAAAATTGCATCTGCTAAGTTAACCATGCCTTCATGGAAATTGCCCCTCCACCCCACACAAAATGAAATCTGTAAAATCTGTGATGACTGAATGAAGCAATGCTTTCAACGAATATTTCAACAAAGAAGAGAACAGCAATAGCAATATCAATTTTTTTCTAAGTCCTCTAATATGCTAACATTGCAGGAATACTGAGCTTCCAAACTGGATACCCCAGCACATAGTCCTATTGGAACATCTGACAAAATCGGAATATTTACTAATAGCATTTGTAATTTATTTCGAAGGGATATTCATCTTAAGGAAGAAAATGTCAATAAAAGTACAACTAAGCCATGGTGTTTTTTGTCTAACCAATACTTTATGGCTAAATTTAACAACCTGCTCAACTTCCAGGCCATTTAACAGTCCACTGGGGGAGCCTGGCTGATAGTACCTGGCTAATAGTACCTTTAAGTCAAGCAACTTCATTCTGAGTAACATGCACACAATACCACACAAAGCAATAGCTCCACACTCCAGTGCTCTCATTCAAAGAGGCTGGTGGTGTATCAGTCATTTTTCTGGGGTCCCAAGTCTTGTCTTTTACTGCCTATTCCTATTTTATCCAACCCTAGAAAACCAATTATAGAGGCCAAATCACCTAGAAAGCCAAAGGACAGAAAAAAAGCTCTGCATTCTTCCCACATCGTGAAGAAGTAAGAATTCTATGATGATAGATCCAACTGAAGATGTTTTTCCAAAAACTGCTTTACTCAAGGAAACATCTGTGACTGTCATGTGACTTTATAAAAAATTAGCTGGTAAAAATAGAACAGGATCAAGTACCTTATGTGCTCCTTACTCTGTGGAAGAAACAAGCTTGGAGTCCAATACCTCATACAAGCCCACAATACAACTAAGGAGCCAAGCTGGACTTAAACATAAGCGTAACAATGTTCTTTTCATGCTCAAGTGTCTAAAACCAGTGCTCCTGAGACCAGCTCTCTGGCAGCAAAGGAGGCAATGAATATTCCATTTCAATGTTAACCCCAACTTAACAGCAACCCTAGCACACAGAGGATTCAGGCAAACCTTATTACCAACTGTACCACACCCATCTCACATGACACTAAGGAGCTCAAATACACTTAACTACCATCTTGCAATTTTCTTTCTTTGAAAAGGCATAAAGTAGAAAACTTTATTCTAATTTAGAATATAGAATGATCACCCCTCAATTAGCTAAAGATGAAAATGATGTATAGCATAAGAGATTACTCAGGAGTTAGATTCCCCAAAAGGTAATTTTTTGTAGTAGTTGTTTTGGGTTTTGTTTTGGTTTTTTGTTTTGTTTTTTTTTTTGTACTGGGGATTGAACTCAGGGGTACCCAACCACTGAGCTACATCCCCAGCCCTATTTTGTGTTTTACTTAGAGGGTCTCACTGAGTTGCTTAGCGCCTCACCATTGCTGAGGCTGGCTTTGAACTTGCAATTCTCCAGCCTCAGCTTCCCAAAGTGCTGGGATTGTGTGGCATGCGCCACCGCAACTGGCTCCAAAAGGTAGTTTTAACTGAAGAACTGTTTCTTCACAATACTTAGAAGAGCTAACAATGCTAGTTTGTTGCTTACAGTCTTGCAAAAATATTTGATTACAGATGCTTTTGCCAATAAAAGAGGCCTCCAATAGTGCCAAAAAGGGAGGGGGGAGATCAGGAGTAAAACATGCTAATTAAGCCACTGTATGGACCTGACAAATCAAATGACACAAGTAAAATGTCAGAAAATATTTGTTGAAGTTGACCTTTTTAGTTGGAAAGGGACAATGAGGGTTTCCACAGCTCTCAAAATTCAGTAGCATCAGTATACTCAGATGAAAGTCAATTAACTTAAAACAAGCTCTAAAGAAGTTGGCAAATTCTGATGCACAGCTTTAGCTTCAATGATCAACTATTCTGTTCAGGAATACTCAAAGGAAATTTTCCAATATGTACTAAATACAACTGTTCTGCTCTGTTCAGGATTTAGCAGAAAGTTTAAAAGAACAAAGGCTAGTGCTAAAATAAATGGAAGAAATAGGATTGTGTAAAAATAAAACCATCAAAAGAAAAACGGGTTGATTTGGCACTACTTTATTAAAACTGGAGTAGGGGGGGCAATTTCATACCTGAGGAAAAACAGGATTTTAGCATTCTCCAGATTACAAAAGAATTCAGAAGTGGTATATCAGAATTTTTTTCTCTCATTTCAGTTTCTCTCTCTTCCACACTTACAACCATTACTATGACAGGCACTTCATAAATAGAGAATGATTTCTATTCTGTACCACCAATCTTCTGATGCAGAGATAAACAAGACCACCCAAAAAAAACAAAGTTCTGGAATAAGCAAACATATGTACTCACACCTTGCTAAATGATAAGACTGCAAACTCTTGCAAGAGAACTGTATTTTCATTTTGTATGAGTTGGAATACATTAACAAAATTTGTGTTTTATAACAAACTTCCAAAGGAATAAAGTCAAACTAAACTAAAAGATTACATGCCTAAACTCCCCAGTAAAGACAATCTTTCTCCAAGTCTCAGAAACAAGCACCAAGAATGCACAAAATCACAACTCAAACTTCATTTACCTCATAAGTTCAATGTTATATTCCAGCAATACTCTTTAAAAGCTGTTGAATAGTTACATAGCTGGTTCCTGAGAGTTGTAAATACAGTATTACATTTTCTTTCATAGGAATTAACTATATAAACACAAAGATAAACATTGGGCTATTAGGGAAATAAAACTTCAGACTACTTGACCCTTCATGGGAATAGCACTGTTTTAAAACTTTTTTGAATCCTTACAATAAACATTTTCTCCTCCCACCAACTAGTCATTAAAGGTCTCACCACCACAGGATACCCAAGGAAGCAGTTTTTCTGTTTAAGTCTGCTAGCTGGGAGTTAACTTATTTCATGGTGAAATCCAGAATATGCCATCCTAAGATATTCCACTTTGGCATAAGTATCATTTTAAGCTGTAGGCAAATGAGAATCAACAGATGGAAGAATTCTCTGCCTTTCCCCTTTTTGCCCTAAAGAACAAATACCCATATGAAGGTGTCCTCCATCCATACCAATAAGAAGAGAAATGACTCTCATCATAAGAAACAAAGTAGACCCAGATAAGTCTGCATAAACAATCCTTAGTAAAGGAATTCTTCCTTTGGTAATTGTCTCCACTTATTTTCTAGTCACTCACCCATAATCTATCATCCTTTAAAACCCAAACCTTTCTTCTGTTAAAATGTTATAGAAGTCCCCAAGTCTAACTACTTCTTTACATTTCACTTCTTTTTGTGAACTCTGGAGCCTGTGAAATAGTAATAAAGATCACGTGTGTTTTCTCTAATTAATCTGTCTTTTGTTAGGTTTAGTATCTGAGGACTCACAAATTAACCCAACAGTAGTGGAAGTTTTTCCTCTGACAATGGTAAAGAAGTGTATTTGATTTCTTTAATTTGATAAATTCTAGTTCCATTATCTATAATCTATCAAAATAATCAACAATAACACTAAATATTGTTCCATAAAAATATCAAGTTCAGATGAAAAAAGTCTTTTTCCAGAACTTCATAAAGCAACTCCTATAGCAGTAACATGGAATTTTTTAATGACTGACTGACTCTGACCTTTAGAAAAGAAAAGGGTACAATGGGAGAATAATTAGACCTAAAGATATATTGATAAAAAGGTTTTCTAGTACCTTTTATCTGTTAGAGATGCTTCAAACTTCCATCAGGGTTCCACAAACTCAGTACAAATATAATTTTATGCAAATTTAGCCAATGAAATCTAAAATTAAATTCAAGCGTATTGTATTCCAGTTAACACACCAGGAGCCTCCAAAGCATTTATCCCTGGCCAGCCAAGTTACCTGTTTCCTACAAACCCAGGAACACACAAGCCTTTCCACCATCTTTGATTAAACAGCACACTCTGCAGAGTGAGGTATTTATTAAGTTACCACACACCCACTCACCAACCACCCTGCTGTTTTTAACTAAGTGTGAGACTCAAATCTTGATCTAGTTACTCCGGACCCTAACAGACTCACTTAAGATTGTAACTGACGTACAGAACAGAGTTTCAAATTAATGGTCATCACAACAGTCTGTGTTCACTATAATTGACTCTATCACAGCAAATAAATGCTATTAAATTTGAAGATATCCATTAGACTAATAAGAATACCACTTATCTGTTTAAATCTCAATGAGCTAAGACTATTTACTTAAAAAAAAGAAGTGAGAATCCTATGCCACTAAAATAACATTTCAAAATCAGTACTCCACAGAATGAACAAGGATCAAAACTAGCTTTAAGGCTGGGGCTATAGCTCAGTGGTAGAGCACTTGCCTAGCATGCGTGAGGCACTGGGTTCTATCCTCAGCACCATATAAATATAAACAAGTAAAATAAAGGTATAAAAAATACAATAACATTATTAAAAAAGAATATTTAAAAAACTAGCTTTAAAGTTCTCAGAAAACTAATAAGCCTTATATAAAAAAGATTTCACTCCACCAACCCTAACAGTAGAAGAGGCCCTGGTTACCTGCAAGGCACCACCTGTTCAGGAGGTGGCTGACAACTGCAAAGTCTCCTTTGGTCCCTATAGTTTATACGTGTCTGTTTTGGATTTTGTTTTTCTTTCTTGTGTGAAAGCCTCTAGGTGGAAGCTAATGGAGTTGGCATAAGGCCCTCAAACAATTTATGTTGTAAGTGTGAAGCATCAAACCAGGATAAAACAAGCAATGTTCATTACCTAAAGCCTCTACAATTGTCTAGGTCTTCTTTCAGAAGAAAGGAAAAGTAACCATTATAGGATAGTCTATCCTGTAGTTCTGAAATACTAACTACACAGACATACACACTCAGGGAAGGGCAGGTGGTCATTAAAGACAGCCCCAGGACTTTTAAACTCAATATCTCTAGTCCTGATCCTCAGGAATGAACTCAGAGACCAACGCTGAGGAGGGACCAGCACTTGAACACTTGCCACAGAATTAGGCATTGCAGTGAAAGCACCTCTCCCACTTGCCCCAAGGCTAGAAGAGGTAAACCTGGAAATCCCTGGTTCTGTGTCCCTGTAATATGTTTGAGAAAAGACATTACCTGGAACATTGTGAGACTCACTATAGAGACACTCATTCAGTAGGTCTGGGAAGGACCCAGAGCTTGCATTTCTGAAGACTGTTACTAGTGATTCCAATCAGGTCATAACTGACCACACTTCCAGAGACCTATAATTCCCAAATGGCTGGGCTTCAAAAATCACCTGGGAACCCTCTGACAACAAAGTCCAAAGGCATCCTGAATCTGTAATTTTTTTTTTTAACTCCCTTAGGTAAGTATATGGTGATGAATTTGGGAAACAGTGAGCTAAAATATCTAAGTTCACAACCACAGATGTTTCTAGAGAAGCATGGATGTTCTTGTTCATTCTGTGTATCTTTCAGTCTTGACCTCACGAATCTTCCCTCCCGCTTTCAACACACACACACACAAACCTCACTTTGGAAAAAAGCTGTATGTGTCACTATAAATTCATGGTTTTGCCCCATGCTTAACTTTAAAATAAGTCCTTGCCTCCAACAAGAGGTTAAGAGGATAATCTGAACAGAGAATCCTGAGACAGAATTCTGAACACTACTCTATGCTATATAATAGCTGTGTAGCTTTGGAGCAGTCATTTCACAAACGTGGGTCTCTTATCACTTGTTTGCTGAAAAGAGGGGAAGGGGTTGGCTAAGGTCACCTACTGGGCTTTTTGGCTCTACCCTGTATAACTCATTCCTTGCCTCAGAAAGTTCATTTCACTTCTCTAGAATGCAACATCAGCAGGTGTCAACAACTTGTAAGTGATTTAAGAACCAACATCAACTAAGCTGTGCAAGCAGCAGTGGCTTCTTGTGATGAATGCCTACAGATAGGAAACAGGCTGAGGCATAAAGCTGGGCACCAGCCCAAAGAGAGGGCCTGACAATACAATAAATAGAATGCAGGCTAGAGAGAAGATCATTGTATTTGCTTGTGAAGACATTTCTTAATGTGCCAACCCAATCCTCATTCTATCAAAATAGTGACATTAATTTGCTAACACTGACACAGTCTACAAATTATATGCTCTCTTCTTGAACTAAAGAAAGAGACATACATTCCTAACTAGGTATTTTTGTAGCTGGGATATATGTTTCTAATTCATCATTAAATAAGGTTTAAGAAAAGCTAAAGGAGGGACTTCAAATCATCTTCCTAAACAGTGATTCAAGTTTTCATATAACCCAGATAATTACTGCTCAAGCTGCTACAATATCACAATACAAAAGTCTGACCCAAATGCTCCCTAGGAGTTGAATAATTAGAGAGGGACCCAAGAATTCTGACTTGTCTCTAAAATGTGTACTGAGAAACTTATACAATATGGCCAATGCTAAATTCATCAGGGCAGGGTCCACATTCCCACAAATTACTTCTAAATCTTCATAGAGGTGTGTTAACAGTACTTGTTAGAAATATATGCCTACTTCACAACATACAACCATTCAGAACTCAGTTTTTGATATCTACCATCTAACAGACTATTTTGTTCGATACAAACATTTATTAAAAAGCTCAGAATTTTAAAAACAATTCGAAGGCAATTTTTGCTTGAAGCTAAATGAGTCAGACCCTTTTGAAAGCCATTTTCACTCATACTACAAATGACATCAGTGAGCTAAATCAAAACAGGGTTACAGAAGTAGAGGTATGCAGTACTTAGATTTAGCTTCTCAGTTTTCAAACATATACTTCATTATCATTTCATTCATTTTATGAATATGCTAGTATTTTATTGATGTGATCAGGTTAGGGAAAAATTTCAGATTAGACTATCTGGTTACAAATGACTTCAAAAGCTTTTATAGCATCATGTTCAGTGGAAATTTAGTGTCAAGGGGATATCCTCCCAAATAAATCCTGTAATAAAATAAGGCTGGGTAAGTAAATTGAATGGGTTTTCTTTATTGCACTTTATAGTGTCTTTATAGTTCTTAATATGCTAATTATCTGCAGCATGGATAGAGAACTAGCGCATTTTCCAGATTTGTCAATGGGATACTTATTTTGAGGAATAATTATGATTATCTTGTGAAGCTTAAAAAATATCCTCCAAATATGATACTCGCTGTGGAATTTCATGGGTACTCTTACTTATCAGATGTTTTAACAGAAACTGCACCGTAGTGGGAATCAACACAACCTCCCTGTCTCACCGAAAAGACAATGAGGAGAGGATAAGGGGTGCAGCAAAAGGACAACAAATATTAACAGTTTTTCAATATCTAGCTGTGACCTCAAGTGACTTTTTTTTTTTTTTTGTTACTCAGGATTGAACCAAGGGGTGCTTAATGTAAGCTGTATCTCAGGCCCCTTTTTAATTTTTTTAATTTTTAGACAGTCTTGCCAAGTTGCTAAGGCTGGCCTTGAACTGGGACTACACAAGTCCACCACCAGACCCGGCCTTCATGTATTTCTTTTACCATTGTTCACTATTCTGAAGCCAGAGAGGCAAGGGTATAAAGATGCAGAAGTCAAATTTATTTTACTATGTCACATAATAGCACTAATAAAAATTTTATGGAAGAATTAAATAATTCAAGTCTGATTAGAGGTTAAGATTTGAAAATCTATGAAATGTTTCCCATTGCAATTGCTTAACACAAAAGATGACAACATTTTCATTTACCATTCCCAGTCTCATAACAAAGAAATATGATTTTAAAGCCAGGCATGGTGGCGCACGCATGTAATCCCAGCACTTTGGGAGGCTGAGACAGGAGAATCGTGAGTTCAAAGCCAGCCACAGCAAAAGTGAGGCTCTAAGCAACTCAGTGAGACCCTGTTTCTAAATAAAACACAAAATAGGACTGGGGATGTGGCTCAGTGATGGAGTACCCGAGTTCAATCCCTGGTACCAAAAACAAACAAACAAAATATGAAATGTGATTTTATGCATTATTTAAGCACTTCTTAATGGTAGATGTGGCTATTAAACAATCAAACCATAAACCACATAATTTAGGTCAGTCTTTATGCCATTTAGCACATTTTATCATTTATGTCAAGAAGTTTAGCAAATGCACATGAAAATAATACTGTCTTGCTAAAAAAAATTAAAAAGAAAATCCAGTGTTGGGACAGACACAAAGAAGAGCCTTTTGTTCACCATCTTTTCCAACTTTTCAGAAACTGTTTGTTTATAAATTTCAATATGCTGCACATTCTCATTTTGGAAGAGAAACTGAAAAATCTCTTCCATCTGATTATCAGTAGTCAACAACAAAAAAGAACTTTACTGATAATATCGAAGTGAACACTAAAGCAACATAATTAGTTAAAATATAATTATTTGGTATGGAATGAGAACAGTAAGTTTTATTTGACTCATGAATAAACTCCCTCTTTAGCTCAAGGAAACAGGATAGTGAGGCCAATCAAGTCCTGGTACTGACTCTAGGAAATCATATGGAGAGAATGAGCCCTGAGGTCTTGATGACAGAATAGCTAAAAGTCAGAAGTCCACACTGAACTAAGAAATGACCTAGTGTGACCTCCTTTCTGTGTTCTACCTTACTTATACCAAGGGAACCCTGAGGCTAAGAGTTGACTTGTCCAAGGTCCCATGACTAGTTAGGAGTTCAAACTCCTGGTCCCATTCTTAACACTACATTTAGTATCCTTCACTGATTTCAAATATTTAGTTTGATATTTTGGGCTTATAAGGTATGCAAAGCAATTGGATATACATCAGCACTCAAATTTAACAACATGAAATATCCAGGAGTTCTGTGTATGCTTCATACAGTTTTAGTGTTTGAAAGCAACTAGGGGTGGGGTGGGGTGGGATGTGTGTGTGGGGGGGGGTTGGAGTGTGTGTGTGTGTGTGTGTGTGTGTGTGTGCGCGCGCGGCCCTCCAAAATTTCATGCTTTGAAATAAAATTTGAAACTTGTTTCATTATGCTGATACAATCATTAACAGAAAGTCTGTGTAAAATAGCAGTGCTGAATGATTTACAAATAGCACACACTATGTTCTCATATCTTGACACACAACCCTTCCAATGTGAATCATCTATATAAAAACGGCATACCTGTTATTTTGTCTCTTACAAGCTTACAGGACTCTATTTCACCAATGCTCCCAAAAAGACTCTTTAGCTCCTCCTGTGTCATGTTCTGAGGAAGGTAGTTGACTATTAGGTTGGTCTTGCTGTCCTCTGTGTTCCCAGAGTCAACTGGTGATGAGCAGTTGTTGTTTATGGTGGTTGGACCATTGGCTGTGTTATTGCAAGTTGGCCCATTAGACAGTTGTGTTTCCATGGCAGCAATTACCTGCTAAAAACAGAGAAAACAAGAAATGTCAGAATTCATATTTCACAACCTATTAGAGATTCCATCCAAGAGTTTAAACACTTGTCACTAAACACAAGTCATTCTGCTGAAATTACAACAAAGCTTCAAAAGTGAAACACCTACACTGATTTTTACTTCATGTTAAGTTATTCAACTTAATTATTGCAATTACATTTTCACATACATATTGCATACATGCACATAAGCACAATTTAAGCCTTGTGAATTTTCTAAAATTACATTCTGGTTCTACTCACATACCCTCACTCACCTGCAGTGTCCAGAGGAGAAAATTTAGTACTGAAGGGCACAGAATTGAGCCCTGGCTAAAAATCATACTAGAAAACAGAAGTGCTTAACATGCTACCAAAACAAACCAAAAAATGATCTACTAAATCTGAAGAGGATTTTCAGTTAGGCTAAGAAGTTCAATATTCTAAAACTGACAGACATCCATTAACTTCAAATCAAGGAGCAAGAGTAGTATAAAAAATATAAATTTGTCAACATGTACTGTTTTGGTTACATATTGAAAATATGTTTTTCATATTTGATTGACAATATCTTATACCTCACTATTGGTAGAAAATAAGAAAAATGTTATATGTTAGGGAGTGTAAAGGATTTATAGGGTAACTTGAAAGTGAAGCTGTATTTGGTCTACCTTGTAAAATTTAATAAGCCATTCTTGTCAATCTTGGCAGTTAAAGATCACCAACAAGGGAACTGAACTATAGCATCAAAATAAAAACCCCCAAACAATTCAGTATGTTTTGCCTTGACTGATTTTGAGGAAGAAAAAAAAATCCAGTCCACCAAAACAACCATGTAAATAAATCAACTTTTGCAAACAGACCAGGCCAAGGAATTTTCATTTGAGCACATAAGCCTGTTGAAAATGCAAGTAATAAGGTATCTATAAACTCCAAATACTAGGTAAGTAGCAGAATTGGGGAAAATGGCCTCAAACTGTTCAAGCTACTCTATAAAAATCACTTATTAAGCAATTGTGGATCTAGTTCCCTAAAAACCAATCCTATTATTCTTTGAATAAGAGTCACAAACCATAGCCCCAAGTTTTCCAAAAGCATTTTCCAATAGTTATCTAACTTTGGACAGCCAAGACTGGGGGGGAACCAAAATCAAAGCATCACTGAAAAGATCATCCTTTACATTTTATTCAATGCACCACTCAGTTCCACAAAGAACTACTTCTCAACCTAACAACTCTAAATTGATGGGATGGTACTTTTAGGGAAGTTTTAACATAGAAAAGGTAAAGAATCTTAAGTAAAGAAAAAAAGCAAAGAAGAGGGAAAGAGGGCCACCATATGAGCAAAGAAAAAACTGTCTTTTTTAAAAGAAAATTGCCTAAGAAAAATAAAAGGGCACTTTAGCGGCTAATAAATCTCTACTATCAAGAGATGTTCATAAAAGAAGGCAGCAAGGACAGATCGAGACTGGTCAACTGACCAGACTGAGACTGGTCAGAATGGGACAAGAATCAGTGCCATCATGTTAAAAAAAAAAAAAAAAAAAAAAAAGACCAAATCCAAAATGGCTAGGCAGTATCAGACAACTTGTAACTTTTCCATGATTTCATTTCTTTTTCAAAGAAATGAGTATTCTCCAAGCTGCAAGCTACCTGTGTCAGGTGGATGTTCTCAGACAATAACAAGGTCAAGGAAAATAGATAAACCTTTGGAAATCAGTAAGAAAAAAATCAAGTAATTCAAGATATGCGTTTTATTATAATTAACAAATCTATCTGAAAGTGAGAAGGAAGGAATTTTATATTAACAAAATATAACTGGGTTTGTACAATGTTAGGGGTGGACTGCTCTTTACATAGCAAAATTCTTGAGGGGTTAACCTATGCTGAGCAGTTATGAAAACAAGGAGCTACAAGATGAAAGTGGCCAAGGCCAATTAAAACAAACCACTATTCAAAAGTTAGGGTCTATGCAGAAACTATGAAAGCTGCAAATTTGAGATTCGGACTAAGCTCACTGGATAGCATTTGAAATAAAGTGTTCACTGACTGAAATTAGCAGGATTTAGCAAGGACAACAAACACTCCTCACTTAATTGCACATTTATTTCCATGTTCAGGTGGCAAGAATGAGCTCCTAAGCCAACATTCAAGTGAACAGCTGCAGTAGGCTGTGTGCACTGAAAATTACAGCATCTCTCAGCTATAGGACCATCTGCTCAGAATAAAATGATACTAATGTGCTATATTTTACAAATAATGCATATTCCATTGATAGGCTCAACACAACTGTTCACAGAATGCAAAGTCTTTCAACATTACTGGGCAAATAATTTCCAGCCAGATTTACAATTTCAACTTTTTTTTTAAAGAGCATCAGGAATTTTAAATAACTTTGAAATGTAGTAACCAAAAAAATACATAGTAAACAGAATGTAAAGAATTACGGTAACTTAGTATTCAGACCATACCAAAACTTTTTGTTGTTTTCTTTTTTTAAAAAAGCATGTTGTCACTCTTTTGAGTCTGTGCTAAATCCTAATTTAGATTATAAAAAAGTTACATACAAGAGTATGGTTCTGATCTACATATACCACTAGTTAAAATTGCAATGTGCTTTAAATCCTAATGATGGCCATACCATATAGGTTAAATATAAGAACAATTAGTATGCCAAATGAAAGGTTCAAGTGTTTGGTATGGCCTCAGCACTCCTGCAACATGCTAAAAAAAGTAGCCTACAGAATTTAAGAAAAATCCCACAGACCCCAGTCCAAGGCTCTGCTGCCCACGAACCACTTCTAAGCAGAGAAGCCACATCACACAGTCTGACTGCCATGTTAGTTTGGAGTTGCCGTCTGCAATATGGACACAAAAAGTACCGTATGTTAGATGAGCAAGATAATGCAACAAATCAGTTTGTACAAAATTTACAGTGATTGTATTGATATTCCCAGCACGTCCATGCAGTGTGGCTTAATTGAATTTGAGGCAATTCCAATCTAATCTTTCTAAATTCATTTTACATGTAGTTTTCTTGCACAAATGTAAGCATTTTTAATTAAGAGCCTGATTTTAAAACATTAACTAGTTATCTTGGCATCTATCCTAAGAACTACCTAAACCATCCCTCAAAATATAAAAAATAAAATAAAGCAAAATACTGCATGCTGTCCTTTCTCTTAAGGGCATGGGAGAAGGGAAAAATGTGAATGAAATTTTATGTTGAGAAAAAGTGATCATGCAATTCATAAGTGATTGCTCTACATAAAAGTATGTTTTCCCAAAAATATCAAAAGGGCATTAAGAGAAGCTATATTTACCCCACTGTTACATTATACTACAAATGATCCTTAATCCTGGGACTTAAAATTAAGTGAATGGAAACTGTGAGGTTATTCTGACACTATAGTCAAACTAGTCTCTAACAGTTTCACTGAGAGTTGTTCACATATACTAAGAGGCAGTAAACCAGCATCTTTCAATTGAAATAATTGAACCAATAAATAGGATTGTTTGGAGTAATGTTTGTATAGGATGTCAGTGCTGTGCTGTCCCTGAACAAAATCAAATGAACTTTTTTTAATATGTAAATTGCAAACCCAGCACGATTTGAAATTAGTGCTGCTATGAGGCCTCCCATATAGTTAATGGGCCATTTACCACTTATTACAACTCACCCAAATACTAAACAGAGCCATGATATTGGCACAAAAGCCAAAGTTTACTTTTTAGCCATACATGCAGATGCTTTAAATGGTCAACATAATAATCAAAAAATTTAAGTCTCTGAAAATAGACAATGAACAACAAAGGAGGACCAAAAATGTCCCTTATGTTATTATAACTTAAAATTTTCATTAGAATCAAAGATGGCTGTTAAGTGATTTATTCATGATGCTAGGAAGGACAGTAATAACAGGCAATGATGGATTCCATTTTCTGGCATCTACCAAAAGGGTTTAACATACTTTTTACAGGATGCCATGAAAATGTTTTGCTCTTCTTCCCTTCTCCCACTGCAACCAGAAAATTCAGCCTGACTCTGTTCTCTATTTTTCAGAAAAACTACTTATAGCCAAACTGAACCTGTGAAAAGTAAGGAAGTGCTTTATATCCATGAAATACTCTAACAAGAACCCAAGTATGGTTATAACACAGGAGGACAGAAGGACCACACCTAACAGGTTAAACCAAGCCTAGATTTATGTCCAGAATACACTTGGGAATTAATATCTCAACATCCCTCACTACATAAAACCAGATTCAAATTTAATGGCCTCAGTCCCTTCGGTTCCATAGGAAGTGGACACGATAATGAGCTCATCTATTAACACCCCTCTTTCTGAAAGCCCCAGGGATGCGAACAACCACTTCACTGGACCAACTAGCTTAGGAAGGCTGTGTATGGAAAATGATTCTACTGCACTTTTACATTTCAAACACCCCAGACAGTCTCTCCGCTTGAGGCAGACACGTACCTTTATGGGAAGTTATAAATAAGTTGTTCACATGGCCCTTACCTTTATGCTGGCCAACAATTCAGTTACTAAAAATGTAAAGCTACTTCCCCTTCACTTAAGGACAGGCGATTCTGCTCTACTCAATCTACCACAGACAACTGGGCTGTGCACTATTTATAGATTCCATGGGCTCTGAAAATCTTTGGAAGGAAAAAAGGCCATATTCCAGGGAAACAGAGCCATTATTTTTAAGACTTAAAAAATAATGTTTCAATATATATTTGCCTCTTAATTTAGACATCAATTGTGCCAATTCAGACTGGTTTTCCTCCTGTCATTCTCCCTATAGTAATTTATGAAAAGGTACTTTAGCACAGATCAATCTTGAATATTCTACAACTTCAATTGGCTCCAAGAGATAATGATGAGGTATTAGTTTGGTAGGACCATGGATTTTAACTTGCAGGGAGAGAAGAGGGCAATCTATTTTTTTTTCACAGTCACGAAGTTTACTTCCAAAAGGCCATAAAGGCTTTTTAGATTGATTTTTTTTTTATTAAAATGGTCCACTGTGTACTTTAATAGCTACAGTTTCTTGCAATGGTGAATTGGAACAATGCTATTACTTTAGTTCTCCTATCTGGCAATATTAAGAATCTGAGAAGTTGAAGTGGTCCAATAGTTCCTGATCACATAAAATATGTTCTTGAGAAGTCTCTTTCCAATCATTCCTAGTTTAAAAAAAAATTCTGAATGCTAAGACAATCAGCTTCTTCACTATTTTCAAACCTTTTTGCAGACGACCACCAAATAAGACAGACTGCTAACCAAAAACATCTTAAATATAATCTCAGAATTCTCACTAACTTCACTTGGTATAGTATCTGAGACACAAGTAGCTTCCACAACCACCTGATATAGTAACCAGAGCTCTGTGATTAAAGGCTCAGCAGGACTGCAGAGATGGCCACTACACAGCACCTACTAAATCTATCCAGTCGGTCCCCACTCCATTGCTAAGGCTGCCTTCCTGATCAGGTTCTCACCTTCCTCTGGACCACCAAATTACAACCTTCAGAAAGGTCTCTCCTCATCCCAATGCAAACTCACTCTATTCCTAGGAGGATTTTCCTAAACCCTCAATGGCTCCCTATTGCCTATTATTTACCTGTAAGCTGCTCACTGGAAGTGGTATATACACGAGTGAGCCTCTACAACTAATTTACCAGCCTGCTTATTCAGGCAGGAGCTACTCCTTGTCCTAATAGTCCAGTGCTTCACTTTTTTCTAAAAACAAAGGCTTTTAGAACAGCCTTTGCTCATGCTGTTCTACTGGCCTGCAAGATCCATGCACAAATCCACCCCATCCCCATGTCAGGGGTTTGTGCAGGTTAAGGGTAAGAACAGTGTCTTTAAACAAAACAAAACAAAACCATATCCTTAAATGCATGCAAATCTGGTAGCTTGGTTTTCTACTCTACTTCAAGTTATTATATACCAGGGATAATTTAAAAGCATACTTTCAATTTTTGGCGCATTCCATCAGCCACCCTCAGCCATTAAAATCCACATTTCTAGTACATGGTACAACAAAGAAAACCAATGATCTTTCAAGTAATCAGTTGTATGGTTTTATTTCAGGAAACTATCACACCAACTTGCCAACTCAAAAACACAGAAGCCAGGACAAATCCAAAACCATAATATAAAGATGTTCTAAGCCTCTGGCAAGGTTACAGAGATGTGTCATGTAATATTGATATGATTTTAGGAAAATGAAAGAAAAAAAGGTGAATTCAGAAGAATAAAAAGGAAGGGTTTTGACGCAAAGCCATTTAGAAACCCATCATGTTCAAGTCATGGCGCTCACATAGTTTTCATCTTATGTGACTAGAAAACCTCAGGTGAACATAAACAAAAAGAAAATAATCTCTGAAAAGACTCATGGCTAGAGGCAAAGACAAGTATCTCCCAGAGCAGAAAGGTATTGTGTGGCTAGTGACGTGGTCTTCACACTTACTTGCAGCCAAATGGTTCTCCATACCTCAGGTAGCACAGCACCAGGGCGAGGCAGTCAGGTGCCTTCCTTCTGATCACATCAAGTCTCTTTCTAAAGGCCAAGTGAACTGAAGACATTTGTCTCTCAAATTTAAGAACTAAGCCTAACAAAAAGCAAAAGTGAGAAAACCATCTTCCTTTAGGGCAACTGAGGCAGGAAAGTAATGCACACAAAACAACCAGAGAAATCATCAGAGAAGCTCACAGGTGAGAGCTGGATAAGCAGCCCCTGGGGTCCTCAGTCTGGGAGACACCATTCTGAACAAACACTTCATCTTTCCCATTCAAGTCACTAAAACGGCATATTCAAGATACATTGCTGGCTTTACTGAATTAAGAAGTAGAATAGTTAACCAAGCACTGAAATCACAGGACTAACATGTCAGTTACAAGACACAGCCATTAGTTTGTTTTCTTTAAACATTTTTGATTTTAAGTTACTAAATTACTTTTTGATTTAAAGTTACTAAAATAATTAGTAACTTTAAGCTTAAAGGGACTTCCTCAATCCTAGAATCCTTGTCAACTCTCTACCCAATCCACACCATTTTTTTTTAAGTGCCAGAGATTGAATGCAGGGGCACTTAACCTATATGAGCCACATATCCCTAGTCCTTTTTTTTTTTTTATTTTGAGATAAGGTCTCACTAAGTTACTTAAGGCCTCCCTAAGTTGGTGAGGATGACTCCGAACTTGTGATCCTTCTGCCTCAGCCAGGCAAGCCTCTGGGATTACAGGTGCGTGCCACTGCGCCTGCTCCACACACCATTTTAACTGTCTCGTCAGCTCCATGGATTCCACAACCTCAAACTAAGATTTTTTGGCCTTAAGGCTAACATGGGTTCAAGAGCTGCTAGAGAATGTACACACAACAGCTGCAGGAGTCACAAGAAGAGCATTCTTTGACAGCCAACATCGCTTCTTGACCCTTTATTGTTCCTATAAACAAAGTATGGTCTCTCTAATACCAGTGTTTCTGAAGCTTGAGTTTAGGGCCCCAAATACTCTCCTATCCTCTAGGTCCGTTAACAGGCACCCATGTTGGGCAATGTGAAATAAAGATCTGCTTAAGCTTCACCCTGCTCATCCATTTGACAAATACGCACATGCAACTCCCATGGGCTAAGTTCAGTATGAGGTGCTCGAGTTACAGCAGTGAAGCAACACCCTGGTGCATACATCTGCAATGAAAATATACAGTAAAGAGGCCTGAGAATGTGTAGGCAGGGCATGAGTAGCTTCAGGTTCTAAACAGTAGGTCTCTTTGAGAAGGAAAGGTTGGATCCAAGGTTTGGGAAAAATGTGAGCTGGCTGCTATGATAGAATACTGTCCTCCTTCCTGTCCCCCATGTCCACATCCTACTCTCCAAAGTCTGTGAATATGTTATGATACATGGTGTACATGGTGAGGAGGAATTAAGGTTGAAGATGGAATTAAGGCTGCTAAGTCAGCTCATCTTGAAAGGGGAGATTATCCTGGATTATTCAGATGGGTCTGGTGTGATGGCAAGGATCCTTGTAAGTGAAAGGAGATGGCAGGAAAGTCAGCATCAGTGTGATGCAACACGTGAAGAATTCAACAGGCCTTCCTTGGCTTTGAAAGGAGCCACCACCCAAGGAATATAGGCAACCTCTACCAGCTGGAAATGGCAAGGAAGCATTTTCCTCCAAAGTCTCCAGAAAGAACTCAGCTGTACCAGCACATTCATCTTAACCCACAGAGACCCACTTTGAATGGACTCATGTCCTTCAGGATTAGAAAATAAAAAATGTATACTGTTAAGTTTACAATACTTTGTTACAGGTATAATAGGAAACAAAAACAGCCCCCATGGGACTATCAGAAGAGGATTATTCTAGGCAGAGAGACCAGCAATGGCAAAGCTGTTCAGTGTAGAAGAATAGCAAGGGAGAGTAGAAGGAGATGAATCGAAGTAATGAGGCCAGACCACATAGGGCCTGGAAGGCCACCACAAGAAAGGAAACCATAGGAAGGTTTTGAGCAGAAGAGTAGCATGTGGCTTCTGTGAAAATAAACTGTGTGTGGGTGTGCAGGAGCACTCAGCAAGTTTGGAGGCAGACTAGCTGAGGAGCAAGTGAAGTAATCCAGGGGTAGAATGACAGTGACTCTGGCCAGGGTGTTGTCAGAATCTGGATATGCTCAAAAGATCTGGATATCAGTAAACTGTTTAAATCCATCAAGAAACAAGTTTAGACTCCAACTGCTCACTCATTCAAATAAACCACCACACGTTTTATTGTGTGTTAAGGACTAAGAGCACATGAATAAACAAAGAACTTGTATAGAGATTTGTGGGGGTTGGGGGGGAAATCACCTTTAAGAAACCCAACATACCAATATCTGAGTTTATGGAGTTATTCACTGTATTATAATTCTCTACAAGAATTCAGCAACCGATTCATTGAATAGCATATATAAAATCAAAAATCAGTAACTTAAAAGACGCGACCACTAAACACAACTGTCAAATTTAAGAGACCTCCTTTAAACATTCAGAATTAAAAATCAGAACATATTTCAAAGCTTCCTCCCCCCTCCCAAAGTTTAAAAGCAAAGTTGACAAAAGGCAATAAGAATAAATTACAATTTTTGAAATGGAATTAAACTTTTAAATCTGTATTTTTCAGTCAGGTCATTTATAATGGTTAAGTCACGGGTTATCTCAATCTTGGTTATAGCCTGGAACATGCTAAACCGTTACCTTGTGGTGATGAATCATTCCAACCTCATTCTTTCATTTCAACCTCAGTGGGCCTAATTAATTTCCATGCCATTATTTGGCTATAGAACCTAAAAAGGATATGAGTACAATAAGAATAAAATCAACTACTCCCACAGCTTTTGTAGCAGAGTTTTTGTTTAGTACAGGCAGATAGATTTGAACTGTTAAATTAGGACAGTTAACATAGTAATCAACACAGAAATTGGATTAACTTCACATTTTTCTACGAAAGTCACAGCTATGGGGAACACCCTCAGGGTAGTACCAGTTGTGAAAGGCTGACTGGAAATCCTCAAATTAATCCCAGTAGAAGAGTATTTTCATTAGGGAGGTGAAAACATAGCTCTTCTGTAGGATAGAGATACTAAAATACCGTCATATATAAGCTCCAGCACAGGAAGAATGCCTACTCTTAAAGGAAATATGAAAGACAAGGTAGGCTTATATAAGGACACAAATAACATTTTTTTAACTCACAAAGGTTATAAAGGAACCAGGCACGGTGGCACACGCCTGTAATCCTAGCACTTTGGGAGGCTAAGACAGGAGAATCGCATGTTCAAAGACAGCCTCAACAACAGCGAGGAGCCAAGCAACTCAGTGAGACCCTGTCTCTAAATAAAACACAAAATATGGCTGGGGATGTGGCTCAGTGGTCCAGTGCCCGAGTTCAATCCCCAGTACCAAAAAAAAAAAAAAAAGTCATAAAGGGACACAATACTCCATCTCTCCACTGCTATTTAGCAGGACTTACAAAGGAAACCAAATGCTTAAAATGTTCAACTCCAAGAATATTATATCGAAATAAAGGCATCTCAAGTATCAACAAAACAATGTATACATATTTCCTTAGTAATGTGGGAAGGCTAAATTTTATTTCTATAGGACTTTGGGGAAACTGAAAATTAAGATGTGCTATCCCAGGGCATGTAAGACCTTCTAATTATTAAGGCACTATAGAAAGCAGAGAAATGTACTGCTCCCCTGTCCATTAGAATTCTTAATCGTACTCATCGCCAGCTTTATCCTTCTCTAAAATGCAAATCACCTCACTTATTGGTGTTTGCCTATAAAACATATTCTTCTTTTCAGTTGATGTGTTAAGTGATGAGATTCCCAAGAGATGTACACTTTCGATTTAGACATGATTATGAATTACTTGGTGAGGAAATATGGGGCATCTTAAAAAACAAGATTACCAAGAATGTTACTTTATTTCCTTTGGTCCAGCTCTTCTTCAAAAGACAACTTTCCTTAAAACCTAGGTACCAGCTAGGAAAAAATTCCTAGGTACATCTAACTTTTTATGGTAATTAAGCTCCTAGTTATTTACTACATTTCAAGAAAAAGAGAAGCAAGAATTGCATTCAATGACTGTTATTTTTACTCTTAGTGATTCCAAAAAGATGAGATGGCCGACAGTATCACAAGGAAATCTATAGTTGATCTGTTGCCTAAAAATGAACATATAATTTAATGCTTTAAAAAAAAAGTTTATGCTATACACTATATGCTATACACTATAGAAAAGGCAAGGCCCTTCTCAGTCTCAGATACTATCCACTTACATCTATACAGGCTGACACCACCAATCCTCGATCTCAGATATCTAACGGGGAACAAGACAAGATGCTGCTGCTCCAGATGACTCCTGACCATCGCACCCAGCAAAGTGCTTCCATTCCTACTTTCATCAGACTTCCAGCTTCAAGTTATCTCAATAGCACTAAAGTAAAGCGCATTTAAAACAAATGCTTGGGGCTGGGATTGTAGCTCAGCGGTAGAGCGCTTGCCTCGCATGCGTGAGGCCCTGGGTTCGATCCTCAGCACCACATACAAACCAATAAAATAAAGACATTGTGTCCATCTACAACTAAAAAAAAAAAAAAAAAAAACAAATGCTTAAGGATCTCTCCAAGTCTGTAGGGGCAAGTTTCTCCTCCTTAGAGATGAATAACGAGGCACGTCTTTGAGCATACATGTGTAATATAACCTGAGTGAGTGTGTACATACATATTTCCAACAATCGTTGAGATGCAGTATCTATTTCCCATAGGCTCAAGAGGGAGGATGCAGATGAAATTCCAGGCTACCTTTTATCATAGGAAAATTAAAACACAAACTACAAAGGCACTTAGCCTTTCAATTTATTTCCACTCCGGAAAGAGGGATAGGGGGTAAAGGGTGTGTTCTCTTTAAAGTTTTTATTATATACACATATTTTGACAGATATGATGTGAAAGCACTTTATAAACTCTGAAGAGCCAAGTGAATATTAGGAGCTATTATTATTATTCCTGGATCAAGGAAGATACCACTTTTAAATGCTACCATAGAAAATTTCCTCATCTGTCTTTCAAGTTAAGGCTTGGTCTCCCTGAAATGGGCAACCAGGCTGCGGAGTTCTGCTGAGTGTCTTAACATGAAAAGGGAACACTGTGGACAGAAAGTACGGCTGCAGGCTTTCCATATTGCAACTGTCGTATCCTGTCCTGGGCCTCTGAAGCAGATGCTATGTTAAACTACATTTAGCACACAGTTGCAAATGGTAACTAAGAAAGATAGGAATTTTTACTTAAATTGCTGCAATTTTTAACCCCAGACCTCCAAAGACTATATTTAAATGTATCAGGTGCCAATAGTTTAAGTGTTTCACATTTGAATTATAGCTTTGTCTATTTTAATTTACCTTACTTTTACCTTAAGTTTTTTCTTGGGGGGGGGGGGAGCAGGAGGTACCGGGGATTGAGCCCAGGGGTGCTAAATCACTGAGCTGCATCCCCAGCACAATTTAAAAGTACATGTCCCTCCCCCAAAAAGTGCTCCATCCTGCCCAATTTCTCATGCTCAACTTCTTGGAATTTTAATACTTAAGATTAATAATCATTGCCCTTCCTGTTCTTTTTGCCAGTAAAACACCAAGGATGATCCAAACATCTTTAACTTATACTCAGATTTATCATTTACAAAGCAAAGAGAACGTCATACTATAAGTCTCATCCTGATTGTACTGAAGACTCTAGATTAACATGCACATTACAAGATCTATCGCATGGTGCCAAAGAGTATACAATTCACAGCTCAGGGAAATGATTCAAATATATTCATATACAAGACCATACTGTCCTCTGCCATCTTTTTCCTATGATTTGCTAAACCACCTGAATTTCAACATTACTTGTTTATGACTGTACTAACCGTGGTTTTAAAGATGTTTAAAATGAAAAGAAAAATAAGACATACTCCTGAACTGTACTTAGGACTTGGGTATCTTTTGCTACAGAAAAGAGGTCAGGTGATATGACTGCTTTTTACGGAATTCCATGAATCCTACAACTGAAAGAGTACAGGAAAAAGTGGAGAAGGAAAAGAAACTAGCATTCATTGATTCCTTGTTCTGGGCTAGGCCTCAAGCTAGATATTTTACAAACAAAATCTCATTTAATCCTCTTGTGCACTATGAGCTATATACATTATCTTCAATTTACAAATGAGGATTTCAATACACAGGTATTAAGCAGAGAAAGTGGGATTTAAAACCAAGACTGAGACTATCAAAAGCCTGCTAACTGCTCTACTTCTAGGCTTGCCCCCTCCCCAATCTATCTTCCATTCCATGGTACAGTGATCTATCCAAAAATGGTCAGCATCTCACAACCATCTCTCACTGTAAGGATGACTCAAGTTGTCTAAAAGCAACATCTCAGCTCCCTAGTGAGGCATCCAACTTGACCTGGTTCCCACCCACCTCTCCATCCGCATGCCCACCACTCCTGGGCACACATAAGCTTGAACAAACTCCCAGGCGTTCCTCCCACTACCAGGCTGCTTCCCACTGTTGCTCAACCTCTTTTCTCCATCTGCAATAGCCTCACCACCTTTCTTTACTAACAGAAACATCTTCAGCATAGGAAGAGGGAATACAGTGCCTGCTGTGAACTGCTGAGCTGGACCAGATAATTCCTCTATGCTCCTATGAGCTCATATCTACCACATAAGCTATAATCTCCATCTCAATAAATGCAAAGAGAGTTATAAAGAGATAAGAGGATGAATGAATGTGAAATGTAATTCAAGGTGGCAAATAAAAACTTTGCACTTATTTATCCATGTGGTTTTGCTTTCTTTGCCAAGTGGGGACACTTTCCACTACAGCCTTGTATACTTGAGGAATCAAAGTTATCTCAGGTTATTGGTAAGGCAGAAGGCTGACTTATAGTAGGCTGTCATGTTCCACTACTAACACAAACATACCCATTTCCAAATATAGTACTAAAGTTTATAGTGTAAGCTCATGCTTTAAGTTGAGTCAGCATTAACAAAAATCCTAGCAGCGAGCCTTTGTTACAACAATGCAAGCCTTAGTAGCAAAGGGAGAAAGGGAAAGACAGGTGTGTTCCATTGTCATCACATCACAGTTTAAAATAAGCAAATATCATCAAAAAGATACGAAGCCAAGACCACATCTGAAGTCAACCCTTCTCTCTGGCCCAGCCAAGGTTTGGTATATAAAATATCATCAGGAAGAGGAAGGAGTGCAGAAGAAGCCACCAAGAACAGAAAGTACCCTCCCTGAGTTAAGGTGCCTGGCACTGTGCTAGATACTGACATTAAACACACACACACACACAAAATGGTGAACACATTCACATTCCACCCTTCACAGGGCTTCTCCTGAACAGATCTGCACCCCAAGAATTCAAAGGCATACAAGGAAGCCTTTCAGAACTCTCAGCCAGGAATGATAATCTCTCTAGCTGACCTATACTAAATATTTCACTATCTAAGTAAAATATAAAAAGGGCAAAGTCACTGCTGCTATGGAAACTACCACCTCTAACTTAAGCATCTGAATTTGGACATATATGTGAGCAAAACGAAATGAAGCATTTTGCTTCCCAATGTTCAAAATGCCAGGGGGGGGGGGAAATAATGCAAGAGAATAACAGGAGATTGTGCACAGCATTCACAGTGTATTTCACATCAAACTAGACTTCAGCTTCACTATGAAAGTTTGAAATTACAAAGATACACTGGCTCAAGGTTTCTGGTTTAGAGTTTCTGAGTAACCATTTCCTGCTACAATTTTATCCTATATAAAGAGCAAGTTTCTGTAAAAGGATTCTCAGTACAGGAGATTTCACATGTAAACTGCCTGGCAGTAAATCCTTCATCATTGGCAAGACTTTAGGAAAGTACCTACTACATACCAGGCAGCCTGCTGGTCTAGAGCAAATATACTGCAATCATTTTCAGAGTAGCTAAAAAAAATTTTCATGATCATCAGTATTTTAATTTCACAAGAGTTGCACAAAAAATTACAAAACAAACAAACAAACAAAAACTCTTCTGGAAGGACCTATAATCCCAAACCCAAAATTTTCATTCTTTTTATGTAAAGGGAGACCTACTCAAGTACATTCTGTCTTACATGTATTTTAAAAAGGTCCTTGACTTCAAGTACAGTGGTACATTACATGCCTATAATACAACTTGAGAGTCTAAGGCAATAGGATAACAAGTTTGAGACCAACCTCAGCAACTTAGCAAGACTCTGTCTCACCATAAAAAGGAAAAAGGGTTGGGGAAGTAGCTCAGTAGTAGAGAGCCCCTTAAAAAAAATGACTCTGATTGCCAAGCTCAAGTTGAGCATCACTACAAGGGAAGGAGAATGACTTAGAAATGTCATTTTTATATACCCTCTGCCCCACCCATGCATGCTTTTTTAAAGCCATCTTTTGTCAAGCTCACACCCAAGATTCATAGCAAAGACCTGGGGACTGGGAGCCTAGGAATTCGGCTGAGGAATGAGGACATAATTTCTCATTCTCCTTTTCAAGAAGAGTAAGGATAGGAGGAAGGAAATTGGTGAGGTATAAGCCAAGAGTAGTAAACTACAACAGGAGAGAAGTTCCACTGCACTGTACACTAAGAATGTCACCGGCACAGGATCAAAAAAAGAGCAATCACCATGCACTGCTGGCCAGATGTGGCAGCATTCCTCCAATTGCTCTAACTGAAAATAGTCCAAATCTTGACTTGTTAAGACTAAAGACAGTTGGCCTTCTACATTAAAAACTGACCAAACTGCAAACACATGCACCCTCCCATCAAGGTTGGCTGTACACTAAATAAATTGCCATAAACATCACCAAAAACAGCCAGGTGGCCACTTTTAACATTCTTCATGGTACAAAGCACATCATGTAACGAATAGCATGATGAATGAGAGTCTGACAGTGGGGAGAGTTGAAAGTCTTAATATATTATGCATTCAAATCAATGGCAGAGCTGATGGCTAGTTGGTAAAACCAAAAATGAATAAAAGACAATAGAGTGTGCTTAAATGATTCATGCACACAATTCACAAAAGATTACAGAAACACATTTGAATGGAGGGGAAAAAAGGAAGGGTACCCAAAGAATAGTCATTAGTAACCACCAATGATCATCAACATGCCTCCTGGGAGGAAGTCAATGGAGAGATGGCAGGGATAAAAACAAGCACTCCTGCAATGCTCCTCAAGACCTTAAGGCTAGAGTTAGGAGAAGTTGTTGGAGGGTGGATATAGTCTGCATGTATGCTGTTTGGTTTATCCACTATCTTTATTTTAATGAATCATGTTCAACATTTAAAATTTACCAATTTAACGTTTTAAAAAATTCTGGCTTGTTGAAATAAAAATGAGGAAGAGGTGATAGAAAAGGGGAAGCAGGTAGAATAAGATAATTGGCAACAGAGTCCACATTCCTACACTGCTACTGTCCATCTAGTTACTCATTGTAAATGGGGCACATTTTCTCCAGTTTTCCCAAAACTGCCTTGACATCCTGGTCCCCTCTAAGTCTAGGGCTGGGTCCCAAATAAAAGAGTGTCAGAGCCTTGTGGCCAATCATGCTGATGAGCTTTAGTTAGCTTCTCTATCATGGGAGCAGAGAAGTGCAGAGGTCAGAGAATTGGAGGTGGCAGGGGCAACCCTCATATACAATGCCTGGAAACTTCACTGAAGGCACAGCACAGAGATGCAACTGATGATGGGCAGGAGAGGGAGTCAATTAATTGAACTATTTGACATTCTGGTCTAACTGAGGTCTAATTAACCTCATCTATAAAAATGTCCCAGTGGTAAGCCTAACAACAAATGAGGCGACAAAGCACCAAGTCTGTATTACTGAACACCCTATGACTACCACATACATTCCAAGCACTCTAAAATCCATGTGGCCCATTTATGGTTCCCTGGACTTGGAGTAGAAAGCCAGCTTGACCACAAAAAAAAAAAAAAGATCAAATACATCCTGTTTGTACAGGGGGCTATGGAGAAAGTTAATTCACACCTAAATAAAGAGGGACATATCAAATATTTTATCCCCAGAATGGGGTGTGGGGAAGGTAACACACAAACAAGATGAAAATCACCTTGTATTACACCAGAAGCAGAAGCGCTTGCACTAACATTAAACAGACTTGCAGGCTGAACACCCATAAGGCGCTTCATAATATGTCACAAATTTCATATTGGAGGTAGGGCAGAGAGTAAGCAGGGACCCAACATAAGTGTAAAGAAGCCGTACTTCACACTTTCTCTGCTACCTTCAGTTTACCCAAATAGATTCCTGTGAAAACCAGCTTAAAGACAGTGAAGCAGGTCGAAGGTGAAACATGCAGAAATCCTCTGGTTGCAAAAAACACAGAAAGCAAAGCCCTGCCTAAAGACGGACTGCTTCCTATGTAGCAGGGTGAACTGACAATTTGCAGGGTTAATGGAATATGAATATTCAAGGGAGGATGCAAAATCTAATACATTCCTTGGCCCCAGAGCTGTTTTATTTCCTGTTTCAAAGTACTACTACTATAAGACTGTCTCTACATCCATTTGGTAAAATCAGAGCAATTACAATTAATTAACTTGCCATCCTTTCCTATTCTCTAGAAACAACAAATTTTCTGGAAATTGAGGTTTGAACAAAGAGAGGACAGCACCATGCAATGCATAATGATGGTCTCCAAGAATTCTTGAACTTTAACAGCACTGAGTTTCAGTAATTTCAGGCAAAGACCAGGAGAAAACTATACTTTACCTCTTCTCGTTAACTAAAAAGCCACAGCTAAAAATAAAAAGCTGGAAGAACTCCAAATTTGAAGTTTTTATAGGGCACATTAAATTATTCTCTATCAACTGCAAATCTTTAAAGTTGCAGAGTATTGCTTTAATGCTATTAACTATTTCCCCCTAGAACCCATGGTAATTTTCCTTAAAAAACAACAAAAAAAACCACCTTGGAACGTCCAGTCCAATCTCTATTATGAGTTAAAGTATGGCTCCTAAATGTACAGAGCACATCACCCATTCTGCAAAACCTCTCACAAAACCAAAATGAATTCACTCCCTCTCTTTCAGGGCCGTATTTTAAAACATGAGCTGAGAAGAGGACATTTGGCACTGAATAGCAGTATATTATAACAATCATTTTACATTTGTTTAGTAATCTGGATTCAAAATAGTAGTCTCGTGATATAGAACTTACTAAACAGGACTGGAGGTTCTCAAATTTTACTTAAAGACATTGGTGTTTATGGTTCTCCCTTGACACCTAATTATCATCAAACCTTAAGGTAAATAGGTGAAAGGTGAAAAATGGCTTTACACATACCAAATACCTCTAATCTGATGAAATTTATAAGCTTAAGTCCTTATGGGTCTTTTTATACTTTCTGATATTTTTACAAGAATTAAACTCTAGAATTATGTGAATATAAGATATAATGTACAAACTCTTAGCTCACATGCATGACTACGTTGGCTCACACCAAGGTTATTCTCATATTCTTCATGAAGCACCAAGGTTACAAACATAAGTGCATTGGACCAGTCTAAAATCAAAATTATCCGATGTACATACAATGGCTCCCCAATACAGCCACTATCTCCCATATTTAAACATCAGAATTAATTGCATCCGTAAATCTTAAAAGGAAGGTTTCAGACTGGGGGTATGGTTCAATGGTAGAGCATATGCTTAGCATTCACAAAGCCCTGGGTTCATTCTCCAGTACCAAAAATAAGCATACAAAAGATAAAACAAAAACTTTACTTCAGTTCTTCAGAAAAGTTAATTTCAAATAAATAAAGGGGAAGTCTCAATGCTACACAGCATGTGGGAAATCTAAGTTTTCACATTAACCAAAATCAGAATTAGGAGTGCACTCAGGGGAGCAAATAATCTCCTTCCAGGTCCCAAACTAACAACTACAAAGATACAGAAACAGACCAGAGAGAAGTAAAGGCAACCAGTCCTAATCTATGTCTTAATTCAGTGACCTCTTGACAAATTTTTAACCTTAATACTTTCTTTTACCTATAAAGCATAGATTTTTCACATTGCTTACTACATAGATTTTAAAGTAAGTCAAACAGACTAAAAAAATAACTTATAAAAACTGTCAGATGCCACACAAAGTATTGTTCTTAAAGACACTAACCTGTTGAGATTTGTTTTTGCTCTCATGTTCTCCTTTTAACACATTTCTAGCTTATGATAAAGTCAAGGTGCCACAATCACCTTGATTACTTGAGAAAAATCAAAGTTTCAGTAAAACACACACACACACACACACACACACACACACATATACAGATCGAGGTGTACTTTCTTCACTTACTCAAAAGATTTTTGTTTTCTTTATCTTAAATGGACCTGCAAGTAACACAGGAATTCTGTCATCTTTTATATATTATGTTCCAAGTACCAAATTATTTATATCATCAAAGCATAAGGCATTGAGTAAAAGTTCTTTAACATGAAAATGTTCAAGCCAAGAGCCAAGTCAAACATTTTATTACTTTACAACTGACAATGATGTCCAGATGCCAATTTAAGAATCATACACTATAGACAACCTATGAAAATCACAGCCAGAGCCCAAGGTGGGCATCTGCTCAGAGCCTAGCACAGTAATCAACACAGGGTCTCAGCATGGTCACCAAGTTGACAGCAAGCTGTGATTGATATTAAATGTTTGGTATTTCAAAAATATATATCAGATGAAGTCACTTAAAATAACAAACTATGGACTACAATTTATCATGTAAATAATTAGCATGTACCATCCTGCACTAAGTAAATCACTCTGTACAGCTGTATACTTCCTGGTATATTCTGATGAGGCAATCCTACCTAAATTTAGTTATTAAATTCAATTACAAGCCTGCCTAACCACTACAGTTTGCTGAACAGACTTGGGCACAATGAGAGTGCAACAGTGAAGGAGGAGATCTCATGGCATAGGAATGTGAAGGGGGTTAGGGAGGCAAGCAGAAAAGAAGAATGACTGCTTTGACGGTCCTGTGCATATGCTATCAGGTCCTTTTTTTTTTTTTGGTACCAGAGATTGAACTCAGGGGTACTTGACCACTGAGCCACATCCCCACCCCTATTTTGTGTGTTATGTAGAGACAGGGTCTCACTGGGTTACTTAGCACCTCACCGTTGCTGAGGCTGGCTTTGAACTTATAATCTTCATATCTCAGCCTCCCAAAGTGCTGGGATAACAGACATGCACCACCGCACCCAGCTCTATCAGGTACTTTCTTTCCACCTACTTTTGCACCTCTGCAGCTCACTGGGCCCTCATACCTCTCCCATTTGAAAGCTCAGCCGAGTTCCATGATATCCAGAAATCACAATAGGTAAATATCTGGCTAGAGAGAGAAAGCCTACTTTATCTTCTAGGCATCCAACAAACCCACATCTTCTAAGGGCAGGAAATATAGAATTTATTTCAATAGTTGTAAAAGGTAGTCAACCTCTACTCTGAAATGGTAGTCATCCCACTTCCAGATGATTCATTGGCCAGAATTATCCTTACCTCATCTCTAATACTTTAGTCCCCAAAACAGAAATAGCCAAAGAGAAACTAGCTTATAAACATAAAAGGAACAGCTCAAAGTGCCAAAAATGGAAGACAGCAAGATCTCTGTTCACTATTAGGGAACCACTTAAATGGAAAAGTATAAGCAAAGCCAAAGTTGTTAAACTGAAAAACACACATAACTTCAAGAGCATGACAAATCCAGGCAATTGTGGACGACTACAAAGTGCTCATGCACCAACCTGAAAACGAGGAGGTTCATTAACTGAATAAAGGCATCAAGCATCCTTGGAGATGGAGCTTCCTAAAGAGGCTTTAGTCACAATGAAAAGGACACGGAAAAAAATAGATATGCCTCAAATATCAACACATTTGAAGGACATAGACATCTGCATTCATTCTAATATGCAAATTCTGTAATATGCAGGGCATGATGCTGGCTACTCAAGATTACTCAGATAAGGAGTTCCTACTGTCTAGCAAAGAACACAGTACATGCAGAACCACAACACAGGACACAATCTGGTAATGTGAGAAGCAGGGAATATATCTGGATGATAAGTGGGGGGAAAAATCAGAAAGGCTCAAAACAAAGAAAGGACATGTGCACCAGACTATCTATTGTCATGTTCAAATAGGAGATGAGGTACACATGGATTCAACCAGTTAATAAATGTCTGCTATGTGTCAGACACTGTGCTGTGCAGGGTCCACAACACCAACAAGACAGGCATGCAGGGAGTTTAGTAGGCAAAACATGTATTAAACAAGGCAAAGGACAAAAGTAATGTTTAAAACTGCACTCCATTCCGTACGCAAGAACAGGATGCTATGGGAACAAAAGTGATCAGAGGAAAAGGACCCTCTTACGAAGTGTCATTTAAGCCAACACCTAAAGAAACATATTTAGATGTATTTGGTCTCTGGAGGGTAGAGGATGGTGCCATACAACAAAGAGAAGGTAAGATACAACCTGTGCCCAGAGGAACCTATTTCTAGGGATGTAACTACACATGGTATAGGGAAGTCCCATAGACAGAAAATTACAATTACAGAGACTCAAGATGCTAGAGAGACCCTGAAAACCATCCATGATCAACAACGGTTTTTTTCATATGAATGAAATACAGCCCAAGACTGGCTGAGTATCACTCAATTAAGTGGAGGCAGAGGTAGGTGGGGCCCATCCTGTAACTCCCATTATATCACACTACCAATTAGCTTGTTAATCAGATAATTATTTGGAAAATCTAAGCTCAGTAAATTGGTAGTATACAAGGAACACTTAATATCTGCAGGTAAAATAAGCAGAGCCAAGTGCCAAATTTGTGGGGGAACAATACCTTCAGTTCAGGGTAAAATGAGTAGTAAGTTTTTAAGTTTTTCATAAAGTAAAATCTATTCAATTTCTCTTTGGAAGTTATCTACATCCTACTTGTGGATGTCTTAAAATCATCTAGGAAATGATAGTGATAACAGAGTGTGTCTATTTTAAATACCTTTCCCTGGCAAAACGGAGTTGGCCAACCCAGGAGCCCCCACCACCACCACTGGCCACATTTTACTTATGGTACTGCTCAGGAAACACCCAACACCAAGGAACTGTTGCAGAGTGTTGGGGTAGTCTACAACAGCACTAGTCACCATATCAATAAAACAAAAACAGTGCTTATCAAGGAAGATAAAAAGGAAGAAAGACAGATACTCACAAAACAATCACCAAAAAGACTGTCCACAGACTGAAATATAAACTGAAAATTTCCATAAATTCTGTCTTAGGGGACTAAAGAAAAGGGGGGCAGGATTCATGATCTTTCAGTTATTATAGCTCTCCTTAAAACTCAAATATTGTCAATATGAAACATTTTTTAATCTTTTATTTTCCAAGACTCTCACTGGGGGTGGGGTTCAGAATGGAACCACCATAACTCAACCCACACTGCCTTGTGCTCCATTAACCCAAACTCCTGCTCCAAGTACTTACTAATAAGGTGTAAGGCAGAAAACTAGACGTATTCTGCCAAGCAGCAACTGCTCAAAATCTGGGTCCACCTGTACACAGGTATTTCTGTAGTGTGTGACCAGCTCTGGCATAAGCAGAACACCAGGTCAAAACTGGAAAGGGCAATGGGGGTAGAGGGAATGGTCTAGCAGTTTATGAAATTCGTCTTATAGGAAGAAAGATACTGGGTCCCACCCCAAGGAAATTTATTTCACCCATTTCACTTTATTTATGTTCTCCAGTGAAGAGACCGTGACCTAAGTAAGAATTTCAGACTTTTGTGTCCCTGACAGTACCAAATGAGGTCACCCTTGAAAAGATGAGGTCTCCCAGAATCCTGATTGATCTATTGGAAAAATAGCCTGGCTGGTCTTCACTGTCTTGGACACTGTCTGTCTCAAGCTAGTTAAACTTGAGAGATTTTTAAATCTTTCCAAGGACATCAGAAACATTCACATCTGTACTGGAGCATTTATCTCTGTTACTGACAAAAGTCACCTTTCAGAAGAATTGCCATGAAAACCCACATCATGTGCACCATTCTTTAAAAAAATAACATAGAAAAGGAAAATGCCTTTAAGAACAAAATTATACTGTATAACAAGAAAGTCAAAGGGAACTATAAGAAAATTAAATCTTGGTATCTCATTTATTCAAAATGATATAAGCAGTAAAGACCTAATTGATAAACTAAATAGCTTAGACTATTTCAGGCAAGACATTTGGCTGAAGATTTCATATTAATATGTATAAGGCATGAATAACTTGGAGATGTGTGTGGACCCTGAGCTAGAGATGGCAACAAGCCAAAGGTGATTACTGACATATCAGAAGGCTAAAAATTGAAACAAGACAGTTTTTTTTTTAACTCTAAAAAATTCAGTTCAATAAAAATCCACCCTTTAAAAATGGAAAGATAGTTATTCTTTTCAAGTGGTGTTGATCTATCCTTCACCACTGGAGGTAAAATTCATCACTCAGAAAGTCACCCTGAAGCTAGAAGAAGCGTGGAGGAAAAAACTAAACTGCAAGGTAAAGATAGGACTATAAGCCTATTAAGACAAAAACCTAAGACTTCAGTGTTCAAAAGGTGTATGAGCAGGAAACATGCAGTGGTTTCAGCAACAGAGAATTTACTGTGGAAGGACAGGGAGAGCAAAGAGATCTTTAAAAAATCTAAGCCGCTGAAATCTCAAATTGACACCCACATGACCCAGTTTACTTTTCTATTCCAAGAAGTTTTGATGCTGTTTCTCTAGTTCTCATTGGAAGTTTCTTTTCATGCCTAATAGATTTTAAAAGGTATGCATTTACTTAAGCACAGAATGGGATAGTACATCACTAAGGACCTTGGGCCTGCAAATAAATTTAATGAGAAAAATATGAATTCATACATAGGGCAATAAATAAATATCAAGTGTCAGAATGCATACGGGCATTTGGTAAAAAGAGGCTGTTCCTTGAGATTAAGACTACTAGGTTAATTTAGGGTGTGCCAGGTAGTGCACTAAGCCCCTTTAAGATACAATAACCACACGTGATCCTAAGAACCTAACAAAATGGGTTGTTTTCAAATGAAGAAATGTAGTTATAAAAAATTAACTTTTCCAGAACCACAAAGTTGGCAGTTCAGGTCTATCAGATTCCAGAGCACAGCTCTTCACACCTCATCAGTAAAGAAGTTAAAATAACCAATGCATTGCTTCACCTTGGAATAATTAAATAAGAATCTCTCCTAAGGGTCCAGTTGCTGGGACTTTACTTGCTTATAATGTTCAGCCAAAGAAGAGAGTCACTGTAAAGACAAGTGGGCTATCCGCTGGGTCATGAACAACAAACAAGAGTCAAAGAATCAGTCTCAGGAAGGCATCCAGTTTTTAGGGGAAATGGGACTTCAAAATACATCAGTGGAAGTGTCCAGACACAGCAAACTGAGAGCCAGTTCAAGAAAAATCTAATCAAAGGCTTTACTCAAAGCAGTAATTAAAAAGGTAGAAAAAGCAAGCTAGAATCATTTGCTGAGAGCACAAAGTACAGGCTAGGAAATACATACTTAATATTATATAGGTTAAGACTATATAGGTAAGAGCAAGAAATGATTTTTTTAACTGATAAACAGGATGTGGGAATTTTGGGAAGAGAAGGAAAAAAAAATAACAGTTATCTAATCTAATACCAATGGGAATACAAAATAAAGAAAGGGGCAGAATCAAGCAGGACTTGCTGTGCACTCAGATGCAGGCAGCCCTATAAGCACATCCATGAGCTCAGAGATGACCCTTGTTAGCATTCACCATTCTAAACTTCAATTCTGTTTAGAAAATAGAGAAAAATCATCATATCTTGCTCAGTTACTGACAGGAACAGATGAGATAACCCTAGTAAAAGAAACTAGACCAAGAGCTTCTGTATTTTAAAAGTATACGACAATAGTTCCCCAACTTTTTCTTCTTACAATTACATCTTTAGATGGCCTTGATGGGGCTAAAGACTCAGTAAATGAAGAATACAAGCTTGGACTGCCTATCCAGTATCTATATTGTTTCCCTCTTCTTCAGTCTAGCCAGTGCCCAGGTGTTAGAAACAGCCAGGAGCAACAGAAATGGCTCCTAAAGAGCAGGCACAATGTACCTACCACAGCCAAAATCATCATTTCACGTATGACCAGGCAGTTTATATTGACTGACATGTTACATTTACATAACTGATAGACAAAATTATATATTAAATGATTGTATGTAATTCTTGGGATCAAGAATTATATAGAAAACACTTAAGTTCAGCATTGCGATTTGGTTAAATTTCAATCATTTCTCAGAATAATCCATACAACTTAAAACCTGGACACACTATCCAATGATAGTTTTGTCAGTTGCAAAATTTCCTACCTAATTTGCATTCTCATGTGCCTTATTTTGTCTCTGTAGGTAATTCTTTAGTTAACCCATTTTGAGACCCACCATCTAAATGGCAAGAAACTGCTTCTTAAATAATTTGTTGTATTCTCCAAGCTATTACTTCTAGTCATTATGATGGAAACCTGAGTGGATAACTACTGTATGCCTCTCTCTGCCTCAGAAAAGAACATAAACATTCTTAAAGGAGGGGAAAGAAGGAATTAGAGTACAGCTATAAAAAGTGTTAACTTTTTGTATCTTTCAAGCCTTTACTAAATACCACTTACAAATTAGAAAAAGGTATTTGAATGTTTGAAGTTGTTTTTAAAGAGTTCTCTATGTTCTTTTAGCCCTCTACTTGGTGTATAGACTCTCTAGAATGCTCGGAGGTCCAGGGAACTATGTTCCCACAGTGAAGTAATTACATTAATGTCTAATGTATGAAACCAAAGTTTCCAAAGGGTAACAGCTATAGTGCTTGGATAATCCATTAAGACACACACAAAATGGCAGCTGCTGGGAAGAATTTTTAAAAACCTTTCAGCAAATGAGAAATTTTCTAAATCATTCTTTGGTTAGAGAAGGGCTCTAAAAGAAATGATAGGTCCTACTGCTGCTCACTTGTACTGGAAACAAAATAGATCTAACAGGTATAATGAATACCAGCAAGAGATCAGAGAGGGATTCCTGAAATAAACTTTTGTGACTGAAAGGGTAAAAGAGAGGGCACAAAAATGTACTGAAACACCTGCCTGGATGAAAGGACTGCAGATATTTCCACCATACCATCTGAATCCACATTCTCAGAGACCCACACGCCCCTATTCCCATTCGATGCCTGCACAGGTAAAGCAAAAATACATTCTTAGCTTTGAAATGAATTTTCTACTTAGGATTAATTACAGGCCTATCGGCTGCTATGGGAATTCACTTTCAAACAAAATGAGGTCACACTAAAAACCAGAGTGAAGAAACTGGAATAACACCCTTCATCTCATCTCACAAACACCTATAAACCTCAACCCAAAGAAAGCAAAAAAATCCCACTGCACTCCCTCACAAGCAGAAAGTTCAAGGTTTGGACTCTCTGATGGTTATCCTGAAGAGACAGGAAAGCAATACTAACTAGGTCAGGGCTGGTAACTATAAAATGACTGACTAATATGACTGAATGTTGGCCATTCCTCCTGGAGCTCTGGCTTTATGTTTTATATATAACAGTTCCTCTGTTAATTTTCCCTTTAGTTTGAAAACCAGAACTCCATTAAGAAGCCATGATTTGTAGATAAATGCTCTGGGGAAGTACACAAAGCAAGACAGCAAACACCTCAAACCTCACATCTCTCAGCATTTCCAACACAAATTATCAAAGGTTCCATGGTGAACCTTTCACCTCCTCATGCTCCTGGGTAAAAGGAGACCAGGCTCTCAGAGCTGCAGACAAAAGTAGACATCCCATGCAAACATTCTCAAGACCCTCTTGACACGTGGCAAAAGCATCGTGTCTTTTAAATATACGTTTGGTTTAAGTGGCTTTTAAGGCATAAGCGGCTTTAAAAGCAGTTTGTAACAAGAGGTCAGACCATAAAATTGAAGAGGTTAGAAAAGATATCAATTGTATATCAACTGTCAAAACTCCATACTACTGTCAAAACAGTTTGGTCAGAAACTGTTGTATGGGGGAAAGGAAACAAACCTACAAGCAGAAACACCTCATTGCTAGAGTGGGAGCTAGAAGCCTTGACCAACAGTAAAGATCAGAAAGAAAAACTCTTGATCAGAAATTCAGGGAATAAAGACATTTCTGTTCATCTCTAAAGAAATTAAATATCTTTACCTTTTTCAAGGACTGAATTATATCTTCTCAATATGTTGAAACCCTAATCCTCAATATGACTATTTGATGGACTTTAAGGAGGTAATTAAGATTAAATGAAGCCCTCATCCAATAGGACTGGTGTCCATATATGAGACACTAGATTTCTCTTTCTTCACACAGAGAAAAGGCCACATGAGAACACAGAGAGAAGGTAGCCTTTTGGCAAGACAAGAATAAAGGTCTCACCTGAAACCAACCCCACCAGCACCTTGATCTTGAACTTCCAATCTTCAGAACTGTAAGAAAGTAAATTTTTGTCTAAGCCACACAAGCTGTGGCATAGTGTTATGGCAGCTCAAGCTGACTAATAAAACTCCCAAGCCAATTCTTTCTCTGTCAGAATTTTTTCTTCCTACTGCTGCCACCCAATCTTTGAAGACTCCTGGGATAGTGAACCTTAAGAATATACCCACTGAACCATACCTCTTCACTTCTGAATCTGCACTGTCACCTATCCACAACTGTTCATTCTTCCTTCTCTGCTACCAACATCCATCCCTCATCCTACAATTCACATGACACCAAGGCAGGCCTTTATCACCATATACCTTGCTTCATGTCTATCTGTCCCACCACCCACTCTTCATTCAGGTCTTCATATACTTGCTAGCTTCAACTTCCCCAGAACATCTTACATGTTATTATTGCTTAAACACAACCAATGGCATGCATAAGGCCTGCATCTGGGGATCTTTTCAAATGTCTAATTTATCTGCCCTAATGCTGCTTTTCTCCTACCTTCTCATGCAAAAACCACACACAAGTCAAAATGACCCATAACCTTCTTGTGAATATCTCTTGCATTTTCTTATTCCTTTGCTTTTATTCTCATTGTTGTAATAGTTTAGAAAGTACTCTCTGCTTCCTTCCTCTTTCTAAATGGTGGCTAGGAAAAAGAATTTACTGAAGAGCATTGGCTAATCACAAGGGAATTGAGGGGGAAATCTTCCCAAAATGTTGCTTTGACACACAAGTGTTTTCATTCAAATAGACTTTTGGCCCCATCAAATTATCCTGCCAGGTGCTTGCTTACACAAGATCTGAAAGATTGTACCACTGAGCAAAAGGGAAATTATATAAGCAGTATTCTAAGACTTAGAAAATCACAAATTCCCTAACTCTGTAACAAGTCTCCTTGTGGTTGAGAATAGAGAGAAATCCCATGAGGCTTTGGCTGGCCTCTGAAAATAAACTTGAAAACAGACCACCTTTTATATCTTAGAGGCAGGAATGTTTACCTTTCACAGATCCATTTCAGTTCCATATAAATGGGACATGAGGGAGACATGACACACATGGAATTGAGGTTTACGGTTTCTCACCATCCTCTGTATCTCATCCCAAGTACCTGATATATTCTAGAGGCCCTGAGAGGTATCCACATTTTGACCTCCAAATTAACCAGTTCTGCTCTCAACTGTCCCCTTTCCAAAATCATCACCTAAATTCTAGCAACAAAACTTTCAGATTTTCCCAATTTCCAACTATCCCGTCCCTTAACCACCCTCTGCAGAATAGCATAACAAGCCTTTTCAACCCTCTTTCTATGAAAACATAACTGAGCTTCATAACCTACCCTGGATCCTTACTGATTTTCAACTTATGGGTGTCAAAACACAGTAATATGCTAAGATTTCCAACAAACTGAATACAAAAGTCTATCTTATATGCCCCCAAAATAGTCTCTGTCCCATACACTGGACTTTTCACTTCCATATTTTCATAACTGCTATTTTCTCCCTGTGGCATCTTCTTCCCACGAGCTCCAATTCATACTCATAACCACCACTACAAAAAAACTTGGCTTAGCCTTTTAAAAACAGTGCTCCAAGGACTCTTTCCTGATAACTTAGCATATACCACATCGGAGACCTTAGTAAGACCCCCAAAGGCTTCACTTGTATGTGGCAGTTCTTTCATAGAGAACCAACCCAGGCCGAGACTGAGAGAGCCTTGGCTCTTCCATCACTCTGATCCAAATCAAAGTGCCCTGCACTCAGCAGCACCCAGAGACACTCCAAGGTCACCGAGTAGACCAAGGGCAATCATACTACTCCACGAGATTATCCTCCCCTTCTATCTTAGGCATGCTAGCTAGAGATGATACCAGGGTAATCTATAATCAGGGCCGGGAACCAGGCACAAGCTGACAGCGTAACACTAAGGGACTTCAGTGGCTGTTTCCTGGAACACCAAGTGCCCAAGAGGGATAGGCCATCAGCTTCCCATCAAGAGGAGAAAAGAACCACCCACTTCTATGACAGATTGACTGTTAAGCACATGCACAGCAGGACTCTTGCAGGAGAAAAAGCAAGCTGTCCTGCCAGAGCTCTCAAAAGCATCTGAGGACAATAATTCTTTTAAGGGATAAGAAAAATGTATTCTAATATATACTGGATAGATAATCCCTATTTTAAATTCAAGGTTGAATCAGATACCCTTCTTTTGTAAAAACTTCTAGAATGAGAACTCCAAACTACCAACCATTTTTACATCAATTAACCACATTAATCAAACAAGATTATTAAAGTTACACAGAGCTTGTATAATCAATCCCTAGTGTTTAAAGAAATAATATGAAAATTCATGTGGTTAAACGCAACCTAATCTTTGCAGAGCTAGAACACCAACCACTTGTTCCCCTAAAGTCTGGGAAATTTTACTGACCAATGAAATACTCATAAAATATGCCAAAGTATGTATTAATCTTTCACCCTCTATCATTCCAATGATATGCAGAGATCTAGGGTTATATATGTTAAGTACATTCAGCTCTTAGAAAAAAATTAACAAAAGCTAAAAAAGAAAACTCCTGTAGATGCACCTTACAAATCAACAATTATCAAAATAAACTGGAGAAGTAAAACAAAATTATTGCTGTTTACATGTCAAAAGAAAACATTTCTAAGCAATATTTTCAAAGTCAACAACTTTGAAAAAACAAATTAAGCCCTTACTTCATAGACCATAAAAGTCAGAGGCTCACTATGATAAAATGGGTAATTTATTTGCTCAGATTTTATAAAAGACTCAGAATAAGACCCTAACAAAGTGATTTTAAATACTAGAAAAATCAAATGTCCTTAATATAAATATACAGAACATCTTAGGACACAGAAGAAACTAAGTTACCTGCATTAAAATGGAATCTAAAATCTCAAGATTCCACACATTTAAGAATGAATATTCTTTTGTTCATTACAAAGATTGGACAAAACAAGACATTTAATGGCAACTTTTCTCCTCAAAAGCTGATATACGGCTATCCAGTGATTCCAGGAAAGTATTTCCAAGAGCTAATCCATAATTTTTTAATAGTGATTCCTCTTCACAGCCTGCCCTGTGGCACTACTAACTCCTTACAAACTGAAAAAATGAGGAAATGGGCGTTTGAATGACTTTCTGGATCTCAGTATTTTCCATCACCATGTTTTAAAATATCATACAAAGCAAGTATACCATTTCTTTGATTTTCTATGGAGTCTCCATTTTACAAGACAAAAATTAAAAAGAGGAAAATATTTCATCAATCCAAGGAAGGGTTAAACCAAAAGTCAAAAGTCAAATAACGAACCTTCTAGGTGCCACTATAAAATGCCACTCTCATAATGGTGATCAATGTCACAGCGAACTCTGGTCAAGCCCAGGTCTTCAGGCTTTCACTGAGTGATTACAGCTCCAGTTATTTACAAACGTGGAAGCTTCTTACACATGAAAGCTCTTAGTTCCAATAAGCTCTGGGTAACCTGCTATCTCCATTTTAAAAGCCTCTTCTTCCCAATTACCATCCATTTGAAGAGTGATCTGACCCATACTCTGTCCTTTGAGACATTACATAAAAGAACTCTCACCTACTCAAAAATCAATCTTTTCAATTAGATGAAAACTTAATGAAAGCTGAGATCATCTTGATGAAAACAAAATACTGCCAAAAGGCAAAAGCAGCTTTACACTCTTAACAGTAAACCCACAAAGTTGTCAGATTATAATTCTACTGCTTAGTCATTATGGCCCAAAAATCTGATTTGCCTCATGAGGCAATGACTTTCTGTAAGATATCCAGGGTTTAACATCTTTATACGAAGCTCTGACACTACCACTGCCAAATATATACTTACAGATGTGGTTCTCTGTATAAGAAAATATTTAATTGTTCTGTAACTAAGGCTGAAAACAGAGTGACGATCCAAATAAGCAAAAGGTGTATTCTGACAACAACTGCACTAACCTGGCCCCATACTAGTTCAATATCACCATGCAATTCAAGAAAGGGAATCAATTTGGGCTTGCTTATTTACTCACTTTAACCCCATTTTTCTGAGGTCCAATATTATTGATGCATCTGAGATAGCTAACCATAAAGAATGAGGCTAGGGATGGTGGACTACAAAGCTGGTTGATGCAAAGTCCAATTCAACTTAGTAGTAGTCAGTAGTCAACTTAGCTAAGTGAACATAGAATGAATTAACCAGATCTTCATGCTTCAGTGTTCTGATCTGTCCAATAGCCACCATGTGCCCAGCTGAATCCCAAGGTGCTAACAACAGAATTTAAAGTATTTAAGATGAGACAAAAATCAACCAAAATCCAGAATAAAACATTTTTGCTTAAATCCAAAAGCGAACCTCCACTCTGTTCAAGAAACAAACCACAAGTATTTTCCAAAAACTGCAACAGAGAAAGCACTACAGAAAAAAAAACTATTTTCTAAAACTCCTTAACTTGAATCTTAAAACATAAGCAACCCTGAAATAAACACACACCCGAGTTGCAAGTACCTAACTGATTACAGGAGCCACATAAATATCAACACAAACTGAGTAAATGTGCCAATAGTATTTTATGTAATAAGGTAAATCACACGTAATCCATACTTCAATGATCCTTGAATAACAGGTATTAGGAATTAATATCTGAAAGCGTGCTGGGGTGGGGGTTAAAAATGACACAATAAAAGCTAGAGGCTGACATGAGATGAAAAACAGTGCCATGTAGGATCTGAGGTTGCTATAATGAAATATCTGAGTGAATAAAAGGTATGGAGTAAAAATTCACTGGCCATGTTAAAAGGAAAAAAATCGACTGCAGTTGTTTATAAAGTAAAAACTGCATTTGAAAAAGAATGGGGGACTCTGAATAGCTATAATGCTTGCAATCTGTCCTACAGGCAAGAGGGAGACACTAAACATTCCAGGCAGGGGTGTCCGAGCTAGAGCTGTCCTTTATTTCTTACAAGGTTCTAACATGAATGTAACTCCTGCAAGGTTATTTTTATCTGAGGTGATAGTTCAGAAAGCCAATGCTAAAAAGGCAGCAAAAGCAAAATTGTACTCAAACTGATCCACAATTTAGGTCTAATATGTGGGCACAGGGAATTCTAGAACAGTCATCAAGATCATGTACTCTGGAGTCAGACAGACTGGTGAGTACTAATTCTAGCTCTCATTTACCAGGTTTTTGAGCCAATAACTTAAACCACTCTGTGCTACGGTTCATTTACCTGTAAATGGGGCAACTATATAATAACCACACCTCAGAGTTCTATGAGAACTCAGGTGAGTACATGCATGCAGACTGCTTAGGACCATGCCTGGCACAAAGAAAAACCCAACACAACCACTTCTATGTACCACATCCTTTGACATCTGAAAACTTATTGTGATACTTCATATAAAATGGAGCAATGTTGATTCAGAAGCCTCCGTAGGGGTGTATGAATGAGAAGATGAGGGAGGAGTCAGAGCTTTCTGTTCCTACCCTACCAAAACCATACTCTAAAAGCTAAATACCTAGATGAACACTTTTTTGCGATATACCTTGTCCACTTCCCCCACTCAGTGGCTTAAAATGGTTCCCAGACACACATGTAATTAAAATTCATTATCTTAAAAGACTGCTTAGGAAACCCAGCAATCGAATCTGTTATCCTCCATTTTTATAGATATAATTACAACCTAATAGGTATCATTTAATCAACGTTTAACAATTCAATTCTTAAATCCCAAACTTAATCATCTTCTTCTTGATAGGTACACAAAATTTTTTCCCAGGTGGAGGTCATGTAAAGAACAGAAGAACTGTTAAATCCCTTGTTACAATGGCCTTCCTAAAGTGCTAATTATTACCCAAGTATGACAGATGTAATCTTCAGAGTGGAGACCCTAACAAAGCCTAATGCCAACTCGCAGTTGCTTTTTTTTTTAATTTTCCACCTCTGTCTCTAACCAACTACCTGCCACAATGACAGAATGTGGAAATCCCTCATGACTTCTAAACAAGAAAATAAAGTCATGAGTAGCAGTACCAACTCTTAGCCTGGCTGTAACATCAGCAAGTCAAATCTTTGAAGGAAAAAGGCAACCCTGTGTGTTTTCCTGTTTCCCATCCCACATTTGAGAGAGAGACCCTGAGAAGTGAAGTGCTCTCCTAAGACACTCAGGGTCAAACAGGAGTAGAATCCAAGTGTCCTTGTACACAAAGCAAGACTCTGTTGGCAAACTGCACCCCACCACATGGGTAGGAAAAGCAGACTGACTTTGATGGCCTATATTTTCAAGTCTGATCACTGTCTCTTACATCTAATTACAATATCTATCCCCATTTGCAGCTAAATAAGATTAATTCTCAGTCACTGATCCTTAATAGTAACTCCAACTACTCCCAGCAGCCAACACCCTCCGTTTGAAAAGAGATGCAGATCACTAATTAGTGCATCTTCTATTGAGAGCCTCTAATTGCCTTACCACACCCAAGTCCCTTCCGGCTAGACTAAGATTCTTTACAGACCTAATACAGCAAAAGACAGACACAGTTGGGCAAAAAAACCTATTAAGCAGAAAATCCTGAAAGGATTCTACTTATCACTGAAAAGAGAAATCTAAGCCCTTTAGTTTCCCCATTCTTTTTTCCTCTTCCAATAGTATGAGAGGTTTCCCAGCAAACCTAAACCAAGTTGGTGCTTTGAAAACCTATTTGTCCTAGGGCTCCATGGTGCAGAGGACAGACCTGATCTTAAATTATGCGAAGTATGAAGGATTCTAAACATTACAGAAACAAAGCCATTAACATCCAATAGTTTTTCCTATAATAATCTCATTTATGCAATTTATCTTTACTCTTTGAAGAATTCCAATTCAGGAATAAGGAAAAGTAGCTACTGCTTTTGAGAGCTCTCCTATAAATCGTCACCATCAACCTTTCATGGTAGCTAGCCTGATTCCCAGCTAGTAGGTCAGACCCTTTTGGAGAGGCTAAGCAACAGAATTAAGGACAGAATTCTTAACCCCAGATGTCCAACCATCAACAGAGTGCCTTCTCTAACACTGGCAGGTACTGTAACCAGACTATGGGCCCAGCAGGGCCTAAGCACACCCCTTCACATCTCAGGGCAACTCTACTCAACTGGCATAAGCCAAGTGGCTCCATGCTTCAGTGCCCAAAGAGACTGAAACCTTTGGAATTTGTTCCTTCCCCAGTTCCCTTCCCTCTCATTCAAAGATATCTTAAAAGTGGACTACAGCCCCATTCACTTTCTTAAAAAAATAAACTGAAAGTTTAAAAAACCTTTCAAAGGACACAGGTAATTTTGGCCACCTTTTACTAACGCGTTTTGACTTAAACAGCATGAGAATAGAAAACTACTTTCAGATACTAGGTTTCAGTGAATGCAGAATGCAGTGAATGCAGAATTTCAGTATAGAATACTTTTCTGCAAATAAATTTTACAAAATGAGAACACTCAACTTACTGAAAATAAGTTACAGAGAAAGGTTACAACTAAAGTTTAAATTCAGTTTAGGGAAGCATACAATGTTGGAAATTTTTTTCAAATACTAAATTAAATCTATGTTCATTCAACCTGGGTACCTTAGAGGAGCACGAATGTTTTTTTTAGTCTCATCATAGGAATCCATGCTCATTTATTTATTAAGCACCAGCCATGGGAAAACTGGTATTAGCATCTTCTTCCCATTCTTATGAAGCAAGAGTACCTCCACTAGGGCTTTTCAGATCAAGAACACATAACAATAACCCAACCCAGATGGACCCAATAGAGAATTCAAATGCAGCCTAAACATTGTGAAGTACATAGCACAACCCTCCCTTCCTTCTGTCTTTGCTGTTATCTCAGTTTGGAGTCACGTAGCTGATACAGTAGCCCTCCAGACTTTATTTCTCAACTCTTTGCTTTTGAACACCTGAAGTATGAAATACATACAAAAACCCAGAAAAAATACAAAAACAGCACTACTAGAAACAGTTTCAAATTTAATATTTAAAAAAATTAAAAACTCACTGCTGCCTTATTTCTTTAAACAAGGCAGGAATTTTACCAGATTGAAGATTTATTTTTACAGCTATAAGGGATTTCCAAAATAAAAGTAATGAATGTTTCTTATCTTGAATTTTATATTTGAAAGGAAAGGTTTTACTGCCATTTGTTCAAAAAATATTAAGCTCTAAAAGGAACTACCATAACATAAGGGTGTCTTTGCCTTTAAGAGCTATACAGTTCTCAGAGCTTTAAGTTCCTTGTAACCAGACATTCCAGAGTATCAACAATCCTTACTTCCACCAGCCAGCCTACCCTCCAGAGAAGCCCTATTAAGACTTTAGTTTTAAAGAGAAATCAACATTATTAGGAGTACTAGATGCCACTGTTACTGACATATCTTGATCTAATTTAGCAACAATGTTTGGGAATTGTTACCACAACTGCTTACAAATGTCTAAATCAGCACATTTGATATCAGAAAAATTAATTCTATCAGAATGTTAGACATAGACTCATACACAGAAAAACAAGTAACAGATACCCCTCACCACCACCTTCCCATTCTGTACTTTAAAGAGGAAAGGGACTGACTACCAGACTACCGTGGCATTTTCTTCTCCCAACAACCAGAAGTGAAGAAGTAGAGCACTGTCTGACAACCGTGGTTTAAATGACACCTTACCTCCTCCTCCTTACCCACCTAATCCCATGACTAATTAGGAGGGAAAATAAATGCAGTGGAAGGTTTAAAAAAAAAGTGCAAGCCTGTTCAACAACTGACAAAAGAGGTTAAGATTCCAGATACACCCACAGTACCGTTTAGTCAATTTCTATTTAAAAAACAAACTAGGGCAATGAAACCAATATAGGAAAAAGAAAATGCTTAGGTGAACTACTCCAAGGTGCATTTTTAGCTCATATGACCTTCCAAAGCACTCCAAGTATGTGTATGCAGATGTGGGGGCATGTGTTTATTTATAGAAAGTGTTGAGAGCACTATTTAAAAAATACATGAATAAATCATACAATATTAGTGGTATAAGACCTTCCAAAAGCTAGCCCACAGCCTCAATTTAAGGTAAAGAAAGCAAGACCAAGACTTGGACCAAGGTAAAAGTTGCTCGTGACAGAGCCTGTCACAGCAGTTGGATCCTCAAATTCAAGGACAAGCTCCCATTCAATTATTCTGATTTCATGTATTCATTCTCAACTTTACACTTTCTCTGGTAAGCTGCCTTTCATTCTTCCCCACAATGCAGACTGTTTCAAGGCTCAGATGGGCCAAGCCTTATTTCTTCCAAGAAGCCACTGTTCTCCAGGGGCTCTCAAAGTGTGCTCTTGAAGCCCAAGGGCCTCAGAGACCTTCTTCATAGATCTGGGCAAACAAAACAGAGCTTCCTAAAGGTTACTTGATCTCTGCTCCTGCATTTGGCCTGTTACAATGTAAGACTACAGTTGACTTCTGTTAAGCCACACATTAAAGAGATGAAAAATGCAAAATTATGTCACCTTTACCATTATTTTTTAGAAAAAACAAATATTCCTCATTTTAAAAATATTTTTATTAATATGTAATGGGTTTATTTTTTTGACTAAATGTTTTTAAACTTTGTTATCTTAATTTCCAACATGGTATTAATCAGCATAATCTACATAAATTATTGAGGCCCCCAGAAACCCTTTAAGTGTATAAAGGAATCCTATGACCAGAAGGTCTGCAAATTGCTGATCGAACTCACTATTAAACAAGCTCTCTTTTGTGGTAAATTCCTTTAACACATAGAGATAAACCTTAGAACAGCTTCCTATTGCTCTCCTTACATTCAAAGGGATGTTCCTCTAGTCTTGGAACTATGTAAACTACTTCTTTGCCCAATATTACCCTGATTTACAAGAAAAAAAATGTTAATGACTTCAACTTCCTTTGATCCAAAATTCTTCTAAAACCATGGTAGATATAACTTTACATTCTGACTCTCAGAAAAGACACTTTATAAGGCATCGCCACAAATTGTTTCATATTGTACATTTACTTCAGTTTCGAAAATGCTTGGGGTTTTAGGGATCTCTATTAAAGAACACAAAGGCTTCTTTCTAGGTGCAGTGGGGCATGCCTATAATCCGTTACTCAGGAGGCTGAGGCAGGAGGACAACAAGTTCGAAGCCAGCTTCAGCAACTTAGCAAAGCCCTAAACAACTTAGTGAGATCCTGTCTCAAAATAAAAAATAAAAAAAATGGCTGGGGGTGTGGTTCAACCCCCAGAACAAAAAAATAAAAAGGGTACAAAGTAGTTTTTCATTTTCATTTGGTGAACCCCACCAGTCAGGTACTAGAGCATCTTCCATTTTCCTCCCAAGAGCCCTGCTCCTTTTTTCGGTCTTCACCACATCAGCACTTGACCTTTATTTCAGATCTTCTTCACTGTTGCAAGTGCAGTTCTCTCAAACATCAAACAGAAACATTCCTGCTAGAGTTTCAAGGCCCTCTAGAAACACACTCAATGCTCTAACAGTCAAAACTAGGAAAACATCCCGCTTAATCCCTGCCCCAGAAGAACATCTTCCCTCAACTTACCTAAAAACTTCAGGAAGTACTGCTCACATCCACCTGGCTTCATTAACTTTTCCCAACTGCTAAAGTAACCCTAACCAAGGATGTACCTACCACCACCTCCTCCTGAGTCCTGCCCACAGGATGTCCAAAAGACTCAAACAATGGAAAAGGAGCACCCACATCTATTGCTCCAGAATTCACAAAGACCTGGAACAATCTTGGCTCAATATAAGCATGGAACACTAAGTTCAGAGGTAGGAGAAAGCAAAAATCTACTAAAATGCTCTAAAAATATAAGAAGGATTATCTTTTGAAGTAATTAGTAATTCTGTTAATGGTATTTTTGCAAATTAAAAATTATATATTTGATGCAAAAAGATCCTAACTGTAGAACAGTATAAAAGATAGAAGCTTTTAATTCCTCCAACCTATACTTGAGAGGTTAACACTTAAAAAAAGTTTATTAAAGTCATTAATCAGGAATTGAACCTAGGGGCACTTAACCACTGAGCCACATCCCCAGTCCTTTTAATTTTGAGACAGGGCTTTGCTAAGTTGCTTAGAACCTTGCTAAGTTGCTGAGGTTGCCTAGGAACTTTTGTTCCTCCTGCCTCAACCTCCTGAGCCACTGGAATTCAGACATGTGCAACCACACTCAATTTTCATCAACAATTTTAACAGGTCAATGCAAATACAAGCATAGGTGAGGAAAACCAAACACTTCAACACAGAGATCTTTCTCAATGCTTTGCTTCTTTCTACATTTTGATGTCAACACAAAGAGATCTTACTTTATAGATGACTACATAATAGAGATGTACCCTATCAATTCAAGCAATCCTCTACTGATGAACATTCAGGGTTTGGCTTTTTCAGACACAGCTTACAATAAATCTTACACAACAAAGCAAAAATTAAAATTTAAAGATAGAAATTGATGTTTACTGATCAATTCTGAGGTTCTTAATTATGCTAGTTGCTGCCCCTCAAAAATACTTTTTAACTTATCGATTTACAATGCTACCGAAGCATCACCTGTATTTTAAAAAAAAGAAAGCTGTAGTGTAAAGGACAGACAGCAGGAGAAGGAAAGGCAAGTCAGGAACCAGGCATGCATCTAGAGTAGCCAAATCCTGTTACTAGTCCAAAAACACTGGGTAGTAACAACACATTAGAATCAGTTCTAAATGTGTAAAATTAAAATGTTTAGTCAACACTATGGGTAAGGGTTCTTTCAGTTGTTACATTCTCTAATGTCCTTGAACTTGCCACATAAAAAAATCCAGTCAGGCATGGTGGCACATGGCTATAATCTCAGGTATTTGGGAGGCTAGGCAGGAGGATTAAGTTAAAGTTCAGACCTGGCAACACAGTAAGACCCCAAGAACAAAAGAAAAGAAAGAAAACAAAACAAAGTACACTTTAAATGTAAATATGAAATGATCATGCTCTTGGGATACCCAGCAACAAAAAAACAAGTTCTGGGAAAGTCAAATTGCTACACTGGGAAAGTAAGTGCTCTGATAAAACCCCTGCTAGCAATTGGCAAATGGAGGTGAAAATGAGACGAGGAAATGACCACTTAGAAGGAAAGATTAAAAAAAGAAAATTTCAAAATGATAAACAAAAAAAGGTTTGTACTCACTTGGGGATTTTCCTAATTTAAGAGAGACTATATCTACATAGAAGAAATACACTAAATGGCTCCAAGAAGCAAGGGACAAAGTGTCCTGATGGCTACTAATTAATAAAAGTCACAAACATCTCTTTCAAGTTTACCATTTGAGAAGGTGGATGTTAACAGGAAATATGATTTGCTACACTAAATAAAAGCCTTCATTAACGAGAAGTGACAGGATCACAACCCTGTTGCTGATAAACTGCCAACATACCAAAAGCACTCAATAATGAGCTGCCCATTTAACATATTGCTGCTTTAAAATGAGTTGCTTCAGAACAAACAGTTCTATGTCAAGGCAGGACTACAACATACCAGGAGGAGCTGCTACTGCACCCTGGATTACATATGGGTGCACACATGCATGTGCCGAGGTGTACACCACAAGACAACCTGGCCTAGTAATCCTTCTTAAGGCAAGCCATTCTAAATGATTACAGCATGTGCCTGAGACCTCGACTGCCCTACCTGCTTCCAGACACACTGTGTAGAGCAGAAAGCAGCCATTAGCCCAAGGAAGTTTCACATGGCTATTAAGTGCCTGGCCCAGCAGTCATCCCTGGAGCTTGCTGCCTTATTCCTGGCAAACACTGTCACTTCAATCCAACCCTGAAGCAGTTGATATTTTTTTTACTATAGCATCCTTTGAAGCTATATAAACAGGTCATAAATACATGTAAAAGGTATAGTTTCAGCCTAGTCAAATTGGTCACAGAAGCATCACACAAAATCTCTTCGTGTGCAGAAAAAGTAAATTGCCAAAACGCACCAGCTAGAAGACTATAAAGGAAGAGAGTAAAGTCAATTATTCTCAGGGAAGGATGGAGAGAAACAATGCTAAGACAAGTCATCTCAAAATATTAACTTATTAACCGGGCACGATGGTGCAAGCCTGTAATCCCAGCACTTAGGGAGGCTGAGACAGGAGAATCGCGAGTTCAAAGCCAGCCTCAGCAATGGCGAGGCGCTAAGCAACTCAGTGAGACCCTGTCTCTACATAAAACACAAAATAGGGCTGGGGATGTGGCTCAGTGGTCAAGTGCCCCTGAGATCAATCTCCAGTACCGAAAAAAAAAAAAAAATTATCTAGTATTCAGACCTTAGTTACTATCACATTATGTCCATAAAAATATAGAAATGCTCATAGTTTACATATTAAGAATTTTTATTAACTTCAATTGCTCAAATATATATATATTTTAATACCAACTTCATAAAAATCAAAGACCAAGGCTAAATGCCAGTTTAAAAGTTATGTGCAATATTTACCCTCTAGGTACACAATTTTGTAATTTTATTAATCTTTAAAGAAATAAGATGTCCTGTATTCAAGAAATGACCTGCTATGTTCAAGAAACAAGGGAGTAAGACAATCACTGACAAAGAATTTCCAGTGTAAGTGAAAACAACAACACAAAGAGTGCCCTAAAAAGACAAACCAATTTTAAAGTAATTAAGGTGAGTCCAGACACCCAAGGCAACTGCAAAGCCTGAACCTCAGCACTCAATCTTCTCTCACCAGCTCCCTAACTTCATCTCTTCTATCCATGCTAGAAGTAACATTAGAAATCTCTCATTCCAGAATAAATCACATTTTACTTTTCTTCAAAGCCCATCGTGAGTGGAGGTTACTGTATATTTTCAGCGTTTCCTCTCTATGTACCTAAGAGAAGGGGCCTCGTATCTCAAAGTTGTAAACTAGAAAAAAAAATGTTATACCCATGTTAAATAATTCCAGGTAGCATGAACTCAAAGGGATTCAAACTTTATGTTACCTCCCAAAAAATTTTAGCCACCAGACTGCAAACGTTCCAAGGAAACTATGATATATTCAAGTAAGCATAAAGATTTAGTAAGTAGGTTAGAAAAATATCATTTTAAGCTGGGCGCGGTGGCTCAAGCCTGTAATCTCAGCACTTAGGGAGGCTGAGACAGGAGAATCGTGAGTTCAAAGCCAGCCTCAGCAATGGTGAGGTGCTAAGCAACTCAGTGAGACCCTGTCTCTACATAAAACACAAAATAGGGCTGGGGATGTGGCTCAGTGGTCAAGTGCCCCTGAGTTCAATCCCCAGTACCAAAAAAAAAAAAAAAAAATTTTTAAATAGCATATCATACCTTCAATGTACAGTTTAGTTCTGATGATCTGTGTGGATGAAGAAACTAGCCAGATGAAGAATTTATTTCCTTCTCATCTCCTTAACCTCTTTTCTCCTTCCTTGTCATTTCTGATTGCTTCAATTTCCAGACTCTACCAAACTCTTACAATCTCATGTAACCCTTAGGATTCAAGAAGCACACAAAAGCCATTCAAGTCATTTTAAGAAAAAAAGTAGGGCTTGTAGTAGAGCATGTGCTTAGTGTATGTTTAGCATGAGCTGGGTTCAGTCCTCAGCACTGAAAAGAAAAAAGAAAAAAAAGTATTTTTCAACACTGTCTTCCAAGATTTCTACAAAGAAAACTGCCTAAGCCTCTTCCACATGAACAAATGTCTTAAAAAACAATTCACAACTGATATGGTATGCCCTTCTAGGTTTAAATTTAAATGAAAACTGGAAGGAACACAATGAAGAAATGAGGTGAAATCATCCATTAGAACAAAAAAAAGAAATGAGGTGTGTTGCCATGACCTGGCAAAAAGAGATGTCATACAAAACATTATTCACAAATTAACCTACTAATTTAACTAATGGCAAAATACAACTTTGGATGTGTGCGTGAAGTTCTTTAAGCCAAGAAAACACTTCTTGCTACCTTAATCAAGACACTGGAAAAGTAGTATAAAAAAAATACTGAAAAATCTTATTTCAAAATCAGAAACAGCACATTTTCAAAGCCCCGAATGAAGAGAATATAGGATATAAGCAACACAGATCACCCTGCTGGAACCTGGCTTTCTCTGGACATATTTTAGAATAAAACTACCCAAGTATTATCCTTAAAATAACATTAAAATTTCTCAATCGTTTAAAAAAAACACTCCACTTCTACAGCAGACACAAACTAGGTGGCAAGAACCAGCTCCAGGACTCAGCTCACAAATCTATCAAGCAGAATTTAATTTAAGGATTCCTATCTATACTAATATTCTAATACCTATAAAATCAAAAACTAAATGTCTGTCTTTGAGTAAGGCAGGAAGAGGGTAGCTGAAAGGGATATAATGTGAACAAATGACTTTTCCTAACCCTCTCCCACAACGGGTTAGAGCCTCCCAGACTCTTCCTTCACAGTACAAATCCCAGTTACAAACCATAACTTGCAGAACATAACATGTATGTCTCTCTGTGAATTCTAACTTCCACATCAGCAGGGACTATACTGTGTTCACTACTACTCCCCTCAAGATGACCACCTGTGGCACGTATGAACACATGATTACTAAACAAAGTAAAATTTTACACAAGAAACCAAAGAATTTTCACATATAAACAGGCAAAATAATTGTTGCCAACCACTGCAGGGCAAAAACAATTGGATCAATAACCAAAATGAGTGGATGACAAAAAGAAAGCAAAATATCATTAAGGCCACGAAGCTGGGAACAATAAAATAACAACATTTTAATCCTCTGAAGATAGATAACTAGAGAAAAGATTAAAGTTTAAAGAGGATACCAATAAATTTTCTAGATCTTGCCAAAAATAATTTGAACATTTTCAAATATTCCAAAGCTATTTAATAAATTGTCACCAAATTTACCTCATTTCTTTGAAACAATAACATACAGGACATAAGCATGAGGAATGGGGAAGAAAAAGAATTGCTAATTGCTATGGTTTTGATGAGTGTCCCCTCCGCAAAGGTCCATGTGTTAAAGGCTTATTTCCAGGGTGACACTATTGAGAGGTGTTGTAACTTATAGGAGCTAGGGCCTGGTAGGAGGACCTTAGTCATAGGGGATGACCTTAAGGGGAATTATGGGACCCTGATCCCCTTCTCTGTTTTCTGGTCATGGGGGCGAGTAGTTTGCTTTACCAAGCATTTCCGTCATCATGTGCTGCCTCATGTGGTGTAGACATAGGGCTACTGGATCATGGACTAGAACCTCCAAAAGAAACTACAAAAGAAACTTTTTCTCTTTATATATTAATTTGCTTCTGATATTTTGTTATGGTAACAGCTGACCAATACACCAGCCATAATGAAAACTTCCTTATGGTAAACTCCTTAAGGAAAGTGTCAAGTAAAATAGGACACTCAAGACTAAGTCATCTTTGGATTTCTTCATGTTTCTGAATTTTATTTTTAATATTTGTTTTAGTTGTAGATGGACACAATACCTTTATTTTTATGTGGTATTGAGGATTGAGCCCAGTACCTCACATGTGCCAGGCAAGCACTCTACCACTAAGCTATAACCCCAGGCCCCATGTTTCTGAATTTGTTAGGCAACTGGAAAACTTTTATATAGGAACATTTTACTCAATAAAATCTTTGGCTAATCTAGGGTAAATTTTTTAAAAACACACTGAAAAATTAAAGGAAAGTGGTACACAATTAGGTCAAAGTTGAAGAGAATGTTTTGTTCTACAAAAATGGAATGCTGTAAGACACTACTTACCTTTAAATTCTCAACAACAATCTTTACTTCTGCTTCATCTAATAATGTTCTAAATTACAGCTGAACAGTGTGAAACATCCCTGGCAGGATCCCTCTTGACTGTAATGCTCTACTCTGCCTCTGTGAATAGCCTATTGGGTAAAAAGTGTATACCAGAGGCACCTACTTGAAATATGTAAGGGCAAATTAAATGGCCTTATTTTATTAGGTTTACAACAGCTTTATATAACAAGAATAATGTCTAGATTCTAGAAGGAATAAAATATATACACAAAAATACAACAATATGACAATATACAGCTACTTCAATTTCTCAATTCTAAGACATCACGAATTAAAAGGTATACCGGTAGCCTCACAGCTTTGGGGATGAGAAATCAAGTAGACATACTTATTAGATGAAAAATAATGTAAAAATTACACATCTAAGACATGAGAAAATAAAGTATTAGTTAAAGCAGCTTTTCTTTTGCTAAAAATTTTCTTGTGATGATTAAGATTCCAATAAGATCACCTATCACTCATACTTTACCTAGAGGCAAATAACTCTCAAGTACAATATTTTTTTCTCTATATATTATCTGTTTTCCAAACTTGAATAATAAGTTCACATGAATTAAATATTGCCTGAATTTCCACTACACAGGTTTGTAAGAAGTAATGAACAAGGCAGATAGATATGCCTTTCTAGGGTAGAATAAAGAGACTATCTTGAATCTGTATTCTTTCCTATTTACTACCAACCAATCTGTTTCTGTCCCCCACCCCAACACACACACCCTGGTACTGGGGTTGAACCGAGGGAGGGCTCTTTACCACTGAGCCACATCCCCTGCCCTCTTTTATTTTGACACAGGGTATCTCTAGGAGTTTTACTGAGGCTGGCATCAAAATTGTAATCCTCCTCTCTCAGCTTCCCAAATTGCTGGGATTATAAGGGTGTGTACCATTGCACCTGGCACCAACCAATTTTTCTGACAATAAAGATGCAGACACTTTACTGTCAGAAACTTGAATCTGGAAATATATGGAAGAAAAGATGATTCAAAAAGTTTCTACTAGGCAGATAGTTTGTTGATTCAAGTATGGACATTATATATCATATTGAACACCTGAGTTTATTTTCCCTCAGAACAAAACAAGTGGTATTTCTCAAAGCCCACCAGATTTGGAATGCATTCCAAATTTAACAAGTTTAAAATAATAACCCTTACAGATTCTCTACTATAACGAGTCAGGGTTATCTGAATGTCACTTTCACCAGGAATAGAATAAACAGTATTTCAATCTTCTTTTCTTGATTTTAACAGCATCTTAAAATAAGTCTGTAGACAGTGTCTTCACTCCCTCACTTATAGAAAATAACCAATCCGTATTTCATATGGTTCCAAAAAGCATTTCTGCCAGCTGGCAACAGGAAGACACAAGCCTGCAATAGAATCACTTCCAGAAGTCACCTAGTCACAGACCTAAAATAATTCTAGGGTAGGAATCTGGCCTTCAGGAAACAAGTTGTAGGCATTCTCCCGAAGTGCTACTGGGACCAGAGTGAACCTTTAATAAGTAACAATAACAAAATAAAACCCTGATACAAAGACCCCATCTCTAGCGGGGCACTGTGGCACATGCCTGCGATCCCAGCACTTTGGGAGGCCGAGACAGGATAATCACGAGTTCAAAGCCAGCCGCAGCAACGGCGAGGCACTAAGCAACTCAGTGAGATCCTGTCTCTATAACACAAAATAGGGCTGGAGATGTGGCTCAGTGGTCGAGTACCCCCAAGTTCAATCCCTGGTACAAAAAAAAAAGAAAAAAAGAATAAAACCCACCTCTGAGGAACCAATTAGGACTAAAGACAAGATACAGATGCTTCTTGCCTGACCCATTTTATCACAGAGCAGCCACAACAGAAGCAAGATATTCTCTAAACATTAAAGCTGAGCTGCCTCCTGGACTTGTATTTCTGGCCTCAGCCACCTTAAAACCACAGCCAGCTGAACTGCCAGAGAGAAAACATCCAAAAAATTTTTTAGAAAACGATACAGGGCTGAAATTTTGGCTCAGTGACAGAGCCCATGCCTCACATGTGTGAGGCATTGGGTTCAATCCTCAGCACCACATAAAAATAAGCAAAATAAAGACACTGTGTCCATGTATAACTAAAAAATACTTTTTAAAAAAAAGGGTACAGAACTGAGTTCTACTTCCCTACTCAAACCACCTGATCTCTGAGCCTCATTCTCACCTCTAAAATTGCCTATCCCAGGAGCTACAGTAAGGCTCGTGTCACTGTGTCATCACTGCACTAGAGTAAAGGCTCCATCTCCTGGTTCCATCATTCTAGGTAGCTCACCACCTTGATTTGCTAATCCCATGCATTTTTCTCTCTTTCTAATAGTCAAGTAGTCGGCACCTAAAAACAGGCAGCTGCCACCCCATCCCAACAATGCCAATTTGACCGACCAACACAATACTACTTCTTACTCGGCATTCTTAAGAGGCACAGTAATTCATAAGTTACTATAAAAATTGTATAAAATAAAAACAGATCTTTTCCCTCTTCCTGTCTAGATCACAAACTGTTATTCATTACAAAATCAAACACCTTCCCTACTGTCCACAAGACAATGTTTAAAGATCAGCCAAACTCTGGGGAATGTACATGGGAATGGACCAAGAAACAAGAATACTTATTATTTCCCAACTAGCCAGATGCAATGGAAGGAATGAGCCACTCCAGCAAGCCAAGCTGCTTAATCACCTTCAGAAGTAAATAGTTACCTGCAAATGCTATTAATGCAAAAAGGCAATAGGAAGACCAGAGGACACCAAGAACTGACGTAAAAAAGCTAAAGTCTGACACTCTTGAAATACTTGCTCCTGGAGGATATGGCTCAATGCTTGAGGAAGACTCAAGAAGGTACAGATCTATCCTTGAAACACATTCCAGCTTCTGACCTGCTACTTGCCTCTCGCTCCTGGAACTACATTCCTAAGAGGAAAAGAGCCAAAGAAACATAATTATTTTCCGTCTCCTAGGAGTTTTACAAAATAAATGTTATACTCAGAGCAGACTGCTGGCACATAATGTTGCTGAGACACAAACTGAGGGTGAGGCTGGGTTTTATGTTGTTTCACACACTTGTGCCTTGGATCAGTTCTTCTAGGACAATAGCAGAATGAAGACAGTCAAAGCAGCATCTCTCTCCAGCTACAACTTAAAACTTGGCAGGTTTTGCATAAGTATTTTCACCTATGACTGGGCTCCTGGCAAACTAGGAAACAGTTACTCATACCACAAGAGAATCAAAAGAACAAAATTAACATGGAAGAAGGGGAAGAAAAGGGACACAAAAGCAAAACAAGTCCCCAAAGCAGTATGCAAAACCTGACCTGTTTCTGAAGCCCAGGATACAAAGACATGGCCCTTAAAGCTCTGAATTCTTCCGAACACTCATTTTCTACTGTTAAACTCCAGTACCAAAAACAAACAAAAGAAAAAAAAACAAACAAAAAACCTCCTAGGGGTGTGGAGGGGATTTTTTTTTAAACCAGTATTGTCTGTCTCCTCTCCTTAGACAGACAGACCAAGGAATACTGTATGAGGACAAGGATTCCCTATAAACTTCTCCAAAGCTCTCTCTGTATCTTGTACTAGTGACATGAAGAAATAGCAAGTATGACACAAATTTTCTGGCTTCTAAACACAATGCCAATACAAAAATGTGAAGTTTTTTTTTTTTTTAATATTCTTTAACAAAACTAAAACACACACACGAATTTAGAAAAGATCTAGACTCCAAGTTAATGTCCAACCTATCCCTATCAGTCATTCTGATTGTATATACAGTAAAAGCTCCATTAGATTGATCCCCAATCTTCAGGGAGTTAAAACATGCCTGGTAGTTAGTTATTGGGTAGGAATTGAAAATTAGTGAAACCAGAAAGAAACGTTAGTGATCCTCTAACCATATGCTGTAGAAAGAATTAAAAGCCAGCCATGGTGGCGCAAGCCTGTAATCCCAGCACTTAGGGAGGCTGAGACAGGAGAATCGCGAGTTCAAAGCCAGCCTCAGCATCGGTGAGGCACTAAGCAACTCAGTGAGACCCTGTCTCTACATAAAACACAAAATAGGGCTGGGGATGTGGCTCAGTGGTCAAGTGCCCCTGAGTTCAATCTCCAGTAGCAAAAAAAAAAAAAAAAAAAAAAGGCATTAAAAATAAGAACATAATGCTCTAAAAGGATCATGTAATCATACAATGTGCTTGGTACCAATAATTTTAATTGCCTTCCAAAAATAGTTCAGATTATATCTAATTTTTATTAAAAAATAGTCCATTCAAAACTAGTTTTTTGAAGTATATACTTTTACTGACACTCCCAAGTTTGTTTTTGTTGTTGTTAATTAGCTTGGCTAAAGACTGCACTAATATTTAAAACTTCTAGCATTAAGCACCTATTATTCTGAAGGGTTTTGATAAGATGTTCAATACAGGGACACATTCTAATTCATCATTATAGCTGGCCTAGCTCAAGTGGCTGCCAGGAGAGTAGGGCTTTATGGGCATTGTTCATCCTGAGAAGCTACATAATGCTGGATTGATAAAAACAGATCTTCTTACTGTTTGCCAGGCTGAACAAAAAGTTAAGTAGAAATATAAGTGCTTAAAGTCAAGAAAAGGCTGTACACTGACATTTTCCGCCTATTTAGCATTCATCTGTATTCATCTCACTAGACATTAACACACACCAAAGTTGCTCTCTGCTATTCAAATCATGCTATTAACACTAAGGAACAGATTAATAATATCTGCCTTTCTTACTGTAAAATAAAATTACAGCATTGGTCCAAACATGCCATGTGGAGCCTCCTACTTCTGCTGACACATCAGCTTGCTCAACCGCACACATGAGAGATGGCTTTGCTAAAGCTGCCCAGCTGTTTCTAGAGACCAGAGAAAAGGCTCAAGAGGAAAATAAGAAGCAGAGGGAGAAGCAAGACACACATAAACCTCACATCTGGTAGCCTTTCCTATCAGGGTTTTTTTGTTTATTTGTTTTTTAACAGATATCTAAGGGAGAATGTCCTTTCTAAGATGACACCATCAACGAGGTTAGCAGTGGGTCACAAGCCTCTTATGAACAGCTTATAACATCCTATCAGCTTCCACAATAAGAATCTGCTGCTGACCCAAAGCATTTGAACAAATAGAAGCCAGCAACTGGCAGGGAGAAATCCCCACTCTCAATGGGCACAGGTCTAAAACTCCCAAAAGGAAGGAAGGAAAAGGTAAGATAGGCAGCTGAAAACACATCTTGTACAAGGAGAAAATGACTGACAATCCAAGGTTGAGAAAGAAGAGGTGCAAGACAAGACTTCTGTAATTGAAGTAAAGGAGACTACAAAAATCTAAAATTATAATGAACAGTCTAACATAACTCAAACATTATCTGCAAACCCAAAGAAAATCAAAGACATAAAATCTTCAGCACTACCTGCTTTTTGTCTGTATGAGTATAGTATGAATTCCCATGGCTTTAGGAACCGTAGCGACAAACATCCAGTGACTTATTCTGAAATGAAACAATCATGCTTCATCCTTAAGGGGGCAGCTGATGAATGTGGATTCAGTGTTGCTTGGTCCCTACAACTTTTCAAGAGGCAAGATATATGTCTCTGGATCTTTATATTTCACAATCCTACATCAAAACCTATTTCTGAAAATACAGTTCAACCCAAATTTTAATTGGCAATAGGCCGATGCTGCCCATGGACCACCATTTGGGACTTGAAGCACAATTTGTCTATTGATACTCATTTCTCTAACAGCAGAAATTCACCTAGACCCAGAAGATATTTTGAGCGAGTAAAATGTAAAATGCAGGGCTGGGATTATGGCGCAGTGGTAGCATGCTCGCCTAGCACGCATAAGGCACTGGGTTCGATCCTCAGCACCACATAAAAATAAAATAAAGATATTCTGTCACCTACAACTAAAAAAAAATATAAAAATTTAAAAGAAATGTAAAATGCAGATCAGAGACCATGTAAAAGTGCAAGCAGAGGGCTGGGTTTGTGGCTCAATGGTAGAGCACTTGCCTAGCATGTGTGAGACACTGGGTTTGATTCTCAGCACCGCATATAAATAAATGAGTAAAATAAAGATCAACTAAAAAAAAAATCAAACTTAAAAAAGTGCAAGCAGGAGAAGTTGTTAAAGGGACAAATCAGTGAGTAGATTTGCACCTGACCCAAAATTACCAAGACTAGAAGAACTAGGACAAGGCCCAGAAGCATAAACGAGGGACAGAGGATAGTACAGAGGGCTCACACAGCAAAGAGGAAGGCTCTGGGTAGTTCAAGTTTCTTGCAGAGACAATGGTAGGGAAGGATGAAAGTCAAAAACACTGCTGACCTGGAATTTGGGAAAAGTCCATGAGTCATTCATAGTTAAAGGCCAGAAAGGACCCCAAAGGTTTAAACAAAATAAGCCTGCAATAAGTAAGTAGCACGTAGGGAGAAGAGAGATGTGTTGAATAAACTCAGAAATAGGCCTTACCTGAGAATAGGTTATTAAAAAATCATTCACTCTCTAACAAATGCTGTATATTTTACCTGTTCTGTACAACTCTGCAATAAAGATGGGTGACCCCACCTATGTCAGCAGAGGCATCTCCAGTAAAGACGCATGAGTGAAACAGAAAAATGTCCCCTTTTTCTATTTTGAAAAGCAGCTCAGAGGAAAAAAGAACAAGTATGATCAGTTTCAGGAATATTTCCCCCACTACACTCAATTTACAGCATTTATTTTCAAATATGCTGTGATTTATTTGCTTTGAGAAATATCTCTTGTACTTCTGATATACACAAATGATGCCTAAAGCATAAAAAAGTGTTAAACATCCTTTAAGAACTGAACAAGTGAGCAATTTCCAATAACTTCCTTGGCAGGGCATCCATCAATGACTTTCCACTTGGGGTGGTGAAAGGGAATTGAAACAAGCCTCAGAAAAAAAAAATTTCTGTGTAAACTCCATTTTGTGATGTATAGGAATAGATAGTTGGAAAGGGATTAAATAAAATTCAAAAAACTGAAATCAGGAAAATATGGACTGATAATTTTAATATAAAGGCTAAAATTTAAAATTTTGATTACTCACTGAAAAATATGAAAAACATTAAGAAATTTATATTCCTGGAATGTTAGCTGATTAAGTTCTCATACTCTCACGTCATCTTTTAGCATTATTTATATTTTCAAGGAAAATGCATTTGAAACTCTCCAAGCTCCATCAGAAATCTATCTATTTCCATACTGAAATCTCAAAGTCATAACTATCAAAACCTCCTGCACTTTGGTCTTTTTGTTTTCCTCCATAGCAGAAATATACACATGATGGTTTTTTTATTGGGCTGGGGGTTTAGATCAGTGGTAGTGAATGAGCATGAGGCTCTAGGTTCCATCCCCAGAACACACACAAAATCACTACAAGTAGTTCATAATAATCACAGTACACTGGAAGCCAGAAATGAATCTATAGGGACCACCTATAATAACCATTTCAGTCATTAAACGTTGCCCCAAAATCCTGTGCTTCACTATGCTCATATTTACCTGGTCCTTGAGATGGGAGGGAGGGGTTTACACACACACAGGTTAAGAAACCAAGTACATGGGTAACTGAGTCAAAACCAGATGCAAGTTATTTCAGACTTCCAGTCTAGTATTTTCCACCTGGCGCAGCTAAATTAAGAATTTCAACCTATGTGACAAAACCTACTGAGGCAAGACAACTCAGCAGATAAACTGGCAGTGCTGTGCTCACAAGAAGACCTTACACATGTAATATTTGTTTACAAAAACAGGATGGATTCTAAAACAAACTGAGGAGCCAGGCAAGTTTGGAGTCATCCTCTCAAGAAAGCGTAAAGGCCCCCATCGCTAATTCAAGGGCAAACAAGAACCTAATGGCTTCGTCCTATTCATTAGTGGAAGACAACCCTGATTTCTACAGTCCTGTTTTCCAAACAAAACCTCATTCTAACAAATCTTCAGAAGACAAGATTGTAAACTGTATGAAAATTTCTGTGCATATGTGTTTCTAGGGAGAGAAAGGCTACATCTGGCTTTGAATGCTTAAGACACTCAGATCCCTCAACATTAGTAAATTTCAATTTTACAATGACTCTACAATAAGGGGATTCAGGAAAGCTAAAAATTCCAAACACTCCTCATTCTCCTAAGGAGGTAAAAGACTTCTGTGATATTTCACTAATGTCCTCCTCAAAGTTGCTGAAATAATGACCAGCCCATGCAAAAAAACAAAAACCTGGAGGAAAAAAAAAGCAAAACTAGCCATTTAGAATACAAATTTCCTTTTTCTGACACAAACTCTAAGTCAAAGAAAAAAGCCTTAAAGTATTAATCTAGCACTATTAGGTTCAACGAGGGAAAAATACATATGTACCTCAACCTAGAAATCTAAAATGTACCTGGGGCTAAAGCAAAACCTTCAATGTTTTTAAAATATTTTTATTGTTTTATCATAAATAAGTCTATTGAGAAAAAAATGTCTTTTTGTGAAATAAGGAATCTTTAAAAGTGTGAAAGAGGGTTTTGCCCACAAATCTTGTCTGTTATTTTCAGTTAGAAACTGATAAATCAGTAATATAGCTGGATAACAGAAAAGTCTAAAAAACAAAAGATGACAACACCATGATTGACTTGCTGTTAGTAATCTACAAACCGGTTTGGTTTTAATCCCATGCCACTTTCTTGGTTGTTTTACCTATTCTCCTTCCCAAGCCCCTATTCTTCTCTGCACAAGGTTTTTACACTGAAAACCTGTGTGTCTCAAAACTATTCAGCAACATTCAAAAGGGAAACATGCAGTTTGGAGCATCAATGAAACTGATGCAAAGTCTAATCCACAGCTCTGAGAAAATAACACCCTTTCCAAAAACAGATATATTTATCATGACCTATCTCCACACACAGCACTGGAATTCAGGGGAAGATGCGTATGAGAAAGCATCTAGCACAGTGCTGCTTGTGCAAGAGTCTCCTTTTGTTCTTCATGACTCAATACCAAACTTGAGATAATTTTTTATTTTCCTTGAAATAAGATTCTCCTAGGGTCCTTACTAAAATGAAAGATATTGCCCATCAGTTAAATCTGTTAATTTTTTGTTTGTGAAAAATTTCCTAAATGCTTCATAAAACCTAAGACTTTACTGTATCAGTTCCTACTTTTAGTTCAGAATCCAAAACTTACCATTTAAACCATAATAAAACATGTACTTTTAATTTTAAAAAGCCTAGCACAAATATTATCTTTCAATTTTGTGCCCTCTGCTTCTGCTCAGCAAATTTATATTACCTGAACTCCAAAAAGAATAAGAATAATCAACTAGTGCTGTAAACCAGCTAGGATCTCGAAACAAACAAATCCACATAAATGTTCTTCCCAAATTAGAAACACATGAAATGGCAGATTAGGCAATAAATTACGATATGTGGGTTCTGGGAGTAACCAGAACCAGTGAAGACTTTTACATGAGTAAAATGAAACCCACCAAAGCATACCATACATTTTATGTCCTCCACACAGCTGGGTGTGGCATCTCCATTGCACAAAGCCTGCTAACAGTTGCACATATTACCAAAACAACACAACAACCAACCAGGATAAAATACATAATCTGTGGACCCCAGTGCAAAAGAAAAGGGGGGGAAAAAAAAGGCAGGGTCCTCGGCTAGGTGCAATAGTACATGCCTATAATGTCAACTACTTCAGAGTTTGAGGCATGAGAATTGAAAATACAAGGCCACTCAGGACAACTTAGTGAGAGTCTCCCGTCTCAAAATTAATAATTAAGATGGTACTCTGTGATAAAGTGCCCCTGAATGTAATCCTCATTACTGAAGGTGGGGGTCTTTTATTCAAAAATTCTTAAGAATTTTAAGATGAGGGGAATGCACAACTACACAGGTCACAAGCACATAAAGAAGCCCCTTCTCTAACCAAGTACCCATGATAGATAATTTTTTAAAAGACTGAAATGTAGTCACTTACCATGGTATCTAGCCTCTCCAGCTGAGTATCTGAAACAGAAAGAGCTGGGGTGGATTGCTATGGGCAGGTTTTCCACAGGGTGGCACACCACCCAGGCCCAGTATCATCCCACCTACACAACTCTCTACAATGTTGTGAAAAAAATAACCTGATCAAGCTTACTAGGTTAGATCCCTACCCTCTCTCACTTCCATGCAAACATTATGAATGGAAAAGGTAGTAGGAAGAATGTGATGATATGGTAGATTTAATAGTATTGAAAATGAGAGTAACAGCAATGACCCTATCATGCAGGTAAGAGATCAAAGAGGTGAATGGTACCTTTCAGAGTATCCAGTTCTTTGGGGGAAAAGAGCATTAAGAATAATTTGCCACTGCCATGCTCTTGTGCCATGCTAATGAGTGAAAAGCATCACAGGTTTAAAAAAATTTCTTTTTCAGATAAGAAAAAACGTTGATATCAGCTTATTAGTCTGGGTTTTCTGGATGGTTCTGTCATGTTGTTGAAGAGAACTTGGGATTTGCATATAATAAGAGAAAGCATTCTTTACATTCATATTAACAAGTAAAATTCCAAAGGCTGGAATAGCTGAAGGTGGTTACAAGGATTCAGCCAGAAACACGTTTGTGTACCCCCCGCAAAAAAATTATTTTTTTTTCAAGGAATGGGCAGTAGAAAGGCCACTTACAGCATTATTCTTCCTAAACCTACTAGGAGCTGGGTCTTACTGAAACCAGAGAAAAAGGGATAGGATCTTCTTTCTCTGTGACAGTGGAGTTAACCCCCAACAACCAACAAACCAAAACCAAAAGGAAACTACAAGATGTCTTGGGCTTTGAAAGGCTCAGTACTAACAGGTGGGCTGGCAGACAATGATCAGCACAGTATAACTTGTTCCACAGAAGCAACATGTCCTAAAATTAAAATTCTCTGAACCTTGGGGCAAGAGTATGCACAGCTCTAACAGCTGACTTGAGGATTCCTGACATCACACACCACACAGTGGAAGGAATACCTAAAGATCAGGAGGGAAAGAGGGTCTTAAATGCCTAAGGTTCTGTCTTTGAAGAGGAAAACACAACACATTTATTTACTCCCCAAAAGGTGGCAGCACAAAGTTACCCAACTAGGAAACAAAAGGCCCATTTAATCACAAGAAGGAAAAGAAGAGAGGAATCACAGAAAATTGGATGTAATGGTTTCTTCATAATCTATTTTTTCTTCCCCTCAGGGACCTGTTTTCCAGATGTTTTCTTCTTTCCCCCTTTTCCTCCCTCCACCCCTATTTCCAAGAGAACTACCCCAAGCATACCCCAGACTCAACCTGAGCAGTGTTAAATTAACATCCCCATAACCTTCCTATAAAGAACAACCCAAAACTAATGCAGCAAAATAGTCACCATTTGTATACCCAGAGGGCCAGAAGAGAAAGTAGATCCAGAAGAGCTTTTCCACCAGTTCACCAAAATGGAAACTCCAGTTCAACTTCCACGTGAAGCATGACCTTGCATAAGAGCCTAACTCAAAGGACTCTGGAAAGCAATTCTTGAGAAAACTGTCTTCAAGGCCAACTAAACAGTATTTAAAACAAATAGATTTTACTTAAGGAGATGGAAAAATTACTCCCAACTAGCATTCAAGTGATTTTAAATGGACTTTATTTACCATTAAGTTTTGAAGCTAAACTACATTTTTATGAAAACAAAATTAAAGGTAGAATAGCAAAAAAAACAAAAAACAAAACAAAAAGAAATTAACTGTTAAAAAGCTCTTTTGTCCTTGGCATTACATCTTGGCATTGCTAAGCACTTTCTTAGGGGAGGGGGAAAAAGGAGGATAGATGACTGGTAGCAATTCCTCCTTTTCCCACATTTTCAGAAAACGTAGAGAGAAGACAGGAGATGAAATATTTTACCATAAAGATGGTCTTTAAATATGTACAGAATTTTAAATTACCATTTGTAAGGCTACAACTCCAGGTGGGGAGCTCTCACCTAGAGGCATGGTGGTGAGCTCTGGCCCTCAAAGATAACAAGTAGGCTTTTCCGTGGAAAGTGTTCGCTGGTCATTGTCACGGCAGCTGAAGAAGCACCTGCGGGTAAACCGAGGTTTTTTGGGGGGAGGAGGGTGTCTTCCTGCCACCTCCAATGTCACCATCACAGGAACAAATGTAGTGCACTGGAGCCACAACTGGTCGAGTCCCCCTGGCTGAACTAGGAGAACTAACGCAACCACTTCTAGTGAGCTAAATCCCTGAGCCTGCTAGCCGAGCACCGAGTCCGCGCTTCCCGCGCAGCGCACGGACAGCGCAGACCTGAGCGGCGACTTCCCGCGGCTGCGCCCGACCTCCCCCTAAATCGCATTTGGGAAAATCCTGCTCCTGCCTGGAGCGCCCACGGCCTCACGCCACCTTCCGCACACCGCGTGGCCGCTGCAAGTCTCCAGATGTCTCCGGAGCTCCAAGGTCCGCGCGCGAGGAGGCGCCGTACTAAGTGGGCACACACCAGACACTACACATCGCTATGTTCGGCAGAAGCACGCAGTGCACATATCCTCCCACGAGGCGGGGTCTCCAGTCATCTACAGGAATCTTGACCTTTTTCTAGAACCTCCCCCCCACTTTCCCTCCAATACACTCACCTGCGTCTCGGCGCAGTTTCCTTCTCGCACTACACGCGGCCGTACCGGCAAGTCCACGCCCTGCACGTTTCCCGGCGCCACTGGCCCTGCTTGGCTCCCGCCACCCCCAACTAGTAGGTACCCACTGTAGGGGCGGTGCCACCTCCGGTGGCGCTCAATTCCCTCCACTCCCGCTGCAAGAGGCCGAGCTCTAGGAACTTCGCGGACACAACCTCTGCCGCACCCACCAGCGTTTCCGAGCCGAGGCCATACCCTCCAAGGCGCCGCGGTGGCGTGCACAGCCTTTAACCTCGGCATTTAAGAAGAACCTAGGGCAAAGCCCAGCCGCCGTCCCAGCCCCCACGCCCCCTTCGCCCCCAGCACTTGCCTGCTACGACTCAGCGCTGCAGCTACTAGGGCTTGTGCAGCCCGGCGACAGCACAAGCCGCGGAGGAGTCGCTTGTTGGGGGTGGGGGGGGGGCGGTCCGCGAAGCGGCAGCAGCGGGAAGGCGGACTGGAACCTGGCGGAACCCCGCCCCACCCGCGCCGCGCCACAGACCACCCTCCTCACCCAGCCGGCTGCTGCCTCAGTGACGCCCCGGCGCCGCGGTCCCGCCGTTTGTAGCGGAGCGGGGAGGAGGGGCTTGCCTGGAAGAGCGCCAGGAGGCGGGGCCCAGGGCGAGTTCGCTGCGCTGCGGCCGCTGCCGGCGCGTGCCCTGCCTGGCCACCCCGTGGGTCGGTGCCTGCGAGGAGACGCCGGATTGAGCGTTTCAGCTGGATCCCTTCGGGCTTCCGATTCCCTCCAGGCTCCGCTACTAGGTTTCACCAGACTGTGCGGAGTCACGAGCCCAGAAGCGGCCAATTCTAGGTGCAAGTTTGGAAACCCCGAGGCTCTGCACGCTAACGCAGTCAAAGCAGCTCGCGCAAGGGTTACTTTGGTATATATGTGTATTGTGTACCGTATCTATCTATACGCACACATTTTGCAAGAGTTAAAAGGCTCCCCCACCCCACTTCACAACCAAGAGATCTTGTCCCTCGACGGGAAACTAAAGGCCTAGTCTCCTCTGCCCCTCCCCACCTCTCTAGATGGAATCTGACATTTAAATAAGCCCCCGAGTACCTGTGAGGGGTGCTATACTCTGCTTCAAATACCAGGTAGGAAATCCTGCACTCGACTGTGCAAGCGCCTGTCGTTAGCCACATCCTTCCAGTGCCCCCCACATAACCCCCGAAAGGGCCAACTCTTCACCGAGGGGGCGTCCCAACGTTGCCTTGCCTCGACCCGCCCCCTCGCCCAGTTCAATCCATCTACCCTAGAAAAACCTGTGCCTGTCGACCCAAACCTGTAACAAAGTCGAAACCGACCCCCGAGCCACGCGGCGAGAGAACACGTTTTTACACCTGCTCGGCCGCTTAATTATTAGAGCACCTGTCGTATTGGGATTTTTTTTTCATCGCCAAGGCTTCCGTTTTAACCCTTTCCCCTAAGTTAAAAAGAAAAAAACACTGCGTTTAATATATAACCTGCCATACCTACCTGAAATTGCAGAAGGTAAGAGAAAGGAACTGAGCAGTGGGCGACTGAGTAGCCGCAAGAACGTGACCGAGGTTACAGCTTCAAGGGCATGATGCGGGTTTGATGCAGCAAGGTCCGCTAAGGGCGCCCAGTGCTCCCCGCCCCCACGCGACGGGCGGGGCAGGGAGGGAGGGAGGAGGACTTCTCTAACCCAGAGCGGGAGTGGGGAAGGCAAATTTACCCTCTTAAGCGGAGTCAAATCTGGCATAGTAAAATAGGGACCCAACCATGGTTGAAACAGAGACAGGCCGTCCCTCAATTTTGGGAAGCTAGACTAAGAACACCGGAAATAGCTAATCGGTTCTATATCAGCATTTCTGTGTCACCCCAAAACAGATTTACAATTAAATGACCTTAATTGACTTTGTGTAGGTTCCTGGGGAAACTACTTAAAGCGCCTGCGCCTCTTTGACCTTTCCTCTACACAGTTAATTATAATATTCCCTTCCTGGGCAGGCAGGACTGACAAGATGCCAGTTTTCAAATGTTAGGCGAAAATGGGCCTACCTAATTTGCCAATCCAAACCTAAAACTCTTAGAATGTTCTACACCCTACTTCTCAAAGCTGTCTTCTTCAAGTTTTGGGAGACATCTCTCAACAATTTCCCAAGTCTCTCAAACCACTTCTGTCTAGTCTTCATTTTCGTGGCGAACTCCAGAACAGATTAGCTTTATAAAGCAGAGTACCCAAGCACTATGTTGGAAGAGGGAAGGGGAAGCCACTAAGAGCCTGCTGTTAAGACAGACTCAAGGAACAACAGAAAAAAACTAAGAGCAATAGTTTTTCTTTTAAAATGAATCCCATAAACGACGACTTTAAAACACTTGATCTTTTTTGCGGAATTTTTTGCTCAAATTATGACAGATCTCTCAAGTGTCCAATTAAAGAAGCCATTTTACAAGGAAATCTTATGGGCCCAAACAGATTTCCTACACTTCCGTTTCCCAAAACACAAACATTCTTTTTCTGACCTTTAAGAATTGATTTTCAATTAGGAAAATAATTTCTTTGGTTACTACTTTCTACTCTGTACTACTCCCCCCCCCCATTTCATTTTAAGCCTACGTTTTATAGGCTGCAGTCAATACTGTAGGCCTATGAAATAAAACATATTCATCTCCCATCCCGACCTTTGGGGATAGGTATAATAGGGGTGTGGAAGAGCTGAAGGTGTAGAATCTTAACCAACCTGAACGTTCATGCATGGGTGGAGGCGGGGAGAGAAGCCGTGTATTTCGGGGAGGAAGTGCAGAAACATCCATCCCCGTCCAGCAGTGTCAAGAGTAAGTACTAAATGGGTGACTATTTCTCTCCCCCTCACCACAGTAAAGCCAGACCTGCAGTGGGTAATTACAAGAGAAAATACCCAGTCTGGACATCAGTTTTGCTAACCGGTACTTGAAAATGGAAAATGGGGAACTTATCCAACCCCCGATTTGCCAGTTGCAGGGCTTTCCTATTAATTCTTTACAGACGTGAAATAGGTGGGTACGTAGCAACGTGCTGGGCATAAATTAAGCAACAATGGCCACACGAGGTTCTGTCTGCCGCGGAGCGCCCATGGTGGGCACTGCCACCTTTCCATGCCTCGACCCTACCACCCTTTGACAGAGTCCAGTCTGGGGGAAGACTGGCAGTAGGTTGGCTTTTAGCAACTAGAGGGTGTGTGGGGTGGACAGCAGGAGAAACAAACCTCAGCTGGCTTTGTACATTTTCCCATCCTTTGCCTCACAGGCACTCTCACTCACACACTCACCCACACCCTTTCGTGCCAATAATTTAAACTTCTCTTAGGCAAAGCCAGCACCTCGTTCCACCACCACCTCCGCCCTCCCTGCCCGGCAAACATTCTCCGCCTTTCCCACGTCTACCCTGAATTCGCTCTTTCACAGTAGACAGCCAGCTGGTTTCTCCTAACCCCTGAGAAATCGCAGAAGTTAAAATGAACCCTATGCCTGTCTGCCCAGCTTCTCATTCCCAACCATCTTTCTCCCAGCGTCAGTTTAACAATAGCTATTCGAAGAAGGGGAGCGGTAAGGAGGGGGGTGAGGGCTACATAGCCGAGTTGGCTCCTGGGGTGGCTGCGAAGCCTAGCGGCTGCGAAGGGGTTCCCCCTTTCCCCGAAGGCGAACTCAGCCGCGTAGGACCAAGGACAGGGCTTGGAAACCACTTCCCAGCGACCAGCACAGCGAGGTTCCCAGGCAGCCGGCACTTCACAGACACAGCTCCAAGGATCTTATTTACGCTTTTCTGAACAAAGGGAATCTCATATCCGGTACAGGCTTAAAGATTCCGCCCCAAATTGACCATCTTCTTTTAAATTTGAATTACGGTAACTAACTGGCGTCTGTGAATTAGAGCCTGCATACCTAGCAGTGATGAGTTTTGACAGCTTCTAACCACCCCAGCCCCAGCCCAGCCCCAGCCCTCAGGCGGCATGTACTTTTTTTCAGTCACCTACAACTCGTTTCCTGTGCAGCAGCTAAATTCCATCTGGCAATCCCATCTCCTAGCACATGCTATCTGGTTAATGCAATTAAGACAGCACCCCCCCCCCCCCCAGGCTAATCTGTAAGTCCGGGCTTCTGATTCCCTTTAATGATACTACAGCTTTTCTGGTCCTCCGGTTCCTTTGCGAAAGTAGAGGCATGCAAACCCCAAACACCTAAGTTATTCCTCTCTTCCCACGAAACGAACTTCCAACCTCCATCCCGAAGCTCACTCAACATCCAGCCTCCCATTGTACCCCTGCTCTACCCTAGCCACATTTACCACTTAAGTTTCTGCCACTGACATCCTGGAATATTCAGTATGTTAAGCATGCGTCCACTGTCTTTTAGTCTAGCTCTCTAGAATTAAAAAGCAGAGCAATCGCTTTGAAATTAGGCAAACATGTGCAATTAACTTCATATTCTGTATTCCGCTCACTTACAGGTTTTCTGGGTTTGCCAGCACATCGCTGCAACTAATGATTAAAGAAACCAAACCGAAACTTACCTTTCTCCCTTAAGGTTTTTGTGTATGTGTGTTTTTAAAGTAACGGTGCAGTTCTCCCAATAAGGATGAGCAAGAAGCTGCTGGATAGTTCTCTTAAGACAGCACGAAACCTAAACTGTGCTCGGCTTAAAAGAAGCAAATAAAAAGAAATGCTTTCGACCCCAAAGTCCAATGCTAAAATAAATGGTGGGAAAAAAAATATGAAGGGGAGGGGGAACTTAAAAAAGAGTTTAAAAAGACGGAGAGACTATCCTCCTATTGCCGTTCAACTAAACAAAAAGGGGCAAGAAAAACAAACCAAGGAACAAAGAAAAGAGACGAAAGAACGTTTTTTTTTTCCCCCAAAAAAAGACGATGTCTTTCTCCTTGTTGCTTTTTAGTAGGTCGCTACAGGAGTAAGCTGCTGCATCTCTAAGTGAGAACAGAAATAAGGGGGGAGGACGTCTTAAAAGGGAGGTGGACTGGACCACAGATTTATAGCACCGTATCACCAACCCCTTCTCTGCCTCCGCACTGCCGTGTGTGCAGCTGCTCTGCCAGGCTCCTATCCCGGGCAGCACGCGCGGAAGTATACGCCGAGTCGTGCCACAACGTAACTTGCTTATTGCTCCAGGTTCCTGATTGGTCTAGACGCCCCCATTGAGGCCGTCCAGGCGAGGCCGCGTGATACGATTGGCTACAAGCTTGTGTCACTCTCGAGAGCTCAATGGAGTCCCGTTTCAAGGTAAGTTGTGCGGGGAGGTACACACTTAACACTGGCGGCGAAGGGAAATGCAAGAAGCAAAAAGAGATGGGGAGAGAGCAACGTGGGAGGGTTGGAACTGTACTATCAGAGTTTGCGATATGGCACGATCTCCTTTCCTCTTAAATATTTCTGCTTCCGAAAGATTCATTTCCTTTGCCATCACTGCTGCATCTTTGGCATATTTCTTTATAACATTAAACTCTGTCCGGTATGTATGAGTCATTGAGAGCTCACTCTCTTTGATCTGAGTGAAAAGGATGAATGTACATCCATTACTTGCCCGCATGCCTTTTTCGTTTTGTGTTCCAGTATTCTGTATAACATATTAGGCAATTGTATGTATTTCTCTATTTTAATATATGCATATTGCAGATCTCTCTTTTTAAACATCCTTTTAGGCTAAGAAAGAAGTCAGAAATGCTTTCAAATAAAGCTGCACAGTTTAAATTAGCTTTCACTTCATGTTAGAATAGAAAAGGGTAGAATAAACATCCTGTCCAGGAAAAAAGGTACTGAGTAGAAATAAGATCCTTGACTTGAAGGTGTATGATGACTCTCAAAAAGAACAGTTGTACATAAAATTAGAACAAGCCACTCTTCTGCATTTGCTGGCAGTACAGTTCTTGGACCACACGTGTATTGCTGACGGTAAAGATAGTTGAACCTTTACCAGGGCTCTTTCTCTGAGAATTTAGAAAGTTTAATCAGAAGACCAAGTGCTGTCAACATTTCTGCTTTGTAAATGAAGATTGCTTTATTATAACCCCATATTTTATTAACATTCAGGAGACTTAAAAACAGTTTTATTCACGACATTTATTTCTTCCTCTAAGTGCAAGTGAGATTCTTTGGATTGTCCTGATGTATAAGTAGAGACAATATTCACTTGACCTATGTTCTTTTCCAGCCAGAATTTCTTCTTTAAGTCTTAAAAGGTAGTGCCAACTTCCTAGACAGTACTTACATTTCTTACACAAACAATGTAATATATCTTCTCTAGAGGCACATACCTTCTGAACAAATTCCTTTACCTGTTTACTTACTACTAGTCACTGCTTCGAGAATGCCGGAGAGAGAAGTCACAGGTAAGAATTAAAGATTGCAAGAAGTTGGAATGTCATGGAGGGGGAAAAGAAAGATGGTGAGAGCAAAATGACTTGGAAATGAGAAGTAAATCAGTGTTCCTTATGAGTGTCCTTGAGTGTTGATAAATGATTAATGGCAAAGAATAGAAGATCTGTTTATCTCCCTGTATAGCCCGTATAACAATGTCTGAGTTCCATAACTTTGCATAACAATCACTGGGGGTTGGGAAAGAAGGCCTGAATCTATAAGTTATTTTGTAATCAGCATTTATAATTATCATTCCCTAACCCCCATCCCCACTTTTTATATAACAACTGCCCCTGGAGTCTTAATTTCAGTTTAAAACAATTCTCTAAACCTGGGTAAAACTCGGAGCAAGAAGGAGAGGGGAAAATTCAGTTTGAAGAAATGGAGTCAAGGGTCTAGAAAAAAACAGACCATACCTATGTATAATAGATGTATGAATAACAGAAGACTGGGCTTGTTATCATCTTCCTCCAACTTCCCCCTTCAAATTCCTTCCTTCAAATTCCCCAGCTCAGTATGAAGAAATAATTTTTAAATAAATACAATTTGAGTAAAAGTATTTTATTTTATCAGCCTTATCTATGAAGTGAATTGTCTTTTTCCCCCTTTTACCATGCTTTTCAGTTGTTACTACATTTATTGCATGTGTTCATGTAATCTTAGCACTTCAAATAAAATCTCTACCATTATAATTATATAAATGCCTTCTAACTAGGTGGAAACATGCTTTGTTTTACTTTTTGATGTACAATGTGTGTGTGTGTGTGTGTGTGTGTGTGTGTGTACACTTTCAAAGGAAAGACTGGTAGATTACAATGCTGCATTTTCCAAAAGAATAGGAAGATAGAAAGCTGGGAGTGGTATGCAATAATGAAATCTAGCATGTGTGTTTTGTAAAGATACTACAAGGAGAATTATAACTTGTTCATTCAAATACAAAATACTAAATTCTGTAAATTCAGTATATATGTGTATATACATATATATATACACAATACTCTTTTTCAGCTTAGTCAGAGAAGCAATATTTTTCAAAATATTGTCACCTTTCACATGTTTTCTTTTCTCTGCAGGTAAAACTAATTTTGATTATTTAAGAAACTGAAAATATCCTAAAATATTAGTTTATTTCCTAAGTAAAACAGATGTTTTAAAATTTGAAAATCTTTAAGCAGACAGATATACCATAAGGAACATGTACTTTTCCAACTTTTAAAAATAAAAACTGAATACAACCACTTTTTAAAAACTTATATCTGGATATAAATTTCACTTTGAAATTCATGTGTCATGGTCTAAAATATGCATGTGCTGTACTTCTTGCAAGTAATGAAGGCTAGGTGCAAACATTTCACTCTAGATTAAGCAAAAATGCAATCAACTCTTCCTTTAAAGAATTATCCACAGCATCTGAACTTGCATTAGAAAAGCATTTAAAAGATATGTTTTGATTAAGTCATGTTAGCTCTGCCATAGCTTCAAAGTCCTAGACATTATTTTGAATTACAGCAGAAAGAAGAGAGATTGAGAGAGTCACTGAAAGCTTGAGGTAAAAGTTTGATGTGGATAAAGTTGCAAAAAGAATGGTTCTCAAAGCTATGAAAAGTAATGAATACAATTGATTATTTTACTGAAGTTTCTTTGTAAAATAACAGTCCCCCGCAGGAATATTTAAAGCTGTTATGAACAATATTGTTTAAGATAAATAACCCACTTACACTAGTTCTCCTAAAGGGGAGGGAGAGATTTGTAGTATTTTATAGAAAAAGACTCCATAAACTACATGAGAGGTGTTTTGTTGTTGTTGTTGTTGTTGTTTAAGTAAGAAAGCAGTTAAGCTAAGTAAATGAGCTTACAATGTTAAGCTTGGAGTGAAAATTCTAAACAGTACACTTCTTAGATGAATGAAAATATTTTGGGTTAATTTGTTGGGCAAATTAGGGGTTTTGTTTTGATAATGTTGGAAATGTAATGGTTTAATGCCTGCGTAACAAATATAAATATTATGTGACCTGATGATTATCCTGTTTATTCTTCTAAAAGTAGTATGTTAACGTTCCTCCTACAGTTTAAAAAATAGGAAAAGTTTTAGAGAAAATTGACACCAATCTGAGTTTAGACCCTGGAGACCCGGCAAGAAAATGAGGCAGGAATTAGCACCATGGACAGAGACCAGCATATCCTGCCTGCTTAAAGGTTTACTAAGTAAGCCTGGTACAGTGTTTTCTGTCACTTCTTGTGAGACACGGAAACAGCATTTCTTGGTTCACTGCATTATATGGACTTTGAGGAAGAGGCCGTCCTACTCCGTAGAAACACGGACTTTGTTAGGACTTTGTTAGGACTCGGCCATAATGACCGAGTCCATAACCACCATAACCTCCGCCAGGAGAGTTGGAGCCCGAAATTCACAGGGCACCTTCTACTGTCATCCTCCTTTACATTACCCTTCGCTTGCCTGGATGAACATGGCTTTCATCACAGTGCTCATACAAAATAAATGCAAATCCAGGTAGTCTTCGAAAAGTCTGACAAACCTACTCCAGAGTTTTCCATCCTCGAAATTCCCAATGAGAAAAAGAAGCAAGACCGCCTGCCGGCTCACACTTGCTCCCCTCCCTCAATTCTTCTCTGGGTTCCTTTCACCTTCCTGGCAAAGGGGCAAAGTCTTTTCATCCAAAGGTGAGTAGCATCTAAGACTATTTTGTAAATGATCATTTATATTGCAAACATTTCCATAAGGAACAGTGCCAGGGCGGCAGCAAGCAGGATCAAACATCCTTTACTTTCTCTTTACATTATGTCTTTAAACTGCTATTCCAGGGAAAAGACTAAAGACGCACACTCGAGAATTCCTCCGATATTCTGACTTTGTCTTAAAGACATGTGAATTATCTCTATGTTAAAAAAAAAAAACAAACAAACAAATGTAACTAGTGTGGCACAAAATCTTGCAGACCAGTCCCTACACACACACACATACACACACACACACACACACACACACACACACACACACACACACACATTCTTTTATTGGCAAAATTTGCATGAGGCTCGGACCCCTTAGATGGTTTGCCCGCCTTTATTCAGACTAAGATCTGTTGCACGTGCCCCAGATGTCTCCGGAAAATACATTTGCAACCTCGGATATATGACCATTTACTTAAAAGCTCCTTTGAATGTCCTCGGATTTTCCTCACCTCTTTTACTCAGTATCAACTTTTAGGAAGATAAACACAGGTCTCTGCTAGCATGCAAAGGGGCATCTAGACAACCCGGAGACGGTGGAGAAAAACTGGAGGTGGAAAAGCGCTAATCAAAGCCGTGTCGTCCGGTTCTTTGGGGGAGTGTTAAGAGCCTTCTCTAAGCTTCCTCCTACAGCCGATATATCTCATGCAAAATTAATACAAGTAATTAAAAATAGCAGTTTCCAAAGTTAAAGGAAACCATCTGTCTCAGCTGGTAGCAATCAGTCTTTACGCGGGTCCCTTTACCCGGACCTGGAAAGAAACGGTTTTTCTGCTTCTGATGCTCCGAGGCTCGCTCTTACATTGAAGATTTATGTTTCCACTTGTGTGCGATGCACGTCTAATTTGAAATAATAAAGCCGGGCTGAGCAACCAGTCAATCAGAGCTATCAACTGCGCTGGGCACACCGCCCTGCCCCCCACCTCCCTCAGGTCTCTAACTCTTCCTCTCCCCACCCCCTCGCTCATCCTGCCCTCTCCATCCTCTTCCCTCCCTCCTCTACTCTCACACACACTCACACTTTGCCCCCCACGTGTGTTCAGATCAAACCCTTGCCCCACAGAGCAAGTGACGGCACTGGGGCACAGTGACAAAGGCGGAGTTTGTATCAGAAGAAGACTGAGGCCCGGGGAGACACCGCGGCTAGAGAAACAGCTGTCTTATCAGCCTGCTGCAGAGATGGAGATGGCTCGAGAGGTCCTCAACAGATAATCACTTGAATAGGTTTGCAATGCGCCAAACTTCACGCTTGATAAGGCCAACCCAATGTAGAGAGCAGCCCAGATCCTGCTCCATTCTGTTTTATCTGAGCTGTAAATTAAGAAATTGAAATTCAGGTGGCAGAGGCAGCAGTCTGCTGATAGACTGCTAAAGTAAACTGTCATTAAAATGCTTTTGGCAGGCAGAGAGGGGGCGCCTGGAAGGGGATACTGTTTGTTTGTTTGTTTATATGGGAGTAAAAACAGTGAGAGGAAAGAGCCCACAGAGTTAAAAATTATTTGGAGAGGGAAAGCCAAGAGGAGTAGTAGAAAAGGGCACAGCATATGGCCAGGATTTCTAATCATAGCTACTATGAATAAACAATTTCAAAATATAAGTTTGAAATTGTTTGAAGTTTGGTGTGATAGAGATGAAGAAATGATTTAAAACAATCTGGCATGAAAGGGAATATTATCTTTATCAGAGTAGGAGGCAGTCCAAGTGGATCCCAAATGAACACCAAAGTTTCACTTTCTTTTTAAGAAAAGCAAATCAACAGGATGCAGAAGTTGTCAAAACCAAGAGTTAACCTGGCATTTTTGTTGAAGTGACTGGGTCTCAGGAGGTGTTCAGGGTGATTTTTAGAATATCACAGTGGTCAACTTCAAAAGAGTCTGCTTAGCTACTTATAGTAAAAACAGTTATATTTCAATTCCCTCTCCCCTTTACCCAGGTCATTATAATAGGATAAGTGAGGAATCCCCCAAACCCAAGTATGTTTTCTGACACCACCTGGTTCATATAGCATATTTTATATCCACATTCCTCTACCTGCTTTTATAAACATGAGGTTTGAAATATTTTATGCAGTATTTGAATAAATGTTAACTCCCAAATTTACTATGACTAGCAAAGAGCCAGTGATGTCATCTTGATTCATCAATGACCCAGTACTGTACTTTGTTCTTTGTGTCTTAAGTGGATTGATTGCAAGTTCATTTGAGACTGTTTGTGATGCATATGAGAGGATGTATTACATTTTCCACAGCATTTCTATTTTGTCTTAGGAACATTTACAAAAAGTTACCTTCAGCTGGCAACACAGTTAATACTGTTTTTAAAAATCAGTCAATTTTTATTTTGTTTAACCCCAAAACTTAAATCAATGTTAGAGTACACATAACTGATGCTATAAAGGCTACTTAAATCACTTTCAGGCATGGAAAAAAATTAAAGATAAATTTGTCAGAAAAAGTAATGAGAACAATTTAATATTCTATTTCATGTTTCAGGAATTGTTAAACTATCCTTATATATTAAAAAAATCCTAAATTCTGAAATCCTCTGGTCACTCATAGGTTGGGAAGCAAATAAACATGTCATTAAGTCATAGATTTACAAAGACGTTTTTGTTGAATAGTTATATGAAAATCACTTATAACATGTAACAATGAGGTGTTTGGGATTTTCTTTTTTAATTCAAGTGTATGTGTGAATGAATATTGTGTGCATCCTTTAATAAAAAAGAAATTTGTGGTTATGTAAGCTAACCTTTCCTTTTCATACTGTCATTCTCCATGTTATATTGGTTTAAATAATGACTACTATAAAAGCATTTTAAGAAATATTCCTTAATGAATTCCAGAATTTTAGGCACTATAATATTAAAATATTTTCTTACAAGTCTGAATTTTGATATTTCTTAAACAAACTTGAATTATCAGCTTTAATTAGCCCTTAGGCTATGGTTTTTATTTTTCTTTTTATTAATCAAATTGAAAATATGCACACAATAAACAGCTCAAACTATTCTTTCTTCATACATGCAGCAGAAAATTACTTTGTAAAAATATGAATTTACCTAAAAACTAAAAAATGCACTCTTACTAAATTTGAAATGTAAAAAAAAGATATTTCATGAATTTAACTTATAGCATATCAAAACTAAAAGTAACATATCAAAACTTTAAATATTTTCATGATTATAAATAAAATGTTTTAGCATGAAATTAATATAAAAACAATTCCTGTCTTGTTTTTATCACAAATGCATGATATATCCAGTTTCTAAAAGTATAGCAATTTACTGCAAATGATGAAAATGATAAAATATCCAAAACTATAAAATTTATTTTTAAAAATATTTTCTATTATTAATTCCACTTTATAGAAAATAAGATAATATGTATTTAAGGCAAAGAGCCTTTCTGTGGTATACAAAGGCAACAATACTGGAAGCTTTTGAACAATCCAAAAGTTGTAATATTTTTGTGTATAATTGATTATAATTTGATTATCAAAATATCAGACATACTAATTGTATTCTTCCAGATGCAGTGTTTATCATCAGAGGTCAAATGAGCAATACTCAGTTCCTATTTCTAACTGTTTGTTTCTAATCTTTAACAAAAGACTCATTTCAATTTGTTTCAAGCATCTTTTGAATGCTCATCATATGCTGGAATGATTGAATTAGACAAGAGACAATAAATGCTTAATAGAAATCAGATTACGTTTTAGGAAGACCCAGTAAAAGGAACATTTGGGAGGTTTAAATAGCCCGGTGAATGTGTAAAACATATTCACAATGTGTTTGGGTTTTTTATTGCTTATTCTTCTAATTTTTTGTACACTAGGTCTATAAATTTTTAATAGTACAAAAAACTATTATCAAAAAACTATTTTAAATAGACACTGTAAAGTTACCCTTCTAGGAGCTATAATTTTGCAAACTGTAAAGAGCCTGGGCTTTTGATTTCAAATGTACGTGTATTTGAACATGACTCCACCACTGTAGGGCCTTGGACAAGTTACTTTATCACTTCTACCCCTTGATTTCCTGATCTATAAAATGATGATAATAGTTATCAATTTAGGTTCACCATGAGTTTAAATGTAATCATAAGTTAAATAATCAAACTCCCTAGCTTGGAGGAAATACCAATACATGATAAGTACAATTATGGAAACAAAATGGTAACTTAGCACATTTACTTGATGAAGCCAGAATTAGAATTCCTGCCTTTGTATAATAACTCTTAAATATTTTCATTTGCTCTCATCAGTGTCCTAAATGGCATATTCTATGATAAATATTTTCTCACATTTCTAATTGTAACCAAGTTTCAAAGGCCCCAGAAAACATAAAATCTTCTGTCTGCCCTGCTTTGTGACTTCAATATATTTCTCAATACAATTTCATGATTCACCCATAAAAAGTTGTGGATCTTCAAAAAGGAACTGAATCTGAGATCCCATTTGACTGATACAATAATAAAAACACCTTAGATTTTTATAGTACATTTTATCACAAAAAGCTCAATGCACTTTTACATATTTATCATTGTAACCTCAGGAGGTAAAGAAGGACATAAATTATTTCTCATTTTCAAGGGCACAGCATAGGCATTAGGAATTTAGGTAACATTTCTAAGGTTAATAGAAGTAGAGAGCAGTTTTCTGAATGTTAGTCTCCCCGTAATCTTTTAATCCCTTTGGTATTAATTATGGCTATTGTTACTTCAGGCTCAGATGTTAGTGTTTGGTATTAAGTATAGTTTAGTTTATAATTAAGTTAATTACTTGTGAAATCAAGTTGAGTCAAAAATATACCATCACAGTCTAATCAAATTAAAATTTTTATTTTATATCAAGGTACATATTATTCAATTTTATATATGCATACATTATATATTCTAATTTACCATTCTGTGTTAATTCTAAAGCAAGATTTTAAAAGTTACTGATCATTTATAGCATTAAAAGAAATCATTTCTAATGTCCTTGTCACATTCCCCATGTGTGTGTATGTGTGTATACACATACATACATGTATATATATTTGGCTTCTTATGACTTAGGCTACTAGTACTTTCAGCTTTAGTTTTCTACTTCTTAGGATGTCTGTAATTAAAAAAATCTATCAATAAGCCAATCCCCCCCAAAAAATGCCGAATGTTCTGATAATGGATGCTGATCCATAATGGGGGAGGGGACATGGGAAAAATGAAGGAACTTTGGTCAAAGAGGAGGGAGAAGGGAGGGGGCAGTAAAGATGGTGGAATAAAATGGAAATCATAGCCCTAGCTTCATGTATGACTGCATATATGAGGTGATTCTATATTACAGACAATCAGAGAAATGAAAAGTTGTGCTCCATCTGTGTACAATGAATCAAAATGCATTCTGCTATCATGTATACCTAAGTAGATTAAATAAAAATAAATAAATAAATAAGTAAAAAGAAAAAGAAAAAAAGCACTGATTTTGGCATAGGAAAAAAAATCTATCAAAATAAATATCCAAAGGAATATAAAGGCAAACTATTTAAAAAGCTTTTTTTTTTTTTTTTTTTTTAGAACAAATTTTTTTTTTTTTTTGTTTAGTTGTTTATGGACACAATGTCTTTATTTTACTGCTTTGTATGTGGTGCTGAGGATCGAACTCAGGGCCTCACGCATGCAAGGCAAGCGCTCTACCGCTGAGCTACATTCCCAGCCCCTTAAAAAGCTTTTTATAATAGTTTTTGTTTGTTTTGAACAAAACAATGTAGAACTAATAATATCCACTTGATATTGTGAAACACAGACTATCAGGAAAATAGTAAAACTTGCTTATGGTTTATAATTTTGCAATTTCCTCCTGGGCTTGCTTTGCTATGGATTGGCACAGAGGCAGCTATAGATGTAGACTTTCAGTGAATAAGTGAAATGGAAGAGGACAAATATTTGCAGCCTGATTAAAGAATGAATCATAAATCTTGGAGGTCTTACTTCACTGTAAGTCACAATGGAAAACAGACCTAGTGGGGTTTTTGTTTGTTTGTTTCTTTTGATATTGGTTATTGAACTCAGGTGCACTTACCCACTGAGCCACATCCCCAACCTTTTATTTTTTATTTAGATACAGGGTCTCCCTAAGTTGCTTAGGGCATCACTAAATTGCTGAGGCTGGCATTGAATTTAGGATCCTCCTGCCTCAGACTCCTGAGCCACTGGGATTACAGGTGTGTGCCACCACACCTGGCCAGACTTAGTATTTTCAAGTTTCAACAGGCATCTGTGTACATCTAAAAGTGTCTTAATTTGATATGATTGACCCATTCAAGGTCACGCTCAAGTCATGTGACTGCCAGATTTCTATGAGGAAATAATAATTAGCCCCAGGAATAACCACCTATGCAAACACACAGAATAGCCAATGCTCTTGTTTATTGCCATTTCACACCAATTACTCTTACCTCTTCTTGTTGATATGATTAAGTGGAAAATCTGTCCCTCTGACAAGCATATATATGTGCATTTTTAGGCTGAGGATACTGATGTAATAGAAATAATATTCTATTCCTTTGGTCACTGTCATTCTAGCATAAGAAATTAGAGAACAACATGGTTGTTTGAAATGTCAGTTTTTGTAAACACAAGTTGAAAGTTGTAACATAAATGAGTGGTGCTACAGACTGTTTAAGCTGTTTGAGTAACAAGTAGACATTTCCTTGAATTATTTTGACACAATTTACTGTGAAATTTCATTTTTTCTCTTGCTGATATTTCTAGATTCCTTGTACAGACAATAAAAAGAAAAGTCTTTTATGTCAGTACTCCTCATTATTTAACACATAGTGCACTGATTTTTCAGAATATTAATATTAATCTTAATATTTTCTATATGTAAAAGGAATACTAAAAGAGGTGTGTCTCCATATTAGTCATAGCAAAAGGATAATGAAAGTTTGAGCCTCTTTATAAGATCTGTTAACAAAAGGAAAATATTAATATATACATATAAGTATAAATATATTGACTTATATGAAGACCCTGTGCTTAGTTTTTTTGTTTTTTTGGGGTTTTTTGGTACCAGGGATTGAACTCAGGGTCACTCAACCACTGAGCCACATCCCCAGCCCTATTTTGTGTTTTATGTAGAGACAGGGTCTCATTGAGTTACTTAGCATCTCACTGAGTTACTTAGCGCCTCACCTTTGCTGAGGCTGGCTTTGAACTTGCGATTCTCCTGTCTCAGCCCCCCCAAAGTGCTGGGATTTCAAGCATGAGCCCGGCTTGCTCAGTTTTAAAGGGTCTACTCTTTAAAGGGTCTATAAGTCTACTCTGCTGGGACAGGAGAGTGTGTTCAGAGCAAAGAAAAGGAGGTTCAGGGGTGAAAACTGAAGAGTTGGAGTGCAGGAGACCAGGCTGGCACTAGTGGAGAAAATGAAGAATGGAAAGCTGAGGGTATCAGGCTGGTTAATGGAGTCATATGCTGGCTTTGAAAGTCGCAAAGAGAGGTTCAGATGCAAAGTTACCAGACACAGGTTATACTCATTGACAACTGTGAATTTTTCAAGTGCCAAGCAGAAAGACACTCAAAGGTACAGGGGTCAGATCCAAGACATAAACAAAGTGGAGAAGCTTTTGTCTAAAACCCAACAACTTTTGGAATGAGAGGATAAGGTCATGTAATAATAGTGACGGAGGAAAGACTGACAGTTACGGAAGAAGAGTACATGACTCCAGTAATAATGCAAGTGTTTTGATGGTCAAAATATGAATAACAGACATTGCAGAAGTGACAGGGTTCTAATCAAATAATAGTTTTGTGCCAACAAGTCCAGAGGGCTGTGAGGGAGAGGAATGGGGAACCAGAAACTATTGGGCAGGGTCCCTGCTGAGCTCTCATGTGCCTCGAACATACCTTTGTGCCTAAGGAGGTCTTTAATACTGCTGTGAAAAGACAAATAGTGTCATTAAGTAAAGATCCCTAGGCTTGTATAAAGAGACATGAATCCTAGCATTATTTCTCCCACTAACTAGCTGATTCCCTTCAGCAAGCACTCTGATGGAACATCATGATTTCCAGAAGCCTAGATTAGTAATCACAATGATAAAGGGTGATGTGTGCTGTGTGCTAGGCAGCACATGAACTGTCTATGTGCACCAAGACAGTTAACCTTCACAATATTCCTATCATTTGGCAGATGAAGAAACTGAGGACACTGTAATTTGCTCATTGATCACACAACTAGAAATTGAAAGATTTGTGATTTGACTTGAAGCAGTTTGTCACCAGAACCCAAGTCCTTAACCACTAGTTATTAGATCACCTCTAAGGTACATTTTAGATGTATAATTTAGTAACTTTAAAGATATACAGCAGATGGCATAATAAGTAAAAGAGAACAAAATCATAAAGAAAACAGATATGACAGTTAACATAACAAGACAAAATTCTTTTTATATCAGAAATAATCATACTATGTCTTGTCATGCCACTTATTCTGACAAATGGAAAAGATACAAAATTGATAGCTGCTTTTAAAAAATGATTCAGATCAAATATGCTAGGATTTTGAGACATATAAGACGTCCTGGGATGTTCAACCACCAGGTAATATTGGTTTTGAATTTAAAGAGATTTAATTATTTAGTATTTGTATATTTTAAGAGGTCAGCTCCATTACCATACAGTGAACATTTATAAAGACATTAAGAAGGATAATGTACTTATTATTTAATTATACATAAAGACTTTCATGAAAAGTTATTGAGCTTATTTAACTTCATATAGAAGGTGTTCGCTAGAACATTTACATATTGGTGTTATAAAATTCATAGTTATTTTCCTTTCCATTTTGTGCATTATCACATTTGTAAAAATTCTAAGCATGCATTCTTCCTTACAAATCAGCAAAACATAGAGGTTTTTGTTTTTTTTTAAATTTTTTTTAGTTGTTGATGGATCTTTATTTTATTCATTTATTATTTATATGTGGTGCTGAGGATTGAACCCAGTGCCTCACGCATGCTAGGCAAGCGCTCTACCACTGAGCCCCAGCCCCAGCCCGAGGTTTGTTTTTAATAGGGAAAAAACCTCTATAGCTAAAGCCTCCGGCCCTGACAGCCACCAGATGGGAGCAGCAGCTAGATACTGGGTGGCAAGGACCAATGACCTCCTAAAAGATGACTTAGATTCAGAATGGGGTCAGATTCACAGTCCTGGAACTTTATGCTTTATAAACAAAATAATATTCACTTACAAAAACAAGCCTTGAGATTTAATACACACAAAAAATAAACATGAAAGAGCAATATGACAAAATCTCAGAAACTGATCTATCACTTCTTAGACAACAATATCAGAAATAATTACCCTATCCAATTAGAATTACCCAACATTAATTGAGTACAAGAGCATCAACTATTTCCTTCATTTACTGCCAATCCATATTATGGTCAAGGAATATTCTTTTGATTTAATTAATTATTTCTTTTTCCCTATTACATCCTTTCCCTTAGTCACTCAAGAATCCCATAAAATGAACCTTCCTTACGAACCAGAAAGTCCTTAAAGTGATTTGCTTACATTTCTACAGCATATAGGTCAATGAAAACCATAGTACAGTAAATAATTATAATGAGTTAGAACAGAAACTGGCTTTCTGACAGGTAGCATTTAGTGAATTGTTATTTCAGTGCCCTAAACAGTCACCTGAGTTAATTCAATTCTCATATCACTTAATTTTTGTCTTTAAAATCATCCTACAGAGAATGGGAAACTGGCACACTGTCTCAACTCTATAGAGTGGTGCAGTCACTGAACATTTTCATTTATTTATTTTTTTACTATTTAGAAATAACTCTAATATCATGGTCAGGATTTTAACAAGAGCTATATGCAGGTATTATCTATCTTTTTAAAATTTGTTTTAGTTGTAGATGGACACAATATCTTTATTTTATTTATTTATTTTTATGTGGTGCTGAGGATCAAACCCAGTGCCTCATGCATGCGAGGAAAGCACTCTATCACTGAGCCACAATCCCAGCCCCAGTATTATCTATCTTAAAGGCTTACTGTGATTAAATTTGTGGTGTTGGTAGAACTTGTAAAGTATTAAGAAACAACAGCAAATAAGAAAAACTTTTTGTAATAAGATGTGCTTAATGTGCTGTTACTATATTTTAAGCTTTAAGAACTAAAGACATATATTAATTTTTAGATATGACTTATGACCGTTTTGAAAAAATCCTGTTTGTCATAAACAGAGGACATAAAGTGCTGCTGCCTTCACTCATGTACTCATTTGACTCATGGCGCAGTCTTGAATAATTTTAAACCAAACATGACTGCGGCAATCAATTTTCATCCAATTTATTGGGCATGAGTTAAAGCCAATTAAAAAACCATTTTTGGTGCAATTCAAGGGGAAAAATGTATAAACCCATGAAAAACAAATTTCAGCCCTAGACATGAGTCATCACTATTCTAAGTATTGGTGTCAGCTCTAAATCAGAAAGAACAAATCTTAAAACTGCATAGTCCACTCTGGAAACTGCATTTATCAGCAATGATTTTAAACAAGCGTTAATATTTTTTAAGAAACTAACCTGGAAGGAAAATCTTGCCCTTTCAACATTGTCACATATCTGAATAATTTTTGCAATGAAATTATGGCAGTCCCTTGAGCTGTGAATTAAGAACTGAGGTAGAAAGTGACCTTTATACAAAGAAAGCAAAACATTTTACTTATAATTTTAAAGTATCATTTACCTATTAGACCATGTCTCTTTTCACATGAAAATGGTGACTCTCTTTTAAGGCTATAAAATGAAACAATCCTTGCACGCTCTGGATATTCTTATGGTAATCAAAGCAGCAAAATTGAAGCTTCTAGGTGGGAAATTACAGCTATAAAATACAACCATACATTTTCTATCTGTATATTAAAAAGGCTTTCAAGTTCAGGGTTGTCACAGTTAAAAGTATTCAAGCAGACTTGAATTCTGGTCCTGCCTCTCCCATGTCCTTGGTATATACAACTTGAATTCTGGCCCTGCCTCTCCCATGTCCTTGGCATATATACACCTTTTTGCCCAGCCTTTCTAAGCCTGTGCATCCATGCTTCCACCTACCCATGGAGGTCTCTTTCCTTTCAAGTATATATGCCTAGTCTCTACCCTGGGAGATTTTAGTCAGTAATTCTGAGGTGAGGTCTAAGTACATGTGCTTGCTTATAAAAGCCCCAAAGATGATGATGATGAAAACATAATAGAAAGTAAACAAAAACTACTGATTTTTCAGGACAGATTGCTCAGTTAACATGGAGTTAAAATAAACTATGGCTGGAACTATTTTGAGTCAGCTTTCTCTGTTGAGCAGATTAATTCAAATAGTTGCCAAATATGTACTTCATGTTATGCTGAAAAAAATTTAACTGGAATATCTTAAGAAGATTTTCTTTACATTTACATGGCTGTGAGGTCACAGAACATGTATGATTTTCCAGAATTTCCATTTAGTAAAATGAAACCACAGATATGTGAGATAATCCTAGGAAATTGCCATCATTCTACTGAGAGAGATTTTAGTGTGCTCTATTTATAGCTTTTATTTCTACTGAAGCAATAGAAAGATATTCCAACACTACCAAACCAAATTTTTCTGAGTTATATATTCCTGTTGGTTTGTTTTTATTTATTTATTTATTTATTTTTTAAATTAGTTTATTTAATTGCATTTCAAGTCATAGTACATATATAGAGCTCAGTTTTTCCATTTCTCTGGTTACAAACCAGATAAAGTCACACCAATTGTGTCTTCATACATGCACCAAGGGTAGTGATGACGATCTCAATCAACCATCTTTACTATACCCATTCCCCTTTCCCATCCCCTACCTCCCCCATGCCGTGTCCAGAGTTCCTCCATTTATCTTATGTTTCCCATTCTCACTCCCCTTATTTATCAGCATCCACTTATCAGAGAGAACATTCGGCATTTGGTTTTTTGGGATTGGCTTACTTCACTTAGCAAAATGCTTTCCAATTCCATCCATTTGCCTGCAAAATGCCATAATTTGATTCTCTTTTATTGCTGAATAATATTCCATTGTGTATATGTACAGCACACTACAGTAAAGCAGCCACTTCAATGTTTATAGCAGCACAATTCACAACTGCAAAACTGTGGAAGCAACCCAGATGTCCTTCAATAGATGAATGGATAAAGAAACTGTTGGTTTGTTTTTAATTGTCCTACTTCAAGAGAAGTAAGCAGTCCTTTCAGTAATGGAGCACAAGAGATGCCATGCAGTTAAGAAACTACCAGAAAAATAAATATGTTGGCCTGACGTGATTATTCCACAAGTTACTCACCAGGATTGTCTTCTGAAAATGATGGCATTTTCCCTAGGAACAACTTTTAATTAACCACAACCAGAACTCTCCTTAATATTTTTTCATTAGTGGAAATTAATGTATTTGACTAACATAACAACCTGTCACCTTGGAAGGGAAAGAGATATTGTTTAGCACACCTTGATTTTAGCAATGTCAGTAACAGGGGCAACACAAGCTTAGAGGACCAAAGGACATGTGTGTCCTAGATGTATGCCAAGAAAGTGATGGTGAGGTGAGAAAATCAATCAGGTAATTTTCACCATTTTTGCTTAAGACAGGTCTAGGTGCAGCAGGTACATTCTCAGACTTATGGCTTTTGTAGGACTTATTGGTAGGAAATTAGAGTGATGTATACCCTAGCAAATCTCTACACAGGAATTCCAAAGCTGCCACACCACTGGTAGTTTTTAATGTAGGGTTTCCAGAGAAAAGCCATGGGTATTCTGTTGCTCTGGATGGAAAAATGCAAATTTCTTAAGATTACCTAGGGACTCACTGGGAAAATACATATTCCTTGGGAACATTCTACCTTCAGGGTTTAGAAAAGACTTTGCATGTATTATTAAGCTGTGGGTAAATCCAGGAGATGTTGAATAAGATGTTGATGAAAGAGGTTGATATGTCCAGATTCTAGTTTTAAAATGTGAATTTCTGTGTGTGTGTGTGTGTGTGTGTGTGTGTGTGTGTGTAATGAATGACAGCATTTGCTTTCCTTACTTCCTGGGACTATTGTAAAACTAAAATAAAAATACACATATAAATGCTGAAAAAATTTTTATTGTTGTGGTGTAGGAATTGTGAAAGAAAAAAATGATTTAATGTATACAACTCTCTAGTAAATTACCCAAAATCCTGTCCGGAACATATTTCCTTTGTTAAAAATTATTTATTATTATTTATTATTATTATTATTATTATTATGAAAAGTTTTGTTTTCCTTTTTCATGTTGAGTTTCCAAAAGTCTTAAAATCAAGTTGTGAGATTATAACCCTATGTTAAAATGCAAGTGAAATTGCCTGAAACTTGGCTAAACTATCACAAAACATAAAAATGAAAATCTACAGCCAAAGTGATACTTTCCGTTTTCTTTGGTTGTTGTTGTTTATGAATATAATGTTTTAGCTAAGAGGAGATGGTTTTGAAAATATGGCTCTTTTGAAATTTTAGAGAGGGGAGACCCCTTTGAGAGTTTTTCTTCAACAAGCAGAGCTACATTCTCACACCTGGAAGTTTGAACAGCTGTTGGCTCTGACACTTTTCTGTTCCCTGGGAAAGAGTTCAAGGACCCTGTCTGTACTGTCTGGAGGACAGCCAGCAGTATATGTTGTCAAAAACATATTTTAGTGTAACTCAACTCTAAGGCTACCCTAGGGCCAGGGAACAGATAACTCAGAGCTACTGTGTCACTCATGGAGGGGAGATACTGAGGAAAACCAACCTCCATGAGAATTTGCTTTCTGACCCATGGTTGGATCACAAGGCTCACATGCTCACAAGGACTCCCTGAAGGACTTGTGATGAGCCTGAGCGTGAGCTCAGGATTTTATCTCCTGAGAGATGATAATGTAGAATTTTCAATATCTCTTTTTTTCACATTCTATAGGAAATGTTCCTTTCATTTAGTGTGTATTTCTGAGTCTTTTTTAGTGGATACTAAATTGATAACTCCATTTTGAACTTACAGGAAGAAGAACAGGCAAAAAATATTTTAGAATAGTTGTCACTGCAGTACTATTTATTGTATCCACTAGAGGACTCCTCTTAAAATAGCTCAAAATATCTCCCCTTTCATTTTCTGTGGCCTCTGGCATTTGATGCTCAACTAACTCTTGAGTTGGGCCACTGGCTACATATCAGTATTAGAATGAAAACATTCCCCCTACTTTAACACCTCCTGCTAGTTCAATAAAGCGATGTTTAAATAACTGAGCTGGCTTCAATGAACTGTACTTGCCATTTTTTCCTGCTTCTTAGCTAGATAAAATGGAGATAATTATGAAGTGGATGAGCAGGTTTAATGAAAGCCAGTTTCTTTTGGTATACTCCTGAAGCAGCAATCATCATCTGTTTGGCTTTTGAAGAGCAACAATTATAATCACTTAAACCCCCAAGGGGAACAAAAATAGAATTTACATTAGCATATAAAATATACAGCTGGATTGGGCAAGCCTACAAAATTCTGGGAAATCATTCTAATCTGAATGCTATTCAAATTCACAAGTAAAACGAGTTCAAGAGTATTTTACATACTTCCTTCCTATAAAATAATACATATAACAATGTTGAGAGGATTTTCCTAAAAATGAACACAATGAAATAAAAAAAAATTGTTGCCAAGGAAAGAATCCCAGCAAGAATGGGTTAAACTGTATTGCCACAGTTATCAGAGAACAAAATATATAATGATATTCACACTAAGTTCTAATCACTCTGAAGTGAAAGGCTTTCACAGTAAAACTATATACATTTGGAGGTTTAAGAAAATAATTATGAAATTGATCATAAATAAGGAATATTTCAGATGAAAAGTACTCCCCTTCTCCATTGCAAATGTGAAATCATTTTAGGTGATATCCTGTTATGAAGCAGAACTCTCTTTCCTATTCTAAAACATTTTTACATCATCTCCTCTCAAATAACCTCTTTATCACACCCCTTTCTCATTTTAGCCCAGTTTATCGGCAGCCTCCGTAGCATTTATAGTGTTTAATTACTTTTGCTTTTGTATACCTTACAGTCTCCAGGATGTGTGTGTGTGTGTGTGTGTGTGTGAGTGTGAGTGTGGTGTATTTTTTTCTCTTTTTTTTTGTAGAACATAGAATAAAAATGGAGCCTTGGCTTTATCCATTATGCTACTAGCAACAAAACACTAACGTAATCAATATATTAAAGGCTCTCCCAGCTGTGCACATTTGTCAAAGGCAGTGCATCTAAGGAATTACACTAATGAATCTTGAAAAACTCAGCATCCTACATGGAAAACCTGTTCTCCCTCATCCTAAGTACATTATTAATATGTAAAGATGAAAAAAATTCAGACTTCATCTTTCTGGATATTATCTGAAGATCTACTACTAGATTTTTTTTAATTAAAAAAACAAAGTATACAAAAATTCACCTCCACTGAGAAGCCTACCTGAATTCCACATGAACACCAACTGCAGGCAAATTGGTGACAGCTTCCTCTATGTTCTAAAAACATCTTATACATACTTTTGATACTGATTATCTCACTACACATAACCTTTGTTGACATGTCTATCTCATATGCAGTCTGCACATTACTTGGCAACACAACCATTTTTGAGCAGGGCATTTCCAGGTTCTTGCATCATGCCTAACCTAAAAATACTATCATACAATGTTTGTTGAGTAAAGTATATTATTCATCTGTATTCCAAGAAACATCAAAATGTTATGGTAGTCATGGCAAGAATCAAACTTGTATATTAAGTACCACTCTCTGCCACAATATCAGATTTAATGGTGATACAATAAGCACTGAAAAATTAGAAACTCAAATGTAGATTTCTATAGCAATCTTAGTTCTCATTATCCTTAACAAGGGATAGTGGTAATTTTTGAGATTTTATTAAATATGTATAATGTTAATCAGCTCTTTATCTCATGGTTATTATTTTTACATAAATACTCAAAAAGCTGAGCTTTATTTTTTCTTTTTTTTTGTGGTGCTAGGGATTGAACCCAGGGCCTTGTGCATGCAAGGCAAGCACTCTACTAATTGAGCTATATCCCCAGCCTAAGTTTTTAGTTCTTAATGGTAATGACCTCAGATTTTACTAACTTCATAATCCTTAATTGAAAAAATTGAAACCATTAATACTTCCTTCTCAATTTATTTCAGTCTGTCAAGTGTAGTGGCATCAAGTTGATATTAAGCTACCCTTCCCTGTAACCCTTCATGCTCTGAGAAGCTGTGAAACTCCACAACACATAACTTTACTGTGAACACAATAAACAATGATTTCATGTTCAAAAGAATTTACAGGGATAAAGAGGTGCATAGTTTGAAGGATTCCAGGCTTCCTTAAGGTCCTTTTGGGTTTTTTCCCCCTCACTTAAATATAGTTCTCATTTTTTCTATTACTTGATAATTTTGTATAAAGTTATAAGAAATAAATAATGGAGAAGTAGAAAAAAATAGACTCTAAAGATGTATCCTAAAATATTCCTGTATTTTTAAGCTAATAATAAATGTAGTTAACATTTTTATCAGTTACAATTCAGTTTTGTGGTGTTAATTATCCCATAAGTTTAAAACTGAAAAACTGCTTTAATAACTTTTCTCTTTTGCTACATACTGATGCAACCATAAATTTTCATATGTATATTTACATGTGTTTTTATTTACATAGATAGCTTTGTATACTTTGGACAAAATTGAATGGAAAGGAAAACTGTCTAGATATAGTCATTGATTTTAGTATATAATAATGTAATATAAATTTCCAAATCAAGGACAAAATAGAAAATCACATAAACATTTTATTAACTGTGACTTAAAACCAAGGCTGAATTTAATGAGGCAGTCACTAAAATTAGTTTCTTGGGGGTAAAATTCAGGTGTTCTCCTCCAAGGTCAAAGTGAAATGGAGTTGTTATATATATATAGAACACTGTGAGGCTTAACATTCAAGCATCACATTCTATATCATGGTACTTAAAAGTTCAAAATTATGTGACTTAAAAAAAACAACACATCTATTGGTACTTTCATAGTAATGTGGTTAAATAGGTGGATCTTTATGATTTTACATTGGAAAAATCTTACAAAATGGATGAATCAATTTTTAAAAAGTTCTTCACTTAACAAGATCACTAATGTAAATACTTCTTTAAATGCATAAGCTCTCAGCACTTCTAAAAAAGTAACCCAATCAGGAAAAAAATATAAAGATTTACACAAAACAAGTCAGGAGCCCATTTATTACATAAAGCACAGACAGTTATTTTGAGTGCTTTCATTTCTCCTCAGGTGAAAGTAAAATACTGAGCAGATTTCTGCTGAATGTAAGTGATGTTTTTAAACATTTTTTTCACTGGTATTTAGAGGGACTTGACTTATCTTGATGAAATCTTAACATCTCTACTTCTGTAGATCTAAGCTAATAAATAAACAAACTGGAGCAGATAGAATATCTGTGTCTCAATCTTCCAGATCTAGAGATTTTATAAATAAATAACAAACAAATAAATAAATAAACATATAAAGCATTTTAACAGGAAAGGCTATTTCCCCAGTATTTATTAGAGTCTGTTGCCATCAATGTTTAAAAAGGAATAATATAGTGGGGCTTCATGTGAATCTTTTAACTTTCTGTATCACCTTCTATTTTATATTTCTTTTAATTCATCAAATGAGGAGTTTAAAAAATGGACAGTCCTTAATCACTGAATGTGGGCAGAGAATACTTGATTATAAGTACAAGGAAAATTCTAACTTAGAAAGTGTTATGACAAAAAGTCATCAAATGATTTGTTAACTTATAAAATCATATAACATTTTATTCCTTTAGCCAGTGTTAGCATATTCAAAAATTTGAAGTCTGAAAGATAAAAATTACAACTGATTTAAATTGGTAGAATTTTTAACAATCACTCTGTTTGTTTGATTTTAATTTTAATTTGATTTTAATTTCCTTCTTAAAGAAAATTGGATTCGAAGTTAGATTTTTCTTTCACTGTATTGTGGGGATTTATTTTAAAATACTTTTGTCATTATAATTGAGTTAATAGTCCTCTTCTTGGGCTGGGATTGTAGCTCAGTAGTAGATGATTCGCCTCACATGCGTGAGGTGTGGGGTTCAATCCTCAGCACTACATAAAAATAAATAAATAAAAGATATTGTGTCCATCTACAACTAAAAAAAAAAATTAAAAAAATATAGTCCTCTTCCTTTTGTTTTTGGGGTGAGATGGAGAATGCAATGAATTCTCCACAACTAATGTTCCAAAAGAGAAATAACCAACCAACCCAGGCAAATTTATACAAACTCAATTTTGGGATATAGTTAGGAATAGTTCTGTGAGATAACTTTTCTTCAAAAATATTTTATCATGCAAAGATTATCATGCAAGATTAATAGGTAATCAGAATTTGTGAAGATTATGTGGGTTTTAAGTGAAAGGTTTTTTTTTTTAATCTAGTAAACAATTTTATATTTCTCTGTTATTTGATTCTCATTTTGTTTGATTTTAGACCCAAGTTTGGAGTCAGATTTTGATTCAAATTCTCTCTTCATGGTTTTTGGGCTGTCTGATCTTAACTATTCAGTTGCTAAACAAAGTAAACATGCTAGAATGTTTTAAAGATTAACTGAGATAATATATATGTATATATGTGTATATATCAAGTACTCACCTATGTGACTGAATTCTGACAGGTAACATCCTGACAAATGTAAACTAACAAAAGTTAACTTCTCAGCTATTTTAGATTATATATTTTATATATAAGATACATATCAAACTTACTATTAATTGGAAGTAATAAATGAATGCTATTTTTACATTTTTAAAATGATAATTTTACTTCAGTCATTTCTTTTTTTCCTCTGCTCACAGGTACATCGCAAGGCCTAGATACAGTACAAGGGGTCAAACCTGTAATATAACATTAGATAACCTGGGTGCCCCACCCACATCTCACTACTTTTCTCCTTTGTATATGAATATCTGTTTATTCAAATGAAGTCAATACTATGTGAAACAGTGAAAATTTCTAGAAGAGTACTACTTAGTTCAAAAAATTTAGAATTTTGTTATTATAAGACATAAGCTTCTGCTATTTGTAAAATTTACTGTAATGGACTGCAGTTTAGGGAAAATGTCAGGACATGGTCACAATATTTGGAATGTGCCAAAAACATCTAAATAAAACATTTATCTTGACTGTATGAAAAAATATATTAAGATATTTATATTTTCTAGAAAAATAGATTATGATATTATAATCTGAGATGAAGAAATTTCCATATTGAGAATATTTAGCAACCCTAAAATTAACAAGAATCATATTAGTGAGGGAAAGAATCAGGAATGTATGGCATTAAATAGCTTAAGTTCTTTTAAAGGAAATAAACTACATGCACTATTAATTATAAGTTAGAAGGTAACTTTCAGTTATCAAACTTATTCTAAATAATAATTTTTATGAGCATCTTCAACTGGAACAATATTTTCAACATGTACATAAAAACCTAAAGTTGAGTGCTTATTTGAGATTGCGTGTAATTGAATAACTGACTAAAGATATTTTCTCAAAGTGTTAAAATAATCTAATTTTTATATATGTACCTGGCATATATTTACTTATAAGACAATAATAAATAATGAAGTCTTATTTTTAATATTGTATATATAAATACAGTTCAAAAGGCTTATTTAAAAATCTCAAAATACTGCTAATATAGTTCAAGGTTAATTACACAATAAAATAGCAATGATAGTTGAGTAGTATGGTCCATAATGAATGATATAGTTGATGACATAGTTGACTATCTGTGGTCTAAAATCAGAAGGAAAGCAAACTTCCCTATTAAAATTCTTGCTACTACCAATTATAATATACAAATATTCTAATTCAAACTCTTTTGAGACTTTTGTTTTTTTTCACAAGTTTTACTGAACTCATTCCTCTTATACCAATAGATTATTTGGGCATTTGGTTTTAAAACTCCAAACTGAAAACATTGTTAAGGATGGTAATTAAAAACAGCAAAGACTAAAAGCAATTTTGATAACTTTGAGAACTGACTTTATAAGGCATCACATTTCTGTGCTATCTACTAGTAAGTGACAATAACTTCTTATAGAATAGACAAGAATTCAGTAGTTAAAATAAGTTAAAATACATTAATTTTTGTTGTGATACAGTCTAGATGTTACTTTTTGTCTCCTATGACCATAGGAAGTTCATAATTATTAAAAATTTCAGAATAAGTATTGAGAACCATAGGCATATGCAATCATATCTACACACATAGTAATGATAAGAATGGGCTTGACAAAATAAATTCCTTCTAGGGGACATTTTTGTTTTCATCCTATCCTTCAAATTTGAAAACTTAGATGGCCTTGCCTCATCAGAGACTGTGCAGATCCATTCCAATATAGGGCATCCCAGGCATCTCCATGGCAACAGCCCCAGATAAGTTGAAAGTCAACTAGATCCACAGAAAGAAAAAGTTTTAGGACACTGAGCACTATTAATTCTTCTTTAAAAGTGCCGATCTATCCAAACAATTTAGAATTCTATCCAAATTTTGTTTTGATCTATCCAAACAAAAGTTGGGCCTTTCATCAGACTTGGAGTTGCTAACTTTACCACAAATATTGCATTGAATGGCTATTCTCAGAAAAAGAATGAGATAAAGGAGCAAAACTCAGAAATCCTTTCCTGGAATATACCTCCTAAACAAAAAGAATGCTGAAGAAGCATGCTGAAAGTAATCTGCATACTTTAGTTTTAAGAGGTGTAGGGAGAGAAATAAGCAGTGGTAAGGAGGGTAATAAGTTATTCCTTTCTCAAACCTTTTTCAGACCACAATGAATTTCCAAAGGTATTATTTGGTCATCATTCAGCACTTAAAAACTTGTCTAAGAAGGATGGCTTCTAATGTTGCTACCTGAGGAAGTATGAAGAAGAAAAGGGAAGGTCTTCCAGTGCAGGTGAGGACACGGAGATAGTTGTACTAGCCGAGGATGACCCCATTGTTCCTTTTCTCCTTTAGGATCTCCACCAGGAATAACCTAGCTTCTGCTCCAAGTTCAGAAAGTCAGAGGTCCATGGTTCTTTTGAAACCAGACAATAACCTAGTTCCCTTCCTCTCCCTCCCCTGCACCTCTCCCCTGCTGACTGGTAACTCTCACCCACTTTAAATGCATCAAGTCCATTACCATCCCAATAGTATCAAATAAACACCGAACTTGTTTAATGACCACAGGAGAAAAACAAAATTAGAAGTACTGTTTTTTGTTTGTTTCTTATATCATCCTTCTTCCCAGCCCCCAATCCTTTGTGTGTGAGGACTCCCCTTCAAGCCACCCACAAACCAAGCATACGGAGAAGAAATGGTAATTTTTTGTTTAAAAGTTCACTTACCAGGGCAACCTCATATTGCTTTGTCATGCTTTTTGCACTTAATTTTTCAAAACTGCTTGTGCAAGGCGCAGAACTGGGAAGCCAGGACTAAAGTATCTCTAGTAATCACAACAAAAAGAAGAGAACATTCACCAATCAGAATTACATTTAAATGCACAATCAAACCCCAGAGCAAGACGCTAGGTTCAGACCATACCAGGGAGGGGGAGGGAGTGGAAAAAGCCAAGCTAACAAAACAAAAGGTAAAAGGGAGAGTTGCGTGGTTGGAGGGGAAATTGATACAAGGCGCCTTTTGACCGAGGACCGGCTTAAAACCACCGCCACCAACACCACCCCCGCCCCCAGCACCCCCGCGATTACCCGAGTGACTGCACTTGCCTCCAGCCAGCTGAACTGCAGGAGAGAAAAGCCCCATCTAAGTTCACTAGCCCTGCCACAGTCTTCTACTGCCTGATGGGTTCCTTCAGGAGAACACTTCTAGAGGCATCCATCCACTTGAGGTCTAGGCTTAGCTGCTGCTGCTGGGCTGATGCAGCCGGGGCTGCTGCGAGCAGCTGCTCAGGTCGTCGCCGTCTGGTTCCTGCCTCCTTCGCGCTGCACAATAGCCCCGGCTGGGTGCACTTCATTAAACCAGCCCGAGAGCCCCAGGAGCAGGGCAAGCAGTTTGACAGCGCTGCCCCTTTGTAAGGACTGTGTGATGGATGCAACCGAAGGGTGGGGTCTGGGTGGGTCAAAACTGTTAATGACAGTATGTATCATTCTGTCTGTCCTCCAGAAGAGGGAAGCCCCCAGTCCTCCCCCTAGGTCGGTCTCTCGCGCTCGCTCTTGTTCTTTCTCCCTCCACCCGCATATCTCCCCCTTTCTCCCCCCCCCATACACACACACACACACACACACACACACACACACTCCTACCTCTTTCCCCACCTCAAACCTCACTATGGCATTTTATGCATTAGCGTTCAAATAAGTAAGAAAACCATCGGGTCATTTCCAACGAAACAGATTAGGAACAGCGAATTTACCTAAACTTAAGGAGAAGATACTAAAAGCGAAAAAATGAAGGCGAAAAGGGCGAAGAGAGCAGGGTGGTGCTGGGTGAAGAGTGAGCGGGACGTTAACTGGTCAATAGTTTGCAACTGTCCTTCAACACACACCAGGAACTCAGCGCGCCTCGCAGAGGCACCGGACAGCGCTGCCCAGCGCACGGGGTTCCTCCCAGGGTCAGGGGGCCACCCGGAGGGCGGGCAGCAGGGTGAACAGAGGCAAATAAAACCAACACCGGAGGTCCCCGCCCGGGCGGAAACTGCAAGAGGGTGACCCGCATCTAGAGCGCCCACTACCCGCGTGGGAGGAGCACTGCGCCCGGACGTAAAGCCTGGCCCACCTGGGAGGGGCTACCAAAGGGCGGGAGTGAGTCCTGGGGTCTGAGGAGGTCGGGTCAGGAGATGGCGATCGGGTTCTCTTAGACTGACACCCCTACCCCCGCCCCCGTCGCTCTTCAGCGCGTGGGACCTTCAGGTACGCAGGGAAGTCACCACCACGTGCAGGACTCGATCGCGGCTTATGCTACCCTAACTTCTTCAGACCTGACGCCCGCTCGCGGAATCTCCCCTATGTGGGTCTATCCCAGGCTGGCCAGCCTAATCCAGGAAGGCAGAAAACAAAAATATCTCTCCCTTCATTCCCTTTGTGGGGAGTCTTGGACCTTTGTTTTGTTGCCTCTCCATTGCCCCCACCCCGTTGAAAATATATCCAGCTACTTTTTTTTTTCTTTCAATTTTATTAATGATCCAAAGTACTCAATCCAGAGGCACGGGTTTGTCATTTATAGGAAAGCCTTATAGGATACTTTATTTCCTTAAGTTGGTAAGTATACCATTATTTTACAGTCAACTTTTCATTTCCAACTTACTGTGAGGCTGCCCCCTCTTGATGTGGCCACAAAGCACCTTCCAAACACACTGAGCCATTTTCCCAGAACCACATAGATGATATTTATTCATGTTTATTAGAGTTTATGGAGCACCACTTCTCTGACACTCTGTAATTGACTTCTATGTTTTTATCATTGATGTCTTATAGCAGCTAAGAGAAAGCAAGAAATAGAAAACGGGGCATTTATGTCTAATGAAGCATCTCACCCTTTTATGTCAGCTATTTATTAATCACTTAAAATTTGTGCGTATAGGTTTTACAGCCTGTTCTAGGCCATGGGAAAGCACTGATGAAGATTCTATGCCACTCCTCAAAGAACCTCTGATCCTCTGGAAGGTAAAAGAGCCAGCAGCTCTTAATTGCTTCTAATAACAAACCGTATAATAGATGGGAAAGGGAGTTCTTGGCAGCAGACTTACAGCAAAGGGAAGGAAGGGTGTGGGATTGACCTTTTGTGGTTCTTTCAGTTTCTAACTTTCAAGGACACAGATCTTAGCCCCCTTTTTTAAAACCCATTACATTTCAAACAATTTTCCAATTCTGTGTTTTGAAGGTCAATGCCAGATTTCTGCTCACATATTTCCTGGAATTAAATATAATGGGGAGAGAGGAAGAACTGTAGGAAATATTGAGAAAGATAAATTAATCAATAATAATTAATTTATTAAGTAACACCAACTTAATAAAGAATATCTAGAAGAAATTCTTAGAGATATACCCTAAAGAATAAGAATTATATATGATTGGCAAAATAATTGTTTCTATGTAAATTGCTCTTTTTAAGGGCATCTACAAACTTCAGACATTTCCTTTTACATTGTTTTACTGATAATTTGCTTAATTTTATAAAATAATTGGACTAGATAGAGGGAATGGATTTTGTAGTATGTTATTAATCATAAGTATAATAATAATTGATAAAGATTTGCCATTAAATGTTTCCATCCTCAAGACCTATTTGGGCAAAATATTTAGTTTTCTCTGAACACATTCTGCTGATTGAAAATTACAAGGGCATTTTGGGGAAAATATCTCATTAGCTGGCTGGGCAAATGTTTTTGGTTGTTCATTTTGCAATTGACTTTAAACAATTTTGAAGACATCCTAAAAAATATCCACTTTACTAAGCTCACATTAATCTGATCTCTCTTTGTGCTCCTTTAACCTAGGACTTCGGTTTTTAGGAGAGAGAAAATGAAAGGAAGGGGAATGATAACTAATGGAAGAAATTTTCCTTGGCACTTTGCAAATTAGACTAAAGAAATGAACAATGAATTTAGAAATTGGATCTTTTAACAAATGAAGATTTTAAGATGTGATAGAAAACAGCTACAGTTAGTATATATATTAAATGTATTACCCTATGTAACATAAGGTTGCACCTGGCAAAGTTAACACAGTTGGAGGTTATTAAGACATATCAACTCACTCAGCATTAATGAGAAGAACTTGAGTCTAGCTAGTGTGGAGTAAAGATATACTGATTTTCAAGAATTATACATCTAAGTGTAAATTGAAATTTTTCTAGGAGATAAAGCTGTATCAAGCCCCCAAAAAAACTTATAAATAAATATTGAAAATCCTATTCTGCAAAAATGTTTATCCTACCAAAAGTTTCTTGCATATTCCATAATAACCTATATGAGAGTGTTAGAACAACTTTGAAAAGAGGATATTTAGTACTTGAACAAAGGAATGTTTTATTTTCTATTTTTATTAATATGATTATAGGCTTGACTTATTTCAGGCCCTGTTCTATCTATGGCAGGGAAAAATAGAGGGCAAAATACTTTCTTTGGCATTCATCAAGGACTACATTATAATCAATAAAAGCCAAACCAAGTCTGGAAAATATATAAGCTAGGTATTAAATAAGTAATTCACCATCTATAAATCTCCCACCAATGAGTAAATGTTGGGAGTCATGTGCAGGCTTCAGTGACTAATGGAATATAATGGTTAATCCCAATTGACCTTGGCTCTCTCCTTTTAGAAATTTCTTAACAAGTTCTGTTACATGTAAGAACAAGAGCATTGTGCAGGGATTCAATAAGGGTTTTTAAGGATTCTCCTATATGCTGCCTTTCAAGAGCAAGCTCAATACTCAGGCTCTGGGAAAGCATTTGTTTCCATGTTCTTATGGTTTCTTTACCCATGTTAAAGAGCAGGGTTTCTGGAGTCATACAGAAATTGGCTCAGGGGGCTGGGATTATGGCGCAGTGGTAGCGTGCTCGCCTAGCATGCATAAGGCACTGGGTTCGATCCTCAGCACCACATAAAAATAAAATAAAGATATTCTGTCACCTACAACTAAAAAATAAACATTTAAAAAAAAAAAAAAAAAGAAATTGGCTCAGATGCTTATAAACAGGGCAACTGGGACAATTTTCTTAACCACTCTAGATTATACTTCCCTCTTTAGTAAAACTAAAAGAACAAAAACAACTCCCACAGTTGTGATGATTTAATGATATAAAGTGTGAAAACACACTGCCTAGTAAAATGCCAGCCCTTTTGAGATAGACATTGTAATTTGGCTCACTCAACATGACTTCTCAACCTCCTGGTTCCTTGTCTTACTTGGATTTAAAGACTAGAAAATTGAATATTAATTTCCCAGTTTTCTTTTCAGCTAGTAATGGCTGTTTGACACAGTTCTGGCAAATTAAATACATATTTGCTGAGGGATCTTCTGGAAATACTTGCTTTCCTCATGAAAGAGGAATAGAGACAGCTGCTCCCACCTCTTGCCCCTTTGCCCTACTCCCCTCTTCCTACCTGGAATATTATCTGATGTCTAACAGTGGAGCAGCCATCATGCAATTATGAAGCAATTTGTATGAGCTGAAGGCCAGTCTCTAAAAGATGGTAGAGAAAGATGGGGAGGATCTGGGCTCCTGATGGCATACTTGAGCCAATCAATTAATCTGGGACTGCCTACCCTTTAGACTTTTTGTCATGTATGAGAAAATTAACTGCTCTTTACTGAAGCTATATTAGCTATTTAGCTTATTCTGCAACTTGAAGCTTTCTTAACCAACACATCAATACTGTTGTGGTTTTTCCACTTGTAAATGAAATCTGTCTTGATTATTTATATGACCCTGAAAGTCAGCCTATGTTGAAGACTACCAGGTAAAAGATTTCTCAAATCTCATCTCTAGTATTGGATTGGATAATCTGCTCAAATTATTGAATAAGTTTTGTAAGGATCATTTGTGTGAGTGTGCATGTGGTGTATATGAGAGGGAGAGAGAGAGAGAGAAACTGGGGATTGAATCCGGGGGTGCACCATCACTGAGCTACACCCAACCCTTTTTATTTTTTATTTTGATATGAGGTCTCACTAAGTTGCCCAGGCTGGCCTCAAATGAACTTACTATCCTACTGCCTTAGTCTCCAAGTACTTGGGATTACAGATTTGTACCATCAAGCCTGGCCTGTCTTTGTTTTCAAAAAAAATATTAGAATGTATTCACTTTTAAATGTATTCATATTGGAATATTCACATTGGAGGATTGTAAGTATTTCCTTAATTGATGACTTTAGTTCTGTGCCATAGCTCCAAACACTTTTAAATGTCCCCCTTAGGAATTATGTTCAGAATCTGAATCACAATTGTAGAAAATGGCAGCATTATAGCAGTGTTAACAAATATGTTCTGTGAAGATTGGATTTGATTTAGGAAAATATTCAAAAAGTTGTTCAGAGTTAATTTTAGTAAGTTAAGTGTGCAATCACTTAAAAACTAGATAATATGGAGTGGGATATTTTGGGGTTTTTTTTTCTCAATTTGCTAAAAACAAAACAAAACAAAACCCCAATTATATATGTACACAGAGTAACGGGACTTACAGCAGATCTGAAAATGTGTTGCAGCAATGAGGGCATTGTTCAAATAAGCATATGTCTTTCCAAGGTGACTGCTTTGGAGGCCCACACACTTGGTCACATGTGTTAGCTAAACATGTCAGTCTTATAGCTACTTTCAATTACAATTTCTTTGAACAAACCAGATGTTTCCTTTTCACCTTTCCCCTTCCATTCTGCCATAAATTTCTTATTCTGAAGCAGGCTGTGTTCAGTTGATTCAAAGCCATTTTTTAGTACTATCACTTTACAATAGTTGATTTTTAAAAAGTATAAGCAGCAAGACAGAACAGTGCCATGGATAAGGTAGTAAGATTTTGAATTAAACAGAATTTCATTTGAATTCCACCCTTTCTACTTATTAGCTGAGTTGTTGTTTAATCATTTAAGCATGTTTTTTTAATCTGTAAAAAATGAAGATTAAAAATAGTACCTATCTTAGAGAGTTGTCATGAATATTAAGTAGGATATTAAATAAGGGGTTTCTGTATAATGCTTTGCATATAGTAGGTGATCATCAAGCTTTACTTATAATAGTACCATGATAGGCAAATAGTGAAGTCTGAAATATTTAAAATGTAAAGAATATTAGACTGCTTATAGGTGTTGCTACCAAGAACTGGAACTCTAAAATTAATTTAGCTAATTATGAGTTAATTCTGGTTAGTTAACATGAACTGATCTGGATATTTATTATTTTGTTTGATGTAGAATAAAGAAGTTTGATCCTAGACAAACCAGATCTGGTTCCACTGTGTATTTGTAGACAAATCTTTCAGCCTACGTTTCATATTCCATAGTAAAAGTGACTAATGCCTATCTTCCCAGGGAAATGTTCTTAAAAAAATAAAAAAAGGAAATAACTTCATAATTACTCTTGTCCTCCCTGTCAATAAAGAGTAGAAAACTCTGCATTGTCTAAGAACCAGGAAATTACAATTAAATTGGAGTTCATAAAAGATATTCCAAGGTATTTTATTTTATTTTTTTACTTCATTTATTTTACTTAGGTATACATGATAGCAGAATGCATTTTGATTCATTGTACACAGATGGAGCACAACTTTTCATTTCTCTGGTTGTACATGATGTAAAATCATATCATATATGCAGTCATACATGAAGCTAAAGCTATGGTGTCCATCTCATTCCATCCAAGGTATTTTATTACTTGGAGAACTAAGATGAATGCAGAACACAAATGACTATGGATTTAAATCATATGTGTTTAAAACATACCAAGCAGAGGTGATTAAACAAAAATTGGAGCTTGGATGCAAGTTACTCAACTCTTCTGAGCCTGTTACTTGCTGATACAGTGAATAAATGGAATATGAATTGGTTTTAGTTAATTTTAACAAAATATAAAGGACAGTTTTTCTCATCTGATTCAACAAGACCTTTGCCTCATTGACCTAACTGTATTTGGCATGACAGGGGATAGAATGTAGAAGGGGTAGACAAAGAGAGAGATGAAGTAAAATCTTTCAGTGGTTTTTGATTGATTAGAGTTTACTCTGCATTTAAGAGTGAGATCTCAAAAAAGACATTTATTTTTGGGAAGGAGGGTAAATCAAAGTCCTCTAAAATATTTATATTTTTAAGATTTCACATTTTGCTAAGAGAGAAATATATCATGAGTAACACACATTATGCTTTTCAGGAAATAAAATTTACTTGGAAGTAAAATGACATATATATTAAAATTTAAGTAATTTTTTTTCATAGCTTCATTGTAGATCATTGGCTCTCAAAGTGTGATCCAAAGACAGCAGCAGCAGCCCCTGGGAAATTGTTAGAAATGTGAATTATTTTGGGCCTCATTCCACACTTACTAGATCAGAAACTCAGGTGGACCCTGTGACCTCTACTTAAGCCTTCTAGGAGATTTTGATACAGGCTAAAATTTGAAAAACCACTGCTCTAGACTTAAGCAAAGAGGTATTTCCTTTGTCATATGAGTTTGCTGTTTTTCCTATCAAGAGTAGTCATCTGTATCCCAAACCTTGGAGTCTGGGCTGATTTTGTAAACTGCTTTGACCAACAGAATATGGCAGTAACGATAGCATGCCCGTTCTGAACCTTGGCCTCAAGAGTCCTTTACTTTGTCTTTGTCTTGGTATCCTGGTACCATCATGTAAAACAGTCCTAGAGTAGCCTAGTAAAACACAAGAGGTCATATGGAGGAAAGCCCACTTGTTTCAGCTGAGAGCATACACACTAGCCAACAGCCAGTCCCATTCTTAAATACATAAGAGAATCCAGCAAAGATTAGGAGAGCGGCACACAGGACCTACACTATGGATGCATGAATACAGCTAACCAAGAGTAGAAGAACTGCCCTGCTGACCCAGAGATCCAGGAACAATTGTAAATGCTTATTGTTTTAGGCCAGTGAGTTTTAGTATGATATATTATTTGGCAGTATGTGATTAAGATACTCTACCCCATGTGGGGAACAGGTATTTCATTCTTCAAGCATCTTTACAATATTAATATTTATAAGAGCCTAACAACATTTTTTTTTTTTTTTTTTTTGGTACTGGGGATTGAACTCAGGAACACTCAACCACTGAGCCACATCCCCAGCCCTATTTTGTGTTTTATGTAGAGACAGGGTCTCACTGAGTTGCTTAGCGCCTCGCCATTGCTGAGGCTGGCTTTGAACTCGCGATTCTCCTGTCTCAGCCTCCCTAAGTGCTGGGATTACAGGCTTGAGCCAC
>CM053399.1:142175729-142192738 GCA_028644305.1 Xerus rutilus
TTTGGTACTGGGGATTGAACTCAGGAACACTCAACCACTGAGCCACATCCCCAGCCCTATTTTGTGTTTTATGTAGAGACAGGGTCTCACTGAGTTGCTTAGCGCCTCGCCATTGCTGAGGCTGGCTTTGAACTCGCGATTCTCCTGTCTCAGCCTCCCTAAGTGCTGGGATTACAGGCTTGAGCCACCGCGCCCGGCTCCTAACAACATTTTAATGAGGTTTTCATCATGTTATATGTGGGATGATAACATTTGCTACCATGGAAAATTTTACAAAGATCATCTTAAGGATTGCCAAACAATCTGTGTACACCATTGTTCATTCTTACAACAATCATACAAAGCAGATATTATTATTAGTCTCACTTTCCAGATGGAAAATTTGAGAGTATGAGAGGTTGAATTTTTCATTCAATGTCAGACAGTAAGTGCTAGAGTTGATACTGGGATCCATATTCTTTTAGTTCCAAATCCCTTTCTTTTCACTGTGCCGCCCAGTAGGAACTAGAAGGTCTACAAATACCTTCCAGTGAAAATCTCTCTCTTTTTTTAATGTTAAAAAACCAAAGAATTAAATTAACTTGGCTAAAGCCATTTATCATTTGAAGTTTCCAAGCTTTATAATACTAAATATTCACCTCTGATTGCAAAAAGAGATTTGGAGGAATAAACTTAGAGTGTTTTGACGTGGGTAGTGGAATCTTCTCTTTTTTTTTTTTTTTTTTTTGGTACTGGAGATTGAACTCAAGGGCACTGTACCACTGAGCCACATCCCCAGCTCTATTTTGTATTTTATGTAGAGACAGGGTCTCACTGAGTTGCTTGATGCCTTACCATTGCTGAGGCTGGCTTTGAACTAGTGATTCTCCTGTCTCAACATCCATAAGTGCTGGGATTATAGGCTTGCGACACTGCGCCTGGCTAGAATCTTCATTTTTAAGCGAACTTAAAAGGTGATTCTGCTGTATGTAGGTTATGATTTAGTCTAGAATGTCTAAGTCAAATTAGTGGAGCCAATTCAATCCTGGCCTTCTGATTATGAATTGGAACTAGTGATTTTTCCACAGAGTGGTGTGATGGATCCTGGTGATACAGTGGGGGCAGGAAGTAGCATATAACAGAATCATCTGTTTGCAGAAAGAGGCTTTTCCAAACCATTTCTTGATGGCCTGACAAATCCTTTCAAGAGAGATTCCAAATGAGAACACTTGCCATAGTTAACTACTGTTACTGATGGATTTATGATATCTTTTCTAGCCCGCAGGAGTGTAGGGGTTAAAAATATCAAAAACAAAATAGCAGCAGTAGCAATGAAGGTGGGGAAGTCCAAATGTGCTGTGTTATGTTGCCTTAATTAGTTTATCTGGTTAAATTTGCTTTAATAAATAAAGATTTGAGTGAGAAAAAGACTCATAAGTACTGTGTCTGGACACCAGTAAGCACTTAGTGATGAGCTTGGATCCTACTTATGTAGTTTTATGTCATTCTTGGATGGGGGCATTTAACTTCAACACACACTTAGATGACACTTATCTCTAAGAGCAATATGTGAATGAATCTTCATGTTAGAAATTTTTAGCTTAGTATTTATTCAGGCTAAAAGTTTTTCAACTCTTACCATAATTTTCTAGTATGTAGTCTCTTGCCTAATTCTCTTTTTTCTTTGCAAATGAATATTAGATCCTTGTTCAATTAACTGATTGGTATGCCCATGCACAGATCTTGTTCATCACCCTGAGTGCTCAATACCTCTCTTTCACTTTCCCTGATATTAAACAACCACCTACCTGCCTGCATAACTACTGATTTTTTGCTGTAGGATTTACTTGCCCACTGTGTTTGTATCTTATCTGCTCAACTCCCTTAATACCCTTATGTCCTCCCCACACTTGATGAAAAAAGATGAATACTTCCTTGGACTGTCCTTTCAATAGTGAACTGCATGCCTGGTTTGTTTGTTCAGCTAGCCAGTCTGTTTTGCACATTACAGGCTTTCTCATTGCAGTTATCCCAGCCGTCATGCAGGCCTCTGAGGGAGGAAAATGACTGAAATGTGTGTTACCTGTCTGATTCTGGGAGGACATTGTAGTACAGATATTCTAAGGGGAGTGTCTTTCATTTTTGAAAATTTGGGTAGCTAAACTACCCAGAAGGAGCAGTAAGGTACTGAAAGGTCGCAAGTTTGATGCTACTTTAAGTTTTGCCTAAGGCCAGCTCTGTATTACCGGATGTACAGAAGCATGGTCCAGTGAAGAGAGCTATACCACATATTCACCTTTTTTTTTTTTTACTGGATTAATTATCTATTACCACTGTAACAAACTGCCACAAACTTATTGACTTAACACAACACCACACAATAGCATACACATTTGAAGTTCAGAAATCCAAATTGAAGCTTTTTGAGCTAAAATCCTGCTGGAGGCGCTAAAGAAGACTGTTTCCTTGCCTATCCCAGCTTCCTGGAGGGCAGTGACATTCCTTAGCTCATGGCCCATTTTCATCTTGAAAGCCAGAAATAGGGGTTGAAGCTTTTTCACACTGCAGCACTTGGACCATGACTCCTGCCTCTCTCTCCCACCTCTAAGGACACTTATGATTACATTGAGTCCACCCTGATAATGCAGCATAATCTCCCCATCTCCAGATCATCTGATTAGCAACTGTAATTCCATCTACAACATTAATTCCTCTTTGTCATATAATATATTCACACACTGTGAGGATTAGGACATAGACATTTCTGGGTGGGCATTATTCTGTCAACTACATCTGCACAGCAAGGAAACAATTTCTCATGGTGAGTGCATATCTGTAATGACATCCATTCCTTAAGATTCTCAAAGACAAAATGCAAATATAAATATGCCAAGCTCTTTGCTCTTAGGGGATCCATGTAATATTCTGAAAATTCTGAGAAAATCCAGAAGGTAATTGCTATGCAATAGCCTATATGTATCTTTTTTTTAAATTTATTTTTATTTGTTCTAGTCAGTTATACATACAAGACAGCAGAATGCTCATTGATTTACTGTACACACATGGGGCACAGTTTTTCACATCCCTGGTTGTATACAAAGTAGGGTCACACCCTTTGTGCAATCATATATGTACTTAGGGTAATGATGTCCATCTCATTCCATCATCTTTCCTCTCCCTATGCCTCCCCCCCTGAATGTATCTTTTTAAGAGCATATGTGGTACTATAGTTCCTGTTCTGCTTAGAATTGGTTTTCACCTGAAAGTATCACACCTATGTATACAAGGAAAGCATTTTTTCAAAACCAGCATGCAGTACTCTTAAAAAATGGAGGTGAACCAAAATGAAATGGCTATAGGTATAAATAGAAGAAACAGAAGAAAGATGGTTTAATAAAAGTAAAACTGGTTTTTTTTTTGCATTCTCGCAATAATGTAATAATTTTCAGTCTTAAGCCTTCATCATTTCTTCTGGCTCCAACCTTGAATCCCTTCCATGCTGTTTATTTAGCAGCTAAGTCAGTAATTTAAATGATAGACTTATTCTGCATGCTAAATTCTGTTTACAGAATCAAAGGATTTTCAAATGGAAGTGCTTATCTGGAATTTGGAGATGAGATCTATCCAAGTGCAGAGAAAAATTTAAGTCTGAGAAATAATTAAATTACAACATGGTGTTTATTGAGCTCAAAATCAGTTTATTGAAAAAATTAAATGTCGCCTTGTTTTTATCTTTCCTGTTCACTTTTAAAAGAAAAATTACTTTATTGATTTTTATAAATATAACACTTGCTCATTATAATGAGTTCAAGTCATTCAGAAAAGTAAAAAGAGGTTTTAAAAAACAATCACCTCAAGCCCCTTTTTTTTACCATTATTAACGTATAATACAATGCTATTTTTATAAATAAGTATTGAAGTAGAAAGAAGCCAAATGAAGCCAAAATGAATTGGAATGGATTGCTAAACTTCAAACAAATGTTGTATTCAGAACAGGACATTTTATTTCCTAAAAGACCCTTCAACTATTAAGCAAATATGATTAAAAACATTAAGATATTGAGATTATAGCTTTATGATATACATATTTCAATTGTAGATGGCATCAGGTGAACAATGAAGATATTAATCTCCTCTTTTTCCCTTCTTCTACCTCTTGATCTTCTTATTTGTAGTATTATTTATGTATTGCCAAGTTTTACACATTTGTATTGTTTTATAATTATTATATGTATTTAAAATTAATTCAGTATTAACCTAACACTTCCTGTGCATAAGTTTCTTTCCTTTTCATTAATTTCTTGAGCAGCTGGATTTCATTATTCAGTATGTAATGTGTGCCTGTCTGGTTCTTATTTCAGTCTAGTTTGGCTTTAGTGAAGAAGGATGCACGGGTGTTGTTTTATCCAGGCTTCTTTGAGCTTGAAGACATGTTCCATTGGAGTTGTATACCTTGTATACATGTTTGTATGCTTTGTTTGGATGCTTTGTATACTTTGGAGGTTTATAATATTGGATTATATTTCTTTTACCTCAAAATTTCTTAGATGTTTTTCAGTGACTTCTGGCACTGAATGATGCTGTGGAATAACATGAGACCCACTAAAGACATAATTATCTCAGGGATGAGTGTAATAAAGTTACCTTGGAGCTCATGTTCCTTTTCAATCTGAAGATTAAATTCTTGCTTCATATCAGAGGAAGTTTCTTCATTTAAAAAGAATGCCTTTGTATATATTTTACTGTGTTCCTCTGGGTTTTCTACCTAAAATATGTTGCTATGTTGTATAAAATTTGTCAGTTCTCCTGTGCTGTGAGCTACTTTCTGGTTGTTTAATTTCTTCTTTGTTTTAACAATCTGCATTTACTATGATTATCTCAGGTCTTTCTTGTATTTAAAGTTTATTAGTAGTTCTTTAATGATACTCTTTCAGTGCTCTATTTCCTTCAGTTTATAGTCCATTGTTTTTGTATTCTTTCCACTCATCTTCGAATTCTTATCATCGTATTTTTCTTAAGTTACTTTAAATGGCACAATATTTTCAGAGAAATTAATATACTTTGTTGCATTGCTTTTCCTAAGAATATTTCAAAATTGGTCTTTCCAACATTCTTCCTCTTTTCCTAATTTGCTTGCTTAGTTTCCATGTTATTTCTTTTCACCTTGCTTGTGCTTACCAATTTGTCCAGAACTGCATTTATTTTCCTGAAATGAAAGGAACATTTTGACAATTCTTCCATCTTAACTAAGATGGCTTTGTTTACTCCATATCAAGCTTAAAGGCTGGGAATTTAGTATTTTAGACATTTTCCCCCCTGACTCATTAGAGCAAACTAGGCAATGAGGAGTGAATGTAGAAGATGGTATAAACATCTGGGCTCTGCTGTCACATGCATATTTTGTGAAAGGTCTTCTACCAGTGTTCAATGCACTTATCTGGACAGTAGTATTATAGCTCAGTCCTTCTTGGGATATATTTGGAATTAGGGTGAGTGTTTTTGTTCTGAAAATAGATCTTATGTCCCTAAAATAGAGAACTCACACCATTTTCCACTTTCTTGGATTCATCTTCTCCTTGGTGCCAATTTCCACTACACCTCAGCCAGAAGAAAAAAATAAAAAAAGGTCATGTTGCCCACTTCTGATGGTACCTTTCCTACATATGATGGTTAATTTCATGCATTAACTTGACAGGATCACAGGGGCTCTGTTAACTGGCTGAGCATTATTTCTAGGTCTCTGAGAGTGTTATAAACACTCTTACCTGTAAGGTAAGATTCGTTTTTGAATCAACAGAATGAGTAAAGTGTATTGCCCTCCCCAATGTGAGTGGGCACTATCCAGTCTATCAAGGGTCTAAATAAAACAAAAATGTGTAGGAAGGGAAATCACTGCCTGTTTGGCTTGGAACATTGGTTTTTTCGCCTTTGGAGTGGGTTTTTTGGCCCTCTGGGTTTCAAGCCTGTAGACTCAGATGGAACTATACCACTGGCTTCCCTGGACATTTAGGTCATGGGTAGCAGATTGTAGTTGATTAAATCAATTATATATACACATATATATAATTGATGCATATATATAATATATAAATTGACATCTATATATAATTGACATATATATAATTGACATACATGTGTATATATGGAATTATATAGAATATATATATATATATATGATTTGTATATATATTTGGTGTACTTGGTTTCTCTGGAGAACCTCCACCATTGTACTCTTTTTTAAAAAATTTTTTTTTTTTTTTTGGTACTGGGGATTGAACTCAGGGGTGCTCGACCACTGAGCCACATCCCCGGCCCTATTTTGTGTTTTATGTAGAGACAGGGTCTCACTGAGTTGCTTAGCGCCTCGCCATTGCTGAGGCTGGCTTTGAACTCGCGATTCTCCTGTCTCCGCCTCCCTAAGTGCTGGGATTACAGGCTTGAGCCACCATGCCCGGCTTAAAATATTTTTTATTTGTCAATGGACCTTTATTTTATTTATATGTGGTGCTGAGAATCGAACCCAGTGCCTCACACATGCTAGGCAAGCACTCAACAACTGAGCCACATCCCAGCCCCAACCATTATACTCTTAAGGGAGATCCATTAACACTTTATTCTGGTGCCCATTCCTTAACTCTCTTAGCACTGGAGGAGATATAGTCTTTTCTCTGATGGGTAATATTGCCTTTGACCTGGTGGGTAAATCAGTCTGTTCTAGGTTTAGTTGGTAGCCCATTTTGCTTTTACTCTGAACTCTGTCACCAGCTTAGCCTCTGAAAAGTTAGAAATGTAATGTTTATATCTCCTACACACCTATACCTAGTGGTTCTTTTTTTCTTCCCTCTCTATTTGCGTTTCAGAACATAGGGAGGCCAGAGAGGGCCCTTCAGAGACCCCAGTAGTACAGTTTAGGTGGGGGTGGATTGGATTGGAAGTTGATGTTAGGGGATTCATCATGCTGTTTCTGGATTTCTCTACTTATTTCTTTGCCTTCCTCTTTTTTTTTTCTTTTAATGGCCTTGATCTGTACTTCTTTCCTTATATATGAGATTTTTAAAGACTGATTTTCACTATTTTTTGTAGTCAATTCTGTACTTTTTAAAAAATTTGGTCACTTTTACGTGTAAAGCTGAATGCAATTGTAAAAAATATTTAATGTTTTTTGAATAGTCAATATATAATACAAAATTAAAAAGATACAAATATGTATACAGTGAAAAGTAAGTATCCTACTCATTTCTGTCTACCATCAATATAGATTTACTCCTTAAAGGCAATGACTGTTACCCATTTCTAATATAAATCTCAAATTATTTCTGGAAATATATATAAATGTGTGTGTGCATGTGTGTATCACATATTCTTTTTTAGATGTTTTGTTTTGTTTGTTTTGTTTGGTGTGGTGCTGGGGATTAAAGCCAGGACTTTGTACATGTTGGGCAAATACTTTACCAATGAATTATAGCCCTTTTTAAAGTTTTGATACAAATGATACAATGCAACATATATAGTCATATATTTTTTAAAGACTTATGCCTTAGCTGAGTGGGGTGGCACACACCTGTAATCCCAGTGGGTTGGGAGGCTGAGGTGGGAGGATCACGAGTTCAAAGTCAACCTCAACCATTTAGCAAGGCACTAAGCAACTCAATGAGACCTTGTCTTTAAATAAAAGGGCTGGAGGTGTGGCTTAGTGGTTAAGTGCCCCTGTGTTCACTCCCCAGTACCCAAAACAAAAAACAAAACAAAACAAAAAACAACAAAAAACCCCTATGCCTTAAAAGTAATTCCATATAAAAACATATTCATTCAACTGCTGTACTCTTTATTTGTATATAATACTTCATTTTATGGCCATATATAATTATGTAACTCAGTCTCATGAGATGTCATAGAAATAAACTTTTTTTTTTGGTGGTGCTGGGGATTGAACCCAGTGCCTTGTACATGTAAGGCAAGCACTCTACCAACTGAGCTATATCCACAGCCCTAACATAAAATTTTGTTTTCTCCTCTTATTGTTTAAAATTTATTCTGTGGATATAATCTGCTCCTGCCCCTAGGTGGAAACTTGGGCATACCTTTAAGACTTTTCTGTTCCCTCTTAGGAAAAAGAGTCCCATAGCCACTTTGTCATAAAAACAGACTGAAATCAGAAATCAGAATGTCCATGCCATATATCATTCAAAACTCAGAGATTAGCAATTCAAAATTGATTTGACACACCCTTCTCTATAATCAAACTTCACTTAGGAAGTCAGCCAACAACAGAAAGGGGAAAAAATCATTCTGAGGTCAAACTCCACTGCCCTATGGAGCCATTTCAATTTGTCTCCCACCTCTCCAAATTTGCTAGTCCCTAAGCCCTCTAGGGTCAGAACTAGGAGGATGGGGAAGAGCAAGACATTTGGACTGATCTCTTTTAAGTTGCATGCCTCCAAATGCATGCATTCATGTCCTTTAAACCTGGCATATGTTTAAAGTAGACTCTTCCTGTTGGACTTCTTTGAGATCCTTTGCTGGGTCCCACCAACCATAACCCTTTTACATGGATCATTCATCTTATCCTTCATCAGTCAACTTTCTATTTTTCTTCAACTTAACACATCTCTGGCAGTCTAGAGAGTAGCTTAGCGGTGAGCCTTCTCATTCTTTGCTAGTTTCCAGCAGCTCTCAGGCCAAATGATCTCAACATGGCCTCTACACGGTTCTTTTTCTCCCATCTGTAGCCAGTCATTCCCCCGGACATTTTTGGGACTCTCAACGCAACAGAACTCTTTTGACTTTAGCATGGTTATAGTTTGGATATGAAGTGTCCCTAAAAGCTCATGTGTGATGTAATATAGGAATATTTAAAGGTGAAATGGTTAGATTATGAGAACTGTAACCTAATTAATGGATTATGCCACTTGATGGATTAGGAATTTGAACTGAATAATAGGTGGTAACTCTAGACAGGTGGGTTATAGCTGGAAAAAGTAGGTCACTGGAGGCATGCCCTAGGGGATTATATTTTGTCCCTGACTCTTCACTCTCCCTCCTATCTGCCATGAGGTAGGCAGTTTTCCCTCCCACCATGCCCTTCCACTATGTTGTTCTGCCTCTTCTCAGACCCAGATCTATGGAGTTGGTCAACCATGAATTGAACCTCTGAAATCATGACCCCAAATAAACTTTTTCTCCTCTAAGTTGTTCTTGTTGGGTATTGATCAGAGCAACAAAAAGCTGACTAAAAGAGCTGTCAAGTGGTTAGTTAGCCTTTTTTTTCTCTATCTAGCCTCTCAGCTCCCAGATAGCAAGGTCCCCTGCAGAGAACATATCTCAAGCTCTCTCATTAGCCACAGTGGAAGCTCTTTCCTTGTGCCTTGCTGAGCCACATTGGTACCTGAGACAAAAGAAAAAAATGCACTCTTACATGCACTTGTCAAAATATGCTCCTATATTTTGAAAAGTAAAAGACAGTAAAAATTCTCCCCACCCCCAAACACACAATCACTAAATGACTATATGCAAAGCCTCAATGTTTTCTAATCTATTGGTATGTCTTTGTCAACCCTGTAAACATGCCCAGTGGGAAGGACACATTGCTGTTCTGTCCTGGAATCAGGACTATATGGAAATGAATCTTCCATTGCAAAATAAGTCAAGGTTGTAAAGCAAGAAAACAATAACAACTAATTTTTGTTTAAGTTTTTGATATTTGGTTCCACATGGATTATTTTTACATTATTTTGGATTTTTATAAATCACATTAAACTATTATCTTAATTACTTATGTTTTGGGTACATGTTATATTTTCTAAACTAATGCCTGAGATATAATCTATATATTATAGAATTTACCTAATAAAAGTGTACAATTGAGAGGTTTCTTTTTTAATATTCTAAGAATTTTCAACCAACAGGATTTCAGGAAATTTTAATCACCCTATACAAAACATATCAGCAATCACTCTCCCTTTCCCCTACTCTAGCTCCTAGGTGTAGGCAACCACTAATCTATTTTGTGTTGCTATTGATGTACCCAAGAGAAATTAAAACATATGCCCACCCAAAATGTCCATTTGAATTTACATAGCAGTATTTTCTGAGGAAATTGCTTGCTTTACAGGATCTGCTGTCTTTCCATGCTCTGAGCTATTTTTATAGCCTTGATCCAGCTGAGATATACATTTGTCCTCAAATTGGTTTTAAGTCAGTAATAAAGGCGTAGTATAGGTTAGCATTTTGAGGCACACATTTTAGAAATAAACTAGCTAGTTGTGTTATAAGTAAAGTTGCTTAAACTCTGGACTTCCGTTTTCTCTTTTGTAAAACTCAGATAATAGCATTATGATCTCAAGGAGTTGTTCTAAGGTTTAAATGAATCAATTCATATCAAATCCTTGTAAGTAATGCCAAATACTCAAAAAGTTAAATAGCCCCCTTTCCCCAGCCTTTGGTAACCAACATTCTATTTTCTGTATCTATGGATTTGACTAATTTAGATACCTCATATAAATGGACTTAACGGATTCACATAGTATTTGCCTTTCTGTGACTAGCTTATTACACTAAGCATGATTTTCTTAAGGTTCATCCATATTGTATCATGTGGCAGAATTTCCTTCCTTTTTAAGGCTGCAAACATTCCATTGTGAGTAGATACCACAGTTTTTTATGCATTCATCTGCCAGTGGGCATTTGGATTGCTTCCACCCTGTGGCTATTGTAAATAATGGTGCTAAAAACAAGGTGTGAAAATATCTCTTTGAAACCCTCCTTTCAGATCTTTAGGATATATACCCAGAAGCAGGATTGCTGAATTATATGATATTTCTATTTTCAACAATTTTTTTTTAGGAACTGCCCTGCTGTTTACCATAGACATTGCACCATTTTACAGTCCCACCAGCAACATGCAGAGTTCCAACTTGTCAAGTTCTCCACCATCACTTAGTTTATGTTTTCTGATAAAAGCCATCCTAATAGACATGAGGAGATAGCTCAATGTGGTTTTGATTTGTATTTTTCTTGTGAGTAGTGATGTTGAGCATCAGTTTATAAGCTTGTGAGCCATTTGTGCATTGTCTTTGGAGAAATGTCTATTTGAGTTCTTTGCTCCTTTTTTATAGGTTCCGTTGTATTGTAGGAGTTTTATATGTATTTTTGATGTTAATACCTTATCTGGTATATAATTCACAAGTATTTTCTCCCATTCTGTAGGATGCCTTTTCACTGTTGATTTTGTTCTTTGATGTACATTTTAAGTTTGATATAGTCACATTTAAAAATGTGCTCTGTAAATTCTACGTGGTCTATCCTTGGAACTTTCTATATGTTTTGGTGGAAACTTCAATTTTAACATCCTCCAATATTTGTTTAATTGATTCCTTATTGATAAACATTTAAGCTTTTTTCCAATATTTTGCTATTTTGTATATTTCCTTTACATGTGTCATTTTTCATTCATGCAAGAACAGCTGTAGGAAAAGTGCCTAGAAGCGGAATTGTAGAGTAACATGATTTATGCTTTCAACATTTTGATAACATATATCAATTTATACTCCAGAAAATTATGAAAATGCCTATTTTCTGATACACAGGACAATACAGTTATTGTATATAATTAAACTTCCTGATTTGCTTATCTAATAATTAGTTGTATCTAATTGTTATTTTTATATGCATTTCTCTTATTACAACAAAATAAAATAATTTTATAATTTAGGGACCATTTGGTTTTACTTTGCTGTGAAGTGTCTGTTTTTGGAACATTTTTGGAGACTTGGTATTTTTGAAAATTAAATAATATTTCTTTATATATTAAAGAAGTCAACTAATTGTAAGATGACTGGTAAAGGCATATTTTTCTTGAATTTTTATACTATTCACTTAGTTTATGGTATTGATTGCAAAAAAATTAGAGTTTACATAGTTTTCACATATTTATATGTCTTTGAAAATTACAGTTTCTCACTCTGAGAATTTTCATGGCTCTCCTTTTTTTCACAGTATATTTTTCATGCATCTAGAATTTACTTCAATATGAAATATGCAAGTACAGATCCAAAGTTGTTTTCCAGGTACTTATCTTCACACTATTTAATGAATAAGGCAGTCTTTTTCTTGTTTACTACAAATGCTTTCTTTATCGTTGGTTCTATTCCCATATGTATTTAGGTCTATTAATATTTCATTAGTGTATTATATGAATTATATATGTATATGTATGTACATGTACATATATGTATATTCATGGACCCAAATTGCACACTCTTTAATCTCTTTCATGTTTATTGAGATATAATTGGTAAGTAGGAATTGTATATATTTGAGGGCTATAACTTGATGTTTTGATACATGTATACTTTGTGAAATCCCGGCAATCAGTTTAATTAGCATTATTCATTACCTCACAATTATCATTTTTTACTTCCATTTATTCATTTATTTGGTGATAACACTTAAGATCTGCCCTCTTTCCAAATTTCAAGTATACAAAAAAGTATCGGTAACTTTAGTAACCATGTTTTACATTTGATATCTAGACCTGACTGAGTATGCATAACTGAAACCATTTACCCTCTGACCAACATTGCCTCATCCTTTCCCCACCCCTGCAAGCCCAGTAGAAACCACCATTATACTCTCTTCTTCTATGAGTCTATTTTGGATTCTACATAAAACTGAGATCATGAAGATTTCCTCTTTCTATTTCTGGCATCTTTTACTTAATGTAATGTCTTCCATGTTCTTCCACATTGTTAAAAGTGGCAGGATTTTCTTTCTTTTTAAGGCAAAATAATATTCCATTACATACACTTCTGTATGTGCGCACACACATGCATTTTCTTTATCTATTCACCTCTGGATAGACTCAGTTTGTTTACATATCTTGGCTATTGTGAATAATGCTGCAATGAATACAGGGTTTCAGATATCTCTTCAAGAGACTGATTTAATTTCCTTCGATTGGAAAAAAAACCTTGAGATAACCAATTTAAAAAAGAAACATTTATTTTGGCTTACAGTTTTGGTTCGTGCTCATTTGGCCTCATTGCTTTTGGGTCTATGGCAAAGCAGTTATCATGGTGGGAGCACATGGTAGAAGAGTCTCTTCACCTCATGACTGGGAACAAAATAGAGAAAGAGACTGGGGTCATGCAGTCTCCTTCAAGGACATGTCCCCAAAGCCTAGATATCCTGTTAGGTCTATCTCTCAAAAAATTATTACCACCTCTCAATAGTGTCAGACTAAAGATTAGTCTTGAACACATTGGACTCTGGCAACATTTTAGATGCCAACTATACCAGATGTTTAATTTTAAATTTTTAAAGGAAAATTCATACTGTTTTCCCATAATGACTATACCAATTTACATTCTCACTGACAATATATAATGGATCCTTTTGTCACATCCTCACCGACACTTGTTATCTTTTATCTTTTTGATGATTGTCATTGAACACGTGAGATAATATACATTGTGGTTTTGATTTGCATTTCTCTGATAATTAGTGATTTGTTGTTGTTGTTGTTGTTGTTGTTGTTGTTACTGAGGATTGAACCCTGGGGTGTTCAACCATTGAGCCACATCCCCAGCCCTTTTTGATTTTTCATTTAGAGTCAGGCTCTCAGTGAGTTGCTAAGTGCCTCCCTAAGTTGCTGAGCCTGGCTTTGAACTTGCGATACTCCTGCCTCAGCCATCCAAGCTGCTGGGATTACGGGCATGTGCCACTGTGCCCGGCTGATTAGTGATTTTGAGCGTTTTTTTGTAACTGTTGGCCACTTGTCTTCCTGGAAAAAAGGCCTAATCAGATCCTCTGCCCATTTTTAAATTTGATTATTTTTTAAAAATTGAATTAAATGAATTCTTTAAATGCTTTGGATATTAAAGCCTTATCTAATATTTGGCTTTCCAATATTTTCTCCCAGTCTGTGGGCTGCATTTCCACTTTGTTGTTGTTGGTGAGGATGAGGATGATTATTTTTGCTCAACAGAAGCTTTTTAATTTAGTGTAATCACACTTGTCTAATTTTGCTTTTGTTGCCTGTACTTTTGTGATCATATTCAAAAGATCATTGTTGGAATCAATGTTAAGAAATTGTCCCCATTTTATTCTGTGTCTTATGTTTATATTTTTAAATCATTTTGAGTTGATTTTGGTATACAGTGTGAAATTTTATTCTTTGGTATGTGACTGTCCAAATGTCATTTATTATAAGAGCCCTTTTCTCCATTGTGAGTTTCTGGCACCCTTTGTCAAGCTTCAGTTAACCATAATTGCATGTTGTTTTTTGGTTTTTTTTTTTTGCTTTTTAAATTTTTGTTTTGTTTGTTTTTCTGCACATTTGCCCTGCAGGTCTGTTTTTATACCAGTACAATACTGTTTTGATTAGTATATCTTTGTAACATTTTTTTTTTTTTTTTTGAAGATTGGACTCAGGGGTACTTGACCACTGAGCCACATCCCCAGCCCTATTTTGTGTTTTATATAGAGACAGGGTCTCACTGAGTTGCTGAGTGCCTCGCCATTGCTGAGGCTGGCTTTGCAATTCTCCTGTCTCAGCCTCCCAAAGTGCTGAGATTACAGGCGTGAGCCACCACACCCGGCTGTAACATATTTTTGAAATCAGGAGATGTGATGCCTCTAGCTTCATTCTTCTTGATTGAGGTTGCTTGGGTATTTAAGGTCTTTTATATTTACATGTGAATTGCAGGGTTCTTTTTCTATTTCTGTGAAAATGCCATCAGGATTTTGATAGAGGATTGTATGTATTTAGAACTTATTTCTTCTAAATTTCCTGGCATATAATTGTTAATAATAGCCCTTTATGATATTTTAAATTTTGAAACCATCTATTGTAATGTCTTTAATCCTGTTTATTTTCTGTATCTTCTATTTTTCTTAATAATTTAGCTACCGATTCTTTTGTTGTATTTTGTTTCAAAAAACCAACTCTTATTGTTTTATTGATTTTGCCTCTTATATTCCATTATTTCTAATTTAATATTTATTATTTCTTTCTGTTAACTTTGAATTTAGTTATTCTTTTTCTAGTTCCTTAAGTATAATAATATTAGGTTGTTTATTTGAAATCTTTAACCATTTTAATGTTCACAGAAAAATCTTAGATTTTCAATGGTGTTTCTAAGACTATGTTTCAGAGACTTGAGTTTATTCTTTGTAGCATCATTCTTCAGAGTTCCAACTGTGTCTACTGAAATATTTAATTAAAATATATGTATATTTTAAAAATTTTCTTTAGTTGTAGATAGATACAATACCTATACTTTACTTATTTATTTATTTTTTTATGGTGCTGGGAATCAGACCCAATGCCTCACACATGCTAGATGAGCACTCTACTACTGAGCCACAACCCCAGCCCTAATTAAAGTATTTTTGATGTTGAAAATTTAGAAAATAAATGTATTTTATTAACATAAAACTAATTAGATATTTAAAGGTATAATTTACATAATGAATTATTCCTTTGGAGGGGCATTTTACATTATTCTTTATTGAACTTTTAAACTGAAAATATATATTTTGAACTACTTTTGTTACTATTTGAGTGGCATTAACTTCAAATATCCTCATTTTTTGATAATTTTTTGTACTGCTGTCATTTAGCTACAGAATAATTTGGAGTGCTAGTGTAAATTTATTTTATTCTATTTTATGTTTTGAAGTGTTAGAGCATGACATCAAGGCCTGGCATATGCTCTACCATTGACTTATATCCCTAGCCCATTAATCTAAATTTAAGTATAAACTTTATATTATATATAACAAGTATTTTAACCTATTCTACTAGTAGCATTGCATTTTTTAAAATTTAAAAATGGGAGTTCTCTGTGACAAAACTTTGTGTAATCATTTTCTGCAGTAAATGCATAGAAGACTGCTAGCTCTGGTTGGCTCCAGGTTTTGAAGTAATTAAATTGGATTTGTTTTCAAGTTTAACCTGTAGGCACTATGCAGTGAAGAGTCTCTAATATTTCAAATGAACAAAGGTAAAGAAATCAGTCCTCTGATTTCTAATATCAAATGGCTTTCAGAGCAATGGCATTTGCATTCATCTGCCACTTAAAAGTTGTGAAGTGTTTCAAAAACAAGCACAATTATTTGCTATTCTCATATCTGCAGAATACTCAGAAGTAAATAACAAAGTAATCATTTTTTATAAGATTAAATTTTGAAATGAGAAAGCAACAAGCTGCTTTCTTAGAAGAAGTTAGATTTTTAGATGTTGCTACTATTGGGTGATTGATTTTGATGTTGTAGCATAGGCAAAATGATTTCTTTTTCAATGAGCTGTCATACGAATCTAAACCAAATTGTTTCCTGTTGAATATCTATATAATTTTAAATTTTTATTTTAAAAATTATGAACAAAAGGTTGATTTTCTTTTTACTCATTCTCATGAAACAAAATAATTCTTCACTCTGTATAAGCTAAACTGTCATAATTGTGCGTATAAATCAATGCACATATGCAAATATGTAATTCTGAGTATTTTGTAGGCGGAAATATTTAATGTACAAAGTTATATATTATCTGATTTCTAATTAAATCTCCTGAGCTGGGAGCAATAGGGCATGTGACTCAGGAGGTTGAGGCAGCAGAATCTCAAGGTCAAGGCAAGCCTAGGAACTTAGCCAGACCTTGTCTCAAAATAAAATAAATAAATAGATAGATAAATAGATAGATAGATAAGTATGTTTGGGGATGTAACTCAGTGGCAGAGCACTCCTGGGTTCAATCCCTAATCCAATAAAAAGAAAAAACTCCTGAGAATGCATAAATCACAGGAGACCTCTTATGAGGGAGCTATCAAGGTGAAAACATTTGGAAAAACTCCCATTTAAGTAAAGCCATTAAGCATCATAGGAGGGCGGGAGGCAAGATGGCGGCTTAGAGGGACGCAGCTACCAGTCTCCCCAAACAAAAGACCAGAAACTGCGGTACAACCTTCTCCCACCCGGCTTTTGGACAGCACGGAAGGAAATTTCACTCGCACGGGTAAGCAGAGCCAGCA
>CM053399.1:142193238-142239755 GCA_028644305.1 Xerus rutilus
GTGCATGTATGAAGACACAAATAGTGTGACTCTTTATGATTTGCAACCAGAGAAATGGAAAAACTGAGCTCTGTTTATGTACTATGACTTGAAATGCATTTAAATAAAAAAAAGAAAAGAAAAAAAAAAGTAAAGCCATTAAAAAATAAATTAATCTGTGTTCTGTTGAAATATTACATTACATTCATCAACAAGGAGTTAAAGATAATTAAATTCATAAGGATAAACAGAATGTGAGGAGAGATGACTTATTTATTAATGTTTCAATTGTTATTCTGGCTGATTTTTGCTTTGAACTTTTATTTTAGTGAGACTAGGAGACAAGCATTATTTTTGGAGGAATATAAGCAATTAAAACTGCCTTGAAAATTCAATAAGCCTCTTTGTAAGATAGTCTGTTCTCCATCTTTGGTGAGTGCTAAAGTTTGGATGTGGTTTTTCTCCCAAAGGTTCATGTGCTGGAAGATAGATCCCCCATGTGGTGATGCTGAAGTGGTGGAAGACGAAGGTAATTAAGTAATGGTGGTTCCACCCTCATGAATGGGTTAATGCTATTTCCTAAGAGCAGGCTGTTATAGAGCGAGACCATATGCTTGACCCTTCTGCTTGCAGCTGGTTCCTTGTCTTTCTTCCATGTTGAGATACAGCTAACGAGCCCTTGCCAGGATGCTGGTGCCATGCTGTTTGGATCTTCTAGCCACCAGAGTGAGCAAAATAAACTCCCTTCTAAAAGAAAGTACACGGTCTCAGGTATTTTGTCATGGCAACATAAAGCAGACTTAAGTCATTGAGTAATTAAGCAGAGATGGAATCTGCACTTGTGGTAACCCTACTGGGGGTAGGGAAGCACCTGATGCTCACACGTGTATATGTTGTGGTCAGTGTATTAGAACTGAGGGTGGTATGGCAGAAGGGGACCAGATGATTTCTAGAGATTTTTACTTCATAGTCTGTGATTCAAATATTGTAAAATTCCTTCTTTATTTACAAACCTATTTTATTTCTATATTACAATGATTTTTGAAATCTGTACTATGATAATGGATAGCAACTAGGAAATTGATCTTCTAAATATTTGAGTACCTACTAATTTTTATTTATTATTTTATCTTTTATAGAGGCTGTACAATTTAAAGATTATTTAAAATATAGAGAATAAGACCTATCTGTGAATTACTTAAATAGATTTGATTTGTGTTACAGTCAGGGTCAAAGCTTCCAATTTATCAGAAAATGATGGGACTTTAGTTTTACATAATAGAAAACATAAAATTAAAACAGCATAAATAACATTCACCATTGTAAAAAGCTAAAAAATTGGCTGGGGTGATTTTCTGTATAGAGTAATTTAGACTTAATTTGAATTCTGAGTTCACTATTTTCCAGCTTGTGTGTTAGCTTATTCTTTATCTCTTTTTAAATTTAAGTTTCTTCAACCAGAGAAATGGAAAAATTGAACCTTATATATGTAGTAGGACTGGAAATGCAATTAAATAAATAAATTAAAATAAATAAATAAATTTAAGTTTCTTTACCTGTAAAATGGGGAAATAAAAATGAGGAAATAGAATCTATTGTAGGACTTTTGTATTTAATTAATTCAAGCATATGAAATATTTAGCACAGTGCCTTATAAATGCTTAGTATTCACTAGCTATTAATGATATAATAATTAACATTATAGAATCTTAACTTCCATATGTGACAGATGTACCCTATGATAGGCCATATGACATACCTTAATAAAGCTCTAGAGCTAGAAGCTATTTCTTGAAAAAAAAAAAAAATTCATTTGGTAGACTTCTATGGAATTCTGTAAAAAGATATGGATAACAATAATTTTTTCATTCTTTCCCGAAAAGTGACAGATTTAACATATCTATTTAACATTTCTATAGATTTAACATATTTATCATTATTTACTAATGATTATTATTTTGACTTTGTCTTATAGAAACTAGATAGGAGGCAACATCTGTGCTGGAGAATCTGTACTTCTATATCCATTCAATTTTGTAAGTAGCTATTGTTAAGTTACATCACTGTGTAGGGGTTCAGCTGTTATAACAAGATGCTGGAGTGCTTTAAATGTATAAGCCTAATATTCCTCTGTGACTAAATGCATTGTTTACTAATGACATTAAGTGTAGGGTAGCTCATTTAAAAAATTGGTCTATTGTATAAAATGAGCCTGATTTAAAATAAGACCATGTATTTTATGTAATCCGAAAATTAATGTTCCCAAAGCAAATGCAAGCCCATTTTAATGGTTACCATGCAATTCTAATAAAAATATCTGGCAAAAATGATCAGCAATTACTTACTGTTAAGCCTATTTTATTTGTACTGAATGGAGAGAGATTTTTTAAATTTTTAATTTAAGGAATATATAATAGTGGAACCCAGAATCATAATGTTCACAGAGAGTAATGGTTTATTAACTACAATTCATATACACTGTGACTAGGTATGAATTCCTTTTGAGGTTTAACATAAAAAGCAACAAGCAGCACCAGTTTGTCTAAAAAGAAACTGAGTTCTGTTTTAAGTGACTGCTGTAAAATATTTTTTTCAATTTAGACAAAAAGAAGTAGGAATAATATAGCAAATGGTTTCAAAATGAAAAAAATATCAATCTATACTTAGAATTGTTAATTTTCAGCCTTACCTCAGACATTAAGTTTTCTTATTATATATAATGTAAAAAGCATATTCATGGAAGTGAATCAAAGAGGAGGGGGGAAATCAATTATTTCTCCGTATATCATGAGAATACCTATTTAAGTTTGCAAGCTTACCTAATAATACTCAGAAAGAGTCTAAAAATGGCCTCATCTGAAAGACTATGTGTTGGGCACATTGTATACCTAGTAGGTTCTATTCAGCAATCTCTTGAGGCTTAATGGTAACATAATGAAATATTGTACTGTTCCTTGTAGGCAAAACTTTACCTCCTTAAATCAATACCCTAATGATATTTTGTCCAACTCTGCCTGCATCTAAATCTGCAGTTTTCTTTGCTGAAAATTGTAGATGGACTGCTGATGTTATTCACCTTCTCCTTTTCTTTCCTTCCCATACTCAGCCAGATCTTTTAGAATTAGTCTCTAGAGTTCACATGATAAACACTAATAAGAACCACAAAGCCTGTTTTGTTCAGGTGTCAGGGACGATGTCCATCTTTCTACAGTGTTGTGATTGGTTTAACTTCTTTGGGCTCTTTAATAAGGAAATGTTGAAATCTAATGTGATTATACTTGTGTTAGCCTGATAATTTCTCTAAGGTAGGTAGCTCAATTTAATTTAACAATAAACTGTTATGTGTGTAGGAGAAAAGCTTTGGGGGCCAAATCTTTTTAAAAGACTCAATATAATATATACCTATGATAATAAATGTTTATATAAACCTACACCTTAAATTATTCCTGAATCTGTATCTCTAAAGGTTTCACAAATTTAGACCATCAATAGCTATTCAGGAGCCTCCCAGTCATCTCTTTATTTTAAAGCTAGGGGTGGAACCCAGGCTTTATGCATCCTAGGCAAGTACTCTAGCCCTTTAATTACATCCCCAGCCCCCTAGAATTTCTAAATTTTAAATTCCCCAGTCCCTAATGATATAACATTTTTCAGATTACTTACAATTTTTTTAAAAAAATAATTTTTAGATGTTGATGGGCCTTTATTATTTTATTCCTTTATTTATATGCGGTGCTGAAAGTCAAACCCAGGGCCTCACATGTGCTTGGTAAGTGCTGTGCCACTAAGCCACAAACTCCAGCCCAGATTACTTATGATTTTTATATGAATATTTCAAACAGACAAAAATGAAAAAAGAAATCTCTATATGCTCATAGCCCAATTTCAGTAGTTACCAAGATTTTACCAAGATTTCTTCGTAACTTTACTTTGTAGAAGTGTTTTATACAAGCTTTTTTTTGGGAAGAATAACAAACTATAGAAAAGGTGCACAAACTATAAGAACATAACTCAGTAACATTCACATTAAGAAGCACAACATCGGGGCTGGGATTGTAGCTCAGCGGTAGAGCGCTTGCCTTGCATGCGTGAGGCCCTGGGTTCGATCCTCAGCACCACATACAAAGCAATAAAATAAAGATATTGTGTCCATCTACAACTAAAAAACAAAATATTAAAAAAAAAAAGGAGCACAACATTATCAGAAACCCCACTTCTTATGTCCGCTTCATGTCCCCACTCCTCTTCAAGGGTAACTAGTGTTATGACTGCTGTAACCACAGATTTTGCCTGTTGGGGAAATTTTTTTGTAAGTGAAATGCTATAGCATGGACTTCTGTGTTTGTCTATCCTTGCTCAGCGTTGTGTCTTTGATTCATCCATGTTGCAGCACTTTGTTGTAGTTTGTTCATTTGTGGATGTATAGTATTCAACTGTATGAATAGACTACTATGTATTCATTTTAAATCTGTTGAACATTTGGTTATTTTCACTGTTTAGTGTCAGAAACAGTGCTGCCATTAGCATTCTTGTACATGTCTTTTGATGACCATATTTATGCATTTCTGTTGAATATACATTTGCGGATGTATCTTAAGATGAAGTCCAGACATTGTCATCTCACCTTTACCTCAATCTGCTTTTACTTGCATACCCAAGAAGAGTGACATTTTCTCATGTAACTGTAATTGCTTGTTACCATCTAATGACTTGTCCTATGTTAATTAAGATTCATTATAAGGTTGGAAAATCCTCTTTCTTCAGAATGGCTTTTGAAGACAATGAGCTGAAAATATCAAAGTTGAAATACATGTAAGTTGATAGTAATTTTCTTTATCTTTGATGGACAGATTAGTTAAATAATCAACAAATATTTATTGAGCTCCTCTTTGGTGGACCAACTAATTCCTCTGCTTGGTACTATTCTTTCTCATTCACATTTTGACTGCCTGACTAGAATTTAAGTGGAAAAAATTCTTTTGATTAATTGCTAGTGATAGAATTATTTATATTAGGTACCCCAGAATAATAATTCGACCAATAAAAGAAAGTATACTGGTAAACATACTTTAAGGAATACTGACTTAAATGACATTTTTCCATGTGTAATGAATGTTACCTCTCTCTCTAATTTCCATAAAATATTTATAATAATAAATAAATAATAATATAATTATATATACTATCATTATTACATATAATATATTAAATATATACGTATATTAATATTACACAGTAATAATAATTGCATATTAATTTTAAATAAATAATAATGGAAAAATTCAAGGGGATGTCTTAACAGATGCTTCATTTGATTTTATTATTTAATGGACACAGTAGCAATTGACAGATAATTTTTTTTTCACTTGGGTTATGGGATGAATCTAGTCATTTAGAGTACCTGTGCTCATAAACTCTTGGTTCAGTGTTCTGATATTGTACCAATCCAATTTAATGGAAAATTGATATTTTTTCCTCTGATTTTCTTAATAATTTTATCACTTTAAGTGCTAAAATTTGTCTCAGACCTTGCCTCAGGTTCTAATTTTTTCCAATGCATTAATCGTGTGATCCTGATCAGCAGTAACTTCTCTGAAACCTGGTTTCCTTTTCTAAAGCCTGTGGTGATAATTTTTATCTTTTTCTGTATGTTTATTTTAATATAATATGTTATGAAGGCTTTTTTCCATAGAAAAAATAAGTACAAGAATAAGAACAAGAATTTTTATATTAATGATAATTCAATACCTATAAGCCATAAAATCAAAAGAATTGTATAAACATCATAGATATTAAAAAAACCTCTTTTAAAATATCTTTTTGTGCTGGGCATGGCGACAAACACTGTGATCTCAGTAGCTCAGGAGGCTTAGGCAGGTGGATCACAAGGTCAAAGCCAGCCTCAGCAACTTATCAAGGGCCTAAGCAACTCAGCATGACCCTGTCTCAAAATAAAAAATAAAAAGGGTTGGGAATAGGCTTCAGTGGTTAAATGCCCCTGGGTCCAATCTTAGTACCACCCCTCACCCCTGTAAAAAAATCTTTTTGTGATTTTGTGATGCTGTGACTCAAACCCAGGGTTTGGAGCATGGTGGGCAAGGGCTTCATCACTGAACTACTCTCCCAGCCTAGAAAACTTTCTGCTTTCTTTTTCTTATGAGACAGTGTCACACTATATTGCCCACTCTGGTCTCCAACCTGTAGACCCAAATTATCCTTCTGCCTATGCCTCCCAAGAAGCTGGGACTACAGGTACATGGAACTGTGCCCAGATTCTAGTTTGTTTTGATTTTTTTTCTTTAACATTTGGTCACTCAAAACAACTAAAGCAATGGCAACAGTTATGATTTACTGAGCCTCACTGTATTGTATACCAAATACTGTGTTCAGTCTTTCACCTAAAATATTTGTAAATAACAATGCTGTAAGAAGATTAATACAAATAAAGATTAATGAAAATTTATGCCTACATTACAAATGAACAGAGAGAAGATCAGAGAAGTTGCATATTTTTTTGATTATCACACAGCGGGCAAGTAGTGGAGGTAAGATTTATTTTTCTTTTATTTGCTCCCGGTTTTCATACAAAGTGAACTCATTTTATGTTTGCTATATGTTATGTACAATTATGAGCTTAATGATATAGTTATGTTAACTTTTAGTAAATGTTTAAAGAAATGTCAGTAAATCACACTGTATTACCAAGTGTAAGTTTGTAAAAATTTAATATACTTTCTACCAGTGTTTGTAAAAAGAGACCTAAGGAATTTAAAAAATTTTTATGTTGAATAAAAATTTTTAAAGACTTTTAGGAACCTATGTTTATAAATTAATGGCTTGAAAATATAGGTACCAAAATTTAAAAATAATGAATTAAACTTTATCTGACTTTATTCATCTATTGTGGTGTGTTGGGGTGTGAGACATACAGAAGATACTAAGAACCTTGACTCACTGCTAGATCACATTTTATATGGCACTAACACTATAGGATCAGAACATTCATTTTAAAAACAGAAACAAAGATTTCGTTGTAAAATGTTTCTTTCTATAATGAGGGCTTATGAAATTTGGCTGTTCTGAAACTGCGCTACTACTTATCTACTGCTTTGTCAACCTGATACCAAAGTGTATTTCATTCTTCCCACCTTCTTAGAAAATTGAAGGTCAGCAACTTCTCATGTGTTAAATAATATGTTACATTTGTATACTTACTAAATGATTACCGTGGGGAATCCATATTATTCCTCAGCGGAATCAAATGTTTTCTGGCTCAGCTTGTCTGCTTCCTTGTCACAGTCAGTGTTTGTAAAGTTCCTAGGAAGTTGGAATGTGTGTGTGTGTGTGTGTGTGTGTGTGTGTGCACACGCTTGCGCGTGTATGTATATGTGCACGTGTGCATTTCTGCTTGTGGGGAGATAAGGGATAGGATAGAGTGGAGGTGAGGGCTATACTGGAAAAGTGGGGAGAGTAAAACCATATATCAAAGGGAGTAACTGTTACATTAGTGTTACCAAGTGTCCAGGGCTACTTGTCAGGTAACACTCTCCCTGTCAAGAGCTTTAAAATAGGGGCTGGAAGAGCTGTGGCCAGTATTTTGTGCAGGGGATTTTGATATTTGGATTTAATATCAAGGGCACTTATAAGTGGAAGATTCTAAAATCCATGATTCTAAGTGAAAGGAAACTGGTAGAGCTCCTTGAATGTAATTATGAATTAGATCACGTTCAAAGGGACGTGATCTGCTTGCATGGCTCCATGAGCTGTTTCAAACGCATGATAGTTGTCATTCTTTGTCTTATAAGATGAAAGTTTGATTTCACTCTCTATTCTCTGTTATCAACAGTAATTCATTTAAAACTTCGTTCCCAGCCCATCTTCTCTCAGCAGCTTTGTCCTTGGTGTGCTTGCACTGCAATGCTATACCCTATATAAGTCATGCAAACTGCGAGCATCTCATTTGGCACAAAGAATGCAGCCCCTCCCCCCCCCATAAGTAGTAGTTTGGAAAACTGGGTACAGAGAACAAACTGTTCACTTAGCATTGCAGTTACTTTGTTCTATTTCTCTGCCATGTGGTCTAATTTCATTACTGCAAACAAATGAAAGGCATGGGGATAGGAAGTCGGGTACAGGTCATGTTCTCAATTAGCTTTCAATTGTGATTAGTTCTTATTCCATTTGTACATTCAAAAGTGGCTATTCTGAAATTAAATTTGCTTGGCTTATCTAGGCTATCATTTCCTTGTGTTTTACGATGCTTATCTTCCTTCTGTGGGATGGCACGATTCAGGCCTAGATGGTCATTCTATCTTTTCAGTGGGCAAAGCTCATCCTCATTGAGATTATATTATGTTTAGAAATTTACTTTCTCTTTAGCCCTGGGAGGAATATTGGCCATTAACTTCAGTTTTTCCTCAGTTGTCATCTTTTTGTGACCTGCATCAGCATCAACATCATTTGGGTATTTGTTAAAATGAATATTTCTCCTCAAACTAACAGAATCAAAAATTCAGAGATCTACATTTTTAAAGACATTTCCAAGAAAATTCTTATTTCATCTAACACTTAATAACCCAATCTTCTCATTTTGTATCATCTCAAAGAATTTCACTAGCTTCTCAATGAAATATCCACTATTCTTACACTAGACTGGTATAGTCCCAAATCTTTATTTTCTCTTTTCAAATCCCCCTTGTTGCTTGATGACCATTTCCCCCTTGATAATTGGATCTAGAATCTAATATCTCAAAAGAATACTTTGTTAAAATTTACATGTCAATGTGGCTAGTCTATGCTGTTTTCCAGTTGTTTGTTAGAATGTTAGTCTAGATTCTGCTGTGAAGGTATTTTGTTCAAGTGCTCAACATTATCATCTCTTGACTTTACATAAAGGCATTGCCCTAGATTATGTGAGAAGGCCTCCATTAGTCAGGTACCTTATGAGCAAACACTAAGGCTTCCCAAAGACGAAGGAATTCTGCCTGGAGACTGTGATGTAAAAATCATACCCGTTTCCAGCCTGCCAACCTGTCCTACAGGTTTCAAATTTCAATAGCACCAGCCCCCTACTATGTGGTAAGGACATTCCTTAAATTCCACACCCCCTTTCTCTTTTTCTTTCTACTTATATGTACTCCCCCCACCCCATCTCCCTCCCTTCCTCCATCTTTTCATATTCTATTTGTTCTGTTTCTCTAGAGAACCCTGACTGGTATAAATACCTTCAGATGCCTCTAAGACTCCCATTTTCAGGGGTTCATGTTCTCAGAACCTTTTATGCATCTCCCCACAACAGGTTTATGTAGTCATGGAGCTGACTTCTGCCTTGAATTTTCATTACTGGCTGCTTACCTTCAGCCAGCCTCTAAAAGAAAGCATTGTATTGTACAATGACTTCTACCTTCCTGCTACCAGCTCTTTTTATTCCTAATTACTGTTTGCTCCTGTGTTTCCCACTTCTGATATCCACTAAAGAGGCTGCAAATACCAAAGCTACACAGGTAGGATGCAACATTATTTACGTGCCTCAACCACTGTAGCCAATGCAGTTTCCCAAGAACTTACCTTGTTTTAAGGTAGGCATATCATTTCATATCTTTCCTGACTACTCCCCTTTCCTGCTTTCCCAAGCAGATCACATGTTTTGAGTCCCATAACTTGAGTCATCATTACAAATATTGTGATTAAATATTTTTGTTATTTAGTTTTATGTCAAATTTTTGTCTCAAGCTTTAAAAAGTATGCATGATGAGGTAAAAAAGATGTTACCGTTTTAACAATTGAACTCAGAAGTGCTTTTATGTTAAGAAGCATTTTTTGGGTTGAAAGCTCATTTGGAATAAATGAGACTTTTTGTCAAGGTGAGATAGGAATTTAGGGATAGAAAGAAAGCACTGAATCTTAGAAGAACTCAGCCCCAAAACTGTCAGAATGTTATTTTAGTTAGCTTTTCATCACTATGACCAAAATACCTGACAAAAACAACTTAGAGAAGAAAAAGTTTATTTGAGGCTCATATTTTCAGAGGTCTCAGTCCATAGATGGTTGACTCTATGGCTCTGGACCTAAGATGAGGCAGTGTATCATTGGACAGGGAAGGACCCAGTGGAGGAAAGCTGCTCAGGTCATGGCTGGATCAGGAAGCAGAGTGAGAGGCAGGATGGGGCCACATGTATTATGCACCTTTCCAGGGCATACCCCAAGGACACACCTCCTCCAGCCATGCCCCACCTACTTTCAGTTACCACCAGTCAGTCCACTCAAGCTGATTAGATTATGGCCATCACAGTTCCAATCATTTCACCTCTGAATATTCCTGCATCAAGAGGAGCCTTTGCGGCACACTTCATATCCAAACCATATAAATGCAAAACAAACAACTCCTGAGCAACCCAGCCTGTGTCCTTGTACGCATGTCCTTGCCCACAACTTGCAAATTACTGCAAAAGCAACAAAAATACAAGATAACCACAAGGCATCTGGAGGAACCATCCTTTCAGGATCATATACTTTCAAGACTTTGGTGACTGAGAAATGACCCTTGCCTCATTCCTTGGGTGGAGATTTAAGATGCTAATGTAACATGTGATATAGGAAGTATCATAATTAAAATATATGAGGGAAATGTTCAGATGCAAGTAAAACTGGTGCAAAATTGCATAACCCTGACTCCACCTCTCATCCAGACCCCTAGCTACTATTCCTCTGAGATAAATGTTAAACCACTGACTAGGAAGGGGTGACTCATTTTCTCTCAGATCTCTCACACTCTCATTCTTGAGTGTGTACTGTCCCTTTATAATAAATCTCTTGCTTTGCTATTCATAACTGATGTGTCCTTAAATTCTTTTCTGTGACATGGTCAAGAACAGGAAGGTCTGAGTAGATGTCTTCTCTGCTCTTCAAGACCTCCCTAGACCCTCCTACAGTGACAAAGGGTGTGGCCATTGCCAAAGTCATATACCACAGTTGGAGGAAGTATAGTATAGTGGTTCAAAGGACACTCTAGAATCAGACTATGCTGGTTCAGCTATCAGCCATGCCATTAGGTATGTGAACATGGAAAAATTATTAGATTCTTCAGTTTCTTTATATATAGAAAGGAAAATAATGTTAATAGTTATTAATAGTACTTTTGTGGGGAGTGTCAGAATACATGTAAAACACTAAGCATAGGATCTGAAACATGAAATGCTAAACACAATTAGCTATTATTATTTTCAACATCAGAAGAAGGAAAGGTGTACTGCACAAAGACAAAGAAAGAGAAAAGAGGGCAGGGGCTTCCAGAGAGTTGAGGAAAAACCTGAGACTATATTATAATAGCAGAAAGGCATTTAAAAATTCAATATTCTATTGGTAGTTGTTTGGGTTATAATATATTAGCCTGTTTCCCGTGTTCCCCTCTAATGCTAGGAAAGTCCACCAAACTCATGCATAATGTGTGTGTGTCTGTATACATTGGAGAGAGGGTTGAGTTTCATATCTAGGTTCAAGCTGCATATCATAGATATTTCATATACATGGCAGCAAGAACCAAGGTGGCAAAAAGAGGTTCTAGAGAACATGAATCCCTCTGGGTTTTGTTGTAATATTTGGAAAAATTTCATATTTTGGAAATTAGATCAAGTGAAGTTTGTATAGTTCACAAGACAGGAAACTCCAGCTGATATCCTAGGTAAATAAGTAATTTTTTTTCATTTAATTTTTATTGTAAATATAAATATGCTCATTGTAGTCATTCATGTTGCTCATTTTTTGAAGGTGTCATAAATTAGCAAAGGCTAATGCTATTAGTAACCGCCACTAAGTCACTAGAAAGTAATTTTAATCTTTATTTGAATTTATAGATTAAAAAATGAGAATCAAATTTATGTTTCCAAACTATACTTTCTAAAATAGCCTTTACTGACCTTGAAATCTCTCTGAGGTATTTTACTGAGGAACCTCCCCTAACTCTCCTGACACAGAGATATTTCAATGCTTTTGTTTTCTCTCCCAGGTCTTTGTTATGTAAATAGACATGGCTGAAGACTCCTTCCATTATGCCTCTCTCCACTCTCTTATACTCTTGCATGATTAAAGAACAGCTCCAGCAAAGAAGGAATTCTCATCCAAAAATAGGAAGAGAAGCTAGCAAGGTGGCACATGCCTGTAATCCCAGTGGCTGGGGAGGCTAAGCAGGAGTTCAGTTAAGTCTCAGGAATTTAGTGAGACCTTGTCTCAAAATTTAAAAAAAAATAGAAAATAGAAAAAAATGGGCTAGGGATGTGAGTGCTGCTCAAAAAGAAAAAAGAAAAATAGGAAGGGAGAGAATCTAAATGGGCAATGACAAAATTATCTTTAGTAGAGATAGGAAAGGGAAACAGTATGCTCTCACATTAAAAACCCCTTTCCTTGTCATACACAGAAAATATAAAAGCAAAAAGATCACCTAGAATCTAATCATCTGTTTACAAAAGTTTCTTAAGGGTCTGATTATCATGCATTAACATGGGGTAATGTTCAGTTAGTGTTTGATATTATATTAATATTGAATATTTACTATAGGCCATATTTTAAGCAGGATACCAACAAAATGGGATCATTAACATGCCAAGATATCACAAGAAGGGCAATTATGGACCTATATTTCTAACACACATGTCTCACATGAGATTTCGCTAGCCTCATAAAATGACTTAGAGACCATAACCTCTATTCTTGTTCTCTGGAAGACTAGGATATGATGGGAATCGTTTATTCTTTGAATGTTTGGGAATCATTCTTAGTGGTGTCATTTGAGCATTCCATGGCAAGATGTTTTATTTCTGATTAAATTTCTTCAATAGCGTAGGACTACCTAGGTAATTCTATTTTTGCCTGAATTTTTAAAAATAAATTATACTTCTCTACAACTTTTTCACTTTCATCCAAATTTTCAAATATTTTGGCATGAAATTGCTCATAATATACTCATATTGTTGGTCTCTGCATTGTGTCTAATCATTTCGTCCTTGACACTATCAATTTCTACTAGCTTATTGCCCCATCTATGTAATTCTGCAATAGAACAGAACTCTTAATTCATGCCACTTTTAGCAAAATGTCTACAATCTTTTGCCCTGAGAATGCTGTAGTATATTAAGGATGAACACAAATTCTTTGATATTCCTCTTTAGAGTACAGAGTCTGGTTTCCCTTGTCTTGTATCTGGGATGGGCAATGACTGTATTGATAAAGGGTGCATGGCCTGACATTGTTCTGGGCATTGTTTCAAGAGGAATGACAGCTTCTACCTTCCTCTCTTAGAACCCTGAGACACCTTGGAGAAAAACCTAACTCCTTGGCAGAAGACATCACATGAAAAAGTTCTGAGACTATAGGAGATGAAGAGGGTTCCCGTAGAGCCTAGTGTTCCAGCCATACCTATAAGATACAAGGGAAATCACTGAAGCCATCTAAACTTTCCACCAGCCCCAAATTCTCTGAATATCCCTGAGTAACTCTTATTGATGCCATGTAGAAGAGATAGTCAGCCAAAGCTTGCTGAATTTCTGATCCACTAAGTTTTGAGATATGGTGAAACATTATTGATTAAGGCACTAAGTTTTAAGATAGTTTGTTTCATAGTAATAGATAATCAAACAAATGACATCTTGCTTTATGTGCTGTAATTCTGCCCTCATTGTTATTCTGTGTGCTCTCTGATAATGGGCTATACCTATGGGAAAAATTTTTATGGACTGTCTTATATATTTAGTGGGATTCTAGTTTGAGTATTAGCAATAAAATAGGATTGGCCTACATGGTAAAATAATTGGGAAATATAAATTAAGTAGTTAGGGAATAAATATATTGATTAATATAATTGCCCTAAGTAAAATAATGGAGGTAGAAAACAAATGAGATATGTTTATGGGTTGTGAAATAACAAGAAATATACATATTGATCTCTGCCACCAGTCACTGGCACAGAGCTCATAAAACCCTTGTAATTTCCTGAGTGATAGGGGTGCTAGGAGCAACTTTTGTTCTAATGAGACAATTCTTGGTGGGTCTCTAGATACCTTCAGGGTGGGAGTTGGTTGCCAGGGGAGCCAACTCTATGATTACAGGGTTGAAACTTTCTGTTCTGCCTGTGGCCTCCAGGTAGCAGAGAGAAGTTGAAAGTGGAGTTAATCACCAGTGGCCAATGAGATAATCAATCATGCCTATGCAATATCTCCATAAAACCTAAAAGGACAGAGTTTGGAGGACTTCTAGGTATCTGAACACATGGGGGTTCTTGGACAGTGATGCACCTAGAGAAGGCATGGGAACTCTTTACCCTTTCTCCCATCTGTCTGTTCATCTGTGTCCTTTGTAATATCTTTTTTTAAAAAGAAATAGTTTTTAGTTATACATGGACACAGAGTCTTTATTTTGTTTATTATTATGTGGTGCTGAGGATCGAACCCAGTGCCTCACATGTGCGAGGCAAGCGCTCTGCCACTGAGCCACAACCTCAGCCCCTGTAATATCCTTTATAATGTAACAAATTTGTTTCCATGAATTCTGTAAGGCATTTTAACAAATTGATTGAGTCTAAGAAGGGGTTCCGAGGAACTCTGATTTACATATAGTTGGTGAGAGGCATAAGTACAACCAATGGGGCTTATGATTGCCATTAGAAGTAGGGGAGGTGATCTGGTGGAACTGAGTCCTCAACCTGTGGATTCATGTAATCCAGGTAGATAAAATTAAATTGAATAGAGGACACTCAGCTATTGTACCCTGGAGAATAATCTGTACAACTGGTATTTGGTAGAGAAAAATTCCTATACATCTGGGGTCACAGAAATATAAACTGAGTTTGTTATTTCCTACATTTTCAGAAGGGTAATATGCCAGTTTTCTGGAACAGAAAATTTTTGAAATGAAATGCTAAGGGAGGAAATTAGAATCCTAGATAAAGTCTATAATTTTTTAAAAATATTTTTAGTTGTATATGGACACAATACCTTTATTCTGTTTATTTATTTATTTTTATGTGGTGATGATGATCGAGCTCAGTGCCTCACACATGCTAGACAAGTGCTCTACCACTGAGCTACAACCCAAGCCCCTAAAGGCCATATTTTTAATGCAGTGCTTTTTTACATATTGCATAGAACACTAGGTTATGAAATATAAAAAGTGCTAAAAAATGAGTTCCACATGAACTATTTCTGGAAAAATACTAAAATGTTAATAAATGTGTATTAAATCAATGAAACACTGTTAAAGTTTAATAGTTTTATTTACCAAAAGTCTTGAACTATTCTTCAGTATGCCTAGAGTTGTAAATATCTAGAAGGAATGATGAATGAAAGATTAAGTATTTGACCACATAACAAATTCTCTTCATTGTTCATTTTAAGAAACTACCTGTGTTCAACAGAAACAAATTTGGGAAATTTGTTAGGAACAAATCTAATAAAATATGTTTAAGTCTTCTATGTTGACAACTTAGGAAACATTGCTAAGGAAAAATAAAATTAAAAAAGACCTAAATTAAGAGATGAAAGACTTAATATTGTTAAATGACATTTCTACACAAATTATCCATAGATTTAATGCCATCACAATCAAAATGTGTTAAATTTTGATGGAAATCTGCAAAATCACTAAATTCTAACTCTAGTAATTGCCAAGGATCTTGTATTGGAATGATAATTATGCACATAACAATTATAAATGGTAGATAAAGTTTAAAACCATGCACACATTTAAGGGCATAGATCTTAATCAAAAGCAGAAATAACAACAACAATGAAACCTGAAAAAACCCTGATTCTTGAAAGAGGGAACTGGACTGTGGGAGATTCACATCTTTATGGAGTTACTTCCAAGGACTTTTTCTAGTCTACAGTACTAGAGCTTGAGCAAAACCCACAGAACTATTGCCTTGCAGTGTTAGAGGATGAAGTTTGGGACTATCAGGGTGGCTTCAAATTGAAAGGGTTAAACCTTATGAAGAAGTTTCACAGTGTGGAGAGCTCCTAATCTAATCTATCCTCAAATCATTTACTCGCTCCTGAACTGGGCATACATGAGGAAGATACTAAATAGCCGGGTGGATATCAAGTTGGAAAAGTGAAGGAAAAAAATTGGAGAAATTTCAGCTGCTGCCCATCACAGGGAAGATGGTTTACAGTTTGAATCCTAACAATTGAACTTTATCCTAGAAGGAAAGAAACAAAAACCAAATCAAATACACACACTCACAAAATCCATGCCTCAGAACTCTGTAAAAGGAAGATAACAAAATCCAGAGTCTCTACACTGTGTCATGCATAGTGTTCAATGTACAGTACAAGTTTTTCTAGTCATGCAGAAAACAGGAAAATGTGAATGAGAGTCTAAGAAGAAAAAAAAGTAAGTAGATACCAAGACTGAGATAGTACAAATGATTTAATTAAAAGTCAGAGATTACCAAACTGGATAAAAGGTAAGACATAACAATATACTGTCAATGACAGTTTTTAAACATAGTTTGAAAGTAAAACAAAAACAAAAACCAGGCAAAAATATATAATACAAACTAAAGCATAATAAACCTAGTGTAGTTATACTGGTATGAGACGAAAAGATCTCAAAATAAGAATAATCATAGATAACCATATTTCAGGATAAAGGGTCAATTCAACCGGAAGACATAACTATTATAAATATGTAAACATTTGATACTAGAGTCTCCAAACAAATGAAGCAAAATTGAAGCAAAGGGAGAAATACACAAAGTCATAACCATTGATCAAGATTTTAATATGCTACTCTGAGAAACTATAGAACAATATACAGAAAATTAGTAAAGATCTAGAAAATCTACATGACACCTACATTAACTAGTACAAGTGAATAGAGCAATCACAGTATGTGAGTTGAACATAAGCCAATCAATTGTATTTCTGTATTTAGCATAAGCCATTTAGAAAAGAGAAATGAGACCTACTTTTTTCATAAAAGCAGTAGAAAACAGAATATTTAGGATCAAATTTAGTAAAATATGTTTAAGACTTTTATGCTGACAACTTAAGAAACATTGCTGAAAAAAACAAAAAGACCTAAATTAATAGATGAAAGGTTTAATATTGTTAAAATGACATTTCTACAAAATTATCCATATGTTTAATACCATCCCCAACCAAAATCCCAAAAGCCTTTTTTGAGAGGTTGACAAGTTGATTCTAATATTTATATTAAAATGCAAATGATCTGGGATAGCCAAAACAATTCTGTAAAAGAAAACAAAGGTGGAGATTCATAGTATTTGACTTAATGTATTTAAAAAGGTAGTAATCAAACCAATACAGTATTAGCATAATAGATATGTAGATCAACAGAATAAAATAGAAAGTCCAAATATAGATCCATATATGTACTGTTGATTTTTCACCAAAAATGTGGTGAGGTATGTTTACTATTATTTAATCGTGTATAGAACAGGGGCTAGGAAATTATTTATTCAAGTGCCATGTGGAAAATATTTTATACTGTCTGCTGAAAGCTTTCAACTCAGTCTCCATAGCATGAATGCAACTGTAGATAATGTGTAAATGAATGATTGTGGCTAGATTATAATAAAACATTGTTTACAAAAAGAGTGGACTTATAGACCATAGTTTGCTGGTCCCTGCTGTAGAATATAAGAAAAATACAGTGAATAGCTGAAACTAAATATACAAGCAACTGTCTTGTGAGACATGTTAACACAAAGTAAGTGAACTAGAATGTGTGTGTGTCATAAACACGAAAAAAATGGAACCATTGCTTGTGTATGACTTATTGATGAAAGCTCAAAAAGACCAAATATAACGCATGACATCTACACAATCTACATAAATATCCCAATATTCATGAGGATTTAAGTAGGCTACTCAATGATGACACTCAGTCTAGCTTCAGTGTCCTTACACAAGAATGTTATAGCGGCTCATTGTACTAATTGGCAAGCTGTGACTGTGGTCAGTCGTGTTTTCCCTGGTATCTCTCCACTTGTGTAACTGGGTATGTGGCTGGCTCCACACACCTTCTATCTCCTGAGTGCTCTTTCTAAATCTTAGCCATGCCATCAGCAGAGAAGTCTGAAGTGGCTGAGACCTGGGATGTAGAATGTATGAATACAGCCAAACCAAGATCCATGTAGTGTGGTCCTTCCATTCTGATTGAAATCTATATCCTTGGTATGTTAACATACTCATCTCTTTCCTATTGCATCTGTCTGCATTATGCTGATTCTGTAGACCATGTGTTTCAAGCATCTTAACTTGATCTGTGGACACTTCCTTTTTTCTGACTTGGAAGGTGAGTTAGCTGGTGGTATATCTGGAGGCTATAAGGGGAAAGGAAAAGCCTTTTCAACAAATGATGCTAGAACAACTGGATAACTCCCAAGTTTATCCTACACCCCAAATTAATTTCAGATGGATAAAAGACATAAATGTAAAAGATGAAGTTTCTAGAAAAGAATGTAGGAGAATATCTTCGTGAATTTGTGGTACCAGGGATTGAATTCAGGGCCTTCCAGATGATAGGCAGGCACTCTACCACTGTGCTACAGTCCCAGGCCAGGAAGGCAAAGATTCTTAAAGAGAATAAAAAATCACTAAGCATAAAAGAAGTGATAAACTGGATTTCATCAAAATTAAAAGTTTTGCCCATTAAAAGACAATACAGCTGGAGTGATTGATTAGATTAGCAGAAGCCTATGCTAAAGTATGATTTTCAAGCAAAGATGAAGCAATTGATGTAGAAGAGGCAAAATGTTTCCACCGAGAAGCTCTGAAACAGTCTACAACTGAACCCTGGACTGGTATTGTGGACATATCTATTCTTACTACAGGAATGAATGCCACTTCGCATAAACAGAAAGAAGAACTAGCTGCAGCAATGAAAAAACTTATTTTATCTAAGGGCAAAACCCCAGCTCTAAAATATCAGCAACCTTTTGAAGATATTTGGGGACAATCTGACATAACAATTACCAAAGATATGTTTGAAGAAGCTCTGCATACCTTGGCTGGTGACAACTTTTTGACAGTGACTGGGAAAACTGTTCACTTGCTCTAATGCTGGCCTGAGCCATGTTCTTGCATGTTCCTAGTTGGACCTGTTTGTATGCATGGGCAACCTGTAGGCCAGTCACCTGCCTCTGTTGCTGTCAATGTAAATAGATTCTGAAAGGCATTATTTTGCTACATTATATTTTCTAAACTGAGTTCAATTTTGGTAGTGTATGTTTTCATTTTTTTTAAACATTTTAAGTGAAAATAGTATAGCAATTTATAAACATATAGTAGAGATTATTTTTTTTGATGTGCCATTTCATTAGCACATCTCTATATACAGATGTGCCATTTTCATCTGTATATAGAGAACAACATGTCAGTCTTTGAAGGTGGCAATATGGATTGTGGGTTTTGTGCGAAAACTAATGACAGACATTGGTGTGCTTTAGGATTTTTTTCCCCTGTGCTGGGGATTGAACATAGGGCCTCAAGCATTCTAAACAAGTGCTCAACCTCTGAGATACAGCACCAGCCCCTTTAAGGATTTTGTAATAAAAGATAATCAATGGCCAGGGCTTATCATTCAGTGTGAGGCAATGAAGGGCTAGAGCTTCCTTTTTAATAGCACTCAAGTGTGATATTGTTTAGAGGCTTTTCTTCATGCCTATTATTACATCAGGAATGTGTGGTTGCAAATGATCAGATTCCAGGTTGGCTTCTGCTTTATCCTAATACATGAAACTTTTCTAAATAAATGATAAAAGGGAAAAAAAAGACAATATTGAGAAGGCAAATCACAGGGAGAAAATATTCTCTCAGTCTTTGTATCTCTGTTTTTGTCTCTTTCTGTGTGTTTGAGGCTAATAGAGGAATGGAATTTAAATATATAAAAATGCCTACAATTAAAAATAACCATATAACCCAGCATAAAAACAGGCAAAAGGGTGAATGCTTCACAAAACATGCACATGAATGGTTAATAAGAACATGAAAAATATCATTTCCCAAATATATATCATTTGGAAAATGCAAATGATATATATTTCACATCCATAGAAAGGCTAAAATAAAAATTAATAAAATTAAAATTCATGTAAATGAGTTGAGTTTCAACTTTTCCCTGGATATAGGCCCAACTAAGTAAGAAGAAGGTGACTTAAAAAATGTTAAGCAGAATCCAGAGGGAGACACTCTAGGTGATTTCTTGGGTTTAAAATGAGAACTTTTTGCAAGAGTGTATATGTGTTAGGAGAGATTAAGCAAATATACTAATTGAAAGAACAACTTCAAATATGTTCCTAGATTATATTCCCTGCCCAATCTGAGAACAAGCTAACAAATTTTTCTTGAGTAAATATTTTTATTGGGAGGCAACATCATTTTGTGATGAGAGAGATGAGAAGAAAGATGGAAAGAGGAATAATTATAGGGTGTAGGGGCCAAAAATAGAACCAGGAGCCTATTTTCATATCAATAAATTATTTTATTTATTGGTTTATTTATTTTTTGTAACCCAGGATTGAACTAAGGGGCACTTGACCACTGAGCCATATCCCCAGCCCTATTTTGTATTTTATTTAGAGACAGGTTCTCACTGAGATGCCTAGTGTCTCACTTTTGCTGAGGCTAGCTTTGAACTTCAATCCTCCTGCTTCAGCCTCCCAAGCTGCTGGGATTACGGGTGTGTGCTACTGCACCCAGCTCCAATAAATTATTTTTAAATTTGCTTTGCTTCTGTTCAAGAGGGACTCAGATGTCCCCTCCTCTCACTCCTAGGTGGACACAAATTCTCAGAAAACTTGGGAAGGAGGCTGAGTTATTGAAGCCAACAAATTTACTTATATTTTATTAATTTTGGAAGAGCTAGGAGAATAGTTATGTGTGAAAATTTACATACTCATGAATTTATTTCAGGTGACACCGTAAGTTCTAATGTTGGAAGAACATTAAAATGAAGGAAGGCACAAGCATATCTAGAAGGCAGAAGTCATGTGATAAATCACTCACAAAAGTCTGCATTAAACATAGACTGTGGACAAAACAAGTCAAAAGTATACATTAGGGAACAATCTTACAAAATTATTTTTTGATATGTAATTATCTATTTACATTTTATACAAATAATGTGAAAAAATTTAGAAGCCCACCTCTGCTGATAACTTTTATACAACTCCTAGTGGGCATCAGCTGTGACACTTGCAGGCTGAGAGGAAAAGGGGAGGGAATCAAATGGGATCTGAGTCTTCCTTCATTGCTTCTCCCAGAGAACCTGCTCTTTTTTCTTTCATTGTACTTGCAGGTACATTTTTATCTAAAGATAGTCTCCATGGCTAAACATTATTTTTTTAAAACAAAGCTGTTGTCTTCCACCTTTACTCTCAAAGTAGCTTATAAGTTTATTGTAAACAGGAAGTTGATCTTTCCTGCTCTTGAGGAGTGATTCGTACTTGCTCTCACATGGAAGGTGAGCAAATATGTAAGTAAAAGTAAATATATGGGCAAGCATTATCAACAGAAATTAAAATTAGAATACATAAATTAGAATACATAAATTATTTAAATTAAATATAGTGAATATATGGAAACATGTTCAACTTCAGTCAACAGAGAAATGTAAATTAAAGCATGAAACTATTTTTCATGGACCAAATTAGCTGAAATTTAGAAGAAAGAAGGTTTTGAATTGTCAATGCTATGAAATACAATATGTGGTGTATTTCACTATGTGAAATACAGTAGTGTCACTTTGTAACTTAAACATTTCAGAAAAAAATTATGTCTATGTCTACAGAGAAAGAGATAAGGCAAACGTAATAAAATGCTAACCTTCAGGGAATCTGGTAAAGGGTAATGGGAATTCTTTGTATTATTCATGTGGCTTTTCTATTACTCTTAAATTATGACAAATTATACATTCTTCAAAATGGAAAAGATGATCTGGTACTAGAGACAGATATACTAAGAACATGATTAGAGTATACAAGTATGTACCAGGAAAAACCTATGGAGAATATTGAATGTCAGTGAGGATGTCATGAAGTGAGTGGGAACAAAAATTGAGACAATTCTCTGCAAAACGTTTGATAATATGTAGGAAGTCTTGGACAATGTGCTTTCCATTCAATTTGGTAATTCAATTCTGGAAGCTTCTCCTAAGGATATAATATAAAACATTGAAATAGCTTTTTGTATAAAATATATCAAATCCAGCATTATTTGTTTAGAAAAACTAAAAATGTAAGGAACCTAAATATCTTTTAATAATCATATTCATATCTGTTATAGTAGAACTTCATGGTTGGTTATATATAATAGTAAATATAATGGAGATAGTAGCTGACATATGCTAACACATAGTGACTGTGTATCTTGAACTCTTCTAAGTCCTTTCTTTGTCTCCCTAATGTAATTCTCACAGCATCTTTTAAATTGAATTCCATGAATAGTTTATATTACTGTGAGAAACATTATATGATGTTAAATGTAAATTTCAGGATATACAGTTTTACACAGTGTAATTTGAACCAACTTAAAAAGATCTATGGAATAAAGACTGGTAGGAAAATTACCAAATGGGTAATAAAAACTGTCTTTTGATGTTGAAACAGTAGATATTTTTTGTTTCTTTACTGTTCTTTGCTTTACAAATTTTAGGTAATAATTGTGTTAACATTATGTAAAAGTGGTAGAAAAAAATTAAAAACTATAGAAAAATGATTTTAGTTAAAGCCTGTATATAGCTTTCATTTAAAACACCATCAAATTAAAAATATTTTTATAAGTATCAGCAGGTTAATTAAGAAATGTGTAGGTGGTATTCATATTTAATCTAAATTGATTTCTGAAGACATAAAATTATTACATCTTTTATGGCAATACTAACATACAATATAAAATCTGTCAAAGAATATATGATGCCTAGAGTAAACTTAACTAGCACATTTTCTCTGATTTGTATTGTAGCTAGTATAGCATTGAATTTAAAAAACTTACTTCTAGTAAAACAAAGGCAAATTAAATGTGAATTATTGTATGATACAAATATAGATTTAAAAAAGGTCAGATTCCAGGAATTTCAAAGAAGAATACACTGTATTTTAGACTTTCTAGTTACTAACTTACATTTTAAAGAGATTCTAATTTTTAAAAAAACTACATTTGTAATGGATACATTTCATATATTAGATGAGAATCAGAGTTTTTCAGTGGGCTACCTATTGTTTCATTGGCTTTATAATAATGAAAATGTTGAGAAGAATATCGTGCAATTTAAAATCAAAACAAGAGTTTGGATAATGAATATATATATATATATGTACATATATATATATATATATAACACAGGGAAGAAAATGTGTTTTATAATAACTGTTTACATGAAAATTAAAATCAATAGATTCTAAAGTAATCTAAATACTTCATGGAGATATGAGGCATATTCTACCTTCTGCACAAATTCTAAAGACATTTAGGCTAACCCTTATTACATAAGGTGGAGTTAAGAACAAAAGATGAAGAAATGTCAACAAGTGGAAAAAACTTAGAATGGATGCCCATAAGATTGTACTGATATTTTTCGGTGATTTATTTTATAATGCATTCATATCTGCTTCAAGTACTTACCTTCAAATCAAACTAATACAACTGATTTTGCTTGTAAGAAATCTATATATTACTGAAGAAAAATCCCTGTCTGATAATAAATAAATGAATATCCAAAGATAATTTGTTTCAGAAATGGGAGAGAGAAAATAATCTCCAGTTGAGGTGTAGGAGGTTATAAGGAGATAAACTCAGAAAAGGAGGGATTTCAGAGACATTTTGTAGATACTATAATAAAAATCATATGTAATTATTTTATTGGTTATAGTCTTCTAAAATATTGAAAACTTGATGGTTTTAGGACAATATTTATATCATGATTCATTTTTTCCATTTTGGTTAATACTTAGATTTTAGTAAAAGAAATACTTTCTCTCCTTAAGGTTGGTTAACCCAACCTTATGTGCTGTCTCTAAAAGGCCCTCAAAGATTTCACATTTAAGAGAAGACAATGTGATATTTTCTTATTTTTAATGTATGACTAACATTTTTAAATCAAAGAGTAAAATATTTGCTATTTCCTCCTTCCTTATTCAGATCTCCAGGTATATGAGAGAAATCATAGAATATTACAATAGGAAATATTTCTTGGATGTTAGCCATTCCAGCACCTTCAATCTTCAGATGAAAAATTTCAGATGCCAAATGTTAAAGTTGTACTGATCACTCTGTAGACTACACAGGTATGTCTCCAGGAACGGCCAAATCTCCATCTGAGGTAGATCATTGACACCACATCTGCTGCCCACTTTTTCTGTCCTAAGAAAGTGTATCCTGCCCTAGAAACAGATCTGGGAGATTGGGAGAAAAGGATATGGTACAGAGACTTCCTAGTATTTATGAGATCCTTTTGCTTACACTTCTTGTCTTGGTATAATTGCCAGTAGTTCCTTCTTTCATTCTCAGAACTGGATCCATCTTGGGTTGAAAACCTCAAGGCATTGATTTGATGAAATTGTGCTCATGGGGTAAGTTGGAGTAGAAATGGAACAGGTAGTATGGATGTTCCCTTTGTCTTCTCTTCTTACAGCTAATCCAGGAGACTTTGGAAAAAATGAATGGCCTTCCCAGACTTGCAAAAAGTTAGAGACCCAATGTTTTTTCTCATTAATTTTGCTTCTTTTGGGCTATTGTGTATCATACATTTGACAGGCTTCAGTTAGTCTTATTGTAAGGCAGCATTTGTCTGATCCTTGCTCAGGGACACTAATAATTGAGCATTTGCTTAATGTGAGACCTAATATATTTTAGTCTTCTGTTTCTGTCTTCTAACTTAAATATAGACTGTAAACTTACAAGATCTGGTAAGGAGTTGAAGAGGAAAGAAGTGAAAAATATGTCAAGAAACAGCCTTCTGCTGGAAAGTAATAATTGTGTTTAAATGAAGTTAACTATTTAGAGGTGAAGCAACAGGTAAATTGGCACATGCAAATTATTTGAAAATGTATTTGGCCACATCAATGCATTTATCTATCATTTGAGTAAAGTATTCCCTTTAGAGACAATGTTGTAGTTCTAATGTTCTATAAAAGCAAACACAAATCTGGATTTTTATGTGGAGAAGCTTAGTATTACAAACAAGATTCCATTATTGGGATTTTGCTAAAAAGTTGAACAAGTCCCATTTTACATAGTTGATACGACAAATTTTTGTTTTTTCATGATGAGCTCCAATGTAATTTCTGGCATTAAATTGAAGTTTTGTGGTGGGAATGGTGATGAGCCATAGTTTATAATCAGACAACTTTGGCTTTTCATTTTGACAAACAGTCGTTATAAATTCACACTTATGTGAATAGGATATCATATGCTATTAAAGTGGAAAGAAAATACTTGCAGGAAACCTTTGTCTAATTTCCATACATAATTTTTTTTTTTTTTTTGGTACTGGAGATTAAGACTTAGCCGGGCGCAGTGGCTCAAGCCTGTAATCTCAGCACTTAGGGAGGCTGAGACAGGAGAATCACAAGTTCAAAGCCAGCCTCAGCAATGACAAGGTGCTAAGCAACTCAGTGAGACCCTGTCTCTACATAAAACACAAAATCGGGCTGGGGATGTGGCTCAGTGGTCATGTGCCCCTGAGTTCAATCTCCAGTACCAAAAAAAAAAAAGTCTATTAACACTGGATGAATGACAAATATTCTTTTGACTTAACATTACTGAAATATATATGAATTTGTTAGCAGCCCCTACCGTATTTTTCCATCCCAAAGTACTCTTGTTGAAGGAGTTGTATTAAATTGGCTCCTGTTTCCCAAATGAGATAACTATATTATAAATTATCGGAAAATGAAATTTGTTGTTGTTCGTTTTTCTACTGAGAACAGCAACTTGAGTCCACCACTGAAGTTAATTAATGCTTTGTATTATGTCTTATTGTTATGTCTGCAAAAAGGGAGTAGGGGATACAGAAGCAATGCCTTTCACAAAATCATAAAACATTACGATATGTAAAAAAGAAGAGTCTTAAAGAAAACAAGTCAGAGAAGGCTCATACATTTATACTATTTACTAAAGTTAAGAGTTTATAATGTGTACTGGCATTAATATGTTCAATTAGTTCTTTACTTCCACTACATGGTGAAACTTTTCTCCCTCTAGGAAGGCTTGGAGCAAGGTGTCTCAGGGTGAAGGGGGTTGGGGGAAGAAAAGACTAAGGAGCTTACCCTGAATCTATGAGCTGTAATGGACAGATACTAAGAGGCAGACACAGCCATATAACATAAATTATAATCTAAATGAGATATTCATATTTACATAAGCAGTTCCTCAGTCATTCTAAGCTCAGTTTGTGGGAAGAAAGTCTTCCAAATGCCATTCATACCACCAGGGATAATTGTGGTACTAGAAGCATCCATGCCATTGCTGGGGAACTGCGGAATGGGGTTTTAATTTTCAGTTTGACTTACATGCTGTTGTCATATCATGGGGACTACAGTTGGAGTTTTACAGCATGGTTTTTCTTGGCTTATTTTAGAATCACAGAAAGAGTAAGCTTGCAAATCTTTTAATAAGGCAATTACATTCAGACAAAGATTAGATCTCAGTGGCACAATAGATTTTTGCTATATTATTCAGTATCTTTTTGATATTCCACTGTCACTAGACAAAGCTGTGAATGGTAATGTGACAAGTCTATTCAGAAGACGACAATGAGGGTTTCCTTAATTGTGTTCACTTGTATGCCACACAAACCTTCCCTTAATTTTTTTTTTGCCTGTTTTGAAAAAGCAGAAAGAAAATACCATTTAGAGTCACAAAAAACACTTTTGAATCTATCTTTGAAATCAGCATTTTGTATTTGTAAAATGAAAATGTTGAGATATTCAATCATTTAATTTTTTATTTGGTAAAAATATCTCATGATTCAAAATGTCAGTCTTAATATATAAATGAATTAGTTGGTATGAAAAAGAACAAAAATCCATAAGAATCTGAAGACTTGTTTAAAAATATGTGCTTTGGATGATGGGACATGGGTTTTGAAAACCCACATGTTGAATTCTAAAGATTGCCAATGAAAAGAAACTTAAGGCAAATAATTATTATATCTATTTTCTTCAAGACTCTCTCCCAACTTATAATTCTTTAAAAATTATAAGATATTTTTACATTTATATTCAATTTACATGAATATATCAGCTTATTTGGGAATAAGAAATCATGTTTATATGATCAAGCATTTTGTTAATTTTATAAATTAATATATGTATGGCACTTATTTGATGTTTGATGGCACTTATTATCTTCATTGTCTCAAAATGAAATTGTGTAGCTAAAATGCCTTTGAACTGATATTGTTGAAACTATTGTACTTATGGGGTTAATTATACTTAAAGTTTAACTCAAGCAGGAGAATAGAACTATGATACTGGTGAAAGGATAGGATTCAAATTGTGTTTGGGGGTTGGGGGGGTGGCACTGGGGATCAAACCTAGGGTTTGTGCATGCTTGGCAAATGCTTTCCACTGGACTATACCCTCAGCCTTGAGTTCTGATCTTGATTCTTCAATACTAGTGGTTTCACTTTATCTTTTTGTATCCATTTTCTCTTGAGTAAAACAGAGGAAATAAATGGTATGAGGATATCATAGGAAACTGATGAGAAATGTTCTGGATATATAAAAGAACTACACCAAGACCTCATAGCATAAATAAATATAGAAGATCCAGGAAGTTTCTATAATCATAACTTGGGACAGTCACATACTAAATAATGGAAAGAATTAACAATGTGTTTAAGATTATACACCAATGCTTACCTTCAAAAAGATTTCCAGACAGAAATGAAAAATGATTCTACAAAGAAATCTTCTGATGTATTAGAAAAAATTGTTAAATGATATGATTAAACAGTCTTATTAATTTTCCAGAATATTCTGAGCAACATTTACAATTTTTATATGCTTGAAAACCAATTTTATATTACTGTCGGAAGCAATTGATAGAGCTTTTTGGTTACTGAAAAGCACTGTAAGGCACTTTGGTGTTTTTGCATAAAAATTAAAGAGAATACTTAGAGCAAATATACTAAGTAAGAAATGAATAAAGTTTTACTATGTAATTGAGATGTTTTCATAAACACTAATTGCAATGATTAGATGAACTGGGAACTATTAACTTTGATATCGCTACACTGTTTACCAGTAGTTCATCATGCAGTGAATTTGACCAGTAGAGGTCAGATGGCAACATTGTACTGTGCTTCCAAGACTTATAAAGAAAATAATAATGATAATTTATGATTATTAACATGTGAGCGAATTAATATTCACAATCCTACTACAAGGATACAAAAATAAATTTTTGTTGGGTTCTTTTTAAGTTACTTTTCTTCTGAAGTAATGCAATTTAATTAGTCAAAACAGTACCTTACACAGTATAAGTTTATCTTGCTGGTGTCCTTAATACAGATTTGTCATGCACATTAAATCCCACACAAAATGTTTGATAGTTACTGTAGAAAATCTTAACTGTAAGTTTTCAGCATTATGTTCCATCTCTACAGATTCTAATGAATAAATAAATTCTTTATTGACTTTGACTCAAATGGCAAGGCTGCGTGACCTGGGGAATAACCAAATGTTGGCAGAACAAAAGTGAAAAATCAATAGCAATTGATTATTTAAACTCGGAATTTCAGGGTACTCAGGCAGGATTTATTCTAAGCCAAACCCCAGTAGGAGCACTCTTTGAATCTATCTGATTTGTAAACTGTCTCCAATACTTCATCCTTACACAGTTCATTTGCAATCAGGATTGCTGTTTTAAAGAAAGGCATCTGCTATATTGATGAATCTTGTATGGTTTTCTGTGATCTGTTTATATCGTTCATATATATATTAGTGTCTACCTCCCTCCCACCAGTTTTGTCCTTCTGAGTTTTGACCCTCCTTTTCAGATGGCTCTCCTTTACATTATTTTACTTTAGGAAATGCTAGAAAGCCTGTCAGGGACTCTCATACCCCTGTGGTATTATCATATTGGATGGTGGGGGTGAGGCCTTGACCATCTGATCCCAGCTAAACCAGGATGGGACATTATTCACTTGAAAGCCAAGAGGGAATCAATTGGAAATCAGTGTACCATGTGTTTTTTTTTTTTTTTTTTTTTGTATTTTGCATCTGCCTCTTGGGGGGTTATGCTAAAAGTGGCGGCACTTTCAGAAAGAGGAAAGCTGGCAAATGTTGGAGGTGATTAAAAGGATGATTAACAATTGGCACTCTCTATGAAGAGCTATGTCTGTGTTTATTCTACTACACTTAGGACTTGGCAAGTCTTAGAGATCTGGCTAGACTGGCAAAACTCTTGACAGGACCACTGTTACTCATTAAGAGTGTCTTTTTTCAAGATATTGGGATCAAATGTTAAATAACTCAATTTACCAACAAAATACATAATGTTATAAATATAATTTTTGAATGATCTCAGTAGTATACAAGAAAGCTGCTTTCACAAAATGATGAATATTAAAAATATTAATTCTTAAATTAGAGATGCTGAATGCATGATGCCATTGACCCATATGTTTTTAAATGTTTGGGGACTAGCATGGGCACTCTGTGTTGCATATAAAAGAATTTGAAATAAAAAATGCCCCAATAAAATAATAATAAATATTTGGCTTCTTGTAATCATGTTTATGTTGTTTTCATTTCTAGGAGAATCTGATATGTTTATGACACTTATTTGATTCTAACAGTGAAAGTAACCATTTTTATCACCTTTATTTAGTATAGCCATTATATAGGGCTTTAATTCACTTATCCATGAGACACTTTGTTAAAGCAAATGATAACCAAGCTCTGTACTGGCCCCTCCAAGAACACCTTATACAAGAAAACAGCTTTTAAAAGTTGACAAGAATGATTCATCAACGGATACTTTTGGATTGGCAGTTATTATTGGGAACATTTCAAGTGTAAGCAAAGTTTTTATGTGAATTTGTGAATTACTAACAAGCAAATTAGAAGCTGATTAGTCACTTTACAAATAGCTCATTGAGGCAAGAATAATATGTTATGCTATATATGTGATGAACAGTTAATGAATACAGATTGGTACTAGAAATGGAAAGAGATCTTATAATTTAACTTTCTCCCGTTTTGAGTATTTTACTCAACATGCTCGATGAATAGTTGTTTAATTTCTTTGTTCCCAGCCTTATATTCTGCCATCCTCAACTATAAAACCTTTCCCTTTTTGCCTACACATTTTTGCTCCTTGATCACGCTGTTTTCTTTTATCTGCACTTTTTTCCTCCCTTTCAGTTTCCAAAATATTATTTGCTTGGCAATATGAAATATTACTTTTTTCCTGAAGATCCTTCCCCAATTCTGCAAAGGCAGCTAAGTCCATCTTTTTTCCCCTGCTGCCATTATGACATTTACCACACTGTTGTTATTACCACACATACACACACGCACACACACACACACACACACACACACACTCTTACAACTCTTACTGTAAAATTCTGTGGCTAGGAACAGTAAAATTAATCTATACATTTTTAGAACCTAGCATATAGTACCCTGTTAATAAATGTCTCCTGACTTAATATATGAATGAATGAATAATTTTTGATTTGACCAGAAAGGACAGCTATAAAATTGTTTAAGCGAGAATTGAATATTAGAAATCTGAGATCACTAGAAAAAAATTAAGCACGGGCACAGATAAGCTATTGCTAAAACAACCAGAATTCTCTAATTTTGTTTTTTAGAGTCATAATGTGCAATGGTTATCCCTGAATGAGGTCAACATATATAATGAAGGGAGATAATATATAATGAAGGGAGAGTTTTCACTTTGTCTAGGAATCATCAAAGAGTGGATTAAAACAAATGTTAATCTGCTTGTGTCCTATAGCGTGTTCTTGAAAGTCACGTCTTTTGTCATGCTTGGAGCCTATAGGCAAATGATAAAATGTTTAAAACAGTCAAACTGGGTAGGTATCCATTGTTCGCCATTATTGTCATATCTTGGTAATAGAAACGAAGCTATAAGATTTTGCCAAAGTCAATAAATTATTATTCTTTAAAGTGTAACTCTAAGTGTGGTGAAGGTTGCTGCATTTTTTTCTTTTATTGTGAGGTTATTGGGTTATTGGGATCTTTTCACTTTGCAGATGTCATTTTAAAACCAACACATAGTACAATTTGAGATGATGCACATATTCAGGGAACGGATATTAGGGAAAAAAATCTTAATCTTGACTAATTTTACCCTTCTATTTCTCTTTATTTCCTAGACTAAATGAAGTTTTCTTAGATTGCCATCATGCCCTTTCATCCCTTTCATGCATTTCAATTTTTAGTATTATGTTTTTAGTCAATGTTCTAACTTGGTTAATATTTTTACAGAATGCAATTCTTGGTAAATTTTACAGAATGGAGCTTTTCAATTAATGTTTGAAAATATAGCATCACTCACTCAAGAATTTCAAATAGGGACTGGGATAAATTTGCTGCTATTTATATATTTTTTTAAGACAGCATCTGTTTATGGATCAAGTTTTGTTCTTAAATGCTTAAGTATGCATTTATGTATTTATGTTGTATATTTGTATATATTCAGATACTAAATTCTTCCAGGTATATTGAAGGAATAGTTAGTTAATGAATCTTTTAGCTATGAATGGAAAGGAAAAAGTAACCAGGAAAAGGCATCTTTGAGATTTTTTAAAAAATATAATCTTTATCTGAAGAGGAAGTGAGTGGGACTGTCTTTATGAGTAAAATGTAGCTTTTCAAAAATTATTTAGGAATATAATAATTAAAATTTGGAATTCTAAGGGATGGATAAATGCAAGCCAGCAAATATAAAGTAATAGAAGCTATCAGATGAAAATAAGTTTTAAGGAACATCTACAAATCATACACACACAGAAATACATGAAGTTGCTTAGAAGTCATAAGAGGCCTAGTGCTAGTTGAATCAAAATTTAAAAGCATGAAAAACTGGACACATCTAAGAATTTATACCAATGTAGCATGACACGAAGGATTTATTTTTTAAATTTTTTTGGTACCGGGGATTGAACCCAGGGGCACTCGACCACTGAGCCACACCCCCAGCCCTATTTTGTGTTTTATGTAGAGACAGGGTCTCACTGAGTTGCTTAGCACCTCGCCATTGCTGAGGCTGGCTTTGAACTTGTGATACTCCTGTCTCAGCCTCCCTAAGTGCTGGGATTACAGGCTTGAGCCACCGTGCCCAGCTGACACAAAGGATTTAAAATCAAAAAGTCAAAACAAGAAAGAAGTTGCAGCTAATAACCAACAGGATGTTACTGTATGGTAATCTCTCTAGATACCTTCCAATTCAACCAATAGTTTTTGCTTTATTCTTGAAAGAATAAAGTTTTCTGTTTATCTACTGGATATCTTGTGTTATTACGAATTAATCTGACACAGTTTCATGGAACATAAGAGCTTCTTTTATTTTACTCTTCAAAACAGAGTCAACACTAAGATGATAGATGTATTCTTTAAGGAAGCAGGAGAGTTCTTAAACTTTTTTCCATAACTGCTTTAGTGTGGAAACTATACTCTTAAAAAAATGTGTCCTCTAAGATAAATTTTTTTCTAGAAGTTCTTGCTAAAATGAAAGATGGCAAAATATTATATTAACATTAATCTTTTTATGAATATATTAATTTATTCAACAATACTTATTAAGTTTCTAATTCTGCCAGGTATTTCCAAACATTGACCCAAAGTAGGTAACTATAGTGGTGACCTGAACAATCACTATTTTTGTGGTGTTTTAGTGTGGGGAAGCAGACAATTAAAAATAAATAAATAAAACTATATTGTGAAGAATGCAATAAAGAAAAAGCAGCAGAGTTGCTAGATAATACTGGGGGTACTGTTTTACAATGATCAGTAAAATCTTTTTTTATGTGTTGAAGTTTATGCAAAGACCTGAATGAAATGAGGGACTATGTTGGGGTAAGATAAAAGCATTATAGCTTATAAAATGCACTAAAGTGTATCATTTCATGTTAGTTCTACAATGGTCATATAAAGCTAGATATATATTATTATCATTCTTAACCTTGTGGGAAAAAAGTTTCAAGAGACCAAGTGTATTGAAGTTACCTGCCTAGTAACTAGAAGTGTTACATTGAATGCAAGCCAAATATTGTTAGTTTAGAAACAAATGTCATTGCCTCTTAGTAGGCAAGAAAAGTGACTTTGAAAAATTGCTTTCCTTATCTGTGCCTCTGTTACCTAATTATGAAAATAGTGGTAACAATAGTTGTACCCCATAGAGTCATGATAATTATAAGATAATCTGTATAAGCAATAGCTCGATGTTTGCCATGTGTGACTAGTAAACCTTGTCTCTAGATAGTGCGCTAGTAGACTGGCCCTCAGACCAAATCCTGTGCTGTTTTTGACAAACATGTGAGATAAGAATGGTCTTTACATTTTTAAATGATTAGAAAATTCAAAAGTACATTGACTAGAATTGAAATTTCATTGTTCATAAATACAGATTTTTTAGAACAGTCTTTATCATTGATTTACAGTTTATCTAAAGCTGTTTCATTCTACAACAGCAGAGTTGAAGAGTTATAACAGAAATGATACAGCCTGCAAAGCTGAAAGTTTAACTGGTCCTTTACTAAAACATTTTATTGCTCTGAATACAAGTGCCCAACTATGTGGCCCAAGTCACATCTTAATTTTTTGATGCTAGGCGCAATTATGAATCATGAATGAGTATGAGGTCTCCAGAATAGGAACCATTCCAGATTCTTCTTTTTCACTAACTTGCCTGTGTCTAATCTTTTAACACATGCTATCAGATCCATGGACAGTGTTGTGAAGCCATTTTCCTACTCAACCATTACCACCTCAGAGACTGAATATGTAAACGGACAATGGTTGGACAATGGGAAAAATAGAACTCTGATCCACAACCTGCCCAGCAAGTCAATCCCCATGTCTATACTCTGCTATAATATAATGAAGGAAGCCAGATTACCATTGTAACAATCTGGAAAGCTAAACAATAGCTTCTATAATAATCACCTCCAAATGGCCAGAACTTCACTAGTAACTGACAGCTTCTCTAATTTTTGTTTCTGCTTCCAATGTAGGACCAACCAAAGTAAGCCAATGTGCACCCCTAACCAATTATATAGGATGTGCTGCCTCTAGTTAGTGTACCTACAGCTTCCTCATACCCACAGCCTCAGGATCAGGTATACCTGAAGACCTGAATCTAACTCTCCCTCCCGCTATAGTCTCTTTTCACATTTTTAATTAGTGAATTATAGTTGTACATAATGATGGAATTTGCTATTACACCTTTGTACATGCACACAATGTAATAATGTAATTTGGGCAACATCACTTCCCAGCAGTTCCCCTCTCCCTCCCCTCTTCCTATACCCTGGTCCCTCTACTAGTCTCCCTTTGATTTTCATGAGACACTCCCACACGCCTTTTCCTTTTTTCTCTCTACCTTCCACATCAACTGTGTTTGGCTTTTTTTTTGCTTAATATAATAGTCTCAAGTTACATCTATTTTCCTACAAATGGCATAATCTCATTTTTCATTGTGGTTGAATAAACTTCCATTCTGTATATATAACATTTTCTATATCCATTTGTCCGTTGATGGACACCTAGGCTGGTTCCATATTTTGGCCATTGTGAATTGTGCTGCTATAAGCATGTGTATGCACACATCACTGTAGTATGATGACTCTAATTCTTCAGGGTAAATACCAAGTGCTCTTCCCCTTCCACTAGTAGAACTTTTTCACTCTTCTGTTTCTGACCTCTGCCAAAACACAAGTGACAGCAGCTGACTCTTTTGCTATACCAAACTCAGAATAAATAGCCTTTGCTTTTCTCATTTGCGTAGTCCATTTACTTCCATACACTCTAGAGCAAGTCATCATCAGCTCTTGCCTCCATCACGTAGAACCTCTGAAGTGAGCTCTTCTACCCTTTGGTCCTTGGTCTCCTTCTTGCCCTTACACCGAGCACCTACTGGGAAGTGGTCCTTTTGATATGTAAATCTGATCATATGAATCTCAGTTTAAAACAATGCCATAAAATCCAAATACCCATCTAAGTGTAAATATCCTGTGGGCTCTGTTTCCAGATACTTTTTTTCTTTCATTTCTTGACTTTCTTGCCTTCATGCATGATGCTTTAGCTTTAGTTCTTTCAACATATCTAGCCCTGTTGTGCTGCAAAGCCTTTGACTTATCTCCCAGGTCTTGCATATTTAGCTCAGCAAAGAGGTCTTTCCATGCTACCTGGTCTGAAGTAACTTCTTTACCAATAACACCCTTATCTTTTCTCTATTGCTATTTTCTTATTTTCCTCAAGGAACTCATAAGTATCTGAATTTATTTTATTTTATTTTATTTTATTTTTTTACTTATGTTTTCTACTCACTTGATTATATATTATATTAGAGTCAAAACTTCATTTGACATCTTGTCAGTTACAGTTGCAGCATAAAGATGGTATTTTTGCCTCTATCTTTCTTTGGTCTTATTTCTTATTTTCCCATAGAGTCTAAATGAGGAAGAAGTGTTGTTCATAGGCTTTGCTCAAAGATCCTAGAAATATGTAATATACTTGTTTTCTGTTTGAAGAATGGGACTATATATCTTACTTGACGTTCTTTTTTCTCTTCATCTTACTCTGTGATTCCCTTTTTAATAACATATAACAATTATATATATATATGTATATATATATACATAATTTAACTATTACCATTTGGATGGATATTCCTAATGTTTAATTATAAACTGACACAATATATATTGTCTTTTATTCACTTGTACAAGTATTTCTGTGGAGTAATATTAAATGTAAATATTGTCTCAAAGCACATGCATATCTGAAATTTGATAGTGCTAAATTGTTTTCTAAAAAGCTATAGAAACTTCCATGTTCCTTAACAATACCTGGTTCCCCAAATAATAACCAATACTGGATATTGGAAATATTTTAAAATTTTGGGCAAACTGATATGTAAAATATGATATGAGATTACTATTTTTAAGTTTTCAATTCAGTATATGTGAGTGAGCATATTTACTTAGGTGTATTGGTCACTTGCTTTATTTTTTTTCTTTTTTATAAATTGCCACTTAATGTCTTTGTTCTTTAAAAAGTTGAATTATCATTTTTATTGATTTTATAAGCTCTTTAAAAAATAACCCTTTCCCTTTTTCTCTTACATATGTTGTAGATATTTCTTATTTGTCATTTATCTTTGAAATTTGTTTTGAGCTTTGATTCTGGTATTTTATAGCCAAATTCATCATTTTTTCTTTGTGAGTTTTAGACATTACATAGTTTTTTTTTTTACTTTTGATATTTATTATAGATTGATTATGTTTAGCATTTTTTCCATATTTTTATTAGTGCACTATGATTGTACATAATGTTGTTACTTATTTGAATATGCATATTAAATAACAATATAATTTGATCATTTCCCAGTATTTCCCCTTTCCTTGCTTTTCTCCCTCCTTCTGGTTTCTTTCCTGAACTCTAGTGATTTCCCTTTGATTTTTAGTAGATTTCCCATACTTTTATTTTGCTTTTTCCTCTCTAGTTTCCACATGTGAAAGAAAAAATATGACATTTGACTTATTTTGCTCAATATAATGTTCTCAAGTTCCATCCATCCATTTTTTTTTTTGCAAATGGTCATAATTCTTTTTGGCTAAATAAAACTCCATTGTATATATGCACACCACATTTTCTTATTCATCCATTGACATACACATAGACTGGTTCCACAGTGTGATTATCATGAATTATGCTGCTAGAAACATGGTTATGCATGTATTGCTATAGTATGCTGACTTTAATTCTTTAGAATAAATACTGAGAAGTGATATGACTGGGTCATGTGGTGGTTCTACAACTAGTCTTTTGGGGAATCTCCTATTTTGTAATCTCACAAATAGTGTAAAAGTGTTACTTTTTCTCTACATTCTCTCCATCATGTATTACAGTTTATATTCTTTGTGTGTTAGTGTGTGTGGGTGGGAGGGGTGTAGGTGTGTTTCTTTTTTTTTATTAGAGCATTATAGTTATACATAATAGTTGAGTACATTTTGATAAAATTGTACCTGCCAGGAATTTGATTTCAATTGCTATTCCCCTGCATTCCTCTTTCCTTCTCATTTCCTCTAATCTCCTTATACTAATTTTTCTTTTGCTCATTTATTTATTTTTTTTCACTCTTTTATTTTTGATTGGTACTTTCTAACTGTACATAAAGAAATTCCCCTTGGTACATTTATATATGCATAGAACATTTTATTAAATTCATTTCATATCTCTCCACTTTCCCATCTTTCCTTCCTCCTTCCCCCTCATTCTCCTTTTACTCTACCCATCTTCCCTGCATCTTTATGATATTTTTATCCCCCCCACCTTCTTTTCCTTGTTTTGCTCTAGTTTCCATATATGAGGAAAAATATTGGACCCTTGAATTTCTGAGTGTGGCTTATATCACCTAGCTTGATTTTCTCTCCATTTGCATCTGGTAAAAGCCATTATTTCATTCTTCTTTACAGTTGGGTAAAACTCCATTGTGTATGTATGCCACAATTTCTTAATTCATTCTGTTGACAGGCATCTGGGCTGATTCCTGAATTTTGCTATTATGAATTGCTATTGTGACTGGTGTGAGATGAAATCTTAGTATAGTTTTAATTTACACTTTTTCTGATTGCTAGAGATGTTGAACATTTTTTTCATGTATTTGTTGGTCATTTGTGTTTCTTCTATTAAGAATTGTCTGCTTAGTTCTTTTGCCCTTTTATTGATTGGGTTATTTATTTTTTTGGTGTTAAGCTTTTTGAGTTCTTCATATATTTTGGATATTAATCCTCTCTCAGAGGAGCAGCTGACAAAGAATTTTTCCCATTCTTAGGCTCTCTCTTAATGCTCTTGTTTCCTTTGCTGTACAGAAGCTTTCTAATTTGATAGCATTCCTACTCCTTGATTTGTGGTTTTATTTCTTGTTCTTTATAGGTCTTGTTGCAGAAGTCAATGTCTGCACCAATATGTTGGAGTGTTGACTCTGTTTTTTCCTAGCAATTGTAAGATTTCTGCTCTAATTTTTAAGTCTTTGATCCATTTTGATTTGAGAAATAGGGATTTAATTTCATTCTTCTATGTATGGATATCCAGTTTTCCCACCACCATTGTTGAAAAGACTATCTTTTCTCCAAAATATATTTTTGGCACCTTTTTCATGTATCAAATGGCTATAAGTATATGGGTTTATGTCTATGTTTTCCATTTTGTTCCATTGATTGTCCTCTATATTTTGATGCCAATAACATGATGTTTTTGTTACTATGGCTCTGTAGTATATTTAGATATCAGGCATTGTGATACTTCCTGTATTGCTCTTCTTGCTCAGAATTATTTTGGCTATTGGCGTTTTGATTGAGATTGCATTGAATCTGTATATTGTTTTTGGTAGTAGACCTATTTTGACAGTATTAATTCTGCCTATTGAAGAACATGGAAAGTCTTTCCATCTACTAAGGTCTTCTTCAATTTCTTTATTCAGTGTTCTTTTTATTGTAGATATCTTTCACCTCTTTGGTTAGATAAATTTTAGATAAATTCCCAGTTTTTTTTTTTTTTGGCAGTTGTTGTGAAAGAATTTTTTTTTCTGCTGATTTTGTTCTCAGCAGAATTGCTGTTACAGTATCCAAAAGCTATTTATTTATGTGTTGATTTTGGGTCCTGCTACTTTGATAAATTTGATTTGAGAAATAGAGATTTTTTTTATCAACTATAGAAGTCTTCTGTTGGAGTTTTTTAGTCTTCTAGGTATAGGATCAGGCCATCAGCAGAGATCATTTGACTTCATTTTATGTTTATATTCATTTAATTTTCTTCTCTTGCCTGATTGGTCTGGCTAGAATTTAAGAACTATATTGGATAGAAGTGTTGGCGGTGGACATTCTTGTCTTGTTCCTGATTTTAGAAGAAATGCTTTCAGTTTTTCTCTGTTCAGTACAATGTTGGCTTTGGGTTTGTCATATAGAGCCTTTATAATGTTGAGGTAAGTTTGGTCTATACCTAGTTACTCCAGCATGTTTAGCATGAATGGATGTTGCATTTTATCAAAGGTCTTTTCTACATCTAATAAGATGATCATGACTCTTGTTCTTAATTCTATTTAAATTTATTTGAATTCTATTTATTGATTTGCATATGTTGAACCACCTTTACCTCCCTGGGATGAAGCCCTCTTGATCATGGTGTATTATCTTCTGGATGTGTTTTTGAATATGGTTTGCTAATGTGTTATTAAGGATTTTTGCATCTATGTTCATTGGGGATATTGTTCTGTAGTTTTCTTTCCTTGGTGTGTTGTCTAGTTTTCGTATCAGGGTTATACTGGCTTCATAGAATGTATTTGGGAGTATTACTTCCCTTTCCATTTTGTAGAATAATTTGAGAAAGATTGGTATTAATTATCCCTTAAAGGTCTGGTAGAACTCAGCTGAGAATCCATCTGGTCCTGAGCTTTTCTTTGTTGGAAGGTATTTAATTGCTATTTCAATTCCACTACTTGCTATTGATCTGTTTAGGTTTCCTGGTTCAATTTGGGCAGGTCATATGTATCTAGAAATTTGTCAGTGTCTCTAGATTTTGCAGTTGATTGGAATACAAATTTTCAAAATAGTTTCTAATAAGTGTCTGTGGTGATATCTCCTTTTTCATCTCTAGTTTTATTAATTTGGGCCTTCTCTCTTTTTCTTCTGGTTATTTTGGCTAGGAGTGTATCAGTTTTGTTTATCTTTCAAAGAACTCTTTGTTTCATTGATCCTTTGTATTACTTTTTATTCTCAATTTCATTGAGTTTGATTCTGTTCTTAACAATTTCCTTCCTTCTACTGGTTTTGGAATTGATTTGTTATTCTTTGTCCAGAGTCATGGAGATACATCATTAGGTTGTTTGATTTTCTCATGCAAGGACTCATATCTATAAACTACCTTCATGGTACAACCACCTTCGTGGTATCATAGAGGTTCTGGAATGTTTTACCACTACTCTCCTTTAGTTCTAAAAATTTCTAAAATTTTCCCCTGATTTCTTCTATCACCCATTCATCATTCAATAGTGTATTATTCAATCTCTATGTATTTATATAGTTTCTGTAGGGTTTTTTTTTTCTGTGTGTGTGTTGATTTCTAGCTTCATTCCATTATAATTAGATAAGATGCAAGGATTTATGTCATTTTTTTGGTTGTTGTTGCTAAGAGTTGCTTCATGGCCTAAAATATGTCTATTTTGGAGAAGGTTCCATGAGAAAAAAGTGTATTTGGCTTTTGTTGTTTGAAATATTCTATAATATTAAATCCATTTTATTTATAATGTTTTTAGGACTGAATTGTTTTTACTGTATTTATGTCTTGATGACCTATCCACTGGTGAGAGAGGAGTGTTGAAATCAACCAGTATTATTGCAGAGGGGCGTCTATCTGAATCTTTGAGTAGTGTCTGTTTTATGTGCATCAACATTCATGACATCAATATTTACTATTAATATATCTTCTTGTTGGATTGTTACCTTTAGTATTATGAAATGACCTTTGTCTTTTATGATTAATTTTGGCTTGAAGTCATTCTGCTTTGTTGGATATGAGAGTAATTATTCCTGCTTGTTTTGGGGTACCATGTGTATGGTCTATTAATTTTGATCCTTTCACTTTCAGCCTGTAACTGTCTCTGCCTGTAAGGTAGATCTCATGCAAAAAATATTTCATTCATTTTGCTAGCCTATGTCTTTTTTTTGGAGGAGGAGGAACTCAGGGATTCCTCAGGGAGATTGAACTCAGGGGCACTTGACCACTGAGCCACATCCTCAGCCCTATTTTGTGTTTTATGTAGAGACAGGGTCTCACTGAGTTGCTTGGTGCCTCACTGTTGCTGAGGCCAGCTTTGTGCCTATGTCTTTTAATTGGAGAGTTGAAACCATTTATATTCAATGTTAATATATAGAGAGATTTATTAATTCTTGTCATTTTGAATAGTTTCTAATGATTACTTTTATCCCATTTCTCATTTTCTTAGCTACTCTTCAAATGAGAATTATTCATTTATGAGTTCTGGGGTTTTCTTTTGATTTCTTGTGTGTGGAATATTTTAAAAAATATTTTCCTAGCTTAGTAATCATGAATTCTTAATAGTTTCTGCTAATCTTGGAAGTTTTTATTTCTCCTTCAATTCTGGTGAATATCTTTGCTGCATGTTATAATATTTGTTGCATTATTTTCTCTTACTTCTTGCAAGACATCATTCTAAGCCCTCTTGAATTTTAGAATTTGTATTGTGAAATTGGAAGTAATAATTCTGATTGGTTTTTCTCTAAATTTGATCTGAAATTTTTCTCTTGAGGCTTTATTTAAACATCTATCCTCGTTTTGTATATTAGACATCTTAATTATAATGTGTTATGGAGAGTTATTTATTTTGTTTTTGTCTTGTCTATTTGGGGTTTTGAATGCCTGGATATTCATCTCATTCTCAAGGTTTTGTTATTATTTCCATGAAGAAGTTATCCATGCCATTAGCATGTATCTCACAACCCTCTTCAATTTTAGTTATCCTTAAATTTGGTCTCTTAATGTTGTCTTAGAATTCTTATATATTCTATTCTTGGTCACTTATTTTCTTTTCTTCAATACTGTCAGAATGTTCAAAGTCAGCCACTTTGTCTTTTAGCTCTGAGATTTGCGCTGGGCATGGTCTACTAAATTAGACCTTCAATTGAATAGTTTATTTTATTTATTATGTCTTTTATATCCAAGATTTCTGTTTGGTTCTTTTTCAATATGTTTATATCCTTATTGAATTTCTTATTCACATTGCTTACTTTCTTAATTCATTCAGTTGTTTTTCTGTGTTCTCTTAGAATTAATTGATTATCTTTATAATGGTTCTTTTGAATCCTTACCTGGTAGTTCAATCATTTCAATACATCTGGAGTCAGTTACTGGTGAATTATGAACTTTAGGAGGTGTCATGTTACCTTTTTTTCTTTTTAATCTTTATTGTATTTCTTTGTTGGATTTTATACATCTGTTGAGATGAATTTCTCTTTCACTCTTATTGTGGGCCTTTTTAGGGCACAGTTTTCTTTTTCCAAAGTGTTTTTGGATATCAGATTATTGTGGATTTTTCAATATATTTCCAAGTGGGTTTTATAGTATAGTTTACCTGATAGTTCTTTGGTGATGCTTTGTGTATTTTGATGCAATATATATTGTGCCAAAGCTTGAGGATGCCACTTTTCTTATAGGTCTCAAATGAGTGGGGTCCTCCTTGTAAATCTGACAATTCTATTGTATACACCATGGCATATGGAATCCATTCTCTGTGATTGATTGTCACTTAACTCTGTGCATTCTAATGGGGTGTAGGAGTGATCTAGACCAAGGCTCCTAGTGGGTGTAGTGTCCACAGCCTTTGTGTTAATTCTCTCATTTTTTATTGTAGAAATGAATGTCCATGAGTGAGACCTGAAGGGACCCCCCCCACCAAGTCATTCCTACTTGGGGCCTGGTCCACCATTTAGGGTTTTTTTGGTCTCTTTTAATCATTGTATTAAAATATCATTGAAGATTGAGCATGGTTAATTTGTATGTGAAACAAGATGCACTGTCTCCTGGCTAGTTTCAACTCAGAAGCAGTGTTTCTGCCCTGTGTATTTGTGGTATCTCAGTACCTCAAATAAAATGGGGAAACAAACCATAGCAATAAAAAAAGAAAATAATATACAGCATTAAGATAAATACCTAGTGCCTACTTTGACATCTACAACACAATACTAATTATCTCAAAAACAGGAATGTTGGATCAGCAATTGCCAAAAGCAAAAACAGTTAATATCCATGAACTAGATCTGGCATTAAATAAACAACGGGTGTCTCCTATGCCATCCATAGCACTAATAAGTGCAACAACATTGTAATGGATAATTTGAATTATCAAGTTGAATGGATTAAGAGAAGTCAATGATTAAGAGGTTTCTGGGAGTGTCAAATGAGTGTGTGTCTAGGAATGATTGGCATATGGATAGCCAACTGAAGTGGAGACTCTCTCTAAGTGTGGGCAGCACTGCCCAATAGGATGATGGCTTGAATGGAATAAAAGTTGGAAGAACAAGGAAGCAGTAGCAGATGCAAGCTAAATTGTTCTTGAATGGGTTCTTGATTGCTGCTGTGATCATCTCTGAATATTGAATTCTTGCTTCTTCACTCTTCCAAAGCAGCCTCTGCCAGTGATTTTCCAGAGTTTCCAGAAGCCTTCAGTCTAAGACTAGGGTAGCACTGTTGATCCCTCTTGATCTGGAAATTCAGCCTCTTGGACTATGCAGGTATTGATTCTTCCAGCTCTCCAACATGTAGACAGCCATTGTGGACTATCCAGTTTATGATTGCATAAGCCAACCTAATAAATCTCCCCTTTAAAAAATTATTTTTTGTAGTTTTAGATGGACAGAATGCCTTTATTTTATTTATTTTTTATTTGGTGCTAAGGTTCAAACCCAGTGCCTTGCACATGCTGGGCAAGCACTCTGCCACTGGGCTACAACCCAGTCCTAAATCCCCTTTTTATAATTATACTTCCTGTTGATTCTGTTCCTCTAGAGAACCCTGACTAATATAAACATGAATGGTGGGGATAGTAGTTATAGAAATCAAAAGTTCTAAAAGATGATAAAATTACTGTTCATAAGAGAAACGAAAATGTGACATGAACTTAAAAGAAAGCTTAGAGTTCTTTTTCCAGCTGGAAACATGGTGGATCCTGAAGGGAAGCAAAAGAAGTTTCCTGCTGTGCCAGAAACCTTTAAGAAAAAGTGAAGGTAAAGCACCTGAGAAAGAAGTCTGCCCAAAAGATGCTTCGAAAGGCAAGGAGGAAGCTTATCTATGAAAAAGCCAAGAATTACCACAAGGAATATAGACAGATGTACAGCATGGATATTTGAGTGGCTGGATGGCAAGAAAAGCTGGCAACTTCTATATACCTGTAGAACTCAAATTGGCATTTGTCATCAGGATTAGAGGTATCAGTGGTGTGAACCCCAAGGTTCATAAGGTGTTTGTTCCAACTTTTTCACCTTTGCTAGATCTTCAATGACACCTTTGTTAAAGTCAACAAGACTTCAATTAACAAGCTGAGGATTGTGGAACCATATATTGCAGGGGGGTACCCAAACCTGAAGTCAGTGAATGAAAAAAATCTACAAGCATAGATATGGCAAAATCAATAAGAAACAAATTGCCTTGACAGATAATGCTTTGATTGCTCTATCTCTTGGTAAATATGGCATCGTGTGCATGGAGGATCTGATTCATGAGATCTACACTGTTAGAAAACATTTTACAGAAGCAAATAACTTCCTGTGGCCCTTCAAATTATCTTCTCCAACATGTGAAATGAAGAAAAAGACCACCCATCTTATAGAAGGTGGAGATGCTGGCAACAGGGAAGACCAGATCAACAGGCTTATTAGAAGATGAAACTAAGGTATCTACCATGGTATTTTTCTAATCTGGTCAGTTAATAAAACAGTACCTGCTCTCAACACAAAACAAAACAAAACTTAGGATATTCACAATGTCAACAGAGAAAAGGCAGAAGATATATGGCAAGTGATGTCTATATAAAGAAGGAGGAGAAAAAATAAATTAAAAAACCATGTAAGTAAAAGGAGAAAGAAAGAAAAATAGAACTTGGCTACTAGCAAGAGAAAAACGAGACAATGAGAAACTAAAACAAAACAAAACAAAAGTAAACAAAAACCTCCAACTTTCAGAAAACAAGACAAAGAAAAATAATAACCATAAAAAATGCTAAAAATGAGAAAAAACTGAAATATGTGTGTGTATATATGTGTGTGTATATACATACACATATATGTACATATATATACACACACATATATACATAAATATATATATGTTCATTCACCATTCAGCACAGCAAGAACACTAAAATAAATTTAAAAATAAATGAAGAGGAAAAAAGATTCTTAATGAAAAATGAAAGAATTGTCTCCACCATGGTGGTCAGAAATGTCAGTGAAGATGAATGATCACTACCAATACCCAACTGTTTTCCTGGGCTTGCTGAAGAAGTAATAATCCTGCTGCTTGATTCCTGAGCCACAGAATAACTGAAAATGCAGCCTTCCTCTAATATGCCATCTTGAATTGCCTATACTATATTAGAAAGTTCTCCAGAAATGTGCAGGCATCCCGTTTTGTTTTTCTTGCTTTAAATGGAGAATGCCCTTTTAAAAAATTGTTTTTATTAATTATATATAACATTATATATTTTGTTAATTATATTTATTTGTTTTGTTATTGTTATAATTATATGTTTTGTTAATTATATATAACAATAACAAAATATATTTTAACATATTATACATATATGGAATATAACTTATAACATCATTTTGCTGGTTGTATATGGTTATGTAATTATATATGCACATAGGAAAGTAATGTCCTATTCATTCTACTATCTTTTTAAAATTATTATTATTTCATTTATTTTTTAAACAGCAGAATGCATTTCAATTCACAGTTCACATATAAATCACAATTTTTCATTTCTTTGGTTGTATACAAGATAAAGTCACACCATTTTTGTCTTCATATATGTTCATATATACGTATGTGTATATGTATCTATATGTAATGAAGTCCATCTCCTTCCACCATCTTTCTTACCCCCATGTTCCCCCTTCCCCTTCCTCCCTTTTGCCAAAGTTTCTCCATATTTTCCATGCTCCCCACCCCTGCCTCCATTGTGGATCAGCATCCACTAATCAGAGAAAACATTTGGCCTTTGATTTTTTGGGATTGGTGTATTTAACTTAGCATGATGTTCTCCTACTCCATCCATTTACCTGCATATGCCATGATTTTATTCACTTTCAATGCTAGTAATATTCCACTGTGTATGTATACCACAGTTTCTTTCTTTTTTTATAAATTAATTTATTTAAATGCATTTCAAGTCATAGTACATATATAGAGCTCAATGTTTCCATTTCTTTGGTTGCAAACCAGATAGAGTCACACCATTTGTGTCTTCATTCATGCACCTACGATAGTGATGACCATCTCATTCAACCATCTTTACTACATCCCTTCCCTTTTCCCTCTCCCCTCCTCCCCCCTGCCCCATCCAGAGTTCCTCCATTTCTCCTATGTTCCCCATTCCCACCCCCCTTATGTATCAGCATCCACTAATCAGAGAGAACATTCGGCATTTGGTTTTTTGGGATTGACTTACTTCACTTAGCATAATGTTCTCCAATTCCATCCATTTACCTGCAAATGCCATAATTATATTCTCTTTTATTGCTGAATA
>CM053399.1:142239855-142345987 GCA_028644305.1 Xerus rutilus
AGTTTTGATTTGCATTTCTCTAATGGCTAGAGATGTTGAACACTTCTTCATATATTTGTTTATTGATTGTATATCTTCTGAGAGGTTTCTATTCAGCTCCTTAGCCCATTTATTGATTGGGTTGTTTGTTCTTTTGGTGTTAAGTTTTTTGAGTTCTTTATATATCCTAGAGATCAGTGCTCTATCTGATGTGTGTGTAGCAAAAATTTGCTCCCAGAATGTAGGCTCTCTGTTCACCTCATTGATAGTTTCTTTTGCTGAGAAAAAGCTTTTCATTTTGAATCCATCCCATTTTTTGATTCTTGCTTTTATTTCTTGTGCTTTTGGAGTCTTGTTAAGGAATTTGGGGCCTAATCCAACGTGATGAAGATTTGGACCTACTTTCTCCTCAGTTAGATGCAGTATCTCTGGTCTAATTCCTAGGTCTTTGATCCACTTTGAGTTGAGTTTTGTGCATGGTGAGAGATAGGGGTTTAGTTTCATTTTATTACATATGGATTTCCAGTTTTCCCAGCACCATTTGTTGAAAAGGCTATCTTTTCTCCAATGTATGTTTTTGGCACTTTGTCTAGTGTGAGATATTTATGTGGGTTAGTCTCTGTGTCTTCTATTCTGTTACATTGGTCTACATGTCTATTTTGGTGCCAGTACCATGCCGTTTTGTTACTATAGCTTTGTAGTATAATTTAAGGTCTGGTATTGTGATGCCTCCTGCTTCACTTGTCTTGCTCAGGATTGCTTTGGCTATTCTGCGTCTCTTATTGTTCCATCATTCTACTATGTTAACTATTTCCATTCCTCCTCCCTTTCCTTTATTCCCAAATGTCTAATCCAAAGTACTTCTGTTCTTCCCTAATCTCCCATGCCCTATTATAAGTTAGCATTTTGCATATCAGAGAGAAAATCTGACCATTAGTTTTTTGGGGTTGGCTTATTTTACTTACCATGATATTCTCCAGTTCCATCCATTTACCAGAAAATGCCATCATATTTTTTTTTACTTTATGGCTGAATTGTATTCCATTGTGTATATATGCTACATTTTCTTTATTCATTCGTTGAAGGGCACTTAAAATGTTTCCATAGGTTAGCTATTGTGAACTGAGCTGCTATAAACATTAATGTGGCTGCATCATTTTAATATGCTGATTTTAAGTCTTTTGGGTATAAACCGAGGAGTAGGATAACTGGGTCAAATGGTGGTTCCATTCTGAGTTTTCTGAGGAATCTCCTTTATGCTTTCCACAGTGGTTGCACCAGTTTTCAGTCCCACCAGCAATGTATGAGTGTAACTTTTTCTCCACACCATAGCCAACATTTATAGTTACATATATATATATTTTTGGTACTAGGGCTTGACTCAGGGGCACTCAACAACTGAATCACATTCCCAGGCTATTTTGTATTTTATTTAGAGATAGGGTCTCACTGAGTTTCTTAGTGCCTTGCTTTTGCTGAGGCTGGCTTTGAACTTGCACTCCTCCTGCCTCAGCCTCTTGAGCCTCTGAGATTATAGCCCTGTGCTAACATGCCCAGCTGTCACCTGTATTCTTGATTGTTGCCATTCTGAGTTGAGTGAGATGAAATCTCAGTGTTGCTTTAATTTGCATTTTTCTAATTGCTAGAGATGTTAAACATGTTTTCATATATTTGTTGACAATTTGTATTTCTTCTGTAAAGTGCCTATATAGTTTTTATGCCCATTTATTGATTGGGTTATTTGGTTTTTTTTGGTGTTAAGTTTTTTTGAGTTCTTAATACATCCTGGAGATTAATGCTTTATCTGAGGTACAGGTAGCAAAGATTTTCTCCCACTTTGTAGGCCCTCTCTTAATATTGTGTATTGTTTCTTTTGCTGGGAAAAGTTTTTAGTTTGATTTCATCCCATGTGTTGATTCTTGATTTTACTTCTTACTCTTTAGGAGTTTTGTTAAAGAAGTCAGTTCATAAGCCAATATGATGTAGTAGATTTGTACCTACTTTTTCTTCTATTAGGTGCAGAGTCTCTGGTCTAATACCTAAGTCCTTGATCCACTTTTTTTTAAAAATTTTATTTATTTATTTATTCTACTTAGGTATACATGATAGTGGAATGCATTTTGAGTCATTGTACACAGATGGAGCACAACTTTTTATTTCTCTGGTTGTATGTGATGTAAAATCACAACATACATTCAGTCATACATATAGTTAGGGCTATGATGTCCATCATATTCCACCATCTTTACTGTCCCCATGCCCTCTCCCCCTTCCTCCCACTTTCACCAAAGTTCTTCCATTATTCCTGTGTCCTCCTCCCCATTATGAATCATCATCCAGTTATCAAAGAGAACATTCAGTATTTGGTTTTCTGAGATTGGTTTACTTCACTTAGCATGATATTATCCAACTTCATCCATTTACCTGCAAATGCCATAATTTTATTCTCTTTTATTGCTGAGTAATATTCCATTGTGTATATATACCATGGGTTCTTTATTCATTCATCTATCGAAGGGCATCTAGGTTGGTTCCATAGTTTAGCTATTGTGAATTGAGCTGCTATAAACATTTAAGTGGCTGTGTTGCTATAGTTTGCTGTTTTTAGGACTTCTGGGTATAGACCAAGGAGTGGGATAGCTGGGTCAAATGGTAGTTCCATTCCAAGTTTTCTAAGGAATCTCTATACTGCTTTCCAGATTGGTTGTACCAATTTGCAGTCCCACCAGCAATGTATGAGTGTGCCTTTCCCCCACAACCTCACCAATACTTATTGTTATTTGTATTCTTGATAATTGCCATTCTGACTGGTGTGAGATGAAATCATAGGGTAGTTTTGATTTGTGCATTTTTCTAATGTCTAGAGATGTTGAACTTTTCTACATATGTCTGTTGATCAATTTTATATCTTCTTCTGAGAAGTTTATGTTCAGCTCCTTGGCCCATTTATTGATTGGGTTATTTTTATTTTTATTTTTGGTGTTAAGTTTTTTGAGTTCTTTATATATCCTTGAGATTATTGCTCTATCAGATGTGCATGTGGCAAAGATTTGTTCCCAGAATGTCAGCTCTCTGTTCACTTCATTGATGGTTTCTTTTGTTGAGAAGCTTTTTAGTTTGAATCCATCCCATTTATTGATTCTTGATTTTATTTCTTGCACTATAGGAGTCTTGTTAAAGAATTAAGGTCCTAGTCCAACATGACAAAGATTTGGGCCCATTTTTTCTTTTTAAGTGTTGGATCTATGGCCTAATTCTCAGGTCCTTGATCCACTTTGAGTTGAATTTTGTGCATAGTGAGAGATAGGAGTTTAGTTTTATTTTGTTGCATATAGATTTCCAGTTTTCCCAGCACCATTTATTGAAGAGGCTTTTCTCCAGTGTGAGTGTTTGGCTCCTTTGTCTAGTGTAAGATAACTGTATTTAAGTGAATTTGTCTCTGTGTCTTCTATTCTGTACCATTGGTCTACATGTCTATTTTGGTGCCAGTACCATGCCATTTTTGTTACTATAGCTTTGTAGTATAATTTAAGGTCTGGTATTGTGATGCCTCCTACTTCACTCTTCTTTCTCAGGATTGCATTGGTTATTCTGGGTCTCTTATTCTTCCAAATGAATTTTGTGATTGCCTTTTCTATTTCTATAAGGAATGATGTTGGGATTTTAATTGGAATTGCATTGAATCTATATAGCACTTTGGGTAGTATGGCCCTTTTGACAATATTGATTCTGCCTATCCAGGAGCATGGAAGATTTTTTCATCTTCTGAAGTCTTCTTCAATTTCTATCTTCAGTGTCTTGTAGTTTGCATTGTAGAGGTCTTTCACCTCTTTTGTTAAATTGATTCCCAAGTATTTAATTTTTTTATTTGAGGCTATTATGAATGGGGTAGTTTTCCTAATTTCTCTTTCAGAGGGTTTATCACTGATGTGTAGAAATGCAACTGATTTATGGGTGTTGATTTTATATACTGCTACTTTACTGAATTTACTTGTTAATTCTAGAAATTTTTTGGTAGAATTTTTTGGATCCTCTAAGTATAGAATCATGTCATCCGCAAATAATGATAGTTTGAGTTCTTTTCCTATTCATATCCCTTTAATTTCTTTCATCTGTCTAATTGCTCTGGCTAGTGTTTCAAGGACTGTGTTGAATAGCAATGGTGAAAGAGGGCATCCCAGTCTTGTTCCTGTTTGTAGAAGGAATGATTCCAATTTTTCTCCATTTAGGATGATGTTGGCCTTGGGTTTAGCATCGATAGCTTTTACAAACTTGAGGTATGTTCCTACTATCCAAAGTTTTTCTAGTGTTTTGAACATAAAAGGGTGCTGTATTTTGTCAAATGCTTTCTCTGAATTGATTGATAAAATCATGACTCTTATCTTTAAGTCTATTGATGTGATAGATTATGTTATTTGATTTCCATATGTTGAACCAAACTTGCATCCCGAGAATGAACCCCATTTGATCATGGTGCACTGTTTTTTTGATATGTTTTTGTATGCAATTTGCCAAAATTTTATTGAGAATTTTTGCATCTACATTCATCAGGGACATTGGTCTGAAGTTTTCTTTCTTTGGTGTGTCTGTGTCTGGTTTTAGAATCAGGGGGATACTTACCTCATAGAATGAGTTTGGAAGGGTTCCTTCCTTTTATATTTCATGAAATAGTTTGAGGAGAATTGGTATTAGTTCTTCTTTGAAGGTCTTGTAGATCTCAGCTGAGAATCCATCTGGACCTGGGCTTTTCTTGGTTGGCAGGCTCTTGATGGCATCTTCTATTTCCTTGCTTGAAATTGATCTGTTTAAGTTGTGTATGTCCTCTTGGTTCAGTTTGGGTAGGTCATATGCCTCTAGAAATTTATTGGTGCCTTCAGGGTTTTCTAGTTTACTGGAGTATAAATTTTCAAAATAGTTTCTAATTATCCTCTGTATTTCAGTAGTCATGATATTTCCTTTTTCATCATGAATTTTAGTAATTTGGGTTTTCTCCCTCCTTCTTTTTGTTAGGGTGGCTAAGGGTTTGTCAATTTTGTTTATTTTTTGAAAGAACCAGCTTTCTGTTTTATCAATTTTTTGAATTGTTTCTTTTGTTTCAATTTCATTGATTTCAGTCCCAATTTTGATTTTTTCTTGTCTTCTACTTCTTTTGGTGTTGATTTGTTCTTCCTTTTCTAAGGCTTTGTGATGAAGAGTCAATTCATTTATTTGTTGACTTTTACTTCTTCTAATAAATGAGCTTAGTACAATGAACTTTCCTCTTAGCACTGCCTTCATGGTATCACAGAGATTTTGATATGTTGTATCGGAGTTTTTATTTGCCTCTAAGAATTTTTTTTTATCTCTTCCCTGATGTCTTCTGTTATCCATGCATCAGTCAATGGCATATTATTTAGTTTTCAGGTGTTGGATTAGTTTCTGTTTTTTAATCTGTCATTGCTTTCTAACATTATTCCATTGTGGTCAGATAGGATGCAGGGTAGTATCTCTATTTTTTTGTATTTGTTAAGACTGGCTTTGTGACATAACATATGATCTATTTTGGAAAAAGACCCATGTGCTGCTGAGAAAAAAGTGTATTCACTCATTGATGGAATGAACACTATGTATGTCTGTTAAGTCTAAATTATTGATAGTTTCATGGAGACCTATGGTTTCTTTATTAAGATTTTGTTTGGAAGATCTATCCAATGGTGAAACAGCTGTGTTAAAATCTCCAAGTGTTATTGTGTTGTGGTCTATTTGATTCTTGTATTTGAGGAGGATTTGTTTGATATACATAGAAGCCCCATTATTTGGAGCATAGATATTTATGATTGTTATGTCTTGTTGATGTATGATTCCATTAAGAAGTATGAATGACCTTCTTTATCTCTTTTCACCATCTTTGTTTTGACATCCACTTTATTTGATATGAGGATAGAAACTCCTGCTTGTTTGTGGGGTCCATGTGAGTGATATGTTTATTCTCACCCTTTCACTTTCAGTCTGTGGCTGTTTTTTCCTGTGAGATGAGTCTCTTGAAGACAGCATATTGTTGGGTCTTTTTTTTTTTTTTTTTTTTAATCCAGTCTGTCAGTCTATGTCTTTTAATTGGTGCATTTAAACCATTTACATTCAGGGTATTACTGAAATATGATTTGTAATCCCAGTCATTTGGTTTGTTTTTACCTTGATATGTTTTCTCTTTTGAATGGTCTTTCCTTTAGTGTAGTTCCTCTCTTTGTATATTTTCTTTGTTGGTTACCGTTTCCTCCTCATGTAATATTTTCCCAAGAATGCTGTATAGTGCAGGCTTTCTTGCTGTAAATTCTTTTACTTTTTGTTTATCATGGAAGGTTTTTATTTCATCATCAAATCTGTAGGTCAATGTTGCTGGATATAGGATTCTTGGTTGGCATCCATTTTCTTTCAGAGCTTGGAATACGTTGTTCCGTGATCTCCTGGCTTTTAGGGTCTGGGTTGAAAAATCTGCTGAGGTTCGAATTGGTCTTCCCTTATATATAATCTGGTTCCTCTCTCTTGCAGCCTTTAAAATTCTGTTCTTATTCTGTATGCTGGGCATTTTCATTATAATGTGCCTCAGTGTAGATCTGTTGAAATTTTGTACATTTGGTGTTCTGTAAGCCTCTTGTATTTCATTTTCCAGTTCTTTTTTCATATTTGGGAAATTTTCTGATATTATTTCATTGAAGAGATTGTGCATTCCTTTGGTTTGAAATTCTGTGCCTTCTTCTATCCCAATAAATCTTATATTTGGTCTTTTGATGCTGTCCCATATTTCTTATATATTCTGTTCATGATTTTTATCACCTTCACTGTATGGTCAAGTTTATTTTCAAGATTGTATATCTTGTCTTCATTATCCAAGGTTCTGTTTTCCAGGTGATCTAGTCTGATGGTGTTGCTTTCTATTGAGTATTTTATTTGGTTTATTGTTTCCTTCATTTCAAGAATTTGATTGGTTTTTTTTTCTCGATCTCCAGCTCTTTCTTAATCTTTTGCTACTTGTAATTGCTCTCTTATCTCTTTGTTAGAATGATCAGTCGTTGCCTTTATTTGCTCTCCTATTTCTTTGTTGGATTGATCAATTTTTGCCTGTAATTGCTTACTTATGTCATTCTTTAATTTGCAGATCATCTTAATTATGTACATTCTGAATTCTTTCTCTGGCATTTCATCAAGTGTGTTGTCAATGGATTTTGTTACAGTGATATCAAAGTTTATTTGGGGTACTTTCTTCCCTTGTTTTTCCATGTTGATTTTGTATCTTCCTTTCTTGTAATACCAATCTGAGGTATTGCAGCTTCTATCTTAAAATCTTGTATTGATATTCCAGATTACCTGTGTCTCACCTTGGAGCTACTTCTATGTAGGAGCACTCTCCATACTTTCCAACCCCTCTCTTCCATCCTTCCCCATTCTATGCTAATAGACTGTGCTCTTTCCAAAGAGTACCCCTTTGTTTGTGATCTTTGGACCTGATTGGTCCAAGAGTACATATAAGCTTCTGTAGTTTCTGGAATAAATGGTGTTTTCTGCTCCTAGCCCTGGTGTTCCTGTTTCTGGCTCTGGGTGTCTCTGTGTCTCGTTGGGGCAGAGCAGATTTTTAACTACACCCCAGGGCCTAGGGAATTTGGCTCCACGGATTGCCACCGTCCAGAGAGACTCCATATCATCTTCCCCAGGGACCCTTTTTTCTCTGTCTCTCTGGACCCCAACTCGTTGAGAAGCCACGTGGCCTCCCCCCCTTAATTAAAGTGATACTTCTGTTTCCCTAGTATCCCCAGATGGACACCACTGCCACTAAAGTTGGTGGTGGAGGTAGCAGACGTACCTCTAGAGGGCAGTGGGAGTGGCCTTGGCTGAGGTTCTGTTGCAGACCCTGAGGGCTATTTTGCCCCTTTCTTGCACTCTTGCTAGTGAGCAGGATCTCTGGAACTGAACTGGGGTCGGGCCCAAGTCTTAGGCCGGGTCACAAGTAGGAGAGTCTGTGTGCGACCCTTACCGTGGATGTGAGCTCCCCTGGGGCTGGAAGCTAGCAGGCTCTGATCTGCCTTCATCTGGGCACCCCTGGCATTACCTGAGGACAGTTTTAGGCCCTCTATCTTGCCTGTCCACAGGAACTCTGGAGTGGAACTGAGGTGGGCCCAGGCCTCACTTGTTTGGGGCCTCTTCATGCTGGGATCTCTGCGGGTGACTCTTACTCTGAGTGTGGTCCCCCCTGTGGCTAGCAGCTAGCAGTCTCTGGTCTCCCTTTGGCTGGACACCCATGGAGTTTCCTGAGGGCAGTTTTTGGCCCTCTGTGGCTCCTGCCAGTCCACAGGAACTCTAGAGCTGGACTCTCCATTGAATTCTTAATTTGGTTTTTTAATTCTTTCATTCTGAGGATTTCTGTTTAATTTTTTTCAAAATATCTGTTTCCTTTATTGGAGCGATCTTTCACTTCCTGTATTTTCTTTCTGATTTCATACCTACATTGTCCTTTGCCTCACAGTTCAGTTTAACTATGTACATTGTAAGCTCCTTCTCTGACATTCCTTCTACTGTGGGCTCAATGTATTCTGTTATTGGAGCATCTTGTTTGTTTGGGGTGATTTGTTCCCTTATTTTTTCATGTTGTTTGTGTGTCTGCCCAACTAGCAGTATGGATATGAGGCAGTACAGTTTCTATGCTGCAGTCTTATAGAGTCCCTGAAGGATTTCAGTCCCTTACCATTAAGGGTGACATCAATGATAAAAACAACCAAATAAAACAATATACAGCCTTAAGCCAAATCAGCTCCTTCTAAGACATCTACAGTTTTAGCTCAATAAACAGAAATGAATTATTCAGTTATTGTGTTCAATAAAAATAGTAAGTTTGCAAAAGTGTTTACAATTTCAAATGGTGGACAAGGAGAGAACAGAAGTGGTGTAAGTTGTGAGGAAGAAGGAGAGAAGATAGATGTAAAAAAAAGGAAGAGTGAAAGAGGGAACCATAGAAGTTGTCTGTTAGCAGGAGAAAAACGACAATGAGAATCAAGGGAAACAGATGAGAGAAAACATGTATTAAGTAAAAATTAAAAATAGATAGAAAAAATAAAAATCAAATAATACAGAATTGAAATATACTAATCAGACATCACAGTCCTCAATAAACTGATCCATGAAGAATAACTGTGTTCAAAATGGCAGCAATGTGAAAGAGAGAGAAAAAAAAAACCATCTTGATGAAAAGTTGAAGAATTGGTGATGAAAAGAGTTTTAGCTTCCCTTCTCTGCAGTGTTAGATCTGGTGTGTGATGCTTGCTCCATCCTCAGGGTGTGGTTGCTAGGGTAAGAGGGTTAAACACGGCTGTGGAACTCCTGGAGGCAGGGTTTAGGCTTAGGTGGTTCTACAGGCTCTTTGCTGAATGCCAATTGGATTGGAGATTTTAAATGAGCATACCTCCCAGGCCCAGCAATTGCCAGTCCATGCTGGAAGACTGCACCCCAGGAATCTCCTTTGGTTTCACTCATGTGTAGGAACCAATTCTTAACCTACCACATTACCTACAGACCACATGTTTTTCTGGTTTCTTTCTTTTTAAAAAAAAAAAAAATTATTGATTTTACAGTAGAATGCATTTTGACATATAGAACATAAATGCAGCACAAATTCTCTTTCCTCTGGCTGTAAATGGTTCAGAGTCACTCCACTAGTGTAATCATACATGTATATAGGGTAATAATATGTCTCATTTTACTGTCCCTCCTATCCCCACAATCCCACTACTCCCTTGACTCCTCTCCACACAAACCCAAGTTTCTTCATTCTTCCCTATCTGCCTGCTGCACTATGGATCAGCATCTGCTTATCAGAGAACACATTCGGCTTTTGGTTTTTTGGGATTGGTTTATTTCACTTAGCATGAAATTCTCTAGTTCCATCCATTTACCTGCAAATGCCATAATTTCATTCTTCTTTAAGGATAAGTAATATTCTATTATGTATATGTACCACATTTTCTTTATCCATTTCTCTGTTGAAGGGCATCTAGTTGGTTCCATAGTTGAGCTATTGTGAATTGAGCTTCTTATAAACATTGATGTAGTTGTGTCACTGTAGTATGCTGATTTTAAGTCCTTTGTTTATAAACCAAGGAGTAGGAGAGCTGGGTCAAATAGTGGATCCACTCCAAGTTTTCTGAGGTATCTCCATTCTGCTTTCCATAGTGGTTGGACCAGTTTGTAGTCCCACCAGCAATGTACCAACACTTTTTATTACTTGTATTGTTGATAAATTGGCATTCTGTGTGGAGATGAAATCTTAGAGTAGTAGTTTTGATTTACAGTTCTCTAATTACGAAAGATGATGAACATTTTTTTCATATGTTTGTTGATTGATGGTATTTCTTCTTCTGTAAAGTGTTCAGTTCCTTAGCTGACTTATTGATTGAGTTATTTGTTTATGGTGTTAAGTTTTTTGATTTTTTTTATATATCCTTGAGATTAGTACTCTGAAGTGTGTGTGGTGAAGATTTTTTCCCATTCTGTAGGCTCTCTCATCACATTATTGATTGTTTCCTTTGCTGAGAAGAAGCTTTTTAGTTTTAATCCATCTTGTTTATTGAATCTTGATTTTAAGCTTTAGGAGTCTTGTTCAGGAAGTGAAGTCCTAGGCCAACATGATGAAGATTTGGGCCTACTTTCTCTTCTATTAGGCACAGGGTCTCTGTTCTAGTGTCTAAGTCTTTGATTCACTTTGAGTTGATTCAGTCTCCAAACTTAATCTCTTCAGTCCCTGCTTTTTCAAATTCCTGCTCAGGCCCTTCTCTCCTGGCTGGTCCTGCAAGCAGCTGGAGTGAAAGAAAAGGAGGAAGTCGGATGAGTTTCCTTAACCAGTATTCTCCTGTATATGCCTCTCCCCATGCTTGATTTTTTTTTTTTCTGGTTACTTAGAAATACTCTCTGTCACACAGCATGGTTTTGCCTTGTTTGTTTCAGGCCAGACTCAGGTCTGCCAGAAACTGGCTCCCTTGGCTGTTGGCCTGTGGTGGCTGCAAAATGATTCCTTCCTCTGTCTTCTGCACACTGCCAGGAGAGATGCGGTTTCTTTCCTGTACAAGGATATTGTGCAGTGTAACTTACAGTTTATTTGGGCAGTGTCTTTGATTTTTAAACTCTCCATCCTTGGATATGTCTCAGTCCTTCCAAAAATTAGGGTTCCTTTAATTCCCTTATCACTTTACTGTGTTGGTGGAAAGGCTGTTCTGGCTTGTTCCTCCTGCCACTGCCACTGTTGTGGTGCTGGGAATTTCTTCCTTATTATATTTGATCTCCAGAGTCCTTAATCTGTTTTGGCTGTCCAGTATTAAGTTCCAGTAAAGTCCCTGCTAAGTTTTGTTTGTTCACCCACTTTGCTGGAAAGCTGCCTGTCTGCTTTTCTTAGTTTTGTGCCAGGTAGTAGCCAGGGAAGTGACTTCTCTATTCCACCATCTTCCTCTGTCTTGAGAATGCCTTTTTTAAAAAGTTTATTTTTGTTATTTATTTATTTTTATTGGTGAATTGTAATTATACATAATATTGGGATTCATTATACCATATTAATACATGCACATATCATAATTTGATCCATTTTATTTTCCAGCACTTTCCCTTTTCCTCTCTCCTCCCTGCCTAAATCTGCTTGGTGTACTCTACTGATCCCCCTTCTGGTATAGCTATATACTAAATTGCTATCACCAATGAATTGAAATGTTTATTTTCTCTTATACTAAATATCCATATATATGCAGTCATTTCCTGATTGTGTTCATTCTTTTTTAAAGTAAAAATTAATTAGCACATTATAATTGTATACATATTTAACAATAAAGGCATTGTACATATATATAGGAATCATTATGGCATATCCATACATGTACATAGCATATTTTGATAGATTTCATTCCCCAGCACTTCCTCATGTCCTTTGGGGAATGCCTTTTATCCTTTATTGTTAAATATAAGGCTTGAAATAGGTTCTTGGTAGATTCTCCCCAATAAACTACAGAATTTTTTCCCAAGTTTATGAATATTTGAAGAAAAAAGTGTAGGAACTGAATTTTTGTGAACAACAAGAAAAATATTAAAAAATAGAAACTGACACTTCTGCTTATGACTGCAAACTGTTTATGAGGAAATAGGGTTCAGTGGGAAAAAAGAACAGATACTTTGGGTTTTCCAAGGAGAACCTCTCCTGTAGGTTCAGGCTGACTTGCTTAGGCATCTGGCTTGCTGGACAAGGATACCCTTCCTACTTCAGTAGGAGAGAACTCACTGAACTTCAGCCTGTACTCTCTGCCTTCTCAGCTTTGCAAGAGAGATTGCAGCATTCTACTTCCCCAGTGTCTTATGTATGAGTAGGTACTGACATACCCAGATAATTCCTATAAATTATTTGTACTCTAAATTCAGAAAACGTGGTGCTATGCAACCTAACTCCCTACAAGTTTGACTCTCATAGTTGAATTTTAAGGAGAGATGAGGATGTGGATGTGATAGTAGGGTGAAGGACAATGTGGAACAACCCATATATACTCTAAGCCAGTGGTGCCCTGACTTGGTATGACTTTCTGTGAAATTTGAGAGGATTGGGAGTGTGAAGTATCCATCTATGGCATCTTTTCCCTTGGTAATTCCTTGATTCTAGCCCATTAAAACCTGTGCCAGATGATGTGACTTCTTTCTCCTCCTCCTCCTCCTCCTCCTCCACTACTATTTCTAATTCTTCTTCTTTCTTCCTCTCCTCCTCCTCCTCCTCCTTCTTCTTCTTCCTCCTCCTCCTCTCCCTCCTCCTCTTCTCCTTCCTTCTCCTCTCCCTCTTCCTTTTCTCCCTCCTCCTCTTCTCCCTCCTCCTCCTGTTCCTCTCCTCCTCCTCCTTCCCTCTCCCCCTCTCCTCTCCCTCTTTCTCTTCCTCTACTTCCCTCATCTCCTCTCTTCTTCTCCCTTCTTCCTTCTTCTTCTTTGGTACTAGGGATTGAATCCAGGGCACTTTACCACTGAGCTACACCCCCAGCATTTTTAATATTTTATTTTCAGACAGGTCCTGTTAAGTTGCTGAGGCTGTACATGAACTTGCAAACCTCTTGCTTTAGCCTTTCAAGTTACATGCTTATGCCACTGTGCCTGGTCCTATGTCAGACTTCTGACCTAAAGAACTCCAAGATAATAAATTCATATTCTTTAGTCACTAAATTGCAATAATTTGTTATAGTATTAGTGTAAAAGTAGTACACTGATACTTTAATTTTCCTTTCCAGAAAAGAAGTTGAAGCATTTTTTAAAATTTATAATGTTACTAATTATGATTAGAAAATATAGTCTAAGTTTTTAATTTTTAAATTTTATCAAAGTTGCCTTTGAGGTCCTGGTTGGACCCTGATTGATACCCTAGTATATGTCAATATTCCATTTTTATTTGCAAGTAATACAAATTATCTGTTTATTGAGTATGAAATGCTATGCTGCTATGTAGATCTATTAAACAAAACAGTTATTCAAAACTTTTGTATCTTTAAATTTTTGTAAACTACTTAATCTTTTGAATTCTGATTTTCTAAATTCTATCATGATTAAAAATTTGAAAATAAATCATTTTATTCATGTTCTCATTTAAATGATGAAATATTTGATGCTATGACAATTTCAAAGCATAAAAATGAATATCTATAAACTTCTAGTTTATTTTATGAAGAACATTACTAATACTTGATAACATCTGTGACTCCTGTATCTTAGATCCATGCCTTCCCTAAATTAGGCACTATCCTCAATGTAGAGTTTATCATTCTCTTAAAAATTCTTATCATATATGCATTTCTATTTCTAATGGGTATGTTACTTTTGTTTAAGCATTTAAAAATTTTTTTTACTTGTAGATGGACACAATTTATTTATTTATTTATTTATTTATTTATTTATTTATTTATTTATTTCTATGTGGTGCTGAGGATCGAACCCAGTGCTTCACACATGCGAGGCAAGTGCTCTACCACTGAACCACAATCCTAGCCCTTGTTTAAGCATTTTAAACTGCTTTAAATAGTTGCATTAGGGCTCTTCAGAGAAACAACTAATAGGATATATTAATATATGTATAAATGGGATTTATTATGGAAGTTGGTTTATGAGAGTAGAAGTTGATAATTTTCATGACATGCTGTTTGAAAGCTATGTCCAGGAAAGCTGATCGTGTAATTCAGCCTAAGAATGACACCTGAGGATCAGAGGAACCAATGGTGTAGCTCCTATCCTGAGTCTGAAGACTAGAAAACTGGAGGTGGGAGATGTGATGCACATGGGTGTGTTTATGTTGGGATAGATCCTTGAGTCTGATGGTTCAAGAACCAGGAAGGTCTAATTAGTGTCCAAATGCAGGAGAATATATATGTTCCAGCTCAAGGAGAGGGAGAGAGAGAGAGATATTGATTTTCACCCTCTCTCCCCGTTTTTATTCCATTTAGACCCTCAATGGACTACATGATGCACACTGACATTGGTAAGAATCCATCTTCTTTAGTCAGTCTACTGATTCAAATGCTAGTCTTGCTTGGAAACACCCTTATAGGCGTACCCCAAAATGATGCTTTATAAGCCACTGGGGACCCCTTAGCACATTTAAGTACACACACAAAGTTATCAACTATCCCAACAGTCTTCTATGAAATATATTTTTTACTCAACCCAATGTTCAAGATTGTTGATTTTATGTAGGTGTACTTAATCCATTCATACTACTGTGTAATTGTGTGTGCGTGAACCTAGTACAATTTATTTATTCATTTTCTTATTAGGGAACATTTGGATCATTCATTTTGCTGTTGCAAACAATGTTTGTATGAATATTCTTATACTTGTCTTCTAGTATCCATGTGTAAGAAATTTTCTAGGGCATATATTGACAAGAAAAATATGTAGTCATATGATTCAATTTCAAGTTACTGCTAAATCATTTTCCAAACATTTTGTAGTTCACATTTTTAATATCAAGGGTCCAACAATACATTCATGTTGATTTATATTCTTGTCAATGGTGTTAATATTAATAGAGTTACTAATTTTTACCAATCTAGTGAATTTAGAATGGTGATTTTTTATTTTTTGCTTTGCATTTTCATAATTATTAATGAATTGGATATTTTCTTATGTTTATTGGCCATTGGTTTTTAGTTTCTGTGATATGTGTTTTCATGGGTTTTGCCCAATTACATATTGGGACATTTATAATATTTTTGTAGAATTAAAGGTGATATTTATATATATTTTCAATATTCAATCTTTTGTTGCTCATAAATCTTGTAAATTTCTTTCCCAGTTCATCATTTGTACTTTGTTTTTCTTTTTGATATTTTTTGTTTAATGTATTCATGTTTTATAATTTTGTTTTAAAAAGTTTTATTTCAATAGACCTTTCCTACTTGAAGGGCATAAAAATATTCCTCTATACTTTCACCTCACTTTTAAGGATTTTATTATTGAGAATTAATTTTTTTTTTTGCACCAGGGATTGAACTCAGGGGCACTTGACCACTGAGCCACATCCTCAGCCCTATTTTGTGTTTTATTGAGAGACAGGGTCTCACTGAGTTGCTTAGTGCCTCGCTGTTGCTGAGGCTGGCTTTGAACTAGTGATTCTCCTGTCTCAGCCTCCTAAAGTGCTGGGATTATAGGTGTGCGCCACCGTGCCTGGCTGAGATTTAATTTTTACAAGTGGTGTAATATTATTTTATTTATTTTTTTCCACATGGACAATTTTTCTAGTGCCACTTAGTGACTAGTTAGTTCTTTCCAAAAGATACGTCTGTAAAATATCGTTTTAATTTTTATATGGATCTGTTTCTGGACAGTCTATTCAATTACATTATTGCCTATCAGAGTACCAAAATTATTTTACATTAGTTATTCTAGTTTCAATATAAGTTCTGATATTTCCTGGGATAACACTTTCTGCTTCTCCCTCACTTTCTCTATTCTTCTTTTCTTACTTCTTATTTTTCCTTGTTACTATTTTCTACTCTCTTAGATTTTTATATTTTCAAGTAAACTTTAGAATCTCTAAATCAAGAAATTTCTTTTAAAAAACTTGATAGAATTTGACGAAAATTCTGTTGAATTCAATGGATAATTTTGTAGAGAACTGACATCTTTGTTATATTATCATCTTATCCTAGAATATGATATCTACACTAATTTAGGTCATCTTTAATTAAAATAGTCTCTATAAAATAACAACTGCTGTAAATATTCTATACAAATTTGTTTTTGTTTTTGGTATGAACATATGTTTTCTATTATTTTAAAAAAAATTTTTTTAGTTGAAGATGGACACAATATCTTTATTTATTTATTTTTATGTGGTGCTAAGGATCGAACCCAGTCTCTCATGCATGCGAGGCAAGCGCTCTACCACTGAGCTACAATCGCAGCCCATGTTTTCTATTCTTTTGGGAATATACCTGGTAAATAATTTACTAGTTCATAGACTAATTCTATGTTCAGTTTTTTGAAGAACTGTTAATTGTTTTCCAAAGTAACTGCATCATTGTACATTCCCACCAACTATGTATGAAACTTCTAATTTCTCCACAGGATGATAAACTATTGTCATTTATTGTTTTTATCATAGCTACTGTAATGGATGAGAAGTGGTATCTCACTATGGTTTTAGTTTGTATTTGATATCTAATTTTGAGTATTTTTTCATGTGCTTTTTAGTCATTTATACATTTTCTTTGAAAAAAATGTGTATTCAGATTCTTGCCCAAGGGTTTTCTTTTTATTATTGGCTTGTGTTCCTTATGTATGTTAGATACAAATTCATTTCTGTGCAGGAAGAAATTGAAGCCAATACAGAGTAATAAACTGCCAGTTGAAACATTTAAGGTATTCCCGGACATACACCTAGAGCGCCTCACTAAAAGTTGAAAGGCTTATTGACATGAGACATTTAAGGAAATCTCTGTCCAATAACCCTAAAGCATTATGTACATAATTGTATGTGCTATGCTTTTTTCAGCTTGCAATGTTTTAGGTTTGTTTACACTAGCATCACCACAAATATGTGAATGATTTGTTATGCCATTATGTGATGACTGTGACAGATATGTCAAAGAGAAGCCATAAAGTGCTTCTTAAAGGAGGGTGAAAAGGTGAATACACAATAAAGGGAGGGAGAGAGAGAGAGCCCACATTCATATAACTGTTAATTATAATGTATTGTTATGGTTATACTTTTTATCTTTCGTTATTGTTAACACTTTATTGTGCCTAACTTGTAAATTAAATTTTATCATAGATAGGTATGCCTAGGGAAAATGTAGTATACATAGGTTTTTATGCTATCTGCATTTTACATTTGCACCGAGAATCTTAGAGCATATTCCCTGTAGGATGAAGGGGCTATTCTAATTGTCAGTGTTCTTTCGCATTGTTTTTATGGAATGGTGGATGTTCAGAGATACTTATACTCTGTCATTCTGGAAATGTTCTGATATACTGAATGTTGATCCATTTTAAAATTTGATGTTTTTGTTAACTCTTAATTTTAAAGCAATTTTCAGTACAGAATAATAAATACAACTAAATATACCTAGTTCTCAAAACTTATCCCTATTACCTTTTTAATAATTTGGAATCTGTCAATCACACAGAATTATCATGATTCAATTATTTGGCCATTTCTGACCTAAATAGTCATCTGTATTAAGAAGCATTTGAAGTAATTAACAGTATAGGTTATTGTTAAGAGCACAAGCCTTGTTTTCTGTGAAACATGGATTTTGTTTCTATTTTCTTATAAATGTGCCACTTTAGACATGTTTTTAATATCTCTTTCAATCTTCTCATTTATAAAATAGGAACCATAAAATATACCTCCTAGGGTATGTTGAAGATTGAATGACACAATGTATGTAAAGCTCTTTCCTCAATAAATAGTACCTATTATTATTTAAAATTGAAGCAGCGGGTTTAGTTATAATTTCAGTTAGGGAAATTAGCAGGTGGAATGGTTTATTCATTGTCAGCAATTTAATATCCTCCCACTTCTTTCAGTTTGTTACTTTGGAATTTTCTGTACTGCTTCTTCTGATGTGAATTTTGGCATTATTTATTTATATATTTCAGTTCCAAAGCACCACAAAGGATATGTCCTCTAGCACTGTGCCTATCAGCTGCATGGATCCACTTCCTGGTTAGGGCTCAGAAAGCCTAGTGGAGGTTACTCTTTCTCCAGTCTGGGTAATAGGCTAGGCAGTACGATCACACTTCACGTTAACACAATAATTTAATATGTAAAAGTTGGAATGTCAGTGATAAACACAAATGTTTCATAAAATAGTTTCTTATCTGTACCTGTTAAGTCTCTGAAACTAGTATTAGGTAGCAATAGCATTCAAATGTCAAAAAATATTCCTTTCTTTGCAATTTTCTAATATCACATTATTCAGCTATCCAGTAGTAGATGCTAAATATTATTAACAGACAAAATTAAAAGGGTATTAGTACTATAATTTTTAGGAGTACTTATACAAATAATGAATAACAAAATTTAAGCAAAAGATACTTGCAAACATTCAAATCATTTTCTCAAACAGAATGAAACATTCCATATGATCTTCCTTTTGGGATTCACTATTAATAAATGTCCAACCATTTTATTAAATTATATTTGAAATCCTGTCTGATTACCTAATGAGCAGATATTTGTGACAAAATTGTAGACTTTGTTACTAATCCTTAAATTTAAAATGTCAGATACAAAGGTTATTGCAAGTAAGATACATAGAGAATGTCAGTGGTTTGAGAAAATGTATGAATTTTTCTGTATAAATGTGTTTTTCCCAAAGAGCAGACTGTCTTCTAGATTAAGAGTTTAGTCCCATGCTGCATGTTGGGCTTTGGTGATAATCTTTCCCTGTATTCTTACATTACCTTCCATCTCCACTTAGTCGTTTAAGAAATCGTTTTCTAGCATATTTCTCTAGAGTTAGTTTAAACAGGTTTTTTTTTTTCCAAAGTGTTACTTTTTTCAAGTCTGAAAAAAAAATGTGAACTCCAGAATATGTGTATGAAAAAAAAGATGATTGGGATAGAGTACAGATTCAAACAGTATAGGCCAGTGTTCCCATAGTGATCTACATCTTTGACTCTCTGGCTCTAGAATTTTTTGGGAAGTGACATCTATGCTTCCTTTAAGAACAATAGAAATTTTAAAGGAAGGAGATGAAAATGAGAAGAAGCTAATATTTATAGACGGACTACAATGATCCAGATGCAGTGATGAGAAATTCTTCACACATCACTTGGATTTTATTCCAGTCTTGAGGAGTAGTCATTTCTTGTTTTCCCTCTCTCCCTCCTTTTCTCTCATCCTCTTTCTTTCTTTTTCTCTTTCTTTTCAGATGAGAATATTTTTTTCCTTAGAAGTGTTAAATATTTTAAGTTATACTAATAGAAAAGATTGAGTCAACCAAGACCAATTAATATCCAATTCCACGTGATTTTTGATAAACTTTCCTTTTAAAACTTTTAATTAGTGTATTGTAGTTGTGCATAATAGTGGGATTCATTGTGATACTGTGATATATTTGTGTTAATATAATTTGGTCAATTTCATTCCCTACTACCTGCCCTTTCCATTTCTTCTTCCTTTCCTGGATCCCTTTTGTATTCTCTGCTGTTTCTTCTTTCTATTATTATTAGATCCCTTTTCTTTCCTTTTTTTCTATCTTCCACATATGAGAGAAAACATAGGACCATTGACTTTCAGAGATTGGTTTATTTCACTTAAAAAGATGTTCTTCAGTTCCATTTTTTCCCCAAATGACATCATTTTATTCTTCTTTATGACTGAATAAAACTTCATGGTGCATATATGGCATATTTTCTTTATTTAGTCATTTTTGATAGACATCTAGGCTGGTTTCATAACTTGGCTATTGTGAATTATACTGCTATAAACACAGGAATGCATATATTACTATAGTATGCCAACTTTAGTTGTTTTAAATAAATACTGAGGAGTGGTACAGCTGGGTCATATGGTAGTTCCATACCTAGTCCTTTGGGGAACTTCCATATTCATTTTCATAGTGGTTGTACAAATGTACAACCCAAATAACAGTGTATACGTATTCCTTTTTCTCCACATCCTCACCAACATTTTTTTTTTTTTTTTTAATATTTTGTTTTAGTTGTAGATGAACACAATATCTTTATTTATTTTATGTGGTGCTGAGGATCGAACCCAGTGCCTCACGTATGTGAGGCAAGCGCTCAACCGCTGAGCCATAGCCCCAGCCCCCTCACCAACATTTATTAATTGTATACTTTTTTCTTTTTCAGTACTGGTGATTGACCCCATGGGTGCTCTGCTACTGAGCTACATCCCCAGCTTTTTTTATTTTTTACTTTAAGATAAAGGTCTAAGTTGCTGAGGTTGGCCTCAACTGGATATCCTCTAGCTTCAGCCTCTCTAGTCCTGGGATTATAAGAGTGCACCACCATACTTGGATATTATGTGTATTCTTTTTTTTTTAAATTTAATATCTTTATTTTGTTTATTTATTTGTATGTTGTGCTGAGGATCGAACCCAGTGACTCACGCATGCGAGGCAAGCGCTCTACCACTGAGCCACAGCCCCAGCCCCAATTATGTGTATTCTTAATGATTGCCATTATAACTGTTGTGAGATGAAATTCAATGTAGTTTTGATTTACATTTCTCTGATTGCTAAAGATGTTAAACATTTTTTTCATGTTATATGTGTCGGTCATTTTTATTTCTTCTTTTGAGAAGTATCCCTTTAGTTTTTTTAGTTCTTTTGCCCATTTATTGATTGGATTATAGTTGTGAATGATGGTGGGATTTGTTGTTACATATTTGTACATATACAACATAACAATAAAACTTGTTCAGTATCATTCCCTAGCACTTCCCTCTAAATCTTGGTTTTATTTCCTGAGCTTTAGGAGTCCTAATAAGGAATTTGTTCCCTGCACCTACGTTTTGGAGTACTATGACTTTTTCTATCAGTTGCAAATTTTATAGTCTAATTCTTAGGTTTCTAATCCACTTTGAGTTGAGTTTTACACAGAGTAAGAGATAGGGATGTGGTTTAATTCTCGTAGATGTGGATATCCAGTTTTTCTGGAAGCATTGTTAAAAAGTATGTCTTTTCTCCAAGTATGTTTTGGCCCTTTCATCAAGGATGAGATGATTATATTTGTGTGGGTTTGTCTTTGTGTCTTCTATTCTATTTCTTTGGTCTACATGTCTCTTATGCCAGTACATGCTGCTGTTGTTATCATAGCTCTTAGTATAATTTGAAGTCAGGTATTGTGATGCCTACAGTGTTGCTTTTTGCTCAGAATTGCTTTGGCTATTTTGGGACTTTTATTTGTCCATATGAATTTTAGAACTGTTTTTTCATAGTTGTGAAGAGTATTATTGGTATTTTGATGGCAATCGCATTGAATCTGTGGATTGCTTTTGATAATATGGCCATTTTTAAATACGAGTTCTGTCTGTCCAAGAACATGTGCTGTCTTTTTAACCTCTAGTGCCTTAAGTTTCTTTCTTCAGGATTCTATAATTTTCATTACAAAAGTCTTTCACCTCTTTGGTAAAATTTATCTCTATGTATTTTTATTTTGGGGGGCTATTGTGAATGGAATTGTTTTCCTGGTTTATTTTTTAGTGGATTTTATTATTGGTATATAGAAATGCTATTGATCTTTGTGTGTTGATTTTGTATCCTGCTAATTTGATGAATTTGTTTATAAGGTTTAGAAGATTTCTGACAAGGCTTTTGTGGTCTTCTAACTATAGGGTCATATTACCTGCAAACAGTGATAACTGGATCATTTCTTTCTTACTTGTATCCCTTTTATTTCCTTCTCCTGCCAATTACTCTGGCTAACATGTCAAGTACTATATTGAACAGAAGTGGTGAGACATCCTTGTCTTGTTCCTGATTTTAGAGGAAGTTCTTTCAGTTTTTCCCATTAAGTATGTTTGCTTTGAGTTCATTGTATGTAACCTTTACGATGTTGGAGTAAATTCCTTCTATTCTTAATTTCTTCAGTGTTTTTACCATTAACGGGTGCTGCCTTTTTCACAGCCTTTTCTGTATTTATTGAAATGATCATGTGGTATACAAGTGTGTGTGTGTGTGTGTGTGTGTTTCTGGCACTAGGGATTAAACCCTGTAGTGCCTTATTGCCAAGCTGTCCAGCTAGTCCTTTTCATGCATTTTCATGGATTAACAGGAGATTTGGGGGGCACCCTATATCCAAACCATAATACCTCTCCCTTTCTATTTCATTGAATACTTTGAGCAGCATTGGCATTGGCATTGATTCTTTAAAGTTCTCATAGAATTCAGATGAAATTCCATCTGGTCCTGAGCTTTTCTTTTTGTAAAACTTTATTATTGCTTTAATATCATTGCTTATTATTGGTTTATTTAGTTCAATTTTGGTAGGTTGCATGAGTCTAGAAGCATCCTTTCCCTCCCCCTTTTTAATGCATAGTATCAGCCTCATGGTTTGCTGATTTTCCTTATGTTTGTGTATATTTAGGTAAGTAGTTCTTTTATTATCCATATTAAGTGGGAAATCTGTGTCCTACAAGAAAATCCTGAATGACGAAAACCTAAATATTGAGCAATGTACTAGCCTCTGCACTTTAGATAGAACAGAGGATGATTCTTAATTTTGGGGAGACACTATGAACAAGCAAAAACAAGATGCCTGAACATATGCAGTGAAATGTATCAATACAAATTAGCATAGTCAAGAAGTCCAGTTAGTGAGTGTGGACATGGAAAAGACAAACTGGAATTAGGTTTATTAAATCTTCAGAAGTATAAATTTGGTGGAGTAAGGTTGAACGTTTTTTTTTAAATTTTTATTTTTTTGGTACTAGAGATTGAACTCAGGGGCACTCAACCACCAAGCCACATCCCCAGCCCTATTTTGTGTTTTATGTAGAGACAGGGTCTCACTGAGTTGCTTAGCGCCTCGCCGTTGCTGAGGCTTGCTTTGAACTCGCAATTCTCCTGTCTCAGCCTCCCTAAGTGCTGGGAAAGGTTGAACATTTTTAAAAATTGCCTTCATTATACATTCTAAGCATTTGTATTCTCAAGGATAAGACACCACCTAGGAATGACAGAATTGGACCATCATTGATTGATATGTACACATTGATTTCAGAGTATGGTACATGGGAGTTACTCTATCCTTAAGATAGAGTATTAAAAATTATGATATTCATGAAATTTTCCATGTGTGCAGTATATAGACTTATGCAAATTTGACTTTTTAGTGATACACTGATTTGAAAGTAAAATATTTAGAGATATAATTTCTATGTGAATTGACCTTCAGATGGTGGGTGCAATTCTTATGGACTTTAACCTCGAGTGGTAGAGTTCTTACCTAATTTGTTCTGTGGAATCTTTGGATGAGTACTAAGTGGAATATATATTACAATATTCAGCAAAACCACAACCTAAAAATGATAAAGGTCTTGAACACAGTTTATAAAGAATTTTTATAATAATAATAATGATGTAAACAATCTAGCTTAAAATATGGGCAAAATTTTAAATAGATATTTTACTGAAGATGTACCAGTATAAATAGGCACATGAAAAGATTCTTAATATCATTAGTTATTAGGGAAATGCAAACTAAAACCATATTTAGATACCATGATAGTCCTGCTAGAATGACTAAAATTAAAAAGATTGATAGTAATAAGTTGATGATAGTTGATGATAGGCCCTTGAAGATAGTAATTTCCAATTAAAGAGAATGAAGTTGTGGTACAACTGGAAATCTCATATGTTGCTGATAAGAATGCAAAATGATACAGTCACTTTGAAAATATCTTTGGCAGTTTTTAATGAAGATAAGCACATTTACCATTTTATCTAGAGAACACACTTCTAGGTATTTAACCAAAAGAAATACAAACAGTTCCACACAAAAGGCTGTCCTCAAATGTTCATGGAAGTTTTATTCATAATAACTAATGATGGGAAAGAAGCCTAGAGCTCATCAAATAATGGATACACACTTTATGTCATATTCATATAATGGAATGCTATTCAGAAAAAAAAATGAACTACAAATACCTAAGTCATCATCAACATTTGATGAGTTTGTTAAAACTCATCAAATTGGCATTTAGAAGAGTGATTTTTATTTTATATAATTTTACTTCAATAAATGATTTTAAAAGTAAAGGAAAAAAGAATTTGTTAATCTTATCCTTGATCATAGGTGAGTATTCAGTTATTATCTGAAGCTGTCAATAGTATACTTTAATATCGAGCATGTTTTAGTTGTAATTCAGCTTACTTGGAATTTGAAGCTCTAAAGGATATAAGATTATTTATACCTCTCAATAGCATGTTATTGGAAAAGTAGAGTAAGCTAATAAAATTTATATATTTCTTTGACTACAAATCTGAACTTGCTCTTGTAATAGAAGTACCTGTGCACATTATAAATGATAGATAAGGATGAAGTAGCTGAGAAATCAGAGGAGAGGAGGAAAGACTGGAAAGGACCCTTGATGATAGTAATTTCCAATTAAAGAAAAGAAGCAATTCAAAGAGCTATATCCAACAAAGACCAGTTTTACATAAATCTAAACCAGCCAGACTAAGCAGTTTCCTTCAGGGTTACCTGGAAAAGCTCTAGGAGTATCCTTACACTTTCCAGATGAGTATACTTGCACTCAGCCTAATTCAGAGTGCACTAGCATTTCTATTTTGGGGTGTGGGGATTCATACCAAATTACCAAATAAATCCTCCAAAGGGTATTTTAGTAGTAGAAATTTTGGAAACAAACCATGATTTAAAAAACAAAACAAAACATTTTTCACTCCTGACCTCTTTTGATAATATGAGATCATGGTTTTATTACTCTAAAATCAATCCTGAATAGTTTATTTTACTTTAAAGTTTCAGTTTAAAATGGTCGTTTTCTTATTTTTCCAGTTATCTGACTTGATTTCTTGCATACACTTGTGCTTTATTGTCTTTTGAACTTTGTTACTAGTACCTTCTAAATTTGTTTCAAACACAGTGTGAATATTTACTGCCTGACCACCTATTTAAGAAATATTAAATTACTTTATGTTTAGATTTTATAGACTCTGTGGGTTCATTTTGTGGTGGCATACATGCATATGTTCTTACACTTCTTATAAAATCTGTGTTTCTGACAGAGGTAGAATCTCCCTGAAATCTCGAGATTTCAAGGAGCTCATTATCTCATCAAGAATACTTGGTTATCATCTAAAAAAAAATCCCTCAACCAGTTTGATAGTATTCCTGCTTTCTTCAAATGCCAGCATTATTTTAGAAGTTCTAAGAATTAGCACTGCATATGCAAGTAAAGACCATATTTTATGAAAAAGGATTCTTGTGTTATTGGTGCCAACTATTTGGCAAATATCAGCAGATTCTTCCCATGTTTCCTTCTTTTTCTTTCTTCCTTTCCCCTGCCTCCCTCCTTTCCTTCCTTCCTTGCTTCCTTCCTTCTTCCTCATCACTGGGGAGGGCCCAGGGCTTTGTGCATGCTAGGCAAGTGCTCTACCCCTAAAGCAAACCTGCAGTCTTACATATTTTTTTTACCTTGCTTAAAATTCTGTGAGACAAGTAGAACCAAAGTTTATGTAAAGTGAGTGGTCCAGGTTCACATGATGTAGTGAGGAGCACTGGTAGTAGTTAATCCCAAATTTATTGGACTTCCCACTTATCCTATAGAGAAAGCAAATATCTCAAAGTTAAAAAAAAAAGATACAATTGAAATTTTCCACTCTGATTTTTCCAGGATTTCATAAATCTTTTAAAAACCATTGAAATCACACACATTCATGTCCATTGGTTTTTTTAACATTATGTTATACCCACATCAAATGGATAGAAGAAACAACATTTTGTAAAATAAGATGTGAAGATTTTTATCATCTGATTACTTTTACTAATTTCTGTAGAATTAAATTAGATTTTTCTATTAGAAATTTCTGTGTTCAAAAAGATGTGATGTTGTGATTTTTATTTGGAATTTTCTGTTTTCTCAGATGCCTCCAACCTTTAAGAGCAAGAGCAAACATTTCTTATGCCTATGTATGAGCAGGAGAATCACAAATATATATTTTGCTGCAATAGTGTTCTCAAACCTCAGAATGCATATTGCAGTCTATGATAGTTAAGCAGTCCCAAGAAGGGTCTACAACTATTACTTTTGAATCTAGTACTGCACTTACACCAAACATCTCTGTAAAAATAATTTATCCAACTTTTGTTTTGTTATTTCTATGAAACTTGAAACAACTATTAATCAGAACATTTTTGACATTATCTGGCAACATCAACTGAATGACATAAAGAAAAACTGAATTTCATATCCTTGCAAAGTGGGTGTATTAAATGCCATAGATTTTTCAGATGATTCATTTAAATTAAAATGGTTGAAAGCCTGCTGACAGAATCCAAAAGGAACTTGGCAGTGAGTTTCTAGCACAGGCTTTGAACAGATAGAATCTTTGCAGATTTTATTAAAGGGAATTTCCCTCCCCTCTTGCCTATATTGGTCAATGAAATAATTGTTACAGGAAATCATGGATATTCATCCATGGACAACCTCAGTGGGCCTTTCACTTTTTGTGTTTCTGTTTACATACAGGCTTAAATATGTTTGAAGGATAGATTAAAATAAATTAAATTAATGATATGAAGAGTTTGGATGTATTAATTCATTGTTATTTACACATATATTTTACTTTCCTCAATGGTGAGACATGCATGTAAATATAACATGGCAGAAAATAAAAAATGAAAAGAGCATCTATAAATTTATTATTTCATAACAGAAATAAGCATAACTCCTTAGGTTGATGATCAAGGAAGGTTCTCTGGAAAAGGTGTCATTTGTACTGTGTCTAACACTATGATGATGGGACAGGGAAGAGCATTCAAGTTAGAGGCAACAGAATGACCTAGCAGAATGACTAGAGATGTAGATAGGAAAACATTGGGTGTATATGGAGAGTTGGGAGTTGTACAGTTCAACTTGACATAGGGTAATAAAATGGGGAAATAAAGTAGGATGCTGAGGAGGTGTTGGACTTCTGAATGGATTGCATGACAGGCTAAGAAATTTGGCTTTTATTCTATAAGCAATTGAGAAATCAATTGGCACTAATGCAATGATTGCAGAACTCAGCGTACCACAGAGAATTCCAATAGTCTTGTGAGAAGTGTTAAAAAGTCATTTAACAGAACTTTTTTTTCCCCTGTTTTTTTCCCATTCCTCTCTTTTGATGTGTTGTCTAATGTGTCAAAAGTAAAATTTCCAAGATTTACAAATTACATCTCATGACATCTTAAGTCAAATCAACATAATTAATATTGAATTTCCATTATGTGCAATATACATTGTGCCAATTGTGAGACATTCTTTCTCAAGCTTTGTACCAAAGAATCCCAGATGCACAGTATTATGGGGAGATAGCCCCAGATAAGTCATTAGCACATTTCCTTAAATTTTTAAATTTTATTTGACATATGATTTTTCATTGGATTTTAAACAATGCAAACAAAATTCTTACTAATATTAAATGGTAGGAAAGCTTTAGCTGTTCCCACAAAAAGTCTGAGTAAAACTGACACTTAAGGTAGACAAAGATTATGTCATGACATTGTGTGTCATGACAAAATACAAAATATCTCTCCTTTAAGGTTTTATTTTACTCATTTTAGGCCAGACAGGATAACAGATGTTTGTACCTTAAAGAACCTTAGAAATATATTGAGGATCTGAAACAAAAGATTTTTGTGGTCATTTGATTTTTATTAAAATTTCCTTAGCTGTTGGAGATATATCAGTAAGCAGCAATTTACTGAAAACTGTTTAGATAGAACATAAGGCACATAGGAAACCAGGGGAGAGGAAGAAAAGTGTCACATCAGTGTTTATATTTGATCTCATAATACTAACATAGCATGGTACTTCGCATTTTAAAAGAAAACTGATTTTGAAAATACTCTTGAATATAAGCATCTTGGAAATCAAATTGTCTTGGAAGGGTTAAAGAATCTACATTTATCTTCACATTTAAAAATTTTAATGAAGCTACTGATAAAAATTTAAAACTTTAGTTTGTAAATACAAAGGCATTTTCACTATATTCTTTTTTCTAATGGATCCTTCATTTCTGTCGTTTCTGTTATCAATTTCTTTCCATACATTTTCTCAATATTCAAATGGTATTTTTCTTAATTTCTGTGACAAATAAACTTTTCCCTGACTTTTATTTTGATGATAATAGTTGTCTCCAGTGGTCCCCAAGCTTATATTTAAAGAGGGGAGCCTTTTTCCCTAGTTATTATAATTATGATATAAAACAATAATTATTAACATGAAAATGCAATCACAATATAGTGTTGCACAAGAAAGCACTTAATGTATATTTAGTCAGTAGTATTCCATTTAAAATCTATGTATATACATATATATAATTCCAATTATTCTGAAACCATATGTAATAAAATATTAGCAGTAGTTTTTATGTATTTTCTTTTTTTTTTCAGTGAGTTAAATAATTTTCATCACATAAATAATACATATGTTTAAAATAACACATAGAATAATATTTTTCCAGATTTTGACATTAGGGAATTTACTTGTGGGGACTGATTTTCTTTACTCCTGTCTTTGAATAGCTGATGTTGGGTTGAACCAGTGTTATTTCTATTTGCTAATCTCAACTCTTTTGCAAGGATTGTTTGGTAGTTTTGGATTTGAGAGAAAGAACTATCAATTTCGCAAGTAACACCAACAGAACTCTATTCTAAAGAGGTTTGGGTTAACATCTTCCCTTGGTTTTTCTCATATTTGCAGATATATGGTCACTCCAGAACATGTATATAGAAAACATGTGAACCACAATACTAAAGCTGATGTATACCATCACCACATCTCAGTGGGGAAAGTTCTGGGGGTCATAGCAGGTCTCTTTCTCCAAATAGTCAAACCCTTGCCATTTGTCCATTGATGAGCTAACCGGCTAGCATAGGTGATTTAAGTCATACTCCTCTGAGTATTACTTACTCCTCTTGTTTTTTATCTTTTAAGACCCAATACTATGCCTCTGGAATCCTAATATAATTCCTCCTGTACTTTTACCTGCTACTTTTTTTGGGGTAGTTTATCCATTCATATGGACAAATCTCATACCATGTAGAGGAAGAGCAATCACAGGCAAATGTAAACTTAAAATGCCATATCCTTCCTTTCCTTAAAGGACTCTGGGATTCCCATGGAAGATCAGTGTTGTTTTCTTGGCGTCCTCATCACCTGTGAATGTACAGTCTGCCATTGCATGGGACTTATATAAGTAAAAATAAAAAATTTTCCCTATTTCATACACCCAGAATTTTATTGATTTCACTCTTTCAAAATATCCATCTTCCTACTGTGTAACTCTTAATCTAGTTTCATAATCTGCCAACCTCTAAATATCCATCTGAAAGTAAAATATAATAATGAGAGTTATCATAATGTAGCAAGAAGGGCACAGACTTTATAGTAACAGCACTGACAGATCTGACTTTGAGTTCTGTCCCTGCTCCTCCACTGTCTGACTATGGTCACATCATATGACTTGTCTGAGCCTCAGTTACAACGAAGATTGATAATACATGTAGATCATTTCATGTACTATATGGTAGCTGTTACAATTTATAAATGTGAAAGAATTTTATAATGTACAAAATATTTTATAAGTGAAGAATTAAGATTCATTCTATCTATCTATCTATCTATCTATCTATCTATCTATCTATCTATCTATCTATTATCTATCTATCTCTTCCTAAAGCTTCCAACATGGTCAGCATTCACCAAGATCCATAATGTTCTTTACCTTTCTTTAGTTTATTTTAGGACTGATTGTAATCACTCTCATCTTCTTTTCTCTCCCCATCTCTGCACTCTGGTGGAGTTCCTTATATGAATTACTGATTAAACATTTAGCCTATGTTTCCATACACACTGATGTATATATTACATATACATATATGATATATATGTCATCATATACATCATCTGTAAATGTGTATCTTTTCTCATCAAACAGCACTTAGCATAGTGGCCTGTTCATGACGTCTTTTTTCCTCAGTATATGCTGATACAGGGATTTAATAGACAAAGTGGCATATAGGCTTTGACTCAGATATACTGGCTCTTGTGAGAGGATCTGGAATGAACTTTAGAGTTCCACTTGCTTTGAGTTTTGGCTCTGCCACTGGCCATCTCTGGAAACTTGCTTAACATCTCACATTTATATTTTAAATTCTAGAAGACTCAAATTAGATTATGGTTGGGAAAATTGTTTAATATCTGTCTGGGGACAGAGCATTGCTCTTAAATACATTAATTTGGATTCCTTTCTCTAGCCTTCTCCCCAGATTAGAAAATCTTCCTTTTTTATTATATTTTAATTATCTTCTGTGGTAGCACAACCCTTGTCATTTGCCTCACTTTTTTCTACCCACTCATATGTCAGAACTTCATATAATTTAAACATAGAGATGTTTCTGCTGTTTATTTTTATGTTTGGGTGTTTTGGGGGCAAGTAGGTGAGAACATTAACTCCCAAATTGTCACATTTCCAAGGAAGTTTTAATAAATACATGTAAGTTGTAAAATCAAACAAAAAGTCTTTATTTTCCTATAGTGGAAATTGTTGTTTACATATTTAGCTTTTGTCATTTTCCTTTGTTTCACAAGAATATCCTAAATTTTTAGGTAGCTGCCCTCTGCCCTGTCATACAGGTGACTCAGGAAATGGTTACCATGACCTAACTCCACAACAAAAGTTCTGGTTGGTCTACATCTACTCAGTCTCAACCTTTTCTCACAGTTTTTGTTTAGATACATAGGCCTAGGTCAAGCAGACTTGCATGGATATGAGACCCAAATCGAGTTAATGCAATTCCAGAGACAGGGTTGTTTGGAATGTAGTTCCCTCCTTCTTTCTGTTTTTCTTTCTGTTTTTCTTTCTTTCTTTCTTTCTTTCTTTCTTTCTTTCTTTCTTTCTTTCTTTCTTTCTTTCTTTCTTTCTTTCTTTCTTTCTTTCTTATAGTTCCCTCTCTCCCTTCTTTTCTTCTTTTCTTTCCTCCTCCTCCTCCTCCTCCTCCTCCTCCTCCTCCTCCTCCTTCTTCTTCTTCTTCTTCTTCTTCTTCTTCTTCTCTCTCTCTCTCTCTCTCTCTCTCTCAAAGAAATATAGTTTTCTAACAGAAGAAATCAAAAGTGTTTTTCTCTCTGCCTTTAGATTTCGGGACGTGTGGATATAAAACTGAGAAATTTCGCAGCCGTTGTTTTCCTGACATGAAGGAGGTTATGAAGCCAAATTAGAAGATGGATCATGAATAGGATTCCAGAGAATTAGAACTGAAATACTGGATCCATCCTGACGTTTAAGTCAGTTTGAATAAAGTTTTAGGTTCCATGCCATGCATCCCCAAAAGTCTTAAAGTGATATACCATTTTAAAATTGATGTTTTCCCCATGGATGAAAACATGATCTAGACCAGTATTTTCTAACAGAAATTTCTGAGATAGCATTAATCTTTCATATAATGTAAACACTATACACAAGTGACTCTAGAACAACTGAAATGTAGTTAGTGCCACTCAGGAAATGAATTTCTAAATTTATTTAATTTTCATTAATTTAAATTTAAGCAACCTCCTGTATCTGGTGGCTACCATAGTAGAGAGCACAAGTCTGGACCAATCAACTTTCAGACAGTTGGAACCACTCTGTGAAATTTCTCCAAAACTTCAGTCTCCAAATGATCACTAATGATTATTCTGTATTTAATTTTGGATTTTAGTAATACTTTAAAAAAAATATCTCAAAATGTATGTGTGTATATGTGCACACTACAAATTGAACCCACTTTCTCTTGCATGCTAAGTCTGTACTTTACCACTAAGCTACAACTCAGCTTCAAAGCTCAGAGTTGATTAACATGTCAGTGGCACAAGTATGTGTATATGTACATGTGTGCATGTGAGCATATGGTTCTATGTGTGTGTCGGAAGTCTATTTGCTCAGATTTGTATTTCGTGTAATGGGTCTTTAAGAAAAAAATCGTGTCTATTCCTTGTCACAAACCTAAGAAAAACATATAAAACCAACCCTCAGCCATACAGAGAAATATGTGATTTTTGTATTTGTATATGTAAGTGCTAAAATACTCAGAAGAGGATCAATTAGGAAGTCTTTTTTTCACTAACCATAGCCAGTATGGCTACCTCAAGAAGACAAAAATACACTTGAATTATATCATGTGCAAAATAAATCATCTATTATTCTCAGAGAGCCAGGGTTTCATTTTGAAAATAATTGCATGGGTGTTTTAAAAGCAATATATCATCAAGAAGAATTTCACTAATAATCAGGTAGTTAATTAATGGCAAATCATTAACTTCTGAGTATAGCATTTTAATTGTTTTACTGGTTAAGTGATTATAACAATATCATCTTTTTAATTTAACTTCAAGCATCATTGCAAGATAAAAATACCTGAAAATATTTTTGAAATAAAATGTGTGATATAAGTACAATTCACTGATTTAAGTATTAGGACCCAGCAAGAAAACAATTTAACAAACTATATAGTAAAATATTTTGGCTATTGACTAAATTTTCAAAATTCTAGATGAAAAGAAATGTAAGTCAAAATTTTAAAAAGGTACTCTATATAAGAAAGTACACATTTTGGTTGATCCAGCAGACAAACACCACTTTTTCTAAACAATAAAAAAGGAACACAGATTAATGAAGATCTGGCATCTGTCTGTCCCGGCTACTCAATGAAGCAGACACCCTTCAGGAAAAAGACAGCAGCTGTCAGGTTCATCCAGCTATAATTGGAGTACATATTGACTTTGGTCAGTTTAGCAAGGAGAATATCAACTTACAAAGTGCTAGCTGTGATGGAGATGCGATAACTGAAGATCACTGTTAAGATGTCTGCCACTTTCAAAAAGGTTTGTCTACAGAAGTTAATAGGAATTTTAAATTTCTGCAACAATTGCATGCCAACATGAGCTATTCAGTGGCTGTTAATATAAATTTATAATATATTAATGTGTTTGAACATACTCTTTCTGTCATTTAATTCAGTTAAAATTAAATAATTATAAGCCAGGCGTGGTGGCTCAAGCCTGTAATCCCAGCACTTAGGGAGGCGGAGACAGGAGAATCGCGAGTTCAAAGCCAGCCTCAGCAATGGCGAGGTGCTAAGCAACTCAGTGAGACCCTGTCTCTACATAAAATACAAAATAGGTCTGGAGATGTGGCTCAGTGGTCGAGTACCCCTGAGTTCAATCCCCAGTACAAAAAAAAAAAAAAATTAAATAATTATAAAGGTACAAGTCATTAGAGCCTAAATGAACTAATTTTAAAGGAAATATTAGCTAAGGAGATAAGAAATCATATTTAGTCATCTTTTGCCATTGAACTTATTTTTCTCATGAGAAATTTTCAACAAATATCTCAAATTTTAAAAATAGAGTATTGTAATAGGATTATTTACAGACCCTTACCTCCAGATAAAATGATTAATGCTTTCATTATGTGTAGAGTGTAGTGTTTGAATTAAATACATCATTGTATTTAGTAAATAGCTCAATTATTCTGCCTTCTCTTAAGATCATTTTACAAAAAAAAAAATTTCAGAAGTGTATGGGACTATAAGTAATGGATATATTAGGAAGCATGAAATTGATAATTCTTTAGTTTGATAGACCCCCAAAACTGAAACTAAAACCATAGTTATATAGTATACCTATTATTTTATCTCAAGTTTACACATTAAGAGAAAGAAAAAAATACTAATGAAATTATATTCATTGAAGCAGCAAAGCATTGAACCATAATCAGAATCCAAAGTTTGTTATGACTTGAAAACTTGAATCAGGTTAACTTAGCTAAAACAGGTCTCTTACACTACCGATTTTGTCAGTTTAGTACCAGAAAAATTTGGCTCAGAGATTTGATTCTTCATTCTTATTTAAATCCAGTATTGTATGTTTAAAAAATTACCTCAGGAAAAGGAACACTCCAGTTGTCCTGATCACATAAAACTATTTTGAGTCCAACATTTAGAACTATTCATTTCCCTCAGACCTAGTTCCTAATTCAGGAAAAACCATTTTACCTATTAGAATAAATGAAGTCCATTTCTGCCCTACTGATTGGTCTATTGTCCTCACCAGGAATTCATAAAACAGTTTCAATAAAAATGCAATTATAATAAAGTATTTTAAATCATATTAACATGATCACCTTAGACTCACATATACTGAGAATATTTTTAATTTTAAAAAATTTTAATTACTATAGTTTAGCATCTCTTATATTTGACATTAAAACACTACTAATGCTTAAAGGTGCACAATACTTCACTTTAGGCACCATGTAACTAGAGACTTGGCATTTGATGGCTCCAGGGGAATCACTAATGAGCTACAAAACCTGTACACCTCTAGGTCAGGAGTTTGGATTAGACCTAGGTTGGGAGCCACAGAAAGTCGTTACAGTCTCATGATAGTTCAGTGGTTTATATGAAAGGAATTCATTGTTTCAGGCCACTTTCTAATGAGCAAGCGTCCACCTCCCAGGAAGTCACCACTGCTTATGACAGTAATTGGCAGAGACCTAGAGAATGAAAAAGTCAACCAAGAATTTTGTCCCATCTCCACTATGACTACCACATCCATGTGAGGAATTTTTAATGGAAAAAGACACAGTGCTTGCCAGAATGTCTAGGAAAATTAAGACTAGATTAAAGCCAAGGGAGAAGGAAGGAAGGAGAAGAATTGAAGGCCAAAGAGAGAGCCATTCAAAATAGAGCAAATCAAAATACAATTGGCTCGTTATCCAAAAGTTTCACATAGTACTTACACAACAAAATCATTTAGTTCAGAAAAGGCATGTGCCTCCAATTAGTTTCTTTTGAATAAAATTTTAATAATTTATCTGAGCCTTTTAGATTAGGAGATCAAAAAGATGATAAATCCCTTGAATACTATTCACTTAGTGGAAAATTGTCACCACCCATCATTAATATCCTCTTGAGGAATCATATTGACTAGAGTGAATGAAAGAAGGCCTCTCAATCTTCCTGCTTCAGAGTATTTTAGCACTTACATACACAGATGCAAAATCACATATTGCTCTGAAACACCAAGGGTTGATTTTGTATGTTTGTGATAGTTGTTTGGAAAAGAGTAGACACAATTTTTGTTCTTAGAGCCCTCATTACTGAAATACAAATCTAAGCAAATAGAAAACTTCCAATACATACGTAGACATACATGTGTACACATACCTGTGCTGTTGACATTTGAATTTAATAAAATATGAGCATTTTTGATTTTAGAATTATTTTCTAAAATCCAAAATGGAATTCAGAATAAATATCAGTGCTCGTTTGGAAACAGCAACCTAGAAGGAAAGCGGTAGATTGGTTTCAACTATCTGAAGATTGATTTGTCTAGATTGTTCTATCCATTAGGATATCCATTAGACAAGTGATGCTATTCAAGTTTACATAAATGAAAACTAAATAAAATTAGAAATTGCTTTCCTTTTCAATTGTTCTAGAGCCACACATGGACAAGTGTCTAAATTATAAGAAACACTTTCATCATCGTGGAAGGTTCCATTGCACAGTACTAGTTAAGATCACATTTTCAACCCTATGTTTAATATTTTTCATATTAAAATATATTCTCAAATAACCAATATCAAAGAAATAATTGGGAGGTAAGAATAAATCTTAAGGAAAAAAGAAAATAGCAAAAACACAAATGCATAAGCTTTGGAAACTTATATAATGCATGAACTGTAAAACGTTCCATTTTACATTTCTACAATATAGGATGCTTGAAGAATTTAGATTTTCAAAAGTTAAAAGAACTTGATGGCTGTTTTCTTTGCAAAGATAATATTAACAATTTGGCATTGTTTCTTTCTTGTACCTTGAATTCAATCTATAGGAAAAGGCATATCAATCATGGATTTCTGTCTCTTTATTTATGAATGCTTATTCTTACCTGCATAAGCATAAAATCCATAACCCTATTTAGAAGATGAGGCCATACAAATACTTCTATAATATCCCAGAGAGGAAATCCACTAGCATATCAGAATATTAGAAAACTGAGAGAGAACATTCCTATCTAGTAACTTATCTGTTTGAAATGTCCTGTACACTTCCCTGTTAATGATGACCTAATTAAAGAAAAGTTTGGGTATTTTAGTGAATAGGAACAATTTGACAAATTTAATTTCATTTTAAGCCATTATCATAAGGCATATGTGAATACTATCTTAGTAATCTGCCATTTTCTCAGCTTATTCATAACAGTCAAAGAAAAGATGATATCTCTATGTTTATAGTGAAAGCTTTGGAAGGCAGAAAATAAGTCTTTTATTAAATTTTCATCCAGGATTTCATTTGTCTGGTCTAGAAATGACTAGTTATTGTTATTATATACCCCAAGATCATCTATGACTGATAGGGAAAATAAAAATGTTTTGAAGAATTCAACAAGCAGTGGCTCCATGTTGTTCTTGCCTGTCAATTTTATAACTAAACAATTTCTTGTTTTATTGACCTGGACAATTCTTCCAATGCAAATCAGATCTGTTTAAAGAAGAATTCTTAGAGGGGAGGATGGTGTCAGGGAAACGAGGAAGGTTTTGCAGAGTTAAAGGATAATATTGCTGTATTATTGACAAACACATAAGAGGATCATGAATGGGGGGACTCTAAGGAGAATTGGTAAAATTTCCCAATCAACGTGTAGTTAGAAAGCTAAAGTATACTGAGTATTTGAAATTTTCATAAGGTCGATCCTTTTGCAACCTCACAAATCAGCCTAATGGTAAGTTTTAAAAATGACTAGAAATATAGCAATTTGAGTGTCCTGTTTCAACCTTGGTAAAGTTATTCATTGTGAATGTTAATAAATATTTTTATTTCTTTTTTCTCTAGAGAATTTGTCTCATGCCACCCATCTCACAATTTCCTATTTGGAATCTTGATCAATTCTCATGCAATATGGTTCCATTAGATTTCTGCACTGAAGGGGCATCTGAACTCTATCTGAACAAGATTTTAGTTACAGTAAGTATTTATATTACTGAAAAACATGATTTTCCACAAAAAAGAAACTACAGTGAACTAAAGGAAGCCAAATACACGTTTCCCCTTGTTCTAGGTTCCTGATATTTCGATACTGACCCTATAAGAAAGACTATTTTCTTACACGTATAAGGATTGTGATATTCCAAACTATCTTGGTAATGGAATCCCTTCATCCCAGGTGCCCATGCAAATATTCAGACTGTCCGTCGTGAAGAAGTATGAATAAAGGATATTAGCAGAAGGACCAGAGGGGGAAATCACAAAGAAGCCAGGGAGAGTGGAGAGTGGATCAAAAGCATCCCCTTCCCCACACTATCCCTTCTCTAAAGGTAAATATCTTCCTCACCTCAGCTTTATTTTTCAAATTATAATCAAGGAAAAACAAGTCAAGCCATTGAGACTCACTTGTTTTCTCTTTGAGCTGAAGCAAACAGATCCAATTTTGTTCCCAGACAAGGCAGGTGGGCTTAATAGACAGTGTGGGGGTGGGTTAAGAGGAGAAATGGTAACTGTGGGAGGACATCAGTTATAATTTGTCTTGACTTAGTAAGACTTTTCCTTTTTTGCATGACATGCTGATCAACAAATGGAGAGACATTCCAGTTAAGTAATTGCTCAGATTATTAGAGCATTTTGCTTAAAAGGGGTTTCTAAGCTGCATTAGTTTGAGTTGACATCGCTGGTACTCATCTTCAAGGGGTCAGGCCAGGAATGAATCTACTCAACATCTTCATCAATGACCAAGATAATGGAAGAGAAATAGCAGGTCTGATAATTAACTTAGAAAAGACATTAAACTACGAGTGGTGGTATGCCCATTGTAGGACAGGGTATGAATTTTAAATGGCCTTTGCCATGATAAAGCATTTGTCCTTTGCATTCAAAATCTCAAAGGCTATTTTTGTTTTGTACAGACCTGAAGGCATGGCCAAGAAAACCAATAAGTGAACTCTTGCTACTGTGAACCTGTATGTTCTATTTGCTAAAGCACAGGGAATAAGGATTGGAGCAGTTTTGCTTTAAGCAGAACCAGCCATTTCTTATAGGTGCACTCCCAAATGTTTTTTTTTTTTTCCTGATCAGCGACATAATTTGTTGAACCCATTGCAAACAAAACAAAACAAAAAGGAAAATAATGCAGGGCCCTTTATTCATAAAGCAGGAAGAAAAATGCCATTCAGGCAATAAAACATAAAGCCTCTTCCATTTTTCTATTGTCTTCTTAACTTATTTTTTTAAAATTACTCTTTAATGTCATTCCAAGAGGAAAATATTTAAGTTTAAATTATTAGCATAAATGCTATCATCTTTATATAGTACATTGTCAGTTTAAAATGCAAATATGATAACGTTGAACTCCTGTGAGATTGGCAAAATTAAACAATTTGTATTTTGCAACTCATACATGCATCTGTGTTTTATTCTTCCAATATGAGTGGAAACACTGAACAAAACTTACTCAGCTATTTTTTTAAATTCACTTCTGGCACATAGTCTACCAATATGTCAATCTTTGACTCACTGAGGAATAAGGAAGGACTGAAAGGAAAAGGAATGATGGCTGCTCTGTTATTCCCTGTCTTTCTGTGTGTTGTTCCTTTTCAGCAGACAAGGCTGGCTAACACAGAGAAGTAACACTAATAAGAGAGAGTAAATCAGATTTCTGGTCATTTGTGTTTTAGAATACCATTGCTGTCTCTCATGTTGTCAAGGGGCTTGGTGCCTCTACTTCCTCAGTCATCCATGTAACAGTCTGACTTCATGCCTGCTTGGAATCTTCTTTTTTTGCAGTAGTGGAGACTGAATCCAGAGCCTTGTGCATGCTAAGCAAGAGCTTTACTGCTAAGCCACATCTCTAATTTCCTGTTTGGAATCTTGATCAATTCTCATGCAATATGGTTCCATTAGATTTCTGCACTCAAGGGGCATCTGAACTCTATCTGAAAATGGTGTGGCAAGGAAAAGCAGACATCTGTATATCTCCTCTGCCATGCACATGGTTGATTGTCCCAGTGAGTTTCACTTATATAAATTTAAAGATAAAATTAGTAAGAATTTTAAGGTGGTGACAGAGAGCATTAAACCAAGCACAGGGCCCTTCAGACATGGGGTGTGGTGCTACTACACAGGTTACATGTTTAAGAGGCTGGGCCTGTTTTGTTTTACTTCTGTAGCCAAGAAGCAAGAACTTTGACTCGATTTGGAAAGGAATTACCAAGATAAAGACTGCTTTTAAGATTCCAGTATATAAATATGCAGCAGAATTCTCAAGTTCAGCCATAAAATACATGCTGATATTATTTATAATTAATTATAAATATATAAATAATCCCAGCATATATTATATAATATCAATATATATATGTATGTATATATGTATATTTAAAGTGGTAGGGTATCCTCTGATGTTTTTCAAGTTCTTGCATCTTGTATGAAGGGTCTAAAAAATATTCTCAGCCTTTGTCTAATTAGGTACCAGGATTTTTTCTCCTGTTTTCAGCTGTTCATACCTCAGGTACTTTAGACAGCCTTCAAGCCTTGCTCCTCTATTCTTACTCTCTGTCTTTGGTGTCATATGAAATGACAAGGCTTCTCTGACCTATGAATTCGTTGTGACTTTGGGCAAACTTTAAAATATGAGTCCTATTTTTTTATTGGTTAAAAGGGGCTGTGCTTATCTTGCAGATACCATTTAAGAATTTAATGAGATAATTCAAGTGCCTAACAGACACTAGTATAGTCCAGTCATTTATAATCTACTAAGTCCTTTCTGAGAGGAAGTAAATCTCTATTTGCACTTCATATTTATGTGATTTTAGGAAGCTTAATTATTATTCCCATAATCACTTTTTAATCCTATTTCCTTTATTGATTATATTCTTACCCATCCTCAGGATTTCCAGCTTAGTTGTGCTAAGGTAGATTATGTATACCTGCTTGTTTCACAGTAAGATACTGACTAATAAAAAGCTTTATCTGTTTCTGCCATCTAGTTTTATTCTGTACCAATTTGTTTTTAAAGGATTAAGCAGAGCCTGTAATCCCAGTGGCTGGGGAGGCTGAGACAGGAGGATTGTGAGTTCAAAGGAGACTCAGCAACAGTGAGGCACTGTCTCTAAATAAAATACAAAATAGGGCTGAGGATGTGGCTCAGTGGTTGAGTGCCTCTGCGTTCAATCCCTTGTACCTGCCCCCAAAAAATATCAGGCAGAAAAATATGCATTAGTGTGATTCACACTCACAACAGTTAACTGTTCTCTTCATTGAGCTTTTACCCTTACATTGCTTCTTAGCTCAGTATTTTTAACATAAATTTATATTTATTATAGAAGATTGGAAATAAGAGAATGAAGAAAAAATGGTACATATTTTAAGATAGTCAATGTAAATTTTCTTCCCCTTCTGATCTTAATGTTCAACTTTGGGACCCTTTCATGCATAAAATTTAATATCTACTTTTCATATAACATTTTAAGCATTCTTTTTCATGTTGCAATCTGTGTGAGCATTTTCATGACTGGAGAACATATTACAACATGGATTTATTTGATGAGTCTTCTCTTTTCTGTCATAATTTTGCTCATAGTGAATACTGTGATGAACATCTTTTTAAATAAAACCTTTTTTCATTTTTCAATATTATGTCACTAGGATGGAGTCCCAGAAGAACTAAGCATCTTACACATTTTAAATCTCTTGATATTTGTTAACAAATTGCTTTCCAAAGGAGTCATACCAATTTTTACTTCTAGGAGTTTACCACAAAGCCAATCTCTCTTCTAGTAGTGGTCTTTGTTATTTTGATAAATGAAAAATTATAGTACTTTGTTAAGTATAGATTCTTGCTATTCATGATGGGCGTTGTGGTATAATGTTTGTTTTCTAACTCTAATTCTCCCATCATAAATTTTAATATCTCTTTCTCCTTACATGTTGGCAGTGTGGTTTTGCATCTCAGGATACAGTCCCCCAAGCCCTCCTCCCCCTTTTAGGTCCAGGCTCTTTTACTGTATAAAAGAATGTTGGAGCAAATAATGTTAGAAAACATTATATTAGGATACCAAAATCTCTTTTTCTCCCTGAAGCTAAAACACATAGTTTTACCCTGAGGAACCAATTCTTTAGAAAACCAAGCTAAAAGGGAAATGAAATGAAAGGCAGCCTGCATTAAATTTCATTTAGTCCTGTTGTTTAATTTATGTTCTGGGCTCCTTGATTTCTTTTAGGCCCTAGGCATGCCCAATACCACTTCTGTGTGTTGACCGCTCTGTACTTCATTCTGTCTTTGGGACTTATAGACATTCCTGTTTGGGAGACTTCTGAAATCAGCCAGCTCTTTTTATTTGGGAGAGTTGGTAGGTTGAGTAGGATATATTTTTGAAGTCTGTTTTACAGTTTTTTCTTTTAAACTTGATTTGGCTTTCTATTTTTTGACTTTAGTAATATGTCTTCCATTGACTGATTTTTAAAGTTTTGCTTACTCATTTTTGCTTGGGATGTTTTGCCATATTTTCTGAGAATTTGTTCATTTATTTTTAGTACAGCCCTGGAACAGACATGGAGATTTCCTAGGAAAGCACAACACAGACACACTCTAACCTGCTTGTGAACCTCTGCAGACTAGGGGTGGTTCCATATTGAGAGCCATGTGGCTAAGCAGGATTTGATTCCCTCATTTCTTACCTAGCAGTCAGAGATGCGGTGCTTTCCTAGAGGGAAGTGTTTGCAGTGTATTTCCTATGTTGAATTTTTCTTTTTCTTTCTTTTTTTTTTGAGGATTAACAGAAAATCTGAGTTTTTAGGTAACACCAATTTAGAAAAACAAAACAAAACAAAACAAAACACTTTTTCACTTTAGGAAAAGAAAGTCCTAAGTTACTTAGTATTCCTTACACTCTGGATGGCTGACTATAAAGGCTTACACTTCCTGCTGTGATTGTATCCTCCTTGAAAGAAACGAAGCAGCAACATGAACTTAGTTCCCTTTATCTGCACAGTGATTCTAAGCCCCAATTTTTTCAGTCTTCCCTCTCTGACTATTTAATACACTTATCGTTTCTCTGCCTGGCATTCCCCTATACGAGAGATTGAATTTAACAAATGTACACTAAGAATGATAGCTGACACTAATTCAATGAGCAGGAGGTTAAATTCAATCATAATTCCTGAGGTAATGGAGATGGGTAGGGTATGCAGATCTCTGAAGAGTCAAAGAGATTAAATGGGACTACACAAGTCCTTTCACTATGTAGGCTCTAGGAAATGATAATAGCATTTTAAGGTAGGGTGATACCAGAGCCTAAAGATTTATTTTTTTAAAATGAACAAAGCATCACAGCCAAACTGATGCAATAATTTTGCAATCCTGTGAGCTGTTAGGTTCAAGTGAAGAAATATGTTAGCTAAATACAATCTGGAACAAATACATTAATTTGCACAGCCCCTTTCCTAAATGTGCATAAAGTCTTGAACAATTTTAACTCAGATGGATTTTAGTCCATGATAAAATCTGTAAAGACTGCCTGCAAGGCTTTTAAAAATATAAATAAGTCACATTAGGGATATTGGAATACTGAAGGGAGGGAGGAAAGATGTGCAAAGACTTTTAAAAAAATAACTGATTTAATGTCTGCAGATGAAAGCTGTGGACCAGTACTTCCCATGAGGCTCCATGGTGGATTGTCTGTGATGGCAAGTAACAAAACTAGCAGAAAACTTGCAGCTTGGGCCCTTGCTCTTTCTGCCTCTCACAACTCTTCTCAGGGGGATGGCGGGATTAGGGTTAAGGCTGACAAAATAATGGAATCTGGCCATGCTTGGCCTGATTGCTCTTCTGACCTGATCACTGGTTTTGGGGTGAGAGTTGCTTTTCCAACCTTTTGAACAGAAAGTGGCAGAGCAGCATGTCAATTGCATGTGCATATTTATCAGTCATATATTTAAAATTAAGGAGAAAGTGATTCACATTCATGTTACCCTTACTAAAGAGATATGAAATATTTAGTCAAAGAGTTGGAGGGTTTAGAAATCCCACTGTGAATTTTTGCATGACTGAGCAGAGTTCTTTTAAAATATATACACGATCAGTGAATTATGATAATTCTTGGGTTGGTGTGCCTGTGTAAAGATATTGAACATTATATATGCAATGCACATACGTACCTCAGAGGAAGACTGTCAAGTTTTAGGCATGCTGTAGTAGTACATGATATTGAAATTGGGCTGGATTTGTTAAAATTCAAAATGGTGGTGATGGAATAGAAAACAAAGTAACAGGAAAAAGAATGTTTTGTTTTTAGAAACTAAAGCTTTCAAAATTAGTGGGTTAAGCATATGTCATTAAAATAATAAAATGCATACATATATTACTTTTCACAGAAAAGAAACTGGTTAGATACGTGCCAGCTGGTATATACTTCAAATGCTTAAAATGTACATGTCATTGAACCTGCATTTTCATATCAAGGAATTGTTTTTACTTAAATAACTTATCTTCTTTGTTGTTTGGTTTTGCATTTAAAAGGTAATACCTTTTGTTCTATGTAAAAATTATATAATGGTTGACCCAATAAACAAAATCATCTGTGTAATAGATATACAAATAATGAAGCATAATAATAATTGACCACTCAGGAAGCCACTTTCTCTTAGGACCTAGAGAATGTTACTTATACGAGAATGTTACTTTCCTATTTCATCTCATTTTCTACTCCCCATTGATACTTACTAAGCTGAACTTTATCATTTCCATTTCTAAAATTGTTTCATCACATAAATGTATGCTTGTTTAAAATTTCATTTATCAAAATTAATGTATAATTTATATACAAAATATTTACCTATTGTGGTGTACCATTCTGTGGCTTTTGACAGAGACACACACCATCATGATCAAAATGTAGAACAGATCTATGACCTCCCCAAATCCTCCCATGCCCCTGTGTAGACAGTCTTTCCCCTACACTAGCCCTTGGAAACCATTGATCTGTTTTCTGTCTTGAAAGTTTTGCCGTTTCCAGAAATGTCATATAAATGGAATCTCTTCTTTCCTTCTGCATAATGCATTTGAGATCCATCCAGGTTTTTGCTTGTATCAGCAGTTCATTTCTCTTTATGACTAGGTAATATTCTATTGTAGGGATGTATTATAGTTTTTTTATTGATTCACCAGCTGAAGAACATTTTGAATTATTTCCAATTTTTTTGTAGTTATGAATGTATTACCTATAAATGTTTGTACATATGCTTTGATTTTCCCCTGCGTAAAAACCTAGAAGTGATATTTCTGGGTTTCATGGTTTATTTGTGTTTGACTTTAAAAGAACCTTTATAAGACGCAGCGAATATCTCCAAAGGGGCTATATCATTTTATTTTCTCACAAGCAATTTGTCAAGTTTCAGTTGAAGAGGATGGGGATGTCCTCATCAGCACCTAATACTGTTACTAGTTTATTTCAAATTTGACTGTTCTTTTGTTAGTGATATTTGGGTTTTTATTTATACTTTCTGAATGACTAATTATGTTGAACATCTTTTAGTGTGCTATTTGCTATCCATATATCTACTTTGGTGAATTGTTTGAAATTTTTGCCTATTTTTTTTGTTTTTATTTTCCCTGTGTTGAAGATTGAACTTGGAGTTTTGCATGTGCCAGTCAGAAGCTCTACCATAGAGCTATATCTGTAGCCACCATGACTGTTTTTTTAATGGATTGTTTATTTTCTTGTTGAGTTTTGAGAATTTTTATTGCACAAATATGAGTCTTTTAACAGGCAGTGATTAGCAAATATTAGCTTCTCTTTTCATTCCCTACACAATGTCTTTCTTTAAAAGAGCAAGATGTTTTTAATGCACTTAGCACTCAATTTATCAAATTTTTATTTTATGGATCGTGCTTTGGTGTCTGAGCATTTTTTTGACTAACCTGAAGCTATAGATATTCTCTGTCGAAAATCAAGGAAATGCTTATGAATGATCTATTTCTGATTCTCTATTTTTTTTTAGTTTATGCATCTTTTACCAATACTATATTGTCTTGAGACTTTAGTTTTAAAGTAAGTCTTGAAATCAGGTAGCTTATTTAAAAAAACTTGTTGAGGTATTTAATTCTTTTGTCTTCTTATATAAATTTGCTAGTTTGAGTGAAATTAAGTTGGATTTATAGATCAGTATATGGAGAAATGATATCTTAAATACATGAATCTTCCAGGTCATAAAAGTAGTTATCTATTCATGTATTTGCAGTTTTTTTTTAAATAAGAGTTATGAAGTTTTCAGCATACAGATCTTGTGCATAGTTTGTGCATAGTTTGTTAGATTTACAATTTGGGAACTATTATAATTGTATCTTTGAAATTTCTATTTCCAATTGTTTATTGCTGATATGTAGAAATGCTGTTGATTTTTAAAAAATTCAGATTTAAAAAATTTTTCTATTTGTTCTTTTTAGTTATACCTGATAGAATGTATTTTAACATATCATATACACATAGAGTATAACTTCCCATTTTTGTGATTGTACATGATGTTGATTTTTATGTATAGCTCTTATATTAAATCACTTATCCTACTAGATTTTTAAAAATATATTTTTGGATTTTTAGATCTTTACTATTTTGGTGTTCATGCATAGATAGTTCTACTCTTCTTTTTCAATTGGTATTCCTTTTATTTCTTATAATTGCCTGTTGCACTGTCTTGGGTGTGTGGGGTGGTGATGAGTAGGAAGGCAAGTGTCTGCCTTGTTCTTAGGGGAGCCCTCAGACATTCATCCATACATGTGATGTTAGCTATAGATTTTTCATGCATGTTCCTTATCAGACTATAGAAGTTCCTTTCTAATCTTGATTTGCTGAAAACCTTTATTATTATGAATCCATGTTAAATTGTATCAAATTTTTCTGCATCTATTGAGATGATGATGTGGTTTTTTTCTTCTTTATTCCATTGATATTGTAAATATGTTGATGGCTTTTCAAATGTTGAACAAACCCTGGAAACACCACTTGGTCATGATGCATTATTCTTTTTAGATGTTGCTTTATTCATTTTTCATTTGTTTAGGATTTTCATCTATGTATTCATAAGGGATTTTGGTTTTCTCTCCTCCATCTCCATGTTATCTTTCTCTGGTTTTGGTATTAAGGTATTTCTGGCCTCAGAAAATGAGTTAGGAACTGTTCCCTCTTCTATTGGAATGGATTTTGTCATATTTGTTTTATTTATTTTTCTTAAATGTTTGGGAGAACTTGCCAGTATGGCCAGAGACTGTTGGGCTTCAACAACAGAATATTTTATCACATTTCTGGAGGCTAGAACTCCAAAATCAATGTGTCAATAGGTTTGGTTCCTCCTGAGGCCTCTCTGCTTGGCTCACAGCTGGCCACCTTTTCCTGTGTCACCACATTGTCCTTTCTCAGTATGACTGTTCTCCTAGTGTCTCATTGTAAATCCAGATTTTTCTCTTTGAATAAGGACACCAATGGCCACATTTTAACTTACTCAAGTCTTTAAAGGTCCCTGCTCTAAATATACATTCTGAGGTACTCAGGGTGAATGCTTTAACATGTAAATTTTGTTGAAATGTAAGCCACAACAAGGGACACAGACAAAATTAACTGGATGTAGTGGGACCTGGGAATTTCTCTACCCTTCACCCAGAGGGTGAAGATGAGTAGAACTCTTACAAAGTTCTCTTTGTTTTTTCACAAAAATACTCTTACTCTACCCTTTTCTTATTCAAATCTGTCCAATAATTATTTACATTTCAGTTTTAAAAACTGTGGTTGTGTTCTTTGTGAAGTTTTGTAGTTGCTTTTAATTTGTGGAAAATCTAGAGGCTGAATTTGTCAATGCTATTCTACTTAAATGATTTCTATGTACTTCTTTCAGAACCCAAGGACTACTGTCAACCTGGTTTTCCTTTACTCCCTAGGATCTATATCTTAATCTAACAGTCTCTAATTTATGCCTAAGATTTTTAGGTTAAGACAATTATCTCTTCATTGTGGCATTAATAATGGCATATATCTATTGGGTACACCTACTGTCTTAGTCTGTTTTCTGGGACTGGATAATTTATGTGCCTGAGACTGGATAACTTACAAAGAAAAGAGGTTATTTTGGCTTATATTTCTGGAGATTGGGAAGTTCAAGATTTGACAGTGGCATCTGCTCAGCTTCTGGTGAAGTCCTTATGCTGCATCATAACATGGTGGATGGTGTGTGCAAGAGTTGTGAGTGGGCACATGCAGAAGAGAGGGAGAAAACAAAGGAATGGACCTGCTTTATAACAATCTGCTTTTGCAAGAACTAATCCATTCTTCTGAAAACTAATCCAGGCTTGTGAAGATGACATTAAGTCCTAATCACCTCTCAAAGGCCTCCCCTTCCTACACTGCTACATTGTCAACCAAATTTAAACATGAGTTTTGGCACAGACCAACTACATCCAAACCATAACATCTGCCTAGAGTGTATGTTTACATTCACTTATCAGATTACAGCTTAGGGAAAATGTTCCTGGAACATTTACAGCTTAGGGTTACAACATTAACATTAAATGTTCCCCTGGAACATTTCTTTTGTTTCTTGGGAGCCCATCAATATCATATGTTTTGTGCAGGATCTAATTGTTCGCTACCATGTGGACCTTTCAGAATATTAGTACCTCAAACCTCAAGAAAAGAAGTCTTCAATAATATATTTTGTAATATTTCCATACCTACTCAAAAAGACATACCTTCATACTTTTAGTGTTTGTGTTGTATCAGATTTTAAGGATGTAACCTTTTTTAAAATTTAGATCCCTCCTTATAAATATAAAGACTATGCATAATTTTGGGTTGTTTTACATAATCGGCAGTATTTGAATTTATAAACTTATGAACTTACATCAGAATAAACTTGTAGGGTACATGTCTAAAAGTAGAGTTGCTGGGCTAAAGATATTTTGTAAATTTTGGGGCCTTTTTTGAGACAAATTAAAGTGTCGTTGGAAAACATGAAAATATTTCCAGACTTTGTATTTTACTTTTACTGGTACATATTTATGTTTATGTTATATTATTTTACATAAATATTTTCCATTTGATGGCAGTAAACTCTTTGAACATGGACTATGTTCTGTGAAACTAAACTATGCAGAATGTTCTGTACCTGGATCCTCTTTTGACTCTGACATGAATTTGCATTTGAACTTTGGATAAATTAGTTGAACTTCTTGGTTCTTTGTATTATACATAAACAAAGGATGTTGAGCTAGAATAGAGGTTATTACATTTTAGTCTAAGAAAGGAAGATAAATTGTGCTATGGAATCCTTGTCCCTATTTCAAGCAAGACATTTTTTCTTTTTTTTTCTTTTTTTGGTATCACAAGTCCTGAAAAATATTTTATTTGAGGAGAAAAGATTCTGCTATTAAAAGTAGTTTAAAATCCTTTTGTCTAGATGGATATAAAAATCACTTCTAGTTCTAAAATTTTATAACTTATTATTCTGTGCATCCTTGCAAATTGCCAAATTTTCCACTATTTTAATTCCAATTATGGCTCCCTAGTTTTTTTCCTTCAACGTCAATACAAAAATAAGTGTAGTTTAGACCAAAAATGACAGGAGAGCAATTTCTTCTTCTTTTAATCTCTTATTTCAGCTTTTCTTCTCTTTTTGATTGGGAATGTTTTTGTCTAAATCACATTTTTTCTTCAGAGAAAGATTAAAAATATTTGGCTCATCATTATTTGTTCTTTCACAGCTAGACTGAATTTAAATATATAAGGCCATGCTTTGTATTTTGTCTTTCCTGATTTTCTTTAGAGTATATATTCATAGCCCATGTATTGGTCATTTTTTGAAGTGTTTTTTAGTGCATTATAGTTATACATAACAATGTGTCTCACTTTGATATAGTCATATATGCCTGGAATATAATTTCTTCTAATTCAGTCCCCAGGAATTGTTCTTTCCCTATTCTTCTCCCTCTCCCTGCTCCCCTTCCTCTACTCTACTGGTCTTCTTTCTGTTTATTTATTATTTTAATTTTTTTATTTTTTTATTTTTTTAGTTATAGGTGGAAACAGTATCTTTATTTTATTTATTTTTATGTGGTGCTGAAGATCAAACCCAGTGCCTCACACATGCGAGGCAAGCACTCTACCACTGAGCCACAATCCCAGCCCATTATTTATTATTTTAAATTGTGCTTTATAGATATACATAAATGTAGAATTCATATATGTACTTAGCATAATTTGGTACATTTGATTCCACAGTTCCTTCCTTTTTAAAGTCCCTCTCCTTCCTCCTCAATCCCATTCTCCTACTCTACTGATCTCCCTTCAGTTTCCAAGGGATTCCCCCACACTTTTTTTTTTCTTATTTTGTTCCAAGTTCTACATGTGAGAGAAGACATTTGACCTTGACTTTCACTTAGCATGACATTCTCCAGTTCATCCATTTGCCAGCAAATATCATAAATTCATTTTTCTAATAGCTGAGTAAAACTGCATTGTTTTAGTCAGCTTTGTGTCACTGTGATCAAAAGATCTGAAGAGAACAACTTAGAGAAGAAAATGTTTATTTTGGCCCATGGTTTTTGAGGTTCAGTCCATGGTCAGCCAACGTCACAGCTCTGCGCTCAAGGTGAGGCAGAATATTATGGCCAAAGTATGTGGCAGAGGAAAGTGACTCAGGACATGACAACCAAGAAACAGAGTGAGGGCGCTGCTCATCAGGGACAAAATATAAACTTCAAAGGCATGCTACAAGTGACCTACTTCCTCCAGTCATAGCCCTGCTTCTAAAGTTACTACCCAGTTAATCTATATCAGTGGATTAATCCACTATTAATTTACAGCTCTCATAATCTAGTCATTTAACCTCTGAATGTCCTTGAATAGTCTCACATATGAGTTTGGGGGAATGCTTCATATCTAAATCATAACATTCACTGCTTATTTGTACCACATTTTCTTTATTCATTCATCTGTTGACTGGCACTTGGGTTGGTTCTATAGTTTGGCTATTGTGCATTGTGCTGTATCAACATTGGTCTGGCTGTATCAGTATGGTATGCTGATTTTAGTTCTTTTGGATATATCCTAACGAGTGGAATAGCTTTGTTATATTTCATTCCTAGTCTTTTGAGAAATCTTTATACTGCTTTCCAAAGTGTTATAATAATTTTAAGTCACCAACAATGTATGAGTGTACCTTTATCCCCACATTCTCACCAGCAATTATTATTATTTGTTCTCTTGATAATTGCCATTCTAACTGGAGTGAGATAAAATCTCAATGTAGTTTTGATTTGCATTTCCCTGATTTCTAGGGGTGTTGAATATTTTTTTCATATACTTCTTGGCCATTTGTGTTTCTTTTGAGAAATGTCTATTTAGAACTTTTGCCTATTTATTGGTTGAGTCATTTGGGTTTTTGGTGTTAAGTTTTTTGTGTATTCTGGATATTAAAAAATCCCCTGTTGTAAGAGTAGTTAGCATAGATATTTTCCCATTCTGTGGGCTCTCTCTCCATGCTCTTGTTTCATTTGCTGTGTAGAAGCTTTTTAATTTTTTTTTCTTGGTACCGGGGATTGAACTCAGGAATACTCGACCACTGAGCCACATCCCCAGCCCTATTTTGAACTCATGATTCTCCTGTCTCATCCTCCCAAAGTGCTGGGATTATAGGCCTACGCCACCATGCCTGGCTAAAGCTTTTTAATTCAATACCATTCACTGACTATTCTTGGTTTTATTTCTTGAGCTTTAGATGTCTTGCTAAGGAAGTCAATGCCTGTGTCATTATGTTGAAGTATTGACCCTGTGTTTTCTTCCAGCAGTTACAAAGTTTCTGGTCTCATTCCTAGGTCTTTGATCTACTTCAAGTTGACTTTTGCACAGGGTGCAAGATAGGGATCTAGTTTTGTTTTTCTATATATGGATAGCTAGTTTCCTCAGCACCATTTGTTGAAAAGATTGTCTTTTTTCCAACATATTTTTGGCAACTGAGTCAAATATGAGATGACTGTATGTGGGTTTGTCTCTGTGTCTTCTATTCTATTTTTTTGGTCTTCATGTCTGTTTTGATGCCAATGCCATACTGTTTTTGTTATTAAAGGTCTGTAGTATAATTTGAGATCAGGTATTGGGATTCCTTCAGTGTCAGTCTTCTTGCTCAGTTTTGTGTTGGCTATTCTTGGTCTTTTATTTTTCCATATAAACGTTTGGACTGTTTTTTCTAGTTCTGTGAAGAATGTCATTTTGATGGGGATTGCATTTAATTTGTATAATGCTTTTGGTAATATGGCCATTTTGACAATATTAATTCTGCCTAAGAACATATCAATCTAAGTTATTCTTCCATTTCTTTCTTCAGTGTTGTGTATTTTTCATTGTAGAGGTCTTTCACCTCTTTGGTTATATTTATTCCTAAGAATTTTATTTATTTTTTTGAGGATATTGGGAATGGACAATTTTCCACATTTATTTCTTAGAAGATTCATTATTAGAATATAGGAGATCTATTGATTTTTGTACATTGATTTTGTATCCTGCTACTTTGATGAATTTGTTTATCATCATTAGAAGTCTTCTGATGTAGTCTCTGAGATTTTGTAGGTATAAAATCATGTGACCAACAAACAAATAATTTGACTTCCTTGACTACTTATATCCCTTTAATTTCTTTCTCTGATTGCTCTAGCTAGAGTTTCAAGAACTATATTGAATAGGAATAGTGAGAGAGGCCATCCTTGTCTTGTTCCTAAGTTTAGAGAAAATGCTTCTGGTTTTTCTGCATGCAGTATGATACTGGCTTTGAATTTGTCATATATTGCCTTTATAATTTTGAGGAAAATTCCTTCTGTCACTGTTTTCCCCACCTTTTTTAACATGAATGAGTACTGGATTTTGTCAGAGACTTTTTCTACATCCTTTGGGATAATATGATTCTTGTTCTTAATTCTATTTATGTGATGAATTACATTTTTCAATTTGCCCATGTTGAACTAACTTTGTATCCCTGGGATAAAACCATCTGATCATGGTATACTATCTTCTTAATGTATTTTTGAATGTGGTTTGCTAATATTTTACTAAGGATTTTTGCATCTATGTTTATTGGGTATATTAGTTTTAGTTTTCTTGATTTATCTTTGGTTTTGGTATCAGGGTAATTCTGATTTCATAGAATGTATTTGGGAGTATTCTCTTTTTATTTTATGGAATAATTTGAGCAAGTTCTTCTTTAAAGGTCTGATAGAACTTGACTGAGAATCCATCTGGTCCTGAGTTTTTCTTCATAGAAAGGCTTTTAATTGTTGCTTCAATCATATTGCTCAATATTGGTCTGTCTAGGTTTTCCATATTCTCCTGGTTCAATTTGTGTAGGTCACATATGTCTATAAATTTGTTAATATCTTATAAATTTTCCAATGTATTGCAGTATAAATTTTCAAAACAGTTTCTGACAATCCTCTGGATTTCAGAAGTGTCTGTGGTAATATCACGTTTTTTACCTCTAATTTTTGTTGATTTGGATCTTCTTTCTCTTATTTATTTTAACTAAGGATTTTTCAATCTTGTTAAACTTTTCAAAGAACTATTGGTTGCATTGATCTTTTGTATTATTTTTTATTCTCAATTTCATTAATTTCAGCCCTGCTTTTAATTATTTTATATCTTCTACTGATTTTGGATTTAGTTTATGCATCCTTTTCTAAGGCCTTGAGGTGGAGTATAAGATTATAAGATTATTTACTTAGGATCTCTCTATTTTTTTAAAAAATGTAGACAATCAGTGCTGTAATGTTTCCTCTTAGAACTGTCTTCATACTATCATAGAGATTTCAATTTGTTGTGTATCTGTTCTTATTTCTTTATAACAATATTTTGATTTCTACCATGATTTCTTCTATTTCCCATTTTAATCTCCATGCATTAAAATTGTTTCTGTTTTTTGTCTTGTTATTGATTTATAATTCCATTAAGTTATAATATGATAGGATGCAAGGAATTATCTCTATTCTTTTTTGTATTTTTTAAGAATTGCTTTGTGTCCTAAAATATAGTGTATTTTAGAGAATATAAAATTACTATTATACTACATCCTGGCTGCTGTAGATCACCACAGTACCATCTCCATGACTGAGTTAGAATGTCAGTTGCCCCACTTCATCTAAGTTCCTATGGCTGGTGGATGTGAACTGCTGAGTGACCATTCCCTCGGCTTGGGCTTCTTTGTAACAGTCCTAAGTGTTTGATGGCCATCTGCAGTTGTAGGGCCTGTGAGTGTAGGCTGTGGGAGGTCTTTGGCATGGAATCATCTACCTGGGCTGTTGCAGCTCACTGGGGCTTTACCCTTTACTGTTTTGGCAGTAGGGAGTCAGTGCGCCCATCTTTGCTTGAGCCCCTGGAGAGGCTGCAGGAGAATACTGAGTTGGGGCTAGTACTCCTAGGGAGTAATTTGTTCTCAAGTGAGGGTTGAGGGGATTTCTATAACCTTCAGATAGCAGTAATATTTCTACAAATTCCTTCTAGGTGAATCACTAAGACAACTCATTACAGAGGTATTCTTTCTGGTTTTATTTGTTACTGTCATTAGGTGGATAGAAGCTGTGTTGATTTAATTTTTTAGGGAGATTAGCTGTGGACTGTACTAAATGACTGCTCTGCCCACCACAGCTTTCTGCCCACAATTTGATCTGAATTGTGTGATCTCCTTCATTGTCTTTGCTGCTCCTGTCCCATTTTAACTTGGTCTGCTTTCCCTTCTGTTTTTCAGGAGGTAAACTTGTGGACTTTTTCTCTCCTCTTTCTTTGTTCCCACCTCCTCCCAGGTCCCTTCCTGGTCAGGGTTTGGGGTCAAGGAATTCTTTCCTCATTTTCTGCTCTGATAACCAAATTCTAAGTGCTTCTAAGTCTTGACGTATCTAACATTGAGTTTTAGAGTGTTTACTCTGTCACCTCTCTGATCAGCTTTTCTTTCACTTCTTTTTTCTGGTCTATGGAGAAGTCAAAGGTCACTTTCTAGACCTGTTCTTCCATCTCCTGATACCTGTATTGGTCATTTTTAAAGAAATGTTTCTGTCCTTACCCACGACAATTTCGTAGCTCCAATATACTCTCCTACAAGTCAGTATTGAATGCTATAGTCACATTTATTTTATCTGAACACACTTCCACCATAATAAGATTTTTTACATTTCTGTGAGAAACTCTGATTAACTTAGCCACAGGAACAAAACTCTTAGTTTAAATCTCTTAATCAGGCTTTCTCAAAATAGCCATTGAGGCAAACTGACTCACTCTCCCATGTGCCTGATTATCTCAGAATTTTTGAAATTCACTCAGTTTGCATTGATGTTAAGAAGTTCTGCATCTCCACAAGTTCCACTTTTCCCACTGCTAAAATGTTACCTTCTTCTCCAGGAAATTTTCTCCTACTAACTAGGGATAAAATGTTCTTGTTTATCATTGCAGGCAAACTACTTGTATTTTGTCTATAATGAGAAAGCAATGAGACTTTATCAAAATAGTTTATAGTAAAGCTGAGTTTTTAATTTTGCCTGCACTGAGTTGAAGTTTGAACATGGTATCTTAAAAAAAATTATCATGGAAATACACATAATTAAGTTTGGAGTAGAGTCTCACACACACACATACACACATACACAAAGATACCCCTCCCCAGTTTGTGAAGATCATAAACTTCTTGTGAATATCATAAACTCTGGTTTCTCTGTTCAATAAGAATATCTGAGCCAGGCATGATGGCACATTTTGTAATCCCAGCAACTTGAGATGCTGAGACCAAAGGATTACAAGTTTTGAGGCCAACCTGTGCCACTTAGCAAGACCTGTCTCCAAACATAAAATATAAAGGGCTGAGGAAGTAATTCAGTTATAGAGTGCACCTTGGTTCAAAGGGAAAAAAAAAAGCAATCAAATATATTTCAGACTGTTTAAACATATTTTCTGTAATTTACAGTGAACTTCCTTTGACCTGACCAGTGCTTCACTTTACTATAAGTTATTTACTAGTGAAAAATTTAGATAACTTACTATAGTAGGTGCTGTGGGCCACTTCCAAGATCCCTCTTTAGATCAAAGCACTCGTTTCCAATCTCTTGGAAATATTGGCAGCTGAAGGGTCTCAGCTGAGCCCTTTCTAAAAATAGCTGTTAACTATAGACCATCATGATGACCAAAGTCATGCCCCCTCAAAGCGGGACAGTGTTGGCCAAATGCCTTCTTAGGTGGAAGCATAAAGAGCTGGTCCTCTGGTTTTCATGTGGTACAACTCTCATTGGCCATCCCAGTTCCAGAACACACCATGGGACTGACTGAAGTCTTTTCTGTGGAATTGATGCAGCTCATTTCCTCTGCCCACTGGCTTCCTTCATTCACTTCCATAACAGGCATTGTTCTGAGGGCTATAATTTTGCATATTAAAGTTTGATCTATAATCCTTGCTACCCCCTACCATTTTACTGTATAAGTATGAAACAAAGAGGAATATTGTCTAATATGTAAACAATCATTATTGTGTACGTTGTGTAAGAACTTAGGATTAATTGAATTATCTAAAAATTACAGTTGTATGAGGTAAAAATTATTATTATCTCTAGTTCTCAAATGAAGACACTCAGCTTAGAAGAATTACATAATTTGTTCTAGTCCTATAGCTACTAAATGATCTTGCCAGAATTTTACATGTGCTGCATTCCAGAGATTATATATTTAATGACTCTTACTCTGCCTCCAAAATATACATCTCCAGGATGTATATTTAATCCATGAAAGAGAATATCAAAAGATAGAACAGTTTAAGTTTTATGACAGTGAAAACCAATGGCCACATTTTTAAATTAGATTTTGCTACCTGCGTATATTATGGAGAGACTTTCTTTGGTTAAAACAAAACAAAGCAAAACAAAATAAAACTCTATCATTTCAGTTATAAAAACATTATCACAATTAGATGTTGAGTAAGATTGAATTTTTTTGACTTTGAAGGAAATGAAAGTATGTAAAAATCAATTACATGTGAGGAAACTCAAGTCTACTTACTACCTGATATTAATAAAGGTGATTTTTATTACAATCAATCAATGATATGGTAATGAAATTCCAAGAAATATATTTACTAGATGTTTATCCTTGTATTAGATATTAGCTGGCATTCTATCTATTATTTGGAACATAAAAAGGATAATAATTCAGATTATTTGTTAGTTTTAAATGTATTTCCAACCTAATTTGACTAACTACATGACTGATCTTGGCTACTATGAAGAAATTAACTGTTAATTTCGTTAAGTAATTCAACTGAAAAATTCTTTCTTCATTAAGCTTAAATATAGTTTTATATTCATTTTCACAAAGTAGAGGATGTATGAATTCCCTCTTTTATGTATGTGAAATAGTTTGATATTTATATACACTTCATAATAAAAATATTTCATATTTGTACAGTACTTAAGAATTTTCACAAATATTATCTCATATAATCCTTATTATGGTTGTGACATAGCTGAGGTGGTGTTATTAATTTTGTTTTCTACACAGGTAATCTGAGCATCAGGCTAAGTGATTTGTTTGGATTGCTGGGATATCAGTTCATCAGAACAAATATTTTTTTCCATTGTCATGAACATCTTCCCTTTGAAATTCTTTCTTTATTGCCACCTTTCTGATATACAGTTATTTGCCATTCCTTTCAGTAGCAAATTTCCTGAAGGCAAAACCATATTTTCTACATTTATTTTCAAATTATCTAATTATCACTCCTGAAAATTTTGCAGTCTAAATGCTTTGCAATCTGCAAAGCTTGATACCATCACAGGTTAACAGAAATCTTCCTTGCTGTACAAACCCACTGGCATGATCACAGATCACAGATTTCAGATGTCACCCTTCAGCATTCCTCCTAAACACATTATCTGTTTACAAAAAGCTCTATTTCTATGACATTGAAAATTGTCCTTTTCTTCTTTTTGTTGCATTCATTGAATTCTTTTCAAATAGTTGTTTGTCACAGATTCATCCTTGACTCACTTCTTCCTTCTGCACATTGCATCCTTCAGTAGTTTTTATGGTTTTATTTGCTGCCTCCACCTATATGAAAAGCAATATAGTATAGGAGTTAAGACTTTGGCCTCTGGATTCAAATAGAATTGAGTTAGAATCCTAGATCCATCATTTGTTAGTCCTGTGACTTTTAGACCCTACTCAGTTTATGAAAGTGCCAAATGTGTTGCTCCTGCTTATCTCAGAGGGTTGGGAGGATGGAATGAGGTAAAGTACATAAAGTGCTTAGCCACCAAATTTCCATTTTTTCTTATTTTAATGAAATTTAAACTCTTGGCCATAGTGCGGCAAGACTGTACCATCTGGCTTCTTCCTACTTCCAGGCAAGAAATATTGGTGTTGAAGATTATTTGGAGGCAGAACAGATGGAAAGAAGCAGATGTATCAAGACATGTTTTATAGGAAGGATTTACTGGAGTGAGTATTAACTTTGTGATTGGGGTAGGGTAATGAAAGAAGGCAATTCTAAAATCTAAAGTTTTAGCTTCATTAAATTGCATAGATGGTAGTGTGGAGGAGGACTGGGATTCTGGGGTAGATTACAAATTAGGTTTGGGACATGTGAAGTTTTATTTTTTTTTCAGATATCTAAGTTGAATCATTGAGTAGGCAGTTAAATGGTTAGTTGGTAGCACTGAGGTAAGAAAGAACAAAATAAAATCCCAGAAATATTTTGAGAACCACTTTAAAAGCAACCCTACCCCACCTTCCCTGCTACACACACACACACACACACACACACACACACACACACACATACACAGTATAATTGAAAAAATGTATAGTCAGGGACATGGTAGATAAGTATATGTCAAACATGAGTGCAAAGGTTAAAATTATAATATTAATAAATAGGAAATACATACTAGGGAGTTTGTGTGTGTGTGTGTGTGTGTGTGTATGTACACATAACTAGTGATCCTAAAAAACAAAAAATGATACATAAACATTAAAAATAATTAAAGATATACTAGAAGAAAACTTTTCCAAAAAAAATACTTGTAAAAATAGAAATAATTTTTTTACAGATGATGTGATTCCATATATAGAAAAAACTAGACTCAACAAAAAGAGCATTAGAACCAATATATGAATTCAGTAATGTAGGAGAACGCAAAAATCAATACCTTTTCTATACAGCAGTGAATTTGGTGAGAAATAAATCATGAAAGCAATCTCATTAACACTAGTCAGCCACATACATACATACACACACACACACACACACACAAACACCCCCCATACATACAAAACCCAACTAGGAATAAACTTATTTAAGGAAGGTAAAGACTTCTACAATGAAAATTATAAAACACTGAAGAGAGAAATTGAAGACACCAAAAAGGGGAAAGACTTCTCATTTCATATGTTGGAAAAAGTAATATTATTAAAATATCCCTACTATCCAAACCAATCTATAGATTTAATGTAATCTCCATCAAAATACCAATGACATTATTCACAGAACAGCAATAATAAATCATCAATTCATATGGAAGCACTAAAGATCCTGAACAACCCAAACAATTTTGAGCAAAAAGAACAAACTGGAGGTATCACAATACCTGATTTCAAGACACACTGCAGAGTGATAGTTTTCAAAACAGCATGATATTGACACAAAAACACACATAGACCAATGGAATAGAATAGAGGACCTAGAAATAAATGTATACATCTACAGCTAAATGATTCTCAGTAAAGGTGCTGAGAACATGTATTGGAGAAAAGACATATGTCTCAACAAATAGTATTGGAAAAACTAGATCCCTGTCTCTTACTCTGCACAAAAATCAACTCAAAATGGGTCAAGAGCTTACTGTAAGACCTGAAAGAACTAGAGAAACACTTGAGGAAAACATTTCAAGAGATTGCAATAAGCAGTAATTTTCTAGATAGTACTTTAGTAGCTTGGAAAATAAAGGTAATAATTGACAAATGGGATTATATCAAACAAACAAACTTCTGCATAGCAAAGGAAAAAAAATCAACAGTGAAGAGACAACCTAAAGAATGGGAGAAAATATTTGCCACTTATTCATCTTATAAAGGGTTAATATCCAAAATATATAAAAAGCTAAAAAAATAAGTAATCTAATTTAAAAAATGGGAAATGTTCTGAATAGACATTTCTCAATGGAGGAAGTAGAAATGGCCAATAAATATATGAAAAATTCTCAGTATCACTATCCATCAGGCAAATGCAAATCAAAACTACAATAAAATGCAATCTTATCTCAGTTAGAATGACCTTTATAAAAAAACAAAAACAAAAAATAATAAATACTGTGAGAATGTGGAGAAAAAAATGAATCCTTATACATTGTTGGTGGAGCTATACATGAATACACTTACTATGGAAAACAATTTGGAAGGTCTTCAAAAGCTAAAAATAGAACTGCCATATGATCTAGCTATGCTGCTCTTGGTATATATCTGAAGGAAATGAAGTAAGTGTACAGAAAGGACACTTGCAAACTGATATTTATTGCAGCACTCCTCACAATAGGAAAGGTAAATGATTGGCCTATGTGTCTATCAAAGGATGAATGGATAAAGTTGGGCGGCTGAAACAGGAGAATTGTGAGTTCAAAGCCAGCCTCAGCATCGGTGAGGTGCTAAGCAACTCAGTGAGACCTTGTCTCTAAATAAAACACAAAAATAGGGCTGGGGATGTGGCTCAGTGGTCAAGTACTCTTGAGTTCAATCCCCAGTACAATGCCCCCCCACCAAAAAAAAAGATGAATGAATAAAGAAGATGGATTTTTATACACAATGGAGTATTATTCAGTCAAAGGAAGAATGAAATTCTGTCTTTTGCAGGAAAATGGATGGAACTGGAGGATATCACATTAAGTTAAATAAGCAAGACACAGAAAGACAAGTATCCCATGTTCCTTTCACACATGGAAACTTTAAAAAGACAACTTAAAAGTAGAAGAGGGATTGCTAGGGCCTGGGAAGGATGCTCAGGAGAGGAGGGAGAAGTGTAGAAGAGTAGATGAACATCCATGCACAATGTGCACAGGTATGGAAATATCACAGTGAATTCCATGAATTTGCACGTTTAATACTTGATAATAAGTATAATAACAAAAGTTATCATACAAAAATACTATTTTATTATGCACTAATAGTCACTACATAACTATTCTTATCAGGTGCCATTTTAGGCACTGAGGACAGAGTATTGAAAAAGATGGCAAAAGTGACTAGAGTGTGTATTCTATAGTACTAAAATTCTTTCTATGTCCTAGGGGAAAATTTAAGTGAAATAACAATATGACATATCCTAATGAAGTTACTGAACATCAAGATAAATAAACTTATGTATATCTAGACAGCATGTAAGTCATTTATGTGGATGAAAAATGTTAGCCACAGACTTGTCAATATCAAGTTCTAGTGTAAAGTCAGACCCAGAAGAAAGAATATGCCAATAATTTTGACACCCAACCAAATTTCCCTCAAAAATTAAGGCAATGGACAGTCTAAGGAAATAATGAGGCAAGCAATACTGTACCCATGAACAGCTTGAAAAAATAAAACAATCTGGAGAATGTCATCTAGGCAAAAAAGACAAAGCAGGTTAGGAAACACAGGATGGAAGACCTGGACTCTGAAGTGAATATACTCAAATATGGAAATAATACTAAATAAATAACCATGGGGGTTTTGTCAGCAGAACAGAATATAAATGCTATCAACATCTTAATCAACAATTTAATATTATAAGATGGGGAGAGAAGATATAGGAGTTAGTATTTCAATTTAATTTCCCCATCTGAAAGTAGGGTCTCAAAGTTATAGTCTAAATCCTAAAGATTTTTTCCAAGTGATGATTCTTATCTCTCAAATGGATAAAGAAAAAATGGTATGTATGTACAATGGAGTTTTACTTAGCCATAAAGAAGAATGACATGACATTTTCTGGTAAATACATGGAACTGAAGACTATCATGTTAACTGAAATAAGCCAGGCCCCAAAAGTCAAAGGTCAAATGTTTTCTCTGATATGAGGAAGCTAATTCAAAATAAGGGGGTGGTGGGATTAAAAAAGAAGAAAGATCAGTAGAGTAGACAAAGTGGAAGGAAGGGAAGGAAGACAAGATGGGATAGGAAAAGACAGTGGAATTAATCTGATCTAACTTTCCTCTGTACATATACGAATAACACCACAGTGAATCTCACCATTATGCATATCCACAAGACACTAACTTAAAAAAAAAACTGTAAGTAAATAGCAGAAAGACCAGTAGAGTAGAGGGAAGGGAACATGGGGAGAGAGGAGGGGAGGAAGCAAGGAAGTACTGGGGACTAAATTAGAACAGATTATATTCCATGCTTTTATAATTATGTCAGAATGAATCTGAATGTTAGGTATAACTGAAAAGGACCAATTATAACGATTCTTATCTTTTAATGTTTAAGAAATATATATGTATGCATTGTCCTTAACTTTAAGGACATTTTCTAGGAATTGATATTGTGTACGAGTGAATGAACAGATGTCTAAACTACAGATTCTTTAGTTTTACTTTAATTTCTTATGTTGAAATTCAGATAGATTCAAGTAGTTTAGAAATTAAAAATAAGTGTGATCCCATTTGGGTTGCTGTTCTTGTTTAACTCTTTGCCTGACTATGCATATATATAAGGGGTGGATCCTGGCGTGAGAGGCTCCAGATGGTAACAACAAAGGTTGCTTGTGGGAGGTGAAAGATTGTGCTAATGTTAACAGTTTCCTATTTGTAATTATAAATAGTGGTATGTGGAAGAAACCACTGACAAAAGAAGAAACGGTTGGAAACCACTTCTGGAAATGAATCTGGAGGTACTGGTGGGTGGGGCAGAAAAATTAACCAGGGGAAAGTCTTTTAGTGTGTTGAGCCCCTTCAGTTCACAGATCAGAATTTGTTTAGATTATAGAAGTGAAGTTATTGAAACAATACTATTTTAGAGAAAACTTTCTAGTTCTGATGCATTTACTGTTTCAAAATTGACATGATAATTACTTCCATTTCAAATCTGAAAACAATTTCTAAGGTATTTTGTCCATATTTTAAAGTGTTTTAAGTTGGAAATAATAGTTTTTTTTGGGGGGGGGGGGTTGTGTGGTATTACACTGTGTGAAATCTATATGTGTGTGTATGTGTTATATATAATGCAAATATAACAAATGTAGACAGAAAATGACAGAAAGAATAGCAATTAATGAGATTATACTTATTTTTAATTCCTAAATATATGTATAATATACATGCATGCACACACATGCACACATATATAAACATTGCAATTTTAAAAATTTGGCATGTGAGACTGACTTATTAAAATAGGCTAATCTTTCTGATTTAAATTTTCCCTTCAAATTAAATGCATAAAAAATGACTGCTTCTGAATTCTTATATAATTCTTTGTAGCATTACATTATTTTTTTTTCCAGGTTCTCCTTTCAAATTCAACTCTATGCCTTAATCTGTTGCTACAAGAAGGTCCCACTTCCATATTAGCCAGGTGCCAGTAGGGCATTTGAGGACAGGACTAAACCAGCTTTCTGGGCTTCATAAGTAAACCTGCCTTTCTACCTAGGAGTCCACAAAGCAGGACTTTTTGAAAACATAATTCTCTGATTGGTTCCCTTTTTCAGCAACATACTGTCTTCAAGAAAATAAAGGAAGACATTGACAGGTAGGACTCAACTGATTTTACTCACCACCATCCTATTCTTGAGTTAAAAGTTATACAATTAATGTGACTTAACTGTTTTCTTAGTCTCTTGGTATTTTCTCAGAGTTAAGTAGTCTGCAATGAGCTATTTAATTCTGTTCTTGAATTAAATTAAGAACAGATACCCTTAATTAACAAAAATGCCCTCTTTTTACTTCAAAATAATTTTTAAGTTAAATTTTTCCTTTTCAAAATGAAATAGGTATACTAACTGAAACCTTTAATTGTAGAAATTTGGAGGTAGAAGGTCTGTTGGAGGTGATTTGGCTTTGCAAACACCAAGGATGGCTCAGGGGTGTCTGAGTGGGTGGAGCTTCTGTCGCCTATACAATGTTTCATGTTTGTTCTCAGAGATCTGAATTCACCTGAGTAATAGAACCAGAAGGAAACTGGTTGACTTGGGGACCACAGGTCCTATGGGGATCTGAATTAGAGTCCATGATAATTTCTGGACACAGTGATCACCTGACTCTGGGTGCACCTCTTCTCTCTCTTTATCAAGGACCATTTGATGCTCAAGAAGTTCAGGTCTTTTTCACACTTTGGATCCAAATTTCATCTTGGTAATAATTTCAAGGGAAATTAGGAAGGTTTCTGTTAAAGTTCTTAGGTTTAGGGATTAAATTCAAGTTCTTGGAAGAAGGCTCTGTTAAGTCACAGGACTAGTAACCAAAGGAATAGGGGTCGTGGAAGCTAAGTCATTACATGAGGCTGGTCATCAGTAAATTTCTGCTAACAAAATCTTTCTCTTTCATCACTATGACCCCCATAGTTCAATATACTGCCTGACACAGAACAAGATCCCAGTATTTGGTGAATGATTGAATAATTAAGTAAATATATGACAAGAAGGAAAGAGATTCATTTGGGTATTTTTGAGGAGTTAACTGCACGTTTGGTCTTGGAAATGAAGCAGTCTCTAGAGTGGTGAATAAATTGATTGGTATGAGGAATCATCTGAGATATGAAGCTAGGGCTCTTTCAATACCTTTCCACCAACTTGCCTTAAAGTGTTGGAATTTCCTTTAGAGACTTATTCATAATGAGAATGTGGCAGAATGGGCCTGCCAAGTTTATCATGACTGCTTCTGGATAAAAAGGACTGTTTGAGTTAAAACAAACAAACAAAATCCCCAAACAGCAGCAGCAAAACAGCAAGTCAAGGAGAATTTCACACACACACACACATATACACATACACACACACAAATTATATCATGTAACACTGATATAACGTTTTGCTACTAGATTATTCTATGTTGACTATTTATGTTCTATAAAAATATTTCTATCAATTTACTGGGGCCTTTTGGGTTTATATAAGAATCTTCTACCTTGAAGATTAAAACAAAGACCTTCCAAATCAGTGAACAAGAACAACTTCCTGCCACCTACAGAAAATCTTGCTGCCAAGGTAAGAAATGACAGACCTGTAATATTTATGCCAAAGATAGCGTTTCTTGGGTCCCAAATGATATATCTGGAGACCCTGTATTTCCTGGCTTTATTCTTATTGCTAAACTGTTTTTAGTACAAATAAGAGTTTGCTTTCGTTCAACTTGGAATAGAGTGAAAACCCAGTAGCAAAAGCTCCATGCTTCCCCTCTCCAAAAGCTCTTTTAGGCAGGAGGGTTTGGAAATCTATTTTTCTGTAAGTTCAGGAAGAAGTTGTCAAGAACTTCTCTGTGGTCTTCTGGTATCCTAGAAAATAGCACAGAAATTCAATTGCTTCTGATGTTATCATTCTGCATCTGTATATGTGAGGTGGTATTTTAGTGGGTTGGGCAAAGGCATTTCGATTTAGCTCACTAAGCTTCAAACAACATGCCCTATGAAGGTTGAACACATCTTGTAACTTTTTTTTATCAACTAATTCTTGTTGCCTCTAATTTGGGGACTTGGTTTGATATACATTGAAGTGGTTGCTGTAGAATCCTAAGGCAGACTTCTGGTTGTGCTTTACCTTTGACATAATACAGCTTGAGAGGAGACTTGATTAACACTTTGGAATAAAAGCTTTGTCCTAATGGAAGTTATTGTGGAAGTAGAGGATAGGAGAGACGCCCAGCCATAAGGTCACCATGAACAAAGAGGAGACCAGAATCCTGGAAGGCCTTGATTAGAGGCAAACATTGTTAGAAAGAGACCCCTCCAATAGCTCTCAGAACTTCATGATGTCTCTCTCCAGTGATTTATTTCTGACAACAGAGTCTGTGACTTTGGAATATATTTACTTTGTTGATTGAAATATTATTATATTTTTTGCTACTTCACAGTCAAAATGATTTTGGATAAAAAATTCTATTGGAACACAATGACATAAAGGAGGTCATTTTTTTAAATATTTATTTATTTATTTTTTAGTTTTAGGTGGACAGAATATCTTTGTTTTTATGTGGTGCTGAGGATCGAACCCAGTGCCTCACGCGTGCTAGGCGAGCACGCTACCACTGCGCCACAATCCCAGCCCCTATAAAGCAGGTCATTTTAAAACCGAAATTGATGACTGAATTTTGACTTTAAAAAAATTCTTTTCTCTCTAGAAAGATGCTATGGAGCTCTAAAGAAGAAACAAATAACTTGATGTTTATTGTTTGGTTTCTGTTCATAGACACAAGCTTTTAGAATTTATTTTCTGCTTTTTATATGCACAAATACATGAATTCAGCTATTCTCTTATGATATTCACCTTGTGATAGAAACCCTTTCTTAAAAAGTAAAGATTCTTTAAAAAGAAATTTTGTTATTAATTTATGTCAAGTAATAATTCTTTCTTTAAAAAGTGGAGTGAGTCAAAAGAGATAAATTTGACATTTTAGAATGGTAAGATCTTGATTTAACTGCAGATGAGGACTTTGGTTACTGAGGGACATCATTTTCTCTTTTAATTAATTCCTTTTCCTGACATTTCTCTCATCATGAGGCAAATTTGTTTGTGGCGCTTAACCTTTAAGTATTATATCAGTTTTCATTGGAGTCATGCAGTGACCAAGAGTAAGTAAATGTAAGACAAGAAATGTTTCTTAAAAAAAAGACAAAAATCCTCCTCAGACTAAGTTTGCCATCAGAAAATTGTCTTACTTGTGCTCAGGACTTGTGACCTTAGGTGCTTTTTGAGTTAGTCCTCTTGGTTCCTCCCCCGACCCCCTCTCTGAGCTCAGGGACCTTGTGTTCTGTAAAAGGCTTTTTGGACACTTCCTTACTCATGAAATGCGTTCCCTGAAAACACACACACACACACACACACACACACACACCACGCACACATGCAATGTGTGTATATGACCTCTTGTAATTATCCAATTCTGGTTTCTTTTTTTTGAGGAGGATACCAGGGATTGAACTCAGGGCACTCGACCACTGAGCCATATCCCCAGCCCTATAGTGTATTTTATTTAGAGATAGTCGCTTAGCACCTCACTTTTGCTCAGGCTGGCTTTGAACTCTCAGTCTTCTTGCCTCAGCCTCCCAGGCTGCTGGGATTAAAGGTGTGCGCCACTGCACCCACCTCCAACTCTGCTTTGTAATGAGAAAATAGCCACAGACAATGTGCAACAGGTAGACCTGGCAGTGGTCCAGTGAAACTTTATTATAATAAAGTTTTTATTATAAATAAATCATTATTATATCATTTTTATTAATAAAATCATATTTCATTATAAATAAAAGTCACTATATAAGTGATTGGCTTCTGGTCTATTGTTTGCTCACCCTTGATCTAGGGTATAAATTAGAGATGCAGCAGAACTGAGCTCTTTCCTGTGGTGTGGGGTATTGTGCAACCTCACATAGGAGCTACACTGTTATTCTGGGCAGGGACCTATGCCCTGAGTTAGGAAGACTCTGATGAGCTATTCATGAGGGCTCACACTTCCTCTGTTGTCTCCCCTTGATTTCCTGCCTCCTTGTAATTATTAGCAAAGCTTAATTCCAGGAGAGACCTGATTTGTGTAGGTTTTATTTGACAATGCGACCTGGAAGTTAGCTCAAATACCATAGTGCCTATTAGAACATAGTAGCTGAAGTATGGAGTGATACATATTTGGTGGAAAGAATTACTCTGAGAATACCCATCTAAATATCCTAGCAGCATTTGTCCCTTCATGAAAGAACCTCTAGATGTAGACATACACTTTGCTGGTCTAGCCTGGAGAATCAGATGGTACATCCCTCAAACTACCTCAAGCAGGTGAGATCTTCTCTGACCTTTCAGCCTTCATCCCCCATTTTTTTCACTTGTGTTTTGATGCTCTCATTATACAGTTGTTGAAACAATTTCCAAATTAACCAGTGTCGTGTTGCTAAATGAATTTTGCTCTTTAAAAAAAAGTGACTTTTCCCAAATAAGGTTCTCTGTCTATAGTCTGACTCCGTGGGAATTAGTGTCCTAGCTTGGTTTGGAGAAGTCTGGTTAGGCTTGACCTTTGACATGGCATCATCTACCTTTTCTGTTTCTTATAGAATTCCAGAATGATTCAGAGTTTGAAATGAAAGCCGAAGAAATTTATGCACCTGTCTTCTGAAGCATTCCTCTTTTACTTGGGATGGAAGAATTAAGCAGTTGGAGGTGGGTCTCTGAAACTTTTTTTTCCTTCAACAATGAGAATTTCACTTTTATCATGTAGAGTTAGGAAGAAAGCTCATTTGCAGGTTGGATGACTATTCCTGTCCTCTGCTGGCCTTTAGCCAGAAGTTATATGCACATGCACATGTCACTCAGAATTTCAATCAAATGTTGAGAAACCTCCCCTACAGATGTTCCTAAAAGAAAAGGGCAGATTTTCTCTTTCTCCTATGGTTTAGGAGCAATTGTATTTGAAGGAAGAAGGCTGAACTAGAACAATTTCTTATTGTCCTTTATAGTCCTATTAACCTGTCTATTTTATCTGCTTCTCTTTGGCACAAGTAGTATCTCCCTCAGCATATTGAACCCAAGGGGAAAACCCACTACACTAGTGCCAAATACTAGTTAAGTGCTGATTAAGTGAGTTCTGAATATGTGTGTGGCTTGACTAAAATTATTTATTCAGTCAGGGAAGAAACTAATTCACACAGCACTGCCCTAATTGGCATCAGAGAGGCGTTTCCGTAAAGCCCTCAGGAAAAGCAGGAAGTTGATTAAATAGGAAAAAATGCACATGGAAATAGGAGTACAAAGAATGTATAGAAGAGTAAAATGCAATTGTTAAATAATCGCTCTCATGATATTTTTTCCCTTAAGAAGTTACCTTTGATTTAATGCAGGAGAGAGAGCACCTGGGAAAATTTCAAATTGGAGTCCCTCCCGCTCCTCCCTGCCTATACTAGGAATCCATGGCCCAGAATTCAAATACTAAATCTAAGAGAGGCAGGTAAAAAGAACAGTGGAAAACAGATGGCAGCAGTTACAACTAGCAAATTCCCAGTTGGTGGCTCTCACATTTAGAAGCGGGCATCTGTTCTTCTTCCCCACTGCAAAGTGGTTTTAACTCAGAGGTGTTAAAAATATCTAAGTTGCTGTTTTATTCATTTCTGCTATTTACTGACTTTAATGACTTACAGTATATCCAATGAAAAGTACAATGTTTACCCAAGCGGCAAGAGACTCAAAACAGAAATATGGGATGCTGTTAAAAAAACCTTGTGGTTTACCAAACAGCCTGATGGTTATATAGGTGTACCTTCTTAATGAAATAGGTAAGGGCCTTAACATCTGCACAAATTGAAATATGCTTTGGAATATACCTGGGGTGCTTAATATTAAAAGACTCTTGAGAATGTCACCACCTCTTTGGGCTTCAGTTTCCTCTTCTACAAAATGGGAATGATAATGTCTATGTTATTATGCTGTGAATATCTGTTGTGAAAATTAGAGATGCTATCAGTAAAAGGGATTAGGAGCCCCTCAAATATTGTAGATGCTTAGTCACTGATAATATGTTCTATTACTTATGAAAATTCCCATTTACAAATAAATATCCATTCATAAAAACTGAGAGTGAATGTATAAGTGTCAGAGGACCTCAAAAATGAGAGAAAAGAGAAAGTATTCATCATCGTGAAGATATCAAGAGCAACTGTTTCTTATTTTGTTGTAAAGATGCTTTTCCCATAACCATTATAAATGGCATCACGAAGAAAACCTTGTTGAACTGAATATCATTTAACCCAGATCTGATACAGAGGAGATGATCAATAAACATTTATTGACCACTGGATATCTCACATTAGTGTTTATAATCACTGACATTTATCGAGCAACTACTATGTACAAGGTACTGTGGAAGACTTTATGTATATTAATACATAATATGCATAATATACAGTTTAAACCTCACAAGAATTCTGTATATTTGGCACTATTTTTTATAAGCCAGGAAATGATAGCATTTGATGTTAGGAATGTGCCCAAGAGCACAGTGACAGTAAGTAACACAGCAAGGGTGAAATGTAAAATGAAGGCCTGTGATAGTGTGGTGTGCGCTGGGCTATTCTGCTTTCTTGGACATAATGCTAGGAGCCCAGATTTTGGAGTCAAATTTGTTAAGTGTGTGTAAGCGGATACAGTTCTTTCCCACTCCTCATGTATCCTTTTTTTTTTTTTTTTTTTACAGAATATCTTTATTTTATTTTTATGTGGTGCTGAAGATCGAACCCAGTGCCTCACGCATGCTAGGCAGGCACACTACCACTGAGCCATAACCCTAGCCCCCCTCATGTATTCCTGTACCTCCTTCATATTTGGTCACTTTCTGTTCCTTCATTCTCTTCTCCTCATGTGAAGAAGACTGACATCCCCTTTGTGTGTAAGAAAGTCTACACAGTGGTCATAGCCATCACCCTTTCCTTTTCTTTCTTTCCTGAGGGTCTCTGCCTGTGTGAAGACAAGCGATTCTTAGCTGCCTTGTGGCAGAGGAGGCTGTCTTTGGACAGAGGAGAGTAAATTCACTTCAGGGAAGCACAGGTCACCCTATTTTTTTGTACCTAAGTCACCACTTCCTGTTTACCTCTGTATCTGTCTGATTCTGCAGAATATCTCCACTGTTGTTGCACATTTGTTTACAGAAAGAAGCATTATTTAATGACCTTCTATGACTCTTAAAAGATAATCCCAGGTATGTTTCTAATCTTTAATGTCTTTGTTGATGTGAAACCTTGGGCAAGTTATTTCACCTCTCCATGCCTCAGTATCTTCAATTTTAATATAGCTCATACTTTTCCCTTACTTTTGGGTATATGTTAGGCTTAAATGAATTAACATGTACAGAAGTGCTGCAATTCTTTTTTCTTTGAAAAGAAAGGAGAGAAGAAAATAAAAAAATCAAGAGGTAGAAGTTTGATTTGAGGGCAGTGAACTAAGTTCAGAGGGGAGAGGTGACTTTGGGTACACTGATCATTCTGTTCATCCCTGAACATCCCTTTGGACCCATACTTGAGTGTCACCTATGTTAAATCATCTCATCTTCACAGATCTATGTAAGATAGGTATTATTTTCCCCATGTTATGATCTGGAGACTGAGGCTTAGAAATAGTATGTGTGTTACTTTTCTGTTGCTGTAACAAAATACCTGAGATAATCAACTGAAAAAGAAGAATGTTTGGGTGACTTTTTTAGGTTATTTGATCCCATTGCTTTAGGCCTGTGGTATGCCAGATCATTATGGTGGAGAGTGTGTGGTGGCACATGCTGCTTACCACATGACCTGGATACAAAAAAGAAAGAGGAAAACACTGTTGTTCCATAATCCCCCTTTGAGGGCATGCCCCAAATGACATAAAGCCTCCTACTAGGCTCCACATCTTAAAAGTTTCTACCACTTTTCAACAGTGCTGAACTAAAGACCAAGGTTTTATGACAGGAGCTTTTGGGGGTCATCCCAGATCCAAACTATAGCAAAAAACTTGCTCAGGGTCACAGAACTGGTGAGAAGAAAGACTGGTATTCCAAACCAAGTCTGAAGGCCTGGTTCTTTCCAGGTTTTGGCCCCAGGACCCTCCAGGATCCTCCAGGACCCTCCAGGACCTTGGTTTATGAGCATGGAACAGGATCCTCCTGAGATATGGTTCATCACTAAATGACAGCAGAAGGGTGCCTTGACCCTTTAGGGTCCTCACATAGCTTGTAGAAATAAAGGCTTAGAAATTGACAAGGAAGCTATAGATTTTCCAAAAGAGGAATGGTTTTCTATGTATCTACCATTCTTTTCTAATTGAAATTCTGGTTTTGAAAACACTGGCTCCTTAATGTGGAATTCAACACTTTGTGATCAAGTTCTTACCCTTCAGAACCCCGCTGCGATTTCATTCTTCCACTGCAAATCCTACTTCCCCCAGTAAGATGGGTGAGGTTGTCTCCTCCTGCCCTCCTGTCTCCACTAACAGTATTCTCAGCCTCCACAAGTCATCTCTGTCTGTGTCCTCTTTGCACCCTTGACCTTGGAATCAGTGCAGTTACTGCTCAAGGAAGATTAATATGTAGAAAAGATTATACGTGGTTTAGGGGAAATTTTGGCAACGTGTCTGCTCTGAGAGCACAGAGAAGTTGTTTTAAAGGGCCTCAGACTGAAAGATAGTTTGCAGGATAAATTGCCTTGTGCTTGTGGAAAAGGGCATTTTCTCAATGGACAAATTTGAGTTTAGTCGTCCTTTGAAACAGTACAGGTTCTTTTATAAAACTAATATAAAATGAAAGCAACATTTGTTGAGTGCCCTGTGCTAGGATTTTTGACCTACATTATCTCAATTCATCTTCCTGATAATCCTGAAAGGTGAGCAGTATTATCTTTGCTTTTACAAAAGTAAAACTGGGACTCAAAGTGATTGAATGCTTTGCCCAGGGTCACTCCTCTAGTAAGATTCATGCCCTCGTCTGTTTCCAAAGCTCCTGCTCTTCTTGTTCTTTCTTGCATGAACTAGTTTATTAAATATGAATGGAAGAAACTTTTCACTAGAAGGCTTTTTCTTCAAAAGAAGCCCAGGAATCCCTTCTCTGCTTGTAAGTGGACACATTAGTATGATCTCCATGTCTACCTATAAATTATCTATAGTGTGATCAATTCTGAAACTGGCAAGGACAAACTTGGGCAAATAGCTGCTCTTTACAGAAAGTCTAGAATTGGAAAGAGAATGGCTATACTCTGTGCCATGAATTTTTCAAGAGAAATGTTGCAAAGGCTAGAAATTTTGATAGATAGGATTTTTTTTTTTTTTGAAAAGCTCCATATGAGAAAATTTTCCACAAGGGACATCCCTTTTACCAACTTGGCAGAGACTGAAAATGCAGAGCTTCCAGGATCAAAGCGTATTCGCAATGTGAAGAACTATCCCCTGACAATCAGGCTGGAAGAGGGAGGTCTCCTTTAATCTTTTTTCCTTTGTTTTATTTTACATTTTTTTCTGAGGGGGAAAAAAATCCCTTTTCATTTCCTTTTGCTGCCTAACCCTTTCCTTTAATCATTCTCATCTCAAGACTCATGACAATTTTCTCCCTGTACATTAAGAATGAATATGAACACAAATCATTTCCGAGTTTCTATTTCAGGGCATTTTAAAAAAATTTTTATCTGATTCCTGAAATGTTCAAAGGTAAATAGCAGAAAGTTAAAACGAGAATGGCACGGAGGCTTTAGTGGACTCGGAAGTTTTCCATCTCCTCTCTGCTCTCTGTGCTTTCCAGGGCTGTGGAGGAAAACAAATCCTCAGCGACAGGAAAATAGTCTAAACCAACCAACCAGAGACCACTTGTCATTGTTATGAGCTGGAGGGAAGCAGTAGACTTTTGAAAGGTCTTCAGAATCCAAGTAAGTTCCATAAAGGGAACCAGAAGTAGTTAATGAAAACTGAAACTTGAAGATTTTTGGTAAGGGGCTTATGTGCTGAAGATTCTAGACCTTCATCCAATATTTTTAGGATTAATGGCAGAATAAGGGGTGGGGGAGTTTATTGCACACAGCTCCCCATCTAGGGGTCAAAAATAGATTACACAGTTGAAGTCACTGTTCACTTCTGAGTTTTTCTTTTCAAAAAAGCTTCAGTTATTAAGAAATAAAATCATCATTATTATCTCATTACAGTGTGGGCCCTGGATATGAAAAAAATTGATTACCTGATCTTTACTTCCTTACTCTATTGTATCTGTATTTTAATTTTGTTGCTTGGGGATTATTGGACTATCAACACTCTTCCTGAATAATCAATCTGGTTAATTTAGCCTATAAACCACTTTTCTCCTTGCGTCTGGTGTAACATATTGTTCAGTAATGTGCCCAGTAAAGCATAAAAAGTATCTCTCAGAAATGGAAAAGGAAACTGTGCTCAGATTTTGAACTTGGGCATCTTGGCTTCATGGTAACGGACTTTTTATTTATTTTCTTTTTAGCCATATGACGAACCCTACCTCTTTGTGCTTGGCGGCTGAACAAAATGCACAGTGAGATAATCTGAAGCGCCCACTCATTCTTTATTGCTTTTATGACAAAGCTGTCCCTCCACATGTCTGCTCTGCCCTCTGACCCAAGGCATTTGCTTCAAGTAAACATGCCAGATGGTAGAGGAAAGTGATGGGTCAAAGAACAACCCTCAAGGGTCAGGAGTCACCAAATCCTTCTCCACAAAGAAGACTTAAAAGCAACAATTTCACCAAATGCCATGGAGTGCTTTCGCAGTGGAAATGGAGGTGGGAAGGGTAGACCTTAATTACATATTTTGCTTTCAAGGCCTAATGGTTTTAGGTACAGTGTCTATTGGCTAATTTGAACATAAGCAATTTATGAGAAGCGATAAGAAGACAAGTTGGACAGATGGATCAATCTTACACTCAGCGAAGAGCAGCAAGGTGAATAGTTTGTATGTGAGCGAGTATTCTAAGCTCTGGCCAGAAAATTACAGAGACAATTTAGATTCCTTTTCTTTTTATAAGAGCTATTGTTAAAAGTTGAGGCCAAAGAGATACCATTGTCCAAAACACACTGGACCCCTAAAAAAGCCCTGGCAACCCCAGGGGAAGCATTCAGACAAGATCCTTCTTGCCTTTTTATGTGGTATTGTACAAGTCCAGGTGTGTGAGACAGTGAGTTACTATAAATATATTGAGCAAGAGGATGTATAGGGTCTCTTTTATGTTACTGTTTTCCAAAGTCATTTAACAAAATGCTAAATAGTCATTCTATAGGACTTCATATTTTAGAAAAACATTAGAATAGTAGTTGCTCTGTGCAGGGAAGCTGACGAAGGCCCCACAATCTTTCTTTTAGATGGTAAAAGCATGATATGATTGCAAAATACACTAGATTTACTTATAGTCACCCGCAAATTTTTAAAATAATAAACTAAAGAGTAAAGAAATTTTAAATGTTTCCTATTCAGGGCATTGAAAAACATATATGACCCTAAAATTCTTTCTGGGCTCAGTACTATCTTATATGACTTTTAGGAAAAAGTATGTTTCACAATTGCAAAGCATGAGGACTTAAATTTTTTGTGGTACAGTAAATTCTCTAGCTGAGATACAATATAAAACAGAGATTTTAATTGAGATTCCAAATGTAAAGGTTAATTCTATAGCTAAATTTGTGTTCCTAATAATTTACCAAGATTCTATGAGACATCATCTATAAAAGAATGGTAATAATATTTGTCAAGGCTTACCAAATTAACACTTGTTATGGTTTGGATATGAAGTATGCCCCCCAAACTTCTGTGTTCATGCAGGAGGCAAAATGATCAGATTATGAGAGCCATAACCTACTCTGTGAATTGATTCATTTTATGCAATTAATAATTTGAATGAATTACTGAGTTGTAACTGTAGGCAGGTGGGGTGTGGCCAGAAGTGAGTTACTGGGGGCATGCCTAGGAGATTATATATTTCATTCCTAGCTCCTCCTGCTCTCTCCCTGTGTTCCCTGGCTGCCACAATGTGAGCAACTTTCCTCTGCTATGCCCTCTGCCATGATGTTCTGCCTCAGCTTAGGCTCAGAGCAATGGAGTTTGTCAAGCATGGACTGAACCCCTGAAACTGTCAATCTAAAATATACTTTCTTTCCTCTACTGTTGTTCTTGTCAGGTATTGTGGTCTCAGTGATGGAAAGCTAACACAGACTTAAGAATTATATTATCAACAATAACCACCAGTTCTTGAGTGTCTACTCTGGTTTGGAACTAAGGCTGGGAACTTTATGAGGTACTTCACATCTATACCTAATTTAATTGTCTCAGCTCAAACAAAAGTGATAGCAACTAATATTTATGTAGTGTTTACAAATCACCAACTGCTAGATTTAATTGTCATATATGTGTTATCACATTACATCTTCAAAACAACCCCAGAAAGTAGATACAATTAGTGCCATTTTATATGTGAGAAAACTGATAGAGAGATTAATTAACTTGCTAACAGTCAAACACCTAGTAAATGGCAGGCATAGACTGGAATCCAGAGTAAAAGTTCTTAATCACTATTCAAGGTATTTTATTACCTCTTTTATGTAAATAATAGAATTGGAATTCACAGATGTTGCATCTGTCAAAAGTTACACTGTTAGTAAGAGGCAGAGGGGATATGCAAACTCAGAATTTCTGACTTTAAAGACCACCCCAAATCTGGCAGAATCTGTCTCAACAGATCTAGAAAGTAACCAATGTTCTCCATTATCACTGTACAAGGTTCAGACTGTACTCCCTCCATCTTTACTATTCAGGGCTAGCAGCCTCTTCCCAGTATGGCTGGCAGGCTGCTTCTCTTATGCTTGCACATTTATGCTCGAATACATTTAGTTGTATATTTACTGTTGTGTAGTCTCCAAACTTGTTTATACCAGCTGAACATATTGTTATAATGAAATAATTAGTTTTAGGACTGTATAAGGCAATGAGATATGAATGTCGAAATAGTATTATTATTTCCATGAAAACTGATCTGGAAGGCAAGTTGAAAAAAATCAGCCAAATGCAAACTTTGAGGGATTGGGGTGGCAGGTAGATAGTGAAGAAGAATTCTGTAGCAGCAATTGCTTCACAATTCAAAAATTTTCATTCCACTTAACAAAATTTCAAAAGACTGGCCAGTGAATGGATATGCATACATGTTAGATTAATATAAAAATATTTATGTACATATCATTTCTGATTTCCTAATGATTATTGCCAAGAGGGTTTCTTTACTATTCTCCTCCTGTTTGTAGATAAGAAAACTGAGGTGCAGGCTGCTTAACCTACTAACTTGCACCCTACAATCAAGAATAATGGCAGAGCTGAAGACAGAGGCAGAGCTGGAAGTGGGGATATACTCTAGCTCTCCACAGTGTATGCTTTGTCCTTCACTACCTCATCAGGATCACAAATTTGAAGGTTAGGGATCTTATGTCAGGAAATATGATGGAAAGTTCTTGGGCTCAGGTAGACCTTGAAAGGTGCCCCCACTTCATTTCTTGCCTTCAGAAAGTCTACCCCCATTCTCAGGCAAATTTTAACCTGTTTGATTTTCAATAACTCTAGGGAAAAAGGTTTCATCATATCCATATTATGATTATAATTTTCATTAGAATTGTATTTTCCTTAGAGAGTCTACCAATATACACTCCTTTAAGATGTAGAGCTTTTAAGCAGTAGGAGAGACAGAAATGACTTATAATGACATGACAATGTTGCCGAAGCTGTAAGTCCCAGAACTTCTCTGACTTCATGCTGTCTCTCGCTACTACTTCCTTGACATTTTCTGAATTATTCATGACTGAAGAAAGACATTGTGTTTTAGAATTGGTTATTAAAGTCATTTTAAAAAATAATTTATTTAACCAGGTTCTGTCTGTTGAATTAACAAGAATACCAGTGTTCCTGGAGTCTTTCCTAGAAAGTGATCCATGATCAGTTTTGTTTGAGAATTGACATGGGGTAATGCCGAACAACGGAGCAATTGCTGTATTCATCCTCTTTCCTCAGGACTCATCATATATTAGTTGCAATGGCTGAGTAGCATGTTGTCCTACAGCCTCAGTGGCCTATAACAACAACGCTTCTTTACTATATTACCTGGTTTCAGTGGGTCCAAATACTTGGCTGTGGCTTGGCTGGACCATTCTGGCTTGGTGCCTGTCATTGGGAGGCTGTCAGATGTGAGCTAGGGCTGTGACTGTAACATCTACTTCCAAGGCAATTCCCTCACAATTTTGACTGTTGGTGCTGCTTATAGGTGAGAGGCTTTGGTTCCTCTCTACATAGGTCTGTCTATGAGAATGTGTGAGTATCCTTATGGCATTGTGGCTTCCTTCAGTGCCTACGTCCTCATTTTTTTTCATTATTTCATAAATTTTAAGAAGCCTTTTTTGACTCTTTTTCATGCCTGGGTCTGGATTTGGTGACTGTATTAACTACTTGTTGCTCTGGAGCAAATCACACCAAATCTTAGTGGTTTGATACAACAACCACTTGTTTTCTTACAATCATGAAGATTCATAATTTGGACTGGATACTTTGGGTGATAGTGTGACCATCTGTCTGCCTGATCTGTCATCTGATAGCTCAAACAGGTTAGACAGTCAAAGATAACCTTGCTCACATGTCTGGTGTTTGACATGTTGTCAACCCCTTGGTTCTTCTCTTGTTGCCCTCTCCAGGAGAACAGCTTAGGCTATTTTACCTAGAGTTCTCAACCACAGCTGGAAGAGGCAAGCCCCAGGTGTAAGTACTTTACAATTTTCTGCTTGTATCATGGTGGCAGATGTTATATTAGTAAAGGGAAGTCTTATGCACCAACACAGAGTCAAAAGATTGAAAAACTGATGCTACTTCCTGAGAGGAGGATTGGCAAAGTAACATGGCAAAGGGGAGTAAAATTGGATGGGAGGAATTATTAAGGCTGTCTCTGTGAATGGTCTGCCAAAGTGGCTTTCCTCTGTGCTTTTGGGTATCTCTTCCTTATCTGTGTCACCTGCAAAGCTGTAAGCCCCCTGAAGTAAGAATGGGGCTAGTTGGTATTTTTCTGTATCCTTTGTACTTATCCCACTGCTACATAAATATTTGTTGCATTGAATTGAATATAAAAACTCTTTCAGGGAAAAGAGATGGCGGAAAAGGTAAGTGGAGAATGAAATTGAAAGACTCATGCTCTTTTGACAACTTCCACTGGATTAGTTATTTAAACAATTGCTTGATCCAGGCAAACAAAACCATTTGATTTTTTTAAAAAAATAGGTTAGTAGTTGTTTGCCTGAACTGACCAGCTGTTTGGTCAAAAAGGTTGAATAATTGTGGGTATGTAGACAAAAATAAAGGTAGAGTAGGCTGACCAGCATCAGTTTGATAGTACTTCTCATTGCTAGTTCACATTAAATGCCTAGTGAATCACATCTGTGATGTTTCTTGCACAGTAGTCATGGGAATTTTCCTGTTGACAACTCTACCAATAGTTCACAAAAGTTGAGCTGACCCAAATGAGTAAGGTAATAACCTTTCCTAAGTGTGCTGTTGATAGGTTGCAAACTCGTATTGGGTGGTTAAATACCTCATTGTTACCAATGTATTGTCCATAAAGCAACACAATATTGACATATTGATGGCAATAAGACCCTCACTTTCAATATTCATTTTAGAGTTATTTACATTTTTAATCTTTGGCGGTGGTTTTCATTTTGAGACTATGTATATATTAAAAATATTTTTGATGAGGCTGCACAGATAGTCTAAAATGACCAATTTACTTTGATTTTGTCAAGAATCTTATTAGCTAGAATTGCAGTGTGGCAATTATGATCATTTCATTCTGATCAATGCTATGGAATATCTGATTAATGAGATAAAGAAAAGCAAATTGATGTGTGTCTTTTGGAGCTTGTTGAGAAGGTGAACTTTTTGATGGCATGAGGCCCATGAAAGAAAAGTAAGAGAAATTTGCTGGTGCCAACTAAGTGACTGAGGGTTGTGTTAAATGCCTTAAAATATGACTCTAAAAATTAGGTCCCATGAAGATCATGTAATTTAAGATAGCTATGATAGGAATGGGTATATTTCTTACTAATTGCTGTGTAGAAGTTATCGTAAATTCAGTGGCTTGAAACAGTGATAATCATTTATTATGTTCCATAATTTCTGTAAATTAGGAATTCAGACAGGGCATAATGGGACACCTTGTCTCTGCTCCATAATGTCTGGGGCCCCCTGGAAGAATTGGAGGTGGGAGTTGAAATAATATGAAGGCTTGACACACACATGGTTGACGCTGGGGACCTAGTTGGGCCGGTTGGTTGGAACACCCATACATGGCTTCTTTGTGAGGCCTGGGCTTGCACAGAAAATGGTGATTGGATTCTAAGGACAAGAAGAGAGGGAAAGAGAATGAAGAGAATGAAGGACAGGAAGAAACAGCAAGATAAGAATGTGCACGTGACAGAAAGGAAAGGAAATATGTGTTGCTATTTATTACCTAGCTTTGGAAGTCATGCATCATATCCACTGCAGTGTACTTATGAAGGTATTCGTAGAGTTCAGCCTAGTTTCTAGGCAGGAACAAGCGAAATCATCTTGTGGTGGAGCATAGCAAAGTGCTGGAAGTTCTTGTGGAACCAGGAATATTACCATGGCCAATTTTGGAAGACAGAATCTGCCACCACAGAGAAGGAATAATTTTGATCATATTTATTTTAGACTGGCTAGTTTCTTAAGACTCATACAGACATTTTTGACTTGTAGTCTTTATAATGAATATGATTGATAGTGTTGGTCATAACCCAGAGTGTCAACTCTAGAATGTGGTGTTTATTAGAATATCTTTCAGAGAATTCAGAAAAAGTTGAGAACATTTTTTGGGTAATATTTGTGGTATATTTTTTGTTGTGTGGCAAAAACTGAACTCAAATTAAATTCATGAAAAAACAGGTATTTTCTGGATGTGGTGATGCATACTTGTAATCCCAGCTACTTGGGAGGGTAAGGCGGGAGGTTTGCAAGTTTGAGATGAGCCTCTCTTATGGAGACACTATATCAAAATTATAAAAAGGGCTGGAGATGTAGCTTAAGAATCAAGTGCTCCTGTGTTTAATGCAAAAACTGGAAAAAGAAAAAAAAAAGGAGAAACTTATTGACTTATGTAATTGAAAAATTCTGGGGATAATGCTGACTGAACATGTAACTGAATAAAGACCTCAAATGATATTGGGCATCAGTATCTCTCTTTCTCAGTTTTGCTTTTCAATTTTTATTTCTCAGACAGAGAAACAAGGGAATGATGACTAGCCAAGTTATGTCTGCCACTAACTGCTAAGGGATCTTGGCCAAATCCCTTCAGCTCTCCAGATTCTGGCTTCCTATGGCAATGCCTTCACAGGTGGAAAGGATCAGAAGACATTAGTCTCTTAATAAATACTTATTGTCTTACTTCATAGTGAATTTAATATTGCATTGTGATGGATAGCAGGTGGAACAATTCTGATGATTATTGCTATTAGTTTGAAGATAGTGAGGTCAAACTGTCCTCAATGGCAGTATTTTCAAAGCCTAACCTATTGAGTCAATCATAGAAAATAACTTTATAAAATGAATAGATGATTGATAAAAATTGTGTATGTTCCTATCATAGGTATATTATAAGACTCTTGGTTGCATATGACAAAAAAATCTTAAGTTTATGTTAGGAAAAATGACATTAAGTGGCATACAGATAGAAAAGCCTTGGATTTGGATCTGTGAGAATTTTCTGGCATGGCTAGATACAGGGGTCAAATGATGCCTTTATAATATCTTTCTTTCCTTTTCCTTTTCTCTCTAGATCATCTTTTCCCATGCTTTGCTTGGCTTTTTGTGCAGCAGCTTCATTCTTCACCAGGTTTTCTTCTGTGATGTCATGTGGTAAGTTCAGTCTAACCCTCCCTACAAAAGTCTGAGGTATCATCTGTGTCCTCCTTTTGCTGTGGATGAGAGGACCTAGGTTACATGTCCTTTCCTCAGATCCAATTGTCAGGTCTACCCTGACCAAATTTCAAATGCTGAGAATATAATAAGGGCTGGCCTTTGGAGAGGAGAGCTTCTGTCATTAGACATTGGAATGCTGGGCCAAGATCTATTAACTCTATCTTCCTAGTGAATGATCTTGGATAAATTCTTGGTCTTTCTGAATCCTAGCTTCATTACCTCCTATTGGTAAAAATAGTTACTCCAGAATGTTAGGTTTATAATTAAATGGCTAGGGTATTAAAGAGCTTCCAGAGCACCTGGCATATAATACATCTGATTCTCTCCCTCTTCTCTGGCATGAAAACAAGATTTATGAGGAAGCCGAGTGTAAAATCGGAACTGCTCTGAAATTCCTACCACAATATTGTTTTCCTCTTGATCTTACACATTCATAAGTGGAAATCACAACCATCTGTATAAGAATTTCTATGATCTGGGCAACTTTATGCAATAAGCAGACATCCTGGGGACTGGTGGGATAGCTTTAGCTCTTGTGTTCTTTTAGGAGTTTGCAGCACTCCAGTAACTCCATTTACGGACCTGGTAGAAGATGTCGGACCCTAACTGCCCATGTCCAAAATGTCATCAGAGTCAGAAAAGCCCAGAGGAGCTCAATATGTATTACCTCCCAGCGAATATTAGCCACCCCAGGCAAAGAAGACAAGAGAACTATAGGACTATCAATCAAAGTGTTGATTGGCAATTTGCTGCTCCTCTGTTTTGTCTTATTAATATGAGGACAAAAACTGTGGCATTATTGACACAACTGAGGATCGTGTAGAACGTGCAGCAATTTAAATGTGTTGTTTGTCCAAATGAAGCCATAGTTATGTAGCTGTAGAAGTGCTGAAAGCAATTAGTTGTAACTGATCTCAACTATCACAGACATGCATAGGAGGCAGGTTGTGTGGTATCCTTTTAATTCCTGATTGATTTTTGCTGTAGGTTGTTTTTTGCAATTTTTCTAGTAACAAACACTGTGTGACAGCCTTCCTTCTAGCACATATTATGATCCTCAGTTTCTTGGTCCTGACATAATCCATTAGTGGCTCCATTTCAAGCCAGGATAAAAACACAGAGCTAGTCAATTCCCATTACATTGAAAACCTTTGTTTAACAAAAAGATTCCCAAGTGTCTTCTGTGGCATAAGTAATTTAGGTGCATGGAATAAAGCATTTTAGAACCACCAAATATTTGGAGATCCTCTTCAAATTCCTCTTAAGTAATTATGAAATCATTCATTGCTTATTCAACAATTTAAAAATATCAGATGTGGACACTGTTTGGCACCGGGCATACAGCTTTGGAAAAACCAATATTCCTTCTCTCAGTGACATCACTTTTTAAGCATTTGACAATAGCACTGCTTTGTTCGGTACACCATAACAAAATAGCACAGACTTGGTGGCTAAAACAACAGAAAATAGCTTTTTCATGGTTCTGGATGCTAAAACTCCAAGATCAAGTTGTTAAAAGGTCTGGTTCTCCTGAGCCCTCTCTCCTTGACTTGCAGATGGCCAACTACTCATTGTGTCCTCTCAGTATCTCTTATCTGTGTGCACCTGCCTCTGCTGTCTTTTTGTAGATCAAATTCCGTCTTCTAATGAGGACACAATCCAGATTGGATTAGACCTCTTCCTAACAACCTCATTTTAATTTAGTTGCCTCTTTAAAGGCCCTATACCTGGTGTCATATTTTAAAATATTCAGAGTTAGGTCTTCAACATACAAATCTGGGGGATAGATACTATTTCTCTCATAATGGCACTGTAAATTAAGCCAGAATATGTGTCACTTAAGGTAATATCCCAATGTTATGTGAAAAATAAAGCAAGGTAAATAATTGGGTGCCAAGAGATTTCTCTGTTGAAATGGCATTTGAAAAGAGAATTGAAGGGAAGATATATAGCATGAGAGTATCTGGAGGAAAAGTGTTTTAGGCAGAGAATGGTGCTTAGCATAGTTGAGAAAGAGCCACAAAGCCAACATGGCTGGAGTGGAGAGTTGAAGGGCAGGGATGAGATCAGAGAAGTAACTGGGGTCTATCCTGGAAGGTCTTAGAGGACAGCTAGGAAAAGATGACTAAATGCTGGAGATGATAGATTACTAAACCCACAATCAAGGTTTAGCATTGTATAGGCTAGTAGGGTTGTGCAGAGCACTGTAGACAGGACAGGCTATATAATTTGTGGGGCCAAGAGCAAAATGAAAATGTAGGGCATCTTGTTTGAATGTCAAGATGGTGGTAACAGGGTACTAAGTCTATTGCAAGGTTACATGTCCTGGCTGTAGGGACGTAAGAGAGAAACAGCTGAATCTACATAGATGCTGATGCAGATGTTAAAAGCCATGTAGTCTTATGGAAAGTGCCTAATGGGTTGGATTTGAAGTCCTTGGTTAGAGTGTTTAACTAGCTCCTATGTTTTCTACCAGTGAGATGTTGGGAAAATTATGTGACCCAACTGGTCTCAAATTTCATTTGTAGAAGAGTGATAATGTATCCTCTCTTATAAGGTCTGTTTTGGTCCAGTTTAGCCAAAATAATGTTTCAAATGTTTAGTAAACTAAAATATTTCATAAAAGGATTATTATTTTGTAATATATTTAAATTGCTTCTTCCTTATATTACATTTTGATATCTCTTCCTTCCTATAATTCCTAAATAAGGAAAGTGTTTCATGAATGAACAATGATGATTTATACTGGAAATAAAGATTATTCACCTTCTTTTTATGCAGGAAATCAGTATCATTATATGATACGTTTTATTTTGGGCAAGAAGCCCAGGCATCAGATTGAATGTTATGCTTTGTCCTACGACATAACTGAGATTGTATATCAGTGGTCTTTATTTCTCTGCAGTAATTATTTGGTAAAATGAACCAATTCTAAGTGAGCCTGTAGTCTTGGCCTCATCCCTTGTGCTTCTTTCCCCTTCATACAGTCATTTTTGTGCCTCTCTTGCCCAATTCTTTCCCTAGTGAGCAGCTGTATTTGTGTGTCTCACCCTGAGAGGGCAGGCAACTGGCTGCCATCAAAGTCACTCTGTGGCCTGGCCAGTGGGGAGCCATGAAGAGCCATCTGCTTGCCTCTGCTGCAGAAATTGAGTGTCACCTCTGCAGTAGTCTTGTTTAGAGAGGAATAATAGAGTTATTATTAACTAAGTGCATTGTTTGCCAAAGAAAGGGCCATAATTTTAAGCAGTAAATAAGAAGCAAGATGTAACCCATGCCAGTAAGCTTGTGTACTTTGCTCCATGGAAGTCATTTTCCTATAATCAAGTGAGAGATGACAGCAGGTGTAAAGAGAAGTCTCCTATTGAATAAAACCTCAAACATATAAAAACAAATGACAGAAATGCCAGTTGTGTTGTAGTAAAAATTTTAAAATTATTTTAAAAGGTTGTATTAATTAGGTTAATGCATAGAGTCTCCCTTTGTGGCATAAGCCTAACCTTACTTCATGTTCCTAAAGCTACATTTGCAATGTGGGAAAATGAGAATGTGTAGGTTTTGGAACCAGACACACTTACATTCAGATTCTTACTTCTTATGTAGGCTTGTGACAATCTCTTGAGATTGTTTCCTCATCTGTAAAATACGCATTGTAATACCTACTACAAAGTGTTGGGAATCTTGGAGACAATCTGTTCATCATTATAGGAAGCACTTGCATATAGGAGATGATCAATAATCATCAACTATTACAATGTCTGCATCATTTCTTTAGTTATCCAGTTAACTTTAAAAGTGTTATAAAAGTGTAAACCAGCCCATGACAGTTTTTTGTACATGTTAAAGAACTTTATTGTTCAGTTTTCATGATTATTGTGTAAGGAAGACTGATATAGATGTTCTATGCTGTCCTGGACCATGTTAATTACACTTATGATGTATTTTGGTTCCACATCAGAATGATTTGTCCCCAATGACCCTTTTATCCTTTCTAGGCACATTTTTTTGTTGTTGTTGTTGCAGATTCCCTTTGCATTGTATTGCTTTGACAACTGTAATTTGAATCAGATCTGAAAGAGGTCCAGAATAAAATATATTTTGATATTAAAAAAAAAAAACTATTACAACTTATGAGTGTTAAGATGATTGCTTTACATTATTTGTGCCTGTACAAGAATACAAGAACTGTAGGCAGTTACTTAGCCATAGTCTTTATGGTGGTTGACAAGTAGGTTGAAGTTAACAATTACTTTAACAAAATTCAATACACATTTCTTAACTGGTGACTATAAGGAAATCATTGTGCATGAAACCAGAGACACGAGATGAAACCAAAATTCCAAAGTCATCAGATGTTCAGGGTATGTAGCTATAGAGCTAATAACCCTTTAAGTTGAGCAACACTTCATTTTTATAAAATCTTTTTGATTTTTCTTTGAGGGGGCATTGATATTTTAGTCCCATTTTTTCACCTTAAATATGAACAATTTTTGTCAATTTTGCCTCAATAAGGCTGTAATGAAAATAAGGAAATGTAATTATGATGTATGGAAATATAACCTAATAATTGAAAAACCATATGGAAATGTGTGCAATGATTAAATCTTATCCTAGACCAGATAATCCTATTTCTTGACCACAGTTGTACCAAAAAGCATTTCATAATTTGTGTTGGATTCGAAATTTTAGTATGATTTCTTTTCAGATGCTGGATCACTCTGGTTGAGTGCTCATTTAAAAAGTGTATGATGTGTATCATTTGTTCTTATCTAAAGTTGAGATATCTCCTTTTTGATACTATTTCTAAATGTAAGCACAAAAATAGTGAATCCAGTCCATGGCTAGGTTAGGTTGTCAAAGCTTTATGAAGAGAAGATCCATATCAGATGTGAGCAAAAATGAGGAAAAGACAAAAAGATGGGACTTTAAAATGTCAAGAAATGAAAAGAGAATAAAAGAAGCACATTAGTAAGGAGAAAATGATGCAGAATCTAGATATGTGCGTAAGGGAAGAATGGAAGACAAAGGAATTTAAAGAGAAAAGCAACTAAAAGGGGAAATATATGTCAGAGTATATGATTCTATCACAAAATCTTTATCTAACCTTTGGTTTGAAAGAGATTTTTCTTGCTTGAAAAAATATTTTTAGCCCATGACCTTTGTATCTCTTAGAACATTTGAAAATTCTGGTCACTGATCTATAAATCTATAGGATTAAACAGAAATATGACAAAATTCTTGCTACTTTCATAAATCTCCTGGTTGGTCTCAGTTGGTGTAATATTAGCTGTTGATGCTGCTAACTCAACACTGCCATTCATAGAACAGTGTTTTCTCCCAGTGGGGGAGGATTAAAATTTTCATTTAGTTAACTAAAAACACCAGTAATCACTGTTACTGCAGTTGGCAAATTGTGAGATTGTTAGAACTATATAATTCTTTCTAGTTCTTTCTATGAGCAGGGGGCTCTCATTCTGGAAATTCTGAGCACTCGCCATTATCTAAATAATAAATAGGAGTTTCGGAAATAAGTTTTCCTAGCATGAGACATGCTCTGATTCTCTGATTTCTCACCTCTTTTTCTAAAGTGACATGTAGAGGTTTACATTTTGGAAGCATAGACTGTAGGCCAGAATGCAATACACTGTGGTTTTGTATGAGTTTTGCAGAGTTATATTTTGTATGTAATTTGCTCCATCTTAAATTTTATAAAGCACAAAATTCTAGAAAATGCCTGGGAAGTTTTCCAGGGCATTGTCTTTCTTTCTAGCATTGTGTATTTTTATTTTTGTGAACCTACTATGGCTCTGGAGAGAAATCTCTAGAATGTCAAAGAATGAGAATTCTTTTTTTTTTTTTTTTAAATATTTATTTATTTTTTTATTTGTAGGTGGACAGAATATCTTTGTTTTTATGTGGTGCTGAGGATCGAACCCAGTGCTTCAAGCGTGCTAGGCAAGCACGCTACCACTGCACCACAATCCCAGCCCCAAAGAATGAGAATTCTTAACCGATTTTTGAGAAAGATGCCAAGGACTCAATGGGAAAATGACAGTCTTCAATAAATGATGCTGTGAAAACTGGATATTTACATGCAGAAGATTGAAACTAGACCCTATTACATATAAAATTAACTTAAAAAGAGTAAAGATTTAAATATAAGACCCCAAACTATGAAGAATAAAATATTGGGGAATGCTACGGGATGTAGGTTTGGGCAGTGATGTTTAGGATATGAATCCAAAGCCCAGGCAACAAAGGCAAAAATACACAAATGATATTTCATCAAACTGCAGGAAACAATCAACTCTGTGTTAATATCCAGAGTCTATAAGAAGCACAAACAATTTGAAAGCAAAATTTTAAAAAAATTTAAAAAGCCCCCAAATAAGTTAACAATTAAAAAACGGACAAAAGCCCTGAGTAGTCATTTATCTAAATAAATAAACAGGCATATAAATGGCCAAGAAGTATACAAAAAAAGCTTAACATCACAACCATTAGGAAAATGCAAATTAAAGCCATAATGAGATATCACTTTACCTCTGTTAGAGTAGCTCTTACCAAAAAGAAAACAATGACAAATGATGTGAAGATGTGGAGAAAGGGAAACTCTTATACACTGTCAGTAGGGATGTAAATCAGTGCAGCCATCATGGAAAACATTATGGAGGTTCCTCTAAAAATTAAAAATGAACTACCACATGGTCTAGCATTCCCATGACGGGGTATATTTTTAAAGGAAATGAAATCAGTATGTGGAAGAGATCATTCCATTCCCATTGTATTGCAGCAGTATTCATAATAGCCATGACAGGGAATCAGCTGCGTCACCCGTCCAGCGGTGGATAACTGGATAAAGAAAATGTGGCATATTTTATATAATACAATATTATTAACCATAGAAAAAATGAAATGCTACCATTCGAGACAACACAGATGAACCTGGAGGACATTGTGGCAAGTGAAATAAGCCAGGTGCTACATTCAATATTTTTGTGCAGAAAGACCATACTACACTGTCTTACTCTTATTATGATTCTAAAAAAAGTCGATTTCATAGAAGTTGGGAGTAAAATAGTTGTTTTTAGAGGCTGAGGAGAGTGAGTGGAGGAGGAGATGGGGACAGGTTGGTTAAAGGGCATAATGTTATAGTTATATAGATCTAATGTTCTATTATACACATTTCAGATAGCTAGAAGAGAAGAATTTGAATGCATAGCAAAGAAATAGTAAATGTTTAAGGTGATGGACATGCTAATTATCCTGATTTGATTTTTACATAATGTTTATATGCATTAAAATCACACTGTACCCCATAAGTATGTATAATTATTATTTATTATAAAAACAAATATTGCCAAAAAAATAAGGAATGGGGCTTCTCTTAGAATGAATTTATCAGTTAAATATTGCATTTCAGGACTTTGAAATGACAGAAGCATCCCATTTTTCATGAATAAATGTTGGATTGGTTGAAAACAAAATTAAAAAATGATTTTTTATGCTTCTACAAGAGATTTGTAGAAATTTTTTTATTAAGAAATGAAAATTAGAATACCAATGTTTGATCAGACATCATTATTTATGAGTATTTTCTTCTGGGAAAATGTAAAAAGAGCAAATAAAGATAAAGAGCAAATTTCCCTTTCTTCCTCTTAGAATATATGTTTTTCTTGATATTAATCTGACCATAAACAAAACTGAGACATACTAAATCTTATTTATCTTCATCAACAGCACCACACAGAATATATTCGACAGATTATAATATCAAATTTGCTTTGACATACGAGGAATAGTAGAGCCAAGTTTGCAAGTCTCTAACAGTTCTTTTAGATGATCTAAAGAGTCATTTGGTACTCTTATGTTCATCACAGTTGAAAATAAAAATGATAGGAAAAGAGTCTGAAGCCAACAGGAAGTTTAGATGTTGAAGTATTATTGTTGTAGCATCACCATCCATTTAAGCCATTTTAGTAGCAATAGTTAGAACTACTTGTAATCAGAAGAATGTAAGGCCAACATTATAAAAAGTATATTTTTCAGGGCTCCTAGTCAAGGATTCTCACTTGCATCATGTGCATTCATTTAAAATGTATTATTAAAAATTGATTAACACTTTTGGTATAATACTTGTAAGATATCTGTTAACATATTTTATAAAAAAATATTTTTTTGGTTGTAGATGGACACAACACCTTTATTTTATTTATTTCCATGTGGTGCTGAGGATTGAACCCAGTACTTCACACAAGCTAGGTAAGCACTCTACCACTGAGCTAAAACCCTGGCCCATACACATTTTTTTAAAAAAAAAGATTTTGGATCATTTCTTATTTACTTATTTTCTTGATAACATATTTTATTTGATAGTCTAAGTTTGAGTATCAATATCCTGGTCAAACCAAAAATCTTCATGAATGGGTACTCTGAACAAAGACCTTCCTGGTCTCTATAAAATGAGGATTCTAAATCCTCATTTAGACAATTCTCTCCAAAGTGAAGCTATGAATGCATCATGTGAATACAGCATGGATTCCTTTATCTCTAATCTTTTCCTTGTCTATCTTGCTATACTTGATTATACCACATTTCTGATCCCTCTAAAAGCTTGGGAAGCCAGGGGAACTAGAAAGAGGGATGAAACGTGTGCATATCTCATATGAAATTCCTAGAATGGATCCAAAATTGGAAGACAGTATTTATTTAAGATTAGGTTAGCTCTAAATTAAAAAACAAACAAACAAATAAAGGAATAGGAAAGGGAAGAGCCCAGTGTGGGAGACACATTTGTTTGCATTTGCAGGTCCTGAGGCATTTCCTTTAGTTGTCCAGAGGCAGTTATCTGTTATAGGCTATTCTGCTCTGGAATTGGTTGATGCCCTTGTGGAAATGCTAAGGTTCTTGGCTAGGCAGAGTATTTATTCTCTTCAGAGTATCTTCACTAGTCACAGCCTGTGGCTGGTATAGTGATTTTTTTTTTTTTTTTTTTTTTTTTTTTTTTTTTTAGCCTGCCTTCCTTCCTCATCTGAGGATTTTGGAATGCTGTTATTGTTTCTTGATTCCCCAGGTCATGTCTCTTGCCTGGGTGCTGCTTCATTAGTATGGCTTATCTGTTTTAGTTCACCACCTTACCATGAACTCTGAGGCAGTTGTGTGCTGATTTCCAGTGTGATTTTTTCCATATTTTGTTTTTCTCTCTACCTATAACTTAACTAGCTTTTAAGCATTTTGCTATCTTAACTAGAAACTTCCATGAGTTATTTCGCTCCAGTATCTGTCTCAAGCTTTGGTTCTCACCAAAAGTCACCTGGTCTTTGTTTCTTACCTTATCCCTGAAATCTGCTTGGCTTCCCTCAGTTTCAAAACAAACACTATGGATAGGGCTTCTTCATTCCATAACACCACTACTTTCCTCCTTAAAGAGAATCTCTGAACCAATATGTCTTTTTTTTGTACCTGGTCCAAGTTTGTCAATACAATGGCATTCATTACCACAAAAAAAAAAAAAAAAAAAAAAAAGTCCTGATGGATGTTTGAGTGTGAAGCAAGAAAAACTTCTATTTTTTTCTTTGCTAATTAATATAACTTTGATTGAGACATGGTGGGTGTGAATTGCTCTGAGTCTGAGGAAAAGTTTATAAATCTCTTGGAAAAAACTGTTTATAATTGTGTGTGGTGGTAATATTGCTGTGCAAAAACAGGTGCCAACCAAAAAGCCTAGCTTTGAAGGAAAGCTTCATAGTTGAGTTATGAGACAGCTGTGGAGCAGCAGCAAAATAGATATGGATCCATAAACCCCGCAGGAAAAACAACTTTAATCAGGGCCTGACACGTCTGGTGATTGTAACGAAGTCTCTTGGTATGTGTAAGCCCTGGATCAAATGGGACCAATTGGCTATTGACAAGCGTTACATTAGTGCAAAACTGAATGAAAAACTGGCTATTGCCCTGCATGGACTCCAATAATGAGAAATGAGTTTCTTATAAAAGAAAGGGACTTGGTTTGTTTTAGAAAAATCTATGTGTACTGGCCCAGGTGATACTCCTGGTAAACTGAAATTCCTCTAGGCTCAGTCTTCAAACACTGCAGGGGCATTTAGTGCTGTCTTTCCCAGCCTCTCCAGGTGACAGGCCTCTTTGACTCTTCAAATTGATTCTATGGTTCTGAATACTAGTAGCTAAGCTGTAAGCCTGACCCAGGAGGAGGGAGCCTTGTCCTACCCTGAGAGCCCCTGAAATGGATTTTACAAGGGAGTGGTGCACACTGTGCTTCTAGGTGCAGTGAAGCATGTTTCTAGCACTTTTCACAGATCATAAATTAATTTGAAATGAACTTCTCTCCTCTCACAAAACATAATTCCAGAGAAGGACTGTCATCATGGTTTTTCTGTAGCACAGTGCCTGAGGCAGGAAAAGTCATTTTCTCCTGTGTTTGTTGACGGGACACGTGATAGGTGCCAAATGCTAGGCTGCCATAAATGCGTGGCATGTGTGTCCAATTCAAAATAATTTGCAGTTTGGAGTAGATTCTCCACACCATCAGCCTTGAACCTGAAGGACTGGAAGGAGCTGTGCATATTCTGTTCTAGAGATAAGTGTTTAATGTAAAGCCCTAAACTGATGTGTCAGGGACCCCAAATGTTCTGTCTTTACTGTTTCTGTATTGCAAATGTAAGTGATTACTTTTGATAGTTATCTGGAAAAGATAAGAAGTAGCAAGAATGACATGCAGTGCTATTTTACAATTATGTGTGGGTATTTGGTAAACAATAAAGTAATGCAATATCCTCTTTAGTAATGCTGCAAGGTAGGAAGTATGAAATCAATTTCATTTTCCAGACCTTAAAATTCACGGTGTTTCTTTAACTCATGTTTAGCACCTGCTCTCTTATCTACAATAAAAATTTACTAAATTGATTATATTAAACTTGCTTGATATCATTAGTTTTGTTTTCTTATTTTCCTTTACCTTAGTATATTGTACTGGAAGCCATGGAAAAGCATACTTAATTAATTATAGGACTGAAAATGTTTGTGGGTCGTAGAGAATAGGCAATATTGAGGTGGAAGATAAAGGAGAAATAAAAACAAAAGGGGAAGATGTTATGTTAGTAGGCAAGTACCTAGGAAACAATATAACCCAGCTTTTCAATGACCTTCTTTTCTCCTGGCCAGATGCTCTACTGATCTCTAGAATTGAACATCATATTGTCCATAGACTACTTTTCTTATATATTTTATAAGTACCTCAAATTCAGTGTCAAAAGTAAACTATTTTTCCTCCAAATATGTTCAAACTTCTATAGACTATTTTACCAAACAGAAAATTAGGTGTCATCTCAGACTACTTTTTCTACCTTCTTTCTCATCGAACAGCCATAAATGGCTTGTCAAGTCTATCTCCAAAATTCCCTGCCCTTTTAAAGCCAAATCTACTGTTCTAGCAGTTCTTGCTTGGAATACTAGCTGAATGGGCCCCCTGACTCCACCCACCCCCACTGTAATTTAGCCTTCACACTGCAGCCATAGCTTTTTAAATGCAAATGTGATTACATCACTTCCTTGATTAAATTCTTTGAAAGTCCTTATTGCCTATAGGATAAATTTAGCACCCCGAATTTTTCGTGATCTAGCTGTGCTTGCTTCTCTAATTTTATTTCCTAATGCTGTATGCTCTGGCATCCATCTACTACATGAAAAATAGTTTTTAGAGTATGATGCTGTTTCATACTTCAGTGTTATTGCATGTGCTCTTTTCATTGCTGGGAACAACTTTTTGTGTTGGGTATTTAGTTGGGTGTTGTATTGTATCCATCCATAGTAAACATATGTGCTCTCATCTGTAAAGCCCCACCACCAAGATTTCTTAGTTTGAGTTATGCTCTTTTTCTCCTCCTAGAATCATATGCATAATCCTAACATTCTATCTACACATGTTAATTTAATTGCTGGTCTCTTCTCCTACACTTGTTCTAAGCTGTTCAAGAATAGCACTTTTTATAGTTTGAGTCTATACTGCAGTGCAGTTCTTAGTGTACATTGATAGTTGATTTTTGTGTATGTGTTGAATGAACATATGCATTTAGTGATAAAAGTTGATTGAAAGATGAATGAAGATAAACCAGTTTGGAAAAAAGATTTGTATTGTTTGGAGGAGATTTTAGCAATGTGTAGGACATAAGAGCTGAAAGACTTGATCTTAATTTGGATTTGGTTTACACCTCTGAGTGTAAATATTGATCTGGAAAAGATAAGAAGTAGCAAGTAGGACATGCAGAACAACTTTACAATTGTGTGTGGGTATTTGGTAAGCAATAAAGTAATGCAATATCTTCTTTAGTAATGCTGCAAGGTATGAAGCATGAAACCAATTCTATTTTTCACATCTTAAAATTCACAAGATTTTTTTAACTTGTGTGTAGCATCTGTTACACATACTGATCTTGAGATGCTAACAGCAATTGGGGGTGACTGCACAGATGTATAGAAAAAATAACATTCATAAGAAAACACAAGAGAACTTTTGTTCTTTCAGTCTTTGATATATTGCTACATTTAAATTACCCTTTCCCTTTCCGCTTTCACCTTCTTTCCTCTCTTGCACCCTCTCTAACTTCTTCCAAAAGGGATACAAAAGAGACATATTAGAACATATATATTTATTTTTATCATTTATATATACATATATAAATATGTGCTTTATATATTCATATACTCACATATAAATACGTGAATAGATACATATTTTATATATTTATATATGCATATATGCAAATAGAAGCACATATATGTGTTTTCATATATTTTAAAATATGTAAGCATATATAAATACATTTATATATGTAAGTATATATTTTAATATGATTATGTTACTATATGTAGATTATATATACATATATTATTAGAAACAAACATACTACGTAATTCTTCTTACTGAATTGTAAGTTCTTTGTCAATGTTGGTAATGATCAGGAAAATAGAGTTTGGCACTGGGGAGGGAGAAGGGAAATCAAATGATGGCAAAGTCAGAATATATGTCTTGGAGGGTAGCTTTGAAGAAGAGGAATAAGTAGAGGGAGAGCACATGGGCAGTAGAACTTTATTCCTATGCCTGTCAAGGGAGGGGTGCATACAAGACTGGGCTTAGTGGTGCTGGCTGCTCAGGTACCATGGACAGTGGTAAGGCTGACTTCTGTGGACTGGGGAAGACACTAAAGAAACTAGCTTGGGGCTATTGGGAACCATCTATTTTCAGTCATATGGAATTATGAACATAATAATAAAAACAAAAGTTTTTAAAAGATCTCAGTCATTCTTTGCTGATGGAGCTCTTAGCAGGCCTAAGAATTGGCAGGCAACATGTTTGATAGCCATCCCTTTGTATACCCTACCTCTTGAGCTCTCTCCTAAATTGGAGATAATGCACCTAGGGAAGAAAATGTGTCCGATGCCTTCAGTGGTGCAGGGTTCATGAGAAGCTGGCTGGCACTGCTGGGGATATGAAGACATATATGGCTTAAGTAAAGCCATGAGGAGTTTATCATTTGTAGGCGATTTTTTACTTTGGTGTGTAAAAGGAAATTGTTATACAAAGATGGCTTTTAAGATGTGGCTATAAAAGCAATGTAAGCTGGGCACAATGGCACACATGTATAATCCCAGCTACTCAGGAGGCTAAGGCAGGAGGAAGGCGAGTTCAAGACCAGCCTCAACAACTTAGTGAGACTCTGTCTCTAAATAAAATAAAATGGGCTGGGAGTGTGGCTCAGTGGTAGAGTGGTTGCCTAGCATGTGTAAGGCCCTGGGCTCAATCCCTAATACCACAGAAGAGGGGGAAAAGCGTCACTGTGTACAAGCAAGAAACATAGCCAGTTCTTCAGATCTGAGAGCTAGTTCAGGCTCTTTAATTTACTCTTTCTGGCAGCACTCTGGAGTGAGTTTATCAGAAGAAGCTGGACTGCACAGTCAGTCAGTGGTCGAGCTGGGTTCAGCCCTGGATCTGGCTGACTTGGATTCTGTTCACACTCTTTCTTCCCTCTGCCTTACTTGCCGTCACATCTTAGCTGGCAGCAGGAAAGTCAAACCTGACAGGCACTGTGAAAAGGCTGGAGTTTTCAGCCTGCTAGGCGAGCGGTGGTGCCAGAGAGGTAAGTCACTGTGAGCTTTGTCATTTATTTCTGTCTACTTTAAATCTCTTATCTGTAGGGCGAAAAGCATTTATAAAGCTTTCAGAAAAATGCTTTGTGATTACCAGCACTAGGCAAGCAATGACTTGCCTGTTTTCCACAGATAGCTGCAAAATATGTCTTTTAGGGGGAATTATCTGCTTTCTTCCACTTAGATTCATATACAAACACACCGATGAAGAAATATGTTTTGGAAATCCCATAGTCCTAGGTATAAGAAGATATTTCCATCCCAGGTTGCAATGAATGAGATGAAAAAAACAAACAAAAAACACTGGAAAACAAAAAGGCAAGGTAAATATTCAGTTAGAAATAAACACAACTCTTTTCACCTATGGTTGGTAACACATTCTTATTGATGGTAATTCCTGGTAAGTCTGGAATCCCAAGATGTAATTTTACTGGTATAAATACTAACTATTCCCTCCTGAAATGCCAGATAATTTTGAAGTTCTTGAGAAAATAACAAGGAAAAGACTATTTTTTCTTTCTAACTTAAAAATATGTATACCCAGAATCCCACAATGAATGTACAGTTCAAACTATCACATCAGCCACATAACTACATACAATTTTTATTAATTGACTAAAATAAATAAATAAAATCTCAACACACAGAAATTATATCCAGCCTCTCTTGGTGGGGTCTCCTTGGGTAATATTTTTATCTTTGAAGAAAAAAAGGGGATGTTAGAATTGTCACCTCCCTCAGCCTGATCCTGAGAGCTTCATCTTCATCTACTGTCCTTTGTACATTCTCCACGCAGACATCAGTTCTGAGAGTAATTCTCAACAAATTGTACAGTTGGCCTTCTATGAGCTGGCCCCTTCTGTATGATGATAAGATTTAGCATCACAGAAAGATATAACCACTGAGGCAGCCCTAGACACTTTAGATGCCTGGTCTTATATGCCTTATTAAAAGGACAGACCAGGGATTGCACCTCCAGGTGGACTGCCAGGCCTGCAGCTGCTGTAGTCACACTACTGCTGCTGGAGCTTTTGGAGCCAGGAAATTCCCAAGGGAGGAAATTCTGTGTCCTTGATAAAGAGCCACTTTTTGTATATTTCCACTGAAAAGAATGAACATAACCTTTAAAAGTAGAGAGTCTGTTATTCTGAGTCCTTCTTTATATTAAAAGCCTACTGATTCTATTTGAAATATCTCTTCCTTGTGAGGTGTATGGTCCTGGCTGTAAAAAGGCTTTAATAAGCTAGGCATGGTAGGGCCACTGCTTTGCTCCACTTTGCTTTGCTGTTGAAACATTAAGCATAATCTGATGTGTCAACAGAGTCACCTTAGGTACTCAGAATCATTTTAATTCCTCTTACCACCAAACATAGTGTCAATACTGACACGAATTGGCATTAAAAATATATGCGAAATCACCTGGAGAACAGCACATTTTGCTGATAGGAGGTCTCTTTAAAAGCAGTATCTGTCAAAGATTCAATTTGAACTCTTTTTTTGGGTTTTGAATTTACAGAGCAGACTTCTTTTCCTTCCCTCCCTCCCTCCCTCCTTCCCTCCCTCCCTCCCTCCCTCCCTTCCTTCCTTCCTTCCTTCCTTCCTTCCTTCCTTCCTTCCTTCCTTCCTTCCTTCCTTCCTCCCCCCCTCTTTCTTTGTTTCTTTCTTTCCTGACCTGCTTTGCATTATTCAAACCCATCAGTGCAGGAAAGAAGCTTTTCCTTTGTATTTTCCCCTATGGGGTATGTTGTACATTTACAGATCTGAAGCGCATGTCCAAGGTGGCATATGAGTGGATGATGTCACTCATGGCTGCTGATTAAATTCTGCCCTGGGACTCAACAACTGTGCTCCAAAGAAAATGGAGAACAGGAGGAGATAATGCTGGGAACCTTCCAATATACTCTACTTAGATGCCTGCTTTTACCACTTGAGGCAAATTCTAATTTGGGGAGAATATGAAAGCACCAAATGGAAGAATGTAAATATAAAAACCTTAGATTTTACTTTTGAAGGAATATAAACTTAAAAAATATATATATATATATATACTTGTCATATGTCATATTACATTTCATATAATTTAGAATACATAACTTTGGTTATGTCACATCTGAGTGTATGTAATATATAATGTGTAAAATATGTGTAATATGCAATATGTGTTCACTGTGTATCATGTATGTGTGGTTTTCTAGATCCTCACCCATATAGAAATATACTTTTTTGATAAATGCCATGTTCTTTGCTCAGTGGCATACTAAGGTCATCTAAGAAGTTTTTACAAATATATTGTCATATTTGAAGAGGTCAAGTGATCCTTGAGTATTATTTAGCAAATTATTTATTAGGAGGAGAGACTTATCAAATGTGTGTATTTATGTAGATACTCATGTGTATTTATATTGATATTTGGTATACATTGTTTTACTTTCTTGATTTACAAAATCTTCAGGGGATGAATTACCTGTTGAATTGAAAAGTGAACATCATTGCATTTTAGTCTTTGAAAGCAATAGATTCTATTAACAGAGATGACCATATTGTCTTATTTTGCTAATGTTAACAGGTGTTTTGCGCACATGTATGTCCATGTGTGTTCATACACCTGTACTTTTTGTGTGATGGACAGTTTGCTTAGATATTTGGAAAATATTTTAATCCCTCTGCCCCTGACCTTTGGCACAGGAACCTTGTGCTTCCAATAGAAATTGTGGTAAATGCCAAGTCCTTTGGGTAGAGGATGTTTGCATTCATGTTTTCTATGTTGGAGCCTGAGCCATGGATTTTCTGTCAGTCATTCTTTATGCTGCTAATATGGAATAGGTTGAACTGTATATAGAATATAGTGCCTGATGCCATCTGTTTTGAAACTCTGAATATTTTAACCTTAGTCAGTGCATTAAGAGAGAAAGCCTCCTACTCTTTGCATTCATGTTATCACCATGTAGTACAGGGAGTAGAAAAAGTCATGCAATTTAGTGTGATTATTAACGGTTTGTTTGTCATGTTAATTATGAAGAGTGAAGTAATTATAATATAATGCAAAGAGGGAGGAGGATGGATATCATACACATCAACCTTGTACATACAGTTAATTCTCGCTTTTCAGGGAAATCCAGGGCTGTGACTGCCTGGCATCATGCAGGCCTGGATACAGCTCTGCATATGCAGTCTCTGTCAAGATTTTCTCACTATCATGAAGAGTTTGGAGTATAGGGAATATATATTCTAAACAGGGAGAGGCAACTTTGAAGGAAGGGCTTGCCTAGGAGATAGGGTTCTTTTAGTCTGCACCTGCATTGAGCAGTGTGGGAGTACTTGGCTCCTCCACATTGCCCCTCCAAAGTGACACAAATCCCATTGTTTCTGATGCACAAACATCACCCTCTCTCTGCATCTTCATTACTTAGGTCCCCTGACTAATTGCCTAAAGTTTTTTTTTTCTTCTTCTTTTTTCCAGATTGCTAGAACCTGCCTCTCCAATCCATTCTCAAGTGTGATTTTGTGTTTTTTTAAAGGGGAAATCTACCATATCCTTCTGAAGTGAGTGCTGTTTTCTGAGAACTGTGCTGTGCATGCCCCTTGGTCATTTTACTGGCCACTGTCCCTGAGTTTCCTACATTTGTGCCTCTGAGTCATCCTTTATGGCTATCATCTCCTCTTGGCATCCTCACTAGTCTTACTTAAGAGTCCATTGAGCTTTCCTGGTACCATGTGCTTGTTTGGGTTATAGTGTTTTCCCTGATTCATTATAGTCATTTTTTTGGCAACAGTCTTCACTGTCATTGCCTTCTACAACATGAGCTCCTAGAAGGAAGGAGCCATTATATTTTGTTTTGTATACCAGAGCCCAGAACATTGTATAAAATTAGTTTCTTTAAAAAAAATTAATGAATGTTGAACGTAGAAATTATATGATGGGTAGTAGTTCTGGTATATATGGTTGGTAAAAGCCACCAGTAGAGTTCTTAGGAGGTGGTCTGTGATGTTTATTCTCATAAGTTTCTCCTCCTCACCCCCCATCTTTGTGCGTGTGTGTGTGTGTGTGTGTGTGTGTGTGTGTGTTTGAGGATTAAACCCAGGGGCTTACACATGTTAAGCTAGTGCTCTACAATTGAGATACATGTGCAACCCTTTGTCAGTTTTATTTTGAGACAGGTTTTCACTAAGTTGCCCAAACTGATCTTGAACTTGTGATCCTCCTGCCTCATTCTGCCTCAGCCTCCTGAATAGCTGAAATTACTGGTGTGCATCTCTGTGCCTGCCATCTGCACTAATCTTGACAATGATCATTGTAAACCAACTTGTGATAATTCATCTAAATCCTTTAAGCCACCTTCTGTCTGCAATTATAATCCTTGGTTTTGAGAGAGAAAGGCCTTTTTTCCGTTGTCCTCTGTTTTCCAACAGAGGGATTTTTTCCAATTATTCTTTTTTTTCCCCCTCCACCTCACCTCTTACACTTCTCCTTGGAGAAAGAAGGTTGATTGGTAAGTTAAAGGAAATGTATTTAAGTATGTGTAATTCATTTTTGGGCCTATTTTTCTCTTGGAGCATAGCTACACTCAGAAGCATGTGTTCTTCAAGTTCTGAGTTTTACAGGATATGGTTCAGTATTACCTATGACTTGATAGGCACCATAGTTTTATTATGATGTTCAATAATGGGAATCCAAATTTACCAAATATATAAATCATGTTCTCCAATATTAGGTTTAAAAGAATGTATTATAAAAGGCAATGTATGGCTTTCCCACATATCTTACTGTTTATTATATTTTGTATTTATTCTAGAACTCAGATTGAAAAGAGGTGTGTGTTTATTGGGTGAACTCAGCTCAACACATAGAATTTGAGAACTGGAAAGCTGTACTCCAAATATATTAATCCTTACCAAAGAGCACTGTATCACTTAGAGTTACTTAGAGCCATCCATCATTCAAATGGCCAAACAACTGACATTCTGGGACATAGACAGTGGTGGAATATAAGTATACAGTTGAGCAAGCAAGGCCAAAGCCTACCTAAAGCTAGGTAAGCAGCAAGGTTAGTACCACTAGGGAATGGTTGAATGCAGAAGCAAGGAATGAGGATATGTGTGTGGGAAGGGTAAGATGATAATGAACTTGGAGATAAAGCCATAGAGGTCAGTAATCCAAGTAAGAAAGCTTAGCAAGAAGAATTCAGAAATCCATGAAGGACTTGAACAGAAGGCTACATAGGCATATAAAAGCTTAAAGTATTAAGGTCAGATGATATCTTATATATTTCAAATTTAACCATATCTCATATATGTCAAATCTAACCATACATTACTTGAGTCATGCCCTAAATATTTCCACCTACAATATCCACTTTATAAAGTATCTACTTCTTTCTAGAAGCAGAGCTTTTTATTGTGTATTATCTCACTTTGTCCATTCTGTCTTTGGACATCTTTTAACTATTCTGCATTATTTTGTGTTAAATTATTTTCTTTCTATTAATCTAACTATGTAAATCTTTATCGCTAATATTGATATAATTAAGTTATGGAATTTTATGATGAAAGAGACATACAATTATCTTTTATTCTGTTATTGTACCTAGCACATGTGGCATGATTTTATTGTCCCATTATAAGAGAGTCCTTTAAGGGAAATTGGTTTTGGTATCTTCCTTCTGTTGGAAAATATGGCTCTGTGTTCTCTAGGTTTAGAACTTTGTCTCTGGCATACATTCACTATTTGCTTGGTCAATATTAATCACAAGTCAACTTTTTCAGTCACCTGGGGGTCACTTTTGTGGTTAACTAATCCTGGCAGGTGCTGTTGTGTATTCTGTTTATAGCAAGCTTTTCTGTTTGAGCACAACTGAGGCATTACTGTGGTCATAGTAGGTGACTGATAATATTGAGAAATATTTCCAGATGCCCTTTCCCCTGCCAAAAAATTAAAAGAAAATCTAGATATCACATTGTCTGTAGTCTACACTCTTGAGACTCTATAAACATTTTAAATATGAAAGATATGAACCATACTACTTTATTTTCCAAAGCATGCTTATTCCATTCAAACTCTTCAGATGCATTTGCCTCACTCACCCCAACACGTGTCAGCAGCATACAAAATCCATGTTGTATTTCTTGCTTTCTGATGTTCACCCTTACTAGCTCTTTATAACAATTTCTAGATACACTTCTGATTAATGTCATCTTTAATTATTGCTGTTCCTTCTTTGGATTGCCTTAGGCTTCATTCTTCTTCTCTCTGCTTTTCTGTTTTCTTTGGTGCTGGGAATTGAACCCAGGGCCTCATGCATGCTAAGCTCCTGGTCTAGCACTGAGCCACAACTCCAGCCCCTCCTGTCTGCTTTCGGACAAGTTTCTGCTTTAGCTCTCTGTCTCTGAGATCATTTTACTGTTTAACTTATGGCTATCTGGACTGGAGTCACTTATAAAGCATGTGGTTATTTGATCCCATTGCCAGCAAGAGGACTTTGACAGACAGGACCTCAGGCTGTTATACAATTCCATCATACTGGCTTGATAATTCTTTGTTTCTTACTCACTTGCCTTTTTGAGAAGAGTAGAATGTGGGAATGTTGTAGAAGGACTTTACTGTTATATGCTATGGTCCACACATTAGCTTCTTATAGAAATAATTTGAAGAAGTTATTCCTAAGATTATGCCCTCAGTTTTGATAGAAACCCACTATGAGAAGCAGCTAATGTTGGACTTACTTTGTGAAAACATTGAGGATATTGTTCATTATACCACTTGTTATATCACACATAAAGCTTCAGAAACATATGCCTTTTAGAATATGAGAGAAAAATGCCATTCCATTTCATGAATGCTTTCTCCTTTCTATAATGAGAAATTCACATTTCCAATAATGTAACTCATTATATTTCCATTCGTTTTGCTCTGGTTGCCAGGAAGCTCAGGGCAAAATGTAATGGTTAAACATAGCATTTGATGTTCTAGTTAGTAGAAATACATTTCCCTCTTTATCTGAGTTTTCCATTTATATTTTATTGGGTTATTTTGTATTTGTATGTGTGTTTGTATACTAATAATCTCAAATCTATTCTTGAAAGAGTCAAGATATTATATAGACGTAATTATGCCTTCTCTGAACAATCTCTCTCTTGTTTGAGAAAGAAGTGATGAAATCTTTAGGGACATAATCCTGGAGTATCTAGAGCACCACTGAGACTTTCCATAATATCCCCATCTTAACTCCTTGCTGTGGCATGTTCTGAATACTCTAAGTTATGCCCAAACTGAACTAAACTAACCCCTCCATTTAGTTTAGTTCAAATAAGAACCAGCCATTGCCCTCAGTGCTCTTTCTATACTCTTGAGGACAAATCTTCTACATAGCAGTAGGTCTTTAAGGACAAATGTGAAATGTATACAGACTGTAGGAGGTTAGCAGAAGTACAAATTGGGTGACTTGGCTTCATGGAGAGGATTTTGTTTGATCTAGTATCCATATGATAGATTTGAGAACATGATGCAGAGAGATGAGGGCAACAGTGTAGTGGTGAACTTACTTCAATCCTACTTCTGCCAAACCTTGGTTTGTAGTGTTTTCCAGTTTCTATGATGTAAATATTTCTACCATGGCAATCTCAAGTTATCCATGACTTAACTTGAAAACTTCTCAAATATTTAAATATTAGCTATTATGAGTCTGTTGGAGGCAGGTCTCATATACAACTGGATAGAGGCTTTATAAGAAAGTATTTCTATGAGCAAGAATTCAGATTTGTAAGGTCCTACTAAGAAATAGTCCCGATTGGGTGCAGTGGAATATTCATACTGGGAGATAATGACAAAATGTGAGTTAATTTGGAATGGAATTAGGAGGTCTTCACTGTAGTTGATGTTTATTATTTAGGCTGTAGGAAGCTCTTGATTTTTTTTAAAAAAATAGAGAAATGACAGAATAAACTTAGTATGTTAGGTAGATTTACCTATATAAGTTATATGTTAAATGATTTTTAAGGGAATAGAGTGGAACAAAGAAGGTAGTTAGGAAACTCTTGAAATGCTGTAGATTGTGATAAGGGACCAGATTTAGGTCAGAAGTGGCTAGTGTGGGAAAGAAAGGAGAGAGGAAAGGAGGATCACGGGTGTAGTACATCTCTGCTGGTGCTAGCTGGGTTGACTTGAAATCTTGGATGGAAATCAACTGAGGGTTTACTTTCATGTTTGGGGATTGATATTAGCTGTTACTGGAAGCTTTGTGGGGGCTGGGGAGAGAACATCTTTCCATGTGGCTGGTTGGCTTCATTGCAACCTGATGGCTAGGTTCTAAAAGCAAGAATCTCAAGGGAGATAGATTGAAACCACATTACCTTCCACAACCCAGACTTGACAATCAGGTGACTGATGTCTCTTCTGATGCATTCCATTTGTTGGGTTAGTCAGCAAAGCACCTCTGGGCTTTTAAGGGGATAGGGAAGACTCCATCTCCTGACAGGGGCCAGCAAAATTCTGAAAAACCACGTGAGAGTGGCACACAGGCATTTTCCACTAAGTGATTGCTATTACTCTTGTTATATGGGTTTACATGCAAGTAAACTGGTTTCATCTGAAACTTGATGTATATCCCCAGCACATACTTAGTGTGGACTAAGTAATAACCCTGAAGTAAATAGAAGTTGTATGACTCTTGTTAAGTGGATCATATGATTAATGTTTTACGTGCTATTGTACTATCTGAAGACAATTCCACTCTTTCAGAATGAGGGGGCATAAAGTCTTACCTGTATGAAAAAGTTCTTCTGGTATTAACTGGGGAAAAATAACAATAATAATTACAAACTCTGCTGAAAACTTAACTTGTATTAGACTAGTTCATTTTTATACATTATCTCATTTAATCTTTACAAATAAGCCTAGGTGATAGGTATTATCAAACTCATTTGCAAAGGATAAACTGAGGTTCAAAGAAGTGAAATAATTAGCCTGGGGTCACACTGTTAAGCAATGAAACCTGGGTCTGTGTTCTACCTCCTCTCCATGGGGTATGTCGTTTTGCTACTGAGGCAGGGAGACAACTGGAAGGGAAATTGAGCCTTAATTTTGATGAAAAGAAATAGCATCTAGGAGTCATGTTGTGGGTGTGATGCATAGAATGATGCCTATAATGTGAATGTGGACTGGGATTCAGAAAGTGGTGGAGCTACGCAAGTGCCCTACAAACTGCAACTCTTCGGATGAAAATGTAAGTCTCAAGTTAGAATATGCGATGAAATGGGGCAAGAGAATCTTGAAAACATACTTGCAGAGCAGTTTAGCATCTGTTGTAGCACAAACTGTATTAGATGTTAAAAATCTGCTCATATATGTTTCCCCCAGTAGGCTCTGAGGCTCGTGGCAAAGTGTAATATGTAGTGGATAAATTCAATACACATCTGTAAAACTAAACAGAAAGAATTTGCACTTTATCTTTTTTGACTATATGTTTTAATTTTCATTTTATCTCCCAAATATAACATTCTTCAGAGGTTCGGTGTGTTTCAGTGATCCTAAGAGGAACCAAATATGGGATCTCTCATTTTCATTACTATTAGTCGAGTGCATAAAAGAGGGAGAAGGACATCCTTCAATGCCCATTTCTTTCCTTTTTAAAAATATTTTTAGTTGTAGATGGACACAGTACCTTTATTTAGCTTTTTATGTGGTGCTGGGGATCGAAGCCAGTGCCCCATGCATGCTAAGCAAGTGCTGCACCACTGAGCCACAACCCCAGCCCCAATACCCATTTCTGATTGTGCTAATTCCTGATGGTAGGATTCTAAAAGAAAGATGATTCACAGGGAAATGGAGGCAATACTCTCTTATGGTCCTCCGAGAGTTGTAATCCTTGTCTATAATTCTATATAGGCGTCTTTTGGCAATATAAATTTGGAAAGAGTTTGGATATTCATCTGAACAGTTTATAAGACTGTTTGAAACTTTATGACTTCATATCCTTTAATGTATCCAATTTATTGTATTGTTGTGATATTTTATCTCTTCTTACATTTTAACATTTATGTGATTAGCACTTCTGATGATGGTTGAAATTAAACACAGACTAGGATGACTCAAGCAGAACCAAGATGTCCTCCAATTTTCCCTTTCAAGTTTATAAAAGTGAAGTTTTCCTTGGTTTTATTTTGCACTCCAGACTCTTTTCGAAGCTATAATTAGTGTTGAAAATTAAGATTTCAATGAAAAATACAATCTGATTTATTACTTCTGACAGAGGAGATCTTTTCCCCAGGCTGCTGCCGAGTTCTTTTCTTTAAAGGAAACAGCAGGTGAAAGTGACTACTTCTCAACTAGTGGAAACTTCCAAGAGAAGAATTACTTTCAGGAAAATATTTGGGATTAAAGCACATCAGATGGGCTGGGATTGTGGCTCAGTGGTAGAGTGCTTGCCTCGCAAGTGGGAGGCACTGGGTTCGATCCTCAGCACCACATATAAATAAATGAATAAATAAAGGTCAGTCAACAACTAAAAAAAATTAAAAAAAAAAAGCACATCAGAAAAGAGGACTCACTTCAAATCAAATTAGTATTCAAATCAACTCATTACTCAGTTTTAAAATATGAAGTACTTATATTTCAGGGTTGAAGTTTTAATACCACATGTTCTTTACAGACCAGTGACCCAAACCTTACACACAAGATTTAATTAAATATGGTAACCTACTTTGGGAAAACACAAGGACTGACATTTTAAGAGGATTTACAAGCCAAGTGCCTGATGACTGCTTATGCTGAAATTTTCATCTGTACAGTCTTTTATTTATTTATTTATTTATTTATTTTTTTGCAGTCATACATAAAGTTAGGGCTATGATGTCCATCATATTCCACCACCCTTGCTGTCCCCATGCCCCCTCCTCCCTTACACCCCTGTGAACAGTGATCCACCATTGTTCCCATGTCCTTCCCCACTTTATGGATCATTATCCACTTATCAACGAGTACATTCGGCATTTGGTTTTCTGAGATTGGCTAACTTCACTTAGCATGATATTCTCCAACTCCATC
>CM053399.1:142346487-142403035 GCA_028644305.1 Xerus rutilus
TGAATACAGAGGCACTGGTACGACTCATCACAAAATACAGTGTTAGCTGGTTCCAGGGTTGCCTTCCTGCCAGTGGTTAAAGGGACTGAGGAAGCACCTTCTGAGTCTTCCTCTGGTGTTGTGCTAATTCTATCTTCTCCCATTGGTAAAGCGGCCAAAGGCAGAAGCAGGAAGGACAGCATTGTAGTCCCTAGAGAGAGTAAGATGCCCTATGCTTACATTTTTTTAACCTTAGTTATAAAATATTACTTTATTTATTTCTACCACCCTAGAATATCATTCCCAGCTATCTTTAATTTTAAATCAGGAACATAATAGGTTTTCTTTTTAATTTCCAATATCAAAATATATATTTTACCAATTTTTCATTGAATCTATTATACCTCTGATTGAAAGATACACAACTGGGTTCAGCTTCATCTACTTTTGGGTATTTTCTTAGATTCTGTAATACAGGTGGTTATTGTTTTGTAAGAAAATATGGAGCTGTAGCCATTCCTGAAATGATGAATATTTGCTTCGCTAAAATCAAATTTATTCCTCACTGCTCCATTTCTGTACATTTTTGTGTATTTAATGACTCTGCCTCAATGCTAAATCATAGAGTAATCTTTTGGAAGATGTTATAAATGGCAATTAAACTCAATAGTTGTAGCACCAAAAGTATTCAGAATTTAACGGAGGCCATGCCACTGTGAATATTTGTAATAGAGGCAACAATAACCACATTAAAACTGCTGGCTGGCCATCAGTGGTTATAATCAATCAGTGAAACCAAGACTTAGCCCAATTTCAGAGTTATTGCACTATGAAAACTTGTACTTTCTAAAATCAAGGAAATAAAGAAATATTGAACATCCTTTTTGAAAGCCTATGTTTTCTGCTTCTCAGATCGTGACTAGATCTCAGCTCTTTTATTCTTGAGGAATCACTTCTCCCATTCCTCCCTACCTACTGAGAAGTATTTCTATGCACTGTGCCTCTATCTTGCTATAGAAGTTCCTTTCTCTACTCAAGGCTGCATTTTAGCATGTACCCCAGGGTCTGTTATAAATGGAGAGAAAATTAAATTTTTCTTTTTCCTCTTAGGGAGAGAAAACTGAACTACATTTACAACTTTGGCAGTGTTCCTTCCACATTTTCATTGTACCACGGTCATGTATAGCCCTTTGATGACAGTGAGTATAAAAGACTTAATCTATATTGGTTCATTTGACTCATTACAAAACAGTGTAAAAAAAACTTGATGCTTTGTATAGAAGAATTATCTTCCATTATTAGACATATTTTTTGAAAATATTTTCACACATAATTAGTAACTAATGAACAGTATTTGTTGTGTCCTGAGAAAAGTATCTGTGGACTAGGTATCTGATTTTCATTGCAAATTCCTTTTTTTCTTTTTTCCTTCATTCTCAATATTTTCTCACTGAAGCATAATTACAATGCCTGTGTACTAGCCAATCCAAACAACATATCATCAATAGCAATATGGATAGTTTCTCACTAGCTCTTTCAAATCTTGTTCCCTAATGAAGCCACTGTAAATGACTATTTATTTTGCTAAAACAAACAAATGTAAGGAAACTGAGGCAGAGAAAGTTTAAATAATGTGCCATGCCAAAAGTCACACTGCTAGTAAGTGGCAGAGCAGGCATTCACAGTGAGGCCACTGGGATACAAACTTATGTCTTAACACCTGTACTAGGTAATGAACAGGTAGAAAGGAAGGTCAGGGTGTGTGCTGTGCTTGAAGAGATGTGCCATTGTTGGGTCTATAGGAGCTTGTGGCAAGTATTTTCTTCAAGCATGTTGGGAGACAAATATTGGTGTCTAAAGTCAGATAAGAATGATACTTGTCTTTAAGAAAAAAACAAAGCAAACCATTTCAAAGTAGATTCTTTTTTTTTCCCTAGTGAAAGTTGTACAAGGCTTAAAATGTCAACTTTATTTCATTGATAAGTATTTTTTTTCAGTTTATTTTAATTTAATCTTTATTGTGAAATAAGAGATTACCAGGTTGGATGTTCTTCTAAGATTGTCATGAGAACTGAAAGAAATTTACATGGTAAAAAACTGTAGCACAGAAAGTTTCCAGAACTTAACAAATATTTTTGTGTAAAACATGTAAAAATATTTTTTAGTTTCAAAGGTTTTGAATGTTACTATTATTGAATCATTTGCTCTTTTGTTAAAAAAATTAATTTTTGTTCTTTTCATTATACATGACAGTAGAGTCTAATTTGACTTATTTATACAAACATGGAGCACATCTAATGTCCTGGCTCAGGACCATTTTTCTTCTAAGTGTGTGACCCCTAGGCAGCACAATCCTTTCTGGTCCTTGGAATCTTATGGGGCACCTATTACAGATTGAGTGGTGTTCCCTAAAAGATATATTGAAGCCTATCAATTATATATTGTAGGTACAATCAGTGCCCCAGAATATGACTTTATTTGGAAAAAGGGTCATTGCAGATGTAATGAGTCAAGTTAAGATGAACTCATACTGAATGAAGGTGGGTCCCCTAATCCAGTATAACTAGTTTCTTCTTATCAAAAGACAATACAAAGATATGAAAGGTGAAGGGCATGTAACTGATGGAGGTGGTAGGTAGAGTCATGCAGATGTAAGCCAAGGAGTACCAGGGATTGAAATGACACTAGAAATCAAGATAGGCATGCAACAGATTGTCCCCTAGGGCCTTTGAGAAAGCATGACTCTGTTGACATCTAGGTTAGGGGCTTCTAACATCCATAGGTACTAAAGAATAAATTTCTCTCATAGTAAGTCACTGAAGTTGTGGTACCTTGTTATAGTAGCCCTAAGAAACTAATATGACATCTCAACTCATGCCACTTCTGAACTGTCTTCCTAGCCTGCAGGTCTCCCTGCATTCAGAGCCACATCCATTCTACTCGGGTCATTTGGGAAAGTACCTGGCTGCTTCCAGTGTCCTGTGAAACTGCTCATCTTCCAGGACACTTCACAGAGCTTCACTGCTATACTCAAGGCCTAGGGGGGCTTGGGCTCTGTAGTGCTTGCCAACTTCTAGGACATCAAGATGGGAATCCAGGTTTAGGTACTGTGTATTCCTGGACCTTGAAACTCTTCTGGGTTCCTATAATTTTTTCGTGTCTTGGAAATCATGGAAGATGGGACATAAGGCAGTCTCTTGCATGACCCATAGCAGTATGTCCTTTCACTGTTTTTCTTTCTAAGCCTTTATAGACCCCACTTACTATAACTTTCATATTCCTGCCCTAAAAACTCCTGAAGTTTTATGGGATTTTTATCTAGTTTGAATAAACAGAAAACAACTACCTGCTTAAACCTCTCTATAAGTATTATTCCTTGACTTTATATCTGGCATCTGGCAGGTACAATAATCTAGAGCTTATCATCTTTCTTCTCTGTTCTTTTATGACAGTGTCCTTTTAGGGAAGTGGGAAATCTCATCTTTTGGTCTGAATACAGAAGAGTCACTATTAAAAGGAAAGGTCCAAGAGAAACTCATCCACTAATATTTCACACTGTAATTCTGACTTAGGTTAGAAATTTAGTTCATTTTGAAACACAGAGTAGACCCAAGAACCCAAACTATATTCCTTCTAGGATGCCTCCTTTTAGGGATTATACTTTACCACTTAGAGTCAAATTTAATAAAGTTGAGGTAAGACTGTATGTTGGACAACATGACTATAACTTAATTCTTAAATGCCAATTTTCACACAATATTGGCTAATTTTGCATAAATCTTGTTTCCTTGTCAAAAAACATAACTTTCTTTCATGTATTTTTGAGGGCTTTGTATACTTAATATGCCATTGTTTTATTTTTTTTTCCATGACTTGCCTATTCCTAACTTTTTTTTTTAACCTCAGTATGACTGGGAAATCATGTAGGATCAGATATTAACAAACAAAGTTATATTGAGAGTGATACCTGCTGAATATAACAAATCCTGTTGACATAATATGGAGTATTTAATTAATAGAATGATGGTTACATACCTGCTGTGTCCTCAGCACAGAAGTGTGTGGTATAGAGAGAGGACAGGAGAGAAGTACAAGGCAAGACATGCAGCCACGTGTCATTTATAACCTAGTCAGGGAAGGACACAGACATACCAGAGAACATGGAAGAAAATAAAGCACCAAACACAGTTATAGGATACAAATTATTATATAATAAAGCAGAATCTAAGATAGTACTCACTAGGTAGTATCAAAGGTAAGATAAAAATTCAAGCAGAATGAAACAAATCTGGCCTGGAGTCAGCTCTAATTGAAGGCAACTTGAGTTGAATCTTGAATTTTGCCAGACCATGAATAGAAAGAGTAATTTCAGGCAAGCTGTGAGCTACTGCTCAAAATTGGAAATGTGGCAATAAATTTAAAAATCTCATTTTAGAGGTACTTGCACAGAATGGGACCTTTTCATACAGATAGATTCCTGGATGCTTTCCCAGGGTTTATTTTTACTTGACCCTCACTATTACTCATGTTCATGCGTGAATTCAAGTGTCCTTGCTAAGGATAGACCTATAGATCTTAACCAAACACAGACTAGGTGGGTGAAAGAGCTGTGTCTTCATTTATTTTCTACCACCCCAGTGGTCTCCTTTTGTGTAAATGGATCACTTAAACAAAGAAAAAATTTTCTTCCTAGAATAGTATAAGCCTCTTCTTTGGTCTTAGTCTCGCATGGAAGGGTAGAAACATGTGGGCGATCTGACCTAATAAATCTGGGGGAGTCTTCATCCAAACCCATCAGAAGGCAAAATACTAGTGCATAGTCCACTGTTTCCAAACAATTTCTACTGAAACAATTTAGAAGTCTCACCTTCCCACATCATCACTCTGAAGATCAGGCTTCCTACACTGGAACTCTTGGAGGACCCACTTAAACTCTCTCTAAACTACAGCAGCCCTGTGGAAGAAAGGTTGCTTACCTTAAGGTATTACTTTTAAAGCTCTTTTTAGTTTTCTAAAAAGACAATTTGCATTGAATCAAAAGAAGTAAAATGCATTAAAATGCATAAATATGTAATTTCACCTTGCTTTTTGAAGTGTCCAATTAAGAATAATTCAATCTAAAAAGAATCCAATTAGAAGTAAAAATGTTTACATTAAGAGGAAGTATTTTGAAAATATATTGTCTTATGAAGGTAAACACTATATTTAAAATATTCCACCTTGCACTTGACATATTTATTCATTTTCTTAAAAAATGCAAATGCCTTAACAAATGTTGCAAATGTGCAGAAACAAATTAACTTTACATCAAAGAGCAAGCATCTCAAATGGCAACAAGAGAACAGTTGTATTTAAAAAGTCTGATATTGCTTTACAACTACATTAATAATAAAATATTTTTATGCAGTATTTTTCCTCATGGAAAACCCTGCTGTCCTCACTCATATACAAATAAAGCTGAAGGGAAATCTGGATGCCTGTGTGCCTCCCAGAAGTTTTCCCAGTATCTGATCTGATGAGAAAATTCATACTTTCTAAACCCTCTTATATATATATATATATAGTTGCTCTTTACTATTTTTACCCCTAGAGTCCTGGGTCTTTTGGTGGTTTTGATAGAATAGATCAGACACACATGTTTGCTGCAGAGAGTTTAAACATACATTATTGATCCTATCGTTTGAAGGTAAAAATGCTTTCAGAAGGAACTTGGAAAAACATGTCTAAATCAATTGAATTTAAAGACTAGTAGGAATCCCTAGATATGGTTTCCACAGCAACAGTTTGAATGTTGAATACTCCTTTGCACTCCACAGATGATTATTTGCTGCAACGATTCACTAAAAAATGTTGAAACCTACTATGTGTTAAGTCACCAAGCAGCAAAAAGAATAAAGTCTTTGTGGATCTGGTTCATAATCACTTCTTTCTCCCCTCCTGCTGCCACCAGAGAGCTCACATTCTACACAGGGTGCCAGGCAAGTAAAGAGTTTTAAAAATAATGTGATATGTGCCATAATAAAGGTGGGGAAAATGTACTTTTAAAGCACAGACAGGAGCTAAATTTGTCTCTTGGGCCTGGAGACAGACAGCAGAGACTTACCTGTTAAAACAGCTGAGAAAAGGCATTTGAGTGTTGTCTTCCAGAATGATAATATAGGATGAATTGAGGGCTTTGGAAGGTGGGAGAATGGACTGAGTGGTTGGGAGGAAGGAAGTGCATTTTGTTCAGAGGAAGCAGCCTGGTAAAGGAGAGGAACCATGTGAGGATTGTGGTTTGTGAGTGCTCCTTGTGGTTTTCTCTCTAATAGGGTAGAAGTGCAGGATATATTGAGGGAGCGGCAAGTTACTAACTGACAGAAAAGGCAGAGATTCAATTAAGCCTTCTAATGACATCATAAGGAGTGTGAACTCACACCATAGTCAGTGGAGAATGTTGCATGACCAATGATTTATATCCGACATAAACATTAATAACAGGAAAATCACAACAATCATTTGTAGGACTTGTATGACTGAAGATAATTATTGTTTCTGCCTCTCTGCCTTCAAGAAAACCAACTGTCAAATAAAGCATTGCTGGTGACTGTTTTCTTTGTGTATGAGAGCCTGGGGTTTTCTCCCTCAGGTGGCACTTCATACTCTTCACCCTATGACTTAATCCCGCATGCTTGATCTCAGTTTGCCATTCATTGTCATACCGTTTTGGAGATGGAGACCTCCTCTTTCAGTGGCTTTTAATTCGTTTGAAGGAAGTTTAAAAGTTATCTTGTGGTCTTTCTACTTTACACTAAATAATCTTATTTCATTTATTTTTGCCTCACACAACTCCTATGTTACAACCCTTTAAGCCATTTTTCAGTTGCTATATTCTGGATCTTTTCCAAGTTCTTAACATCATGCTTATATGTGGCAAAATGAAAAGACAGCATAGTACCTTAAAATGACTCTCAGTAATGTTAGAACTGGTATAAAGGCTTATTTTCAGTCATTTCACATCATACTGCTATTAGGATATGCTTGGTATCATGTTTAGGATTTTTAAAAGGCAGCTGTGTATTGGTGGGTGATATAATTTCTTTAATGTTTTGATCATCTTCTTCCTTTTCCATATATTCAGTTAAAGACATTTTCAAAGCAGTCCTAGTATGTTATTTCTTATTGTTCATGGGTGATTTCTCTAGAAGGAAGTTGTTAAATTCTATTTCTTATCTGAAGCAGCAAGATATAATGGGACAAGGATAGTTAGGAAGGTTTGGGTTCAAACCATTTCCCTTGTGGTATAAAGAGTAAGCAAGGTTCAAAAGTTGTTCCAGAATAATTTTAGAGTATTCTCAAAAGTGTCCTCATTTGGACTGTAACCTGTGTGGTCACTTTGGGCTCTGTTAATTACTAGCGTGTGTCTCTCTGACTCTCAACTTCCTCTTTGGTAAAAGGGTACAACATATTGAGCCAATAAAATTGTTGGAAGATTTAAGTATTAAAGTTTATAGCATGAATCCTGATACACAGTAAAGAATTTAGTTAAACGGGTTCTTTACTTTTTCTTCTCTCCTTTTTATAAAAAAATGAAAATTTCTCCTTTCAAATCAAGGTATAAACCATATGTAAATAAATTATCTAAATATCTGTGATAAAAATATATTCAACTAAATAACCTGCTTATAGAGGTCAGTCTTAGGTGTTAGTAACAAGGGTTTGTGCTGTATTCACAATCCAGGTTATTACTAATGACTTACATAATACCAATTTATGTATACAAAGGCTTGAGCCAACCCATAGCTGGATATTTAACCAACAAGAACAATCTCATATTCAATTGATCCTCAGTTTTAGATTAAAGCCCACTAAAGCAGATTTCACCAAGAGCATTCTGAGGACACTATTTCCTGTGGGTACTTAATGGATATTATGAATGGGTGAGAAGTGTTGTGAATTGTGGAAATGGGAAATGCTGAAATAAACAAAGTTAAAGAGGTTTATGCCTTGAAGGATTTCCCAGAGCCTTTAAAATACTTGTCATCTCTGCTGTAAATCTAAAAGAGTGTAATACAGTATGCAGTATTTACAAAATGACTGATTGAACTTGGATTCCTTTCTCCATGGGGTTCCTCGAGGACCAGTATGCAGCAGAAAGCACTTTGGAAAATACCTAGTTATTTATAGTTCATTCTACCAAAATGTTTTCCAATCTTAGCACCATATTCATCCACTCATTCATTTATTCAGCAGACATACTTGGTCCAAATGAGCTACTGATTGAGTGCTTTGTGTGTAAGTAGCACTTCAAACTAGATTGTAAAACACAAATTATAGTTTAATATTTGGAAAGTAATTTGAACTTTCAAATATAGACATATTGTCAAAGATATATATTAGATTCTCTAAATATTTTATTCTTATTTTGTGGTTAGAATTCAATATTCTTACTGTTCAGAGTAGTGAACAGCTATTTTGATTGTTCCCTCAGTTCTTTATACAGCAAATATTCTTATTTATCTATGAGTAATATCCATATATTAATGGGCCAATATATCATGTATGCATAAACAAAATTTGGATATTTAAAAAAGACTGGATGAAAAATAGAAATAAAAATTCTAATATTTTCTTCCTGGACTTTGATGAATCACATTGGTAACCTCTGGGTACATGGTTTTCTATTTGGAGACTCCTGCCCTAGTAGTAAAGGAACAAAGAAAGAAACAGATACAACCATGCTGCAGACTTGGAGGAAGTATTCTTTTTCATCCATCATATTTGTTACCCTTTACTGGAGCGTAATTTAGATTTGGTAACCTGTTTACAAAACAGGATAAAAATTAATAATTTTTAATCTCTATAAGCTTATTATGAATGTAGAGAATTCACAATTATAGATTTTTTTCCAGTATGCATGGGTTTTCTACCTCTGAGCTACACTGCCAGCCCCTTTTAATTTTATTTTGAAAAAAAAATCTTCTTAATTTGCTGAGACTATCCTCAAATTTGTAATCCTAATGTCTTAACCATCCTAGTCACTGTAGTTACTGGCACATGCTGCTGTGACCAACTATGAAGTGATATTAACTAAAGAGGATTAGCATTGAAGATGGTAGAATAGGAATGTACAAGTCTTATCCTCTCACAGAAACATCAGTTTGAATAATATCTGTGCACAAAACATCTTCTTCACAAAAGCTAGGGGATCCAGGTGAGAATTATAGCACTTAGTGGAGTACAAAAATAAGAAAAGGTACATTAAAGGATATAGGGAGGTCAGCTGCACCTTACCTGAATTGCTCCTCCTCCAAGTCCATGCAGCATAAAATGGAGAGAGATAAAAATATTGATTGTGGAAGGAGAATGAAGTGGGTACCATAATTTCCCAGAGACTCTAGTGTTAGGCTAATCTCAGCAAACCCCAGTGTCTTGCCTGACTCCACAGACCTAAGCTTTAGATTTACTCCAGTGTCAGCCTGGCCATCATAGGCCCAGGCTTCAGGTCTTCTCCCATGGAATCAGACTCCAGGATAGCTCCCAGGATCCCTAATACTAGACCAGAACCCATGAACCTAGGTATGAGAATGGATACTATACGCCTACATGCCTCACCTGCTGACTCACTGACGTAAGCAACAACCCAGCCTATCTGAGACTCCAGTGGCCAGCCTATCTGGAGACTCTGGCAGCTGGACTGCCCATATTCTCTGGATGGACCAACTGGTGAAGGATTTTTATTTTTGGAGCCAGTCTGTAAAGACTGGACAAAGTGCCTACTTCTCCAAGTACAGACACCAACACAAACCCACAAAGATAATGAATTTTTAGGGAAACATGTCACCATAAAAGAAGCATAATAAAGCACCTATAACTGACCTTAGAGAAATGGAGAACTATGAATGGCCAGATAAAGAATTCAAAATAATCATCATAAAGAAGTTCAGTGAGCTGCAAGAGAACACAGACCATTACGTTAAATCAGATAAAAGAATACATGAACAAAATGGGAAGTTCAATGGAGAAATAGAAAACAAAAAAGAAACAAACAGAAATAATGGAGCTAAAGAACACATGACTAAACAAAATTTCCATAGAAGGCTTCAATAGAAGTCTCAATTAAGTAGCAGAAGGAGTCATGAGCTGAAAGACATGGCATTCGAAATTACCCAGTTAGAAGAACATCAAGAAAAAAGAAAGACTATAGGACTTATGGGACACTATTAAGTGAAGCTATATGTATATTATGGAATTTCCAGAAAGAACAGAGAAATAAAAAGCAGTAGAAAGCTTATTTAAATAAATAATAGCAGAATTGTGTTTTTGGCCTCTACAGTGCCACCATTGCTTTATAAGGCCATTACCACCTCTAGTTTGCTGAACTCCAGCCAGATGAGAAGGGGGTAAGTGAAGAGGTCTCTTTAACATGGTTCCTACAAAGCAGACTGCCTGCAAATCAACTGGTGGAAAAGTTATCTAGCAAGAAGGAAGCTGCAAAAGTCTCTGGCAAGGGGCTCTAGTGCTCCCTCTACTGGAAGGATGAAAAATGTCATCATTGCAGGCCTGGTACTGTAGCTCTCTGGGAAATTAGATGTTGGCAGAAGTTCACTGAATTGATCTGCAAACTCCCTTTCCAGCGTCTGGTGTGAGAAATTGCTCAGGACTTCAAAACAGATTGGTGCTTCTGGAGTGCAGGTATTGGTAATTTGCAGGAAACAAGCAAAACCTATGTGGTTGGCCTTTTTGTAGACACCAACCTGTGTGCTATCCAGGCCAAATTTGCAACAATTATGCCAAAAGATATCCAATTAGCACATCCCGTATGTGTAGAACATGCTTAAGACTTCACCATAATGAGAAGCATTCCATTCTCAAAAACAAGATTTTTCTCTCTCCTTCTTGTTATTGGTTGTTCTGAATATTAAATATGTATTTTTTTAATCTCTTGGGGTCAAAAGATACCTAAGTTTATGACTGATATTAGAAAAGTAGGGGACTGAAATCAGGTATTGGCATTTTTATATTTTCATTTGTATGTGAATCCTTAATATAAGTGCAGATATGTAAAGCACTGATGCAAGTCAAAATGTTTCAGTGAACAAGTTTCAGCAATTCAACTTTATGGCAGTTATAAGTAAATCTGTTAAAATTTTCTGAACACTGTCAGCATTTGATTTTTTTAAAGTAAGTAGATTTTTTATTGGTAGCAACTAAATGATTTTTTTTAGCATTTTAGTAGATTTCATTCATTTACTTTACTTTTTTGAATTGTCCTACATATAAGTATGGGTTTTTATTTTTAATTTGTTTTTTACAGAAAACACTCATCCCATTTAATTTCCTGGTACATGCACTAAGGAAACCAAGAACATTAAGCCCTAAGATGATGCTCTGAGATTCTAGCTCAGGCCCCCTCTATATGATTGAGTCATACTTATGCATCCACTCACACCATTGACCTAGGCAAAACTACACATGCATGCACAGGAAGCTAGAGAACCATAAGCCCAGATGGGAGGAGGGGCTGGTCAAAAAATTGCTATCAACTGGAAACTGGAGACCCAGAGAACCCCCCTGCTGCAGGATCCACAAAGGTCAAAATTTTAAAAAGTCAGAACACAGGATAAAGTAGGATGCTCAGACCAGAGGTTGAATAGATGAAGAGGGAAAGATGCAGGAAAAGTTTTGGGAAAGCAACCTTAGAAGGGAAAGTCTTTATTGGGAACTCAGAAAGACAGAGGTCTTGTGACTCCTGTGATATACTGAGGCTAAAGCAGTATGCCCAGCATTACCTCTGCATCCTGTGCCCTCTACCAAGGTAGAGAGAAAACAAAAATACTCCTATCCAGCCCTGCTCATTGACACTCTTAAGGAATTTTACCAGTAACCAAAAAAGAAATGATTCCCATGATACATACACAGAGTCACATGCTGCAGAGGCCAAAGTTAGGCCACGCATCGAAAGCCGCTGTAACTCTTCTTGGTGAAACCAAAGCCAAAGAAGCTCATCACTGCTGCCATCTCATCCTCCTTCTCAAGTTTCAGGTCTTCCTCAGCCCTTCTTATCTTCTCCTGTTTCTCTTTCTTGTGGACATTAGCCTTTACCTCCTCTTCTCTGAACTCCATCAACCTCTTCTCAAAATCACAATCCTTCAGCTTTCTTCCACATTTTTTTTTGTTGACCTTAGAACGTTTCTTCACTTGATCCAGGGAGGAATGTTCCACATGCATAGACAAGCCCGGGTTTCACAGATACTTCTTTGCATTCATGAGAAACAGGAAGTTGATGGAGTCTTCCATCACACAGTCACACACATGGTAGTAATACCCTTCCCTCTCAGACTCTGGGGTAGTCTTACTAATGATTATTGTCTTCCAAGCTTAGATTTCAAGTCCACTTTGTAGTCCCTGTGCTACAGAAGTGCATTGGTTTTCCATCCTTCTTTTTTCACTCTTCCTTGAGCCTATTTTGAGGCTCATTCATCTTTGTTATATTTTTGGCTAAAATCCAAAATGCCATAAAAGCAATCTGGAGCTGTGAGGCAAGATCACCTTCATAAGTGTAGAGTTTGGATTCTCACAGCTACCTGTCTTTAATGTTGTTTGTATTTTGTGCTGTTACAGTAAGTTTTCTATTAAAATACATTAAACTATTTAGAAAAAGATTCAATGACAGAAACTCCACAAATCTGGAGAGGGAGATGAATATCAAGATCCATGAATTCCTAAGAACCCCAAATTAAAAATCAATATGAAACATTAACAAAACATTAACAAAACATGTTTCAATTAATGTAAATCTTCTAACCATATTATAACCAGATTCCTCAATGTTAAAGATAGAACTTCATTTTTTGAAAGCCTGAATAGTATTCCATTGTATACATATGTATACCTCATTTTTTACCCCATTCATTCATTGATGGACACTTAGTTTGATTCCTGTAACTTGGCTAATAAGAACTATACTGTAATAAACTTGAGAGTGAAGATCTCATTTACATACTGATTTCAAATCCTTTGGATATATACCCAGAAGTGATTTCTGGGTTATAAGGTAATCAGTCATATTTTTTTTTTTAGTTTCTTGAGTGACCTTAATAGTTTTTCATAATGACTATACTAATTTCTTTTTTTTTGAGGGGAAGGCATGTGTACTGGGGATTAAACTCAGGGATTAAACTGGGGATTAAACTTGACCATTGAGCCATATCCCCAGCCCTATTTTGTAATTTATTTAGAAACAGGTTCTCACTGAGTTACTTAGCACCTCACTTTTGTTGAGGCTGTTTTTGAACTTGCAATTCTCCTGCCTCAGCCTCTCGAGCTATTGGGGTTATAGGTGTGTGCCACCATGCCCAGCTGGCTATACTAATTTCATAATGGTTGTACTAATTAAATTTTCACCAGTAGTGTACAGAGTCCTCTTTCATTTACATTCTTGTCAATACTTCTTTATTTTTCATAGTTTTGATAATGGCCATCCTGACTAATATCAAGTATGAGGTGTATCATTGTGATTTTAATTTGAATTTCCCTAATGATTAATAATGCTGAGAATTTTTTCATATATGTTTGCCATCTATTTTTGATAATGTGATGAAAATGGAGGACACTATGCTAAGTAAAACAAACCATCACAGAATGAAGAACATTTATACGTGGAATCTAAGACAACTAAACTTACAGAAACAGGAGAAATTTGGTTACAAGGGGCTGGGGAAAATGTGAAGTTACTGATCAAATGGCAAAATATTTCATTTAGATGAGAGGAATAAATGGTAAGTATTTGAGGTGATGAATCTGTTAATAAACTCAATTCAGTTATTCTACATTGGATATATGTTATAGCTTCACTATGCCCTATAAATACATACAATTATTTATCAATATTCAATAAAAGAAAAAAATCAAAGATAAAGCATTTTCAAAACAGTAAGAGAAAGGCTTCTCTGTATGTACAAAGGGAATCTTTTTTTCCCCACAAAACTATTGGTAAATGATTTTTCAGGAATCTTTCATGTTAAGAAGGAGTAAACTGTTATATACAAAATGCTGAAAACATGACCACTCATGACCACACCCATGCACCCACACCTAGCCCCAAAGAAACCTGCCAGCCATGAATACTATATCTGGCAAAGATATCTTTCTGAATTGAATGAGAAATAAAGACCTTCCCAGATGAACAAAGTGTAGCTCATCACCACTACACTAACAGCATGAAAATATATAAAATATAGAATTCACTGTAAAGCTAAGAATACAGTCCAATTTAGATAATCTTAGTACTATTATTTGTACAGAAATCATTTTAACTCTAGTATAAAGGTCAAAAAGCAAAAGTATTAAAAATAACCCTGGATACAATAATTAGTTAATTGATACACAATATAAAAGGTGTAAACTATATCAATAACATAAAATGTGGGAGGAGGAGAAATAAAAGTATGGAATATTTATAGGTAATTAAAATAAATTATCAGATTAAAATGGACTATTATAACTACCAAGATGTTTTATGTAAGCCCTGTGGTAGCCACAAAGAAAAAATCTATTGTTGACTTACCAAAGGTGAAGAAAAAGAAATCTAAGGATACCACTACAAAAAATAGTCAAATCACAAAATAAAAGCATGAAAGGAAGAAAGAAATAGTGAGTCAGAAAATAATTAACAAAGTGGCAATAATATGTCCTTATCTATCAATAATTGCTTTAAATGTAACTGCATGAAATTTACTTTAAAAGACATAGAGTGTTTCAATGACTAGATAAACCAAATCTAACTATATGATGCTTACAAGGAAGTCAGTTTAGCTTTAATGACATGTGTAGGCTGAAAGTAAAAGGATAGAAAAAGATACACCAGGCAAATGGTAACTCAAAGAGAGCAGAGATGGCTATCCTTATGTCAGATAAAATAGACTCTAAGTTTTATTATGCAAAGAAGTTTATTGTATAATGAAAAAGGGATCTAATCAACAAGAGGATATAACAGTTATAAATACATGTGCACCTCCCATTGGAGGGCCTAAATATATAAGGCATATATTAATTGATCTGAAAGGTAGAGAGAGAGAAAGTAAGAGATAGACAATAGTATAAGAATAGCGGTGGACTTCAATACCCACTTTCAAATGTACATATCATGCAGACAGAAATCAATAAGGAAACAGGAAACTCGAGTGACAGTATAGATCAAATGGACCTAACAGACATTTACAGAATGTTTTACATTTACATTCCATCTAATAGCAAGAAAATTCACATTCTTTTCATGTGAACAGGAATATTTTCCAGGATAGATCACATGTAAGGCCACAAAACAAGTGTTAACAGATTTAAGACTGATACTATATCAAGTATCTTTTCAGAGCACAATGGTATGAAACTTAAATTCATAACAGGAGGAAATTGAAAAATTTGAAAGTATGTGTAAATTAAACAATATACTCCTTAAAAACCAATGAATCAAAGGAGCAGTCAAAAGGTAAATAAAAAATATCTTTAGCAGTAAACATGGAAACATAAACATATTCAAGCTTATGGGATGCAACAAATCAATTATAAGAAGGACATTGATGGTGAGAAATACCTCCATTAAGAAGAAAGAAATATTTCAAGAAAACAACTTAACTTTCCCTTCAAGGAACTAGAAAAACAAAGCCCAAATTTAACAGGAAAAAAATGAAATAATAGAGACTACAGAAGAAATGAATGGAGACCAAAAAACAATTGAAAAGTTCAGTGAAATTGATTTACTTTCAAAAAGATAAAATTGAGAGATATTTAACTATACAAAGAGAAAGAAAGGAAAGAAAGAAAGATAAAAGAAAGACATAAACATGAAAGAAAGAAAAGGAAGGAAGGAAGGAAGGAACGAAGGAAGGAAAGAAAGAAGGAATCAAAACAGGTACCAAAATGAAATGATCATAGGAGAATATTATGAACAATTACATGCTGACTAACTCAATAACCTAGAAGAAACTGATACATTTTTAGACACATACAACCTAGCAAGACTCAGTCATGAAGATATAGAAAATCTGAATATACAAAAAACAAGGAGATTGAATTAATAATGAAAAATTTCCTGTTAAAGAAAAGCCCAGAACTGAATAGCTTCACTGGCAGATTATACCACACATTTAAAGAAAAAAATGATGCCAAGACTTCTCAAACTCTTTCAAAAAATTGAAAGGGAGGGAACACTTCCAAATCCAGTTACTCAGGCTAATCATTGCCTTGATACCAAAGCCAAATAAGGACACTACAAGGAAAGAAAGTTATAGAATTATAGGCCAATATCCCTGATGATCAGAGATGTAAAAACTTTAAAAGGTTGAATCCAATAGCACTTTAAATGGATCATTCACCATTATCAGGTGGGATTTATTCCTGGGATATAAAAACAGTTCAACATATGCAGATAAATAAATGTGATATACCACATATTTTAATCAATGTTTTTGCTGCTGTGACTAAAAGACCAACCAGAACAGTTTTAGGGGAGAAAAAGTTTATGTAGGGGCTCAGGGTTTCAGAGGTCCTAGTCCATAGAACTTGGACTCCATTCCTCAGGGCTTGAGATGAGGCAGAACATCATGAAAGAAGAGTATGGCAGAGGGAAGTAGATCACATGATGATCAAGAATCACAGAGAGAGACTCCATTTGCCAGATACAAAATATACACCCCAAAGGCATGCCTCCAGTGACCCACCCCCTTCAGCCACACCCTACCTACCTTCAGTTATCACTCAGTTAATCCCCATGTTGGAGTTAATTCACTGATTGGGTTAAGGATCTCATAATCCAATCATTTCTCCTCTAAAATGTCTTTCATTTTCACACATGTGAGCCTTTTGGGGACATCTTCCATCCAAACCATAACACCCATTAACAAAAATGAAGTCCGGAAATCATATGATCATATCAATAGATGCATAAAAGTATTTGAAAAATACAGGGAATATATCAAAGTTATTTCAAGTAATTAGAAATGCTTTTTAATGCATATAGATTCCAAAATGGGTTTAATTTCCATTAAAAAGCAAATGTTATTATCATACTTTTTTACACAACGTATATGCTGAATGAGAAAATTTCTATTTACTTTGTTTTATTATTGATGAAGACACTTATTTGATTAAATTGAAAATATAACAATGTGTATATTTTGCCCATTAATAGAGAATAGTGAATGGAATTTTCCCCATTCTGTTTTAAAATATTTCAATTTTCTCTAATCAAAAAAACTTGTGAAAATTTCATTATGATTTAGCCTGAGAATCTTTGACCCTGCTGATTTCTCTGCCTAGAATGTTCTTTATACATAGTGATTTTCCCTTCCCCTCCATCTTATCTCAGCTCTCAGTCAACTTCTCACTTCTCTATTTAAAAGTTACCCATTTGTCTATACTTCTATCCTGCCTTTGCTACCCTGCTAAGTGAGTATACTTATTTTTTGTAGCTGTATTAGTATTAGTTTTATTAATATTAGTTGGGTCTTGTTTTTAGTCCAATCTGCAAGTCTGTGTCTTTTGATTTATGAGTTTAGGGCATATACATTTAATGTTATTGAGAGATGATTTTTATTCCCTGTCATTATGATTTACTTCTGATTTTTAATTTGAATTAGTTTCTCCTTTGATTGATTATTTTTGTAATATAATTCATTCCTTTGCCGGTTTTCACTTTTATTTTTCATTTCTTCATGAAATGAAATATTTATTGAGTATGTTTTGTAGTGCAGGCTTTCTAGTTGTGAATTCTTTTAGCTCTTGTTTATCATAGAAGATTTTTATTTCATCATCTTCTGAAGCTTAATTTTGCTGGGTATAATATTTTTGGCTGTATCCATTTTCTTTCAGAGCTTGGTACATATTATTTCAATACCTCCTAGCTTTGAGTAGCTGGGTTGAGAAATAAGCTGATATATGTATTGGTTTCCCTCTAAACATAATCTGATGATTTTCTCTGGTAGCCTTTAAGATTCTGTCCTTATTCTCTCTGTTAGTCATTTTCATAATAATGTGCTTTGGTGTGGGTCTGCTGTAATTTTGTATATTTGGGGTCCTGTAAGCCACCTGCATTTGATTTTCCACTTTATTCTTAAGGTTTGGGAAATTTTCTGATATTATTTCATCAATAAGATTGTGCATTCCTTTGGTTTGTATTTCCATGCCTTCGTCTATCTTGCTAAATCTCAAATTTGATCTTTCCAAGTTATTCTACATTTCTTGGAAGTTCTGTTCATGGTCTGTTAATATCTTTTCTCCATGATCAACTTTATTTTCAAGATTATATATTTTTTCTTCATTACCTGAAACTCTGTCTTCTAAATGATCTAGTTTGCTGGTGATGCTTTCCATTGAATTTTTAATTTGGTTTATTGATTCCTTCGTTTCAAGAATTTCTGCTTGATTTCTTTTCAGAATCTTTATCTCTTTATTGAAGTGATCTTTTACTTTCTGTATTTTCTCTCCAATTTCACTGCTCATGTCATCCTTTGCCTCGCAGTTCAGTTTTTAGAAGGAATTCTAAATTCCTTCTTTGACATTTCTTCCACTGTGGTGTCAATAGATTCTGTTATTGAAGTATTTTGTTTTTTGGAGGGAGATTTTTTTCCCTTGCTTTGTTGTATTGTTTTTGTGTCTACCCACCTAACAGTATGGATCTTATGCAGTAGAGTTTCTACTCTGTGGACTTATAGTATCCCTGAATGCTTCTAGTTCCTCATGGTTTAGGTGGAGACAAATAATAACAACAACCAGTGCAAACAATATACAGCATTAAACCAAATAGTTCCTGCTATGATGTTTACAATGTTAATTGTCACAATAAACAGAAATTATGTGATCAGTTATTGCTCATAGTGAAAATAATAATTTTTGCAAAAGCATTTAAAATTTTGAATCGTGAACAGAGAGAGAACAGAAGTGATGTAGGTTGTAATGATTATGAGCGAGGAGAAAAAAATAGAAGTAAAAAATTAAAGGAAGAGGGAAAGAGAGAACAATTGAGATGGCTGTTAGCAGAAGAAAACAAAGAAAGAGAATCAAAAAAATAAAATTAAAAAAATAAAATAACACAAATCAAAACTGAAATATACTAATCAAACATCTTAGCCCTTCAGAGACTGGGCCATGAGAAATAACTGCTTTCAATAAAATACTAGAAATGAGAGAAAAGAAACAAATATGAATATTTATGTGACCATGAACCATGAATGTCAAAATAAAATAAAATGAAAAAGATAAAAGAAAAAATAAAAAACTTAAACAAGTAAAATTAACATTATAACAACAAAAACATGTTAATGAAAAGTTAAGAATTATTTCTGTCGGAGTTCAAAAAATTCTCAGCTTCCCTTCTCAGCAGTATCATGTAGGATTGAATGGAGTGTGATGTCTGTGCCACCCTCAATGTAGGGTCGCTGGAGTGTGAGAAGAAATCCCATTGGCTGAGCTCCTGAAGGTGGGATTTAGGCTAAGGTAGGCTCCAGGTCCTTTGTTGAATGGCAATTGGTCTGAAGACTTTAAATTATTGCACCTCTAGGGCCCAGCTGGAGTTTTCTGGTTCATGCTGGGAGACTATAACTCAGGGATCTCCCCTGGGTTCCACGCATGCAGTGGAGAAGCCAATCCTTAGTCCCCTCCATCACCTGCAGACCTCATGTTTTCTGGTCTCTTGGGTTCACTCTCCAAACTCAATCATTATTACCCCAACCCTTTTGAATTCCTGGCCAGGCCTGTTTCTCCCAGCCAGCTCTGCAAGTGACCAAGCTGGAGGGGGCATGGGAGGTGGATGGGTTTCCACAATCTGTATTCCCCTGTGTGAACATCTCTCCACGTCTGATTTTCTCCTGGTCACTTAGGCACACTATGTCATGCAGTATGGATTTGTCAGGCCTGTATGTTGGGCCAAGCTCGGGTTTGCCAGAAGTAGGATCCCCCAGCTGCTGGCCCCATGCTGCAGCTGCAAACTAGTTTCTTCCTCTGTCCTTCGTGGGCAGCTGGGAGAGATGTGCATTCTTTTTACACAAGGATATTGGGCAGCAGGACTTTCAGGTTAGTGGGGCAGTGTCTTTGATCTCTGATCTCTCTGTACACAGACTCATCTCAGGCCTCCTAAAAATGCTGGTTCCTTTAATTCCCTTATGCCTTCACTTTGTTTGTGGGGGGATTGCTCCAGCTGGTATAGCCGGCAGCCGCAGTAACCATGGCCCTGGGGATTTCTTCCTTATTTTATTATCTTCAACCTCCTGAGTCCCTGAAATGCTTTGAATGTCCAGTGTTAATTCCTGGTAAATTCCCCCCACCCCAACCCCTTTTTTACCCCACCTTGCTGAGAAGCTGCCTATCTGCTTCCTTGGTTTTATACCATGGATCAGCCAGGAAAGTGACCTACTTTATTCCACCATCTTGACTCAGCCAATTTCCTGAGGAGCTTTTAAGTACAAAAGAGATGCCCAGTTTAACAGTTTCAGGACAAAAGGGAAGGTTACTCTGTAAAAATATTATGACTATGTAATTTTGAGTAGGACCTCTTTCTGTGCAACAGTCATGTGGCTAGTACTTCAGTAGGGTCAACTAGACAGGATACTGGAACTCCTTGTTTGTGATACTTGCTTGGGTCTTGTTCTCATGAACACTAGTTGTTTCTGGGTATTTCTTTATCCTTTGGACCCATGTCAGTGTACAAATCCTTCGCTGTCCTCTGTCATTTTTAGTTACTGTTATGCGGTTTCTCTGTATCACTTGCCCTTTGATCTCAGTGGAGCAGCCATTCAACTGATTTTCTTATCAACTGTCACCTTATTGTTCACTCACGTTGTCTCCCATTTCATCCTTTGTGAGAGTTATTCCAGTATATTATTACTTTAGATACATTTATGTCACCATAACTCTAAATTCTAGCAGATGTCCACTCACTTGTCAATTACCAAAAGTGAAGTAATCTTCATTAGAATTACTTAAGTGTGTGACTTTGGAATTTTTCATAATGTATTGATATCTTAGTTTTATCATGTGTGTACATTTGTATACATATAAAAGCTTAGCTATTTACTCAGTGGGTATAACCCATGGAAAGATTTCTCAGGGTGTATTTATTTTTTTCTCTCTGAAACATTTCGCTTCAAATAGAGTTTTAATTGTATTGGCTCTAAGTGAATGTAAACCAAGTTAGTATTGAACCAGTAGATGGAAAAATCCTTATCATTAAACAATGAAACAACTTGAATTCTTTTTCCCCCTTTTGCCATCTGGTATCTGTACTCATATTTGAAACATCAACCATTCAGGAAAGAGTTCTTTTTTTGTATCCAGTAGGCAGAAGCTTTCTCTGAAGACTGGTGCTTATCTTAAAAAAAAGAGAGAGAGAGATAAAATGCTATAAATAAAAATGGAGTCCTGAACTAATATTTGACAGTCACATAAAAGCTTAAGAAAATGCAGAGTACAAAGTGAGTCTAAGGAGATGCCATTTTCAATTTATTTTCATAATCTAATTCTGCATTGCTTGTAAAGGTTAATCTAAATCCAGCAGAACCAAGCCTGTCCACTGTTTGTTTGTTATAGGCACTGCTACGTTATTCTAAATGCAACAAAATGAGCATAGCCTTTGTTCACAACCTAGTTTTTTATTTTTCCGATTATAGCAGATATAATTTTTTTGTTTGTAACCCTCAAGTTATCAATAGTCATAGTGTCTATAATGGTAAAATGTTTCTCTGAAAACATCCATAAAAGATTTCATAATATTCATTTTGAAAATACAACACAATACATTTACCTTCTATTTATTTAAATAATCTTGGAGATTATCTTTTTCTTCATGTCCACTTACTTGGAGGGGAATGAAAGCCAAAGGATCCAAAATAGCTGAAATGTTAATTTAACTATTAGTCTAAGGAAAAATCTATTTAACATTCAGAACTTTACCCCTAAGAGTCAAACATTACAGTACCTGGGAGAGATGTCTTTTAGATTTTCTGGCATTTTCTTTACATCTAGAACTACTTATCTTTATTTTTCTATGAGATTTTTTTTTGTAGAAACAAAACATAATTAATGTAATGATTCTATTGTACTTGAGATCAAATCTTTGATCTAAGTGTAGATCTTTTAGTATGTGTGATATTTGCTCTTCCTTTTCAAATTAGCTCACCTCTGAGTAGACTTTTCTGTCCTGTGGTTGTGCTTTCCATTTGGGGACTTAATAGTAATTCCTGGGTTTGTGGCTGAGTGGACCAATTCCAGACATTTTCTCTATATGGATAGCTAAGAAGATCTTATCAACTATTCTTTAGATTTAGAAATTTGTTCACAGTCTTTGACGGGCAAGCTTAAGAAGATTACAGATAACACTCATTAGGTAAAAGTTAAGTGCCTTCCCCTATAAACTTGAACCTTTATCCATTGATTTGACCTAATTCTGGTCCATCCACTTGGCTTTAATACAGATCCTTTATCTTTCATCTTTCTCTAATTGGTATTTCAGGTGTTAAAGTGCTTTTGGGCTCAGGCGGCAGTGATGTCCTCAGCTTGACCATGCAATGGGCAGAGAACTGAGATTGTTCTCAGAAGCCACAGGGGAAGCCTCACAGGGAACCTGAGCTTCATCCCCTCTCCCCAAGTACCCTGCAGTCTCCTTGCAGGAGCTCTGATTATGGTGATGACTGAAATCTTCTCCTTCAGCAATACATTTATTGCTCACTACTATTGTGCCCTTACCCTGCTTGTTCCCTCAGTCCTCTCTGTCACATTTTTTGCTCAGTGCTGCCAACAAGGTTTTCCCCGCTCACTTTTTTCTTTCATGGCTTCTGCCTAGTTGCTCCTATTGCTTGATGGATTCTTCCTCCTTAATATAGATTTTCAACTTCTATCCTCACTGACTTCCAACTCTCTCCACATATTCATTCCTCTCAGTCGCAGAGAATGGGTGGTGGGCTGACCAAGCAGGAGAGAATGCCACCATTGATCTCACGGCAGGCTACCTCAGAGGACACAGGTCTTTATGTGACTTTGAGTCAAGACAGTCACCTGATATTACAACAACAAAAACAAAAATCTTTATCAAGAACATTACTTATCATTCATTCATCTTAATGTCAGATCTTGGACAACTGTTTATCTCAGCCCTGGGAGGTGGGTAAACAATACCCTTACTACTATTGTGCAGATACGGAACCAAAGACTCAGAGACATTAAACACTGACAGAGTTGTGATTCAAACTCACTTCTAACTTTAAAACCTGTGCCTTTAATCACTATAAAATGGCGGAAGCCAGGTCACAGTGTCATATTATTCAAAGCCCTGAGACCTTTGGAAATGGATGCCCCCAGTAGGGCCCTGTAGGCATGAGAGAGGTCCCGAGGCTTTTCAGGAATGTGGTTTAGCCAACAGTCACCTTCTAGCACACTTAATTTACCTGAAGCATAGTGGGGTGCCCTATTTATCCTATCGCACACAATTTCTTGGTGAATTAAAGATGTAAAACAAAACTGTTTTTTAAAACCTCAAAGCACTTTTGTAAAGACAAAAATGATACTGGGCTTGGAATAGTAGAACCTGGGCTTGTTCCCCCAGTCTAGGAACTTACTGATCTTCACATTTTGAACTGGTCACTCAATCTCTTAATTTGTTCATTTTAAAAATTGGCCAATCCTAATAGTAAAAGTATAATTGTACAGACTTAATAAAAAAAATTAGATCATTTTAGATTTTTTATAAAAGGCTTATCATTTGATCAAAATAGATCAAATTAAAGACTTTTCTTTTTTTCCTTTTTTCCTTTTTTTTTTCTTCAAAGAAAGACGATGACTGGTGCCTTAAAACAAACAAACAAGAAAGCTTATTAATTGAAGTATATTACACATGGAAAAGTACAGAAATAATATGTTCGATTGCATTATTTCAAAATGAGCTCACTGTGAAATCACCTTCCTCCTCAAGCAGAGTACTGCCAGCACCCCAGCACCGTACTGTGCCTTCCCAGGCTCTGTGCTCTTCCTCCTCCTAGAAGAGACCATTGTGTCCACTTCTGACAGCATAGTAGTTTCCCTTTCCTTTTTTAGCTTTATGTAAATGAAGTCATACATAATGTATTCTTTGTGCCCAGCTTCTCTTGATAAGTTGCGTTGGTGAGGTGTGTTGCTGTTGTTGTGTATGGTACAGGGTATTCATTTTGATGGCTGTAGTGTGTTTCATCATATGAATGTACCATAATCTACTTGATGGACATTTTGGGTTATTTTAAATTTTCAGCAATCACAAATAATGTCATTATGAATGTTCTTGGATGTCCTTTGATTAATGTGTGTATGTTTAGTACATATCTAGATGTGGAATTGCTGTGTCACTAGATGTGATGACATATTCAACTTGAGTAGATAACATGAAGGAGATATCCAAAATGGTTTTCTGTTTCTGTTACTAGCATGTGATGGCCTCTTGTTCTTATGACTAGCTAATCCTTGGTATTTTCTCTCATTTGAATTCTGATGGGTTTAAAGAAGTATGTCTTTACCTCTTCTTACCTACGAATGAAAACGTTCCCACTTTAATATAATTGACGGACATTTGTATAGTCTCTTTCATAAATTTTTCTTTGCAATGTCTTTCCAACCTTTTCTATTGAGTTCTGCCTTTTTCTTATTGATAATCTGGAATATTTTACTTACTCTATATATGATCTCTTTTTTCATTATTTGTGTTACTGCTTTCTCTCAGATTGTGGCTTGAACTTTTACTCTCTTGACAGTGTCTTTTAATGAAAAGAAGTTCTAAATTTTGTTGTTATCAAATTTGTTAATTTTTCCTTTGGTTAGTACATTTTGTCTTCTGGGTAATATTTTTAACCTTCAAATCATTTGGAAGAAATCCACTTGCTTTATCTACTAGAAGCGTTATTATTTTTACCTTCACATTTAGAATTACAGTCCTTCTGAAATGAATATCACGCATCATGTGGGCCAAGAGTCCATCTATGACATTTTTCTTTGCTTTTTGATCCTGAATTTTCTGTGCATTATGGGAAACAGATGAGACTGTGGCCTGAGGAAAATATAACTTTTTCATACATTTATGGTCTCTGTGACTGTCTTTTCATACAGTGCCACATTTCCCCCAACTTAACTCCCCTTCCCAATTGCTTTTGAGCATATCTGAGACATATTTTCTTAAATTACCTTGTAGTACTCTTGCTTCTTAAGGAGATTAGGACAAGAACATTCTGTAGCACCCTTAAAGAGCACAGAGCAGTTAAATCATATACAGAGAGTGATATACTGGCAGAGTCTCAGGCAGGCCATACTGTCTTTTCAATGTTATTCCCACTATTCTGTCATGTCATCGGCTAGAGAGTTCTAGACCAGGATCACCCTCAATGCCACAATACCATGACCATCAATGGTACCTTTTCCATTTGATATTGAACAACATGACAGATGGAAAAGAGATTTTCCTGAAAGGAGGCTTTCCCAAATTTTATAGAAAAGTTTAATAAGAATTGTGTAAACACAAAGATGATTATTGACTGTATGGGAAAGAATGGCTACTTCAGTGCTTATTGGCAACTTTTGCTTTGTGATGCATGTACACAGGGCTAGCTAAGACAGAGTCATAACAAAGTTATACTATTGGCAGATGTTCCATCAAAGAATAGACATCATTCAGCAGGCATCATTCATCATTCATCATTTGTGCTGCTACTTGACATTCCAAAGCACTGTTAGAAACTCAAACTTTTAATTCATTAGTGAAAAGGTTATGCTAGAAAGTGCCCCAATGGTGACTTGCAGTGAAGACTTGTACATGTTTCCAATGGCTGTATTGGCATTTTTGCCATCTTATGGGCCCCTGTATGGTAATTCCAATGATAATATTTTTATTTATTTGTGAAGAGTGGCACCTTTCTGTTTGTTTAAAAACATAGTTATTGTTATTTCAAGTAAAAAATCACAAATATTCTTTTCTTCTTCTGTTTTTTAGAACAGAGTGCAAAAATGTGAAGAGCTATCCAAGGGGCAAAGTCTATGTCAGCCTGTCATAGGCTGGAGATGTCTATGATTTATACCCTTTTTAAACTCTTTGGGAGCATATTGTTTTCATGTCTGTGAAGTTTGAAATTTTTGAAGGGTGTGTTAATAAAGGTATAGCTCTTAGGATGATAGGGAAAGGTCAACTAGTGATTCTTAACTAGTTTTAAAAACTTCTGGCTTCTATAGTTATATGGATATATGCACAGACATAATTATTAAGAATTTGCCCTACAATTTAGTAAAAAATTCTGTTTTTTTCTCTAGCATGTGGCCTTTTAAAATGTCAGTAACTTGGTTAATTCCAAGCCAATTATTTTTATACTTTTCAAAGCATGAACTCACATTGGTCATATCTATTTCTATATTAGGTTACAGTAACACACACACACACACATACACACACAAACACACACACATAGACACATTTGCTCATTACTTCTGTTTCCAACAGTCATGTCATTGTTCTCACTATCACTACTTAAATTTAATGTATGCAAGATTGGTCATTGTTAAATATTGGTGGTAAAAAGATAAATAATGCATAGATCTTGACCTTAATGAGATTCATATCTGATGGAATATGTATATTGATCAAAAGTCAAACTATGGCTTATACTATTTTCACTTTGAGTATTCAGGAAAATATTACTTAGCACCTACAAATCAGAGCCACATATTTTGAAGAATTCCCCAGTTCTGATTCTGATAGCCAGGTACTAGGTATAAATTTATAATAAAATAAATTCTTTGCTGTCAAGGTATAACAATAGGCTATACTTTTTTTAACTTTTCATGGATTCAAAATCTATGAGGCTACTAAAGACAGAGAACATAATTTTTGTTGCAGTCTGCCTCTACTTAATCATACTGTTTTGATTTATTCACTTTCTTTATAATTTCTCCGTTTTAAACACAATTTTCATCTAGGATTTCAAGTGTTTTCTATTCTGTACTGAGAAAGTAGATGAACTTTATTGAAATTGGGATTGGAGGACTCACAGATGATCACTCTTTTATGAAAAGATTAAAAGAGAGTTCTTGTTTCTTTAGAATTCTGTGTAAGTATGGCTTCCTCTAGCTAGTCAACTGTGTTAAATCTTGGATCTCATTGCATATCTGGTATTGTTTTTTGGATGTAGGAATTTTAGAATCAAATTTGTTCATTATTTTGGAATAGAGTGATTTTTTAAAGAATAAGTCATAGTTAAATATATGAATTGCTCATGTTAATATTCTGTGGGATCTGAAGTTTTCATTAGCAAACTAAGAATAAACATAGAGGGCTGGGTTTATGGCTCAGTGGTAGAGTGCTCGCCTAGCATGCATGAAGTCCTGGGTTCAATCCTTAGCACCACATAAAATAAAATAAAGATATTCTATTCACCTACAACTAAAAAATAAATACTAAAAAAAAAGAATAAACATAGACAACATCAGAATGTCCCTGATCATAATTACTAAAAGTCTCATGGATTACTATATAAAGTCAAGATGTCAGTTCTTCACAGATTAACTTAAAGTCTTAAAAAAATAATTCTGCTCAAAACCCCAGTAAAATTATCTGAAAACTGAAACCATATTAAAATTCACCTAGAAGAGGGTAAAAACAAAAACTAAGAGAATATTGACAAAAATGGTGATAGATGGAAGGCCTACCCTCTGAGCTAATGAAACTAAAACAATTCAATAATTAAAACCATGGTAAGTCAGCCAATATAATTTATGTATAAGTATATGAGATTTTTAAAAAATATTTATTTTTTTAGTTGTAGGTGGACAGAATATCTTTATTTTATTTTATTTTTATGTGGGTCTGAGGATCTAACCCAGTGGCTCACGCATGCTAGGCGAGCACGCTACCACTGAGCCATAACCCCAGCCCCAATATATGAGATTTTAATAAACATGTATTTGGATATGACATTTAAGTCTATCTATATCTACCTACTTAAATCCTATTTAAGTATGTATGTATGTATGTATATACACATTTATGCTAGTTTATATCTATTATCTATGTGTATTTGGAGCACTTAATAAGAAAATATACATAAACCATATAAAAAGGTCTACAGAATTTTATTAGTTATAGAAAGCTTTATTAAAGTATATCCCTAAATGAAAAAAGGCTAGTAGAACAATTTTGTTTTACATAGCCTGCGGTATGTGGCCTACCCTATAAAGTAAGTATTCAATGAACATTTCTTTAAATGAGTGTATCAAAAAAGAAATTGTGATGTTTTGTAACCAGTTATTGAAAGTTATTGTTTTGTAACCAGTTAGTTCAGCATAAAATTAATTCTAAGTATTAATATATAGAAAGTAATTGTCAGAATAATTGAGGAAAACATTCTCCTAGTTACCTCCTCAGAATATATATGAAGGTGGTAGGTATAATAGTAAGAGTTTTTCAGAGAAACAAAACCAATAGAATAGATGTATATACATATATGTATATGTATGTGTGTGTGTACATCTAGATATGTATCTATATAAATTTTTTATAAGGAATTAGCTCATGTGATTATGTGTCTGAGAAGTCCCACTATCTGTTGTCTGTGAACTGGGGATTCAAGACAGCTGGTGAAGTAGTTTTGAGACCCAGAATGACTACTGGTAGTATAAATCCCAGGAAAGCACAAGAGAGGACTCATGTCTTGGTTCAAAAAAGCAGAAAGTGAATTTCTCTTTCTTTATATTTTTCTTCTTTCAGGCTCTCACAGACTGGATGATGCCTTCCCACACTAGGGAGGGCAGCCTGCTTTACTGAGTTCACTGATTGAAATACTACACTCATCTGGAAATACCCTTAGAGACAACTGGAGATGATATTTAATCTAGGTACCCCAGTCAAGTAGACACACAAAGTTAACTATTACAGTAGTAGAGCATGTATAGGAAAATCTTTGAAGTTTGTCAGATTCTGTGTTTGTGAATGAGTGAAAAAATATCTATCAGAAAATAATAGTTTTGGGAAAGAGAAAGGATCACTTACATTCAGGCCCAGATTAGATACTTTTTGCATGTTCTTATTGTTTGGTAGATAGGACATGATCAATTAGGAAACATCTGTCGTATCAAGCACTGTCTTCAAAGCCATAGAATACGTCAGTGTTTTTCAAAACATGAATATTTTTAAGGGAGGGAGAAAGTTAGAGGGGAACTTAATGACTGTTCTCCCTGTTAAATGATTCATCGAAATTCTTTATAGTATAATTATTCATGAATATGGGAAGTCATTTTAATTCCAGGAATCTTTTGGTAGCTTTTCTTGTTAGATTGATTCCTTATGGGCTTCTGATCACTACTCTTGGATCTGAGCGCTAGTGATGTACAGTTAATTTATTGCTCATTCATTTACTCATTCAATAAATATTTATGAAATGCCTTCTAAGAGACACAATTGTGATAGGTGCTGTTGATTTAAGTGTAAAAAACCTTCCTTGAAAATAGAGAATGGGAAGTATTGGGGGGGTACATTTTGGTACGTTCAAAGACTATGATGTAAAGGCAGTAGCTAAGCAAGTTGTATGTAAATTGTAAAATGTAGTATACTACATAAAATGTAAATAATGATTAAAAGTTGAGACTAAATCTCAAGAGAAACATAGCACCTTTAGAAGTTGTTAAGCAATGGAAGAACATGATCATATTTGTGTTTTAAAAAGTGCATTTCATCTACACTGCAGAGCAGAGATTGGAATGGAAAAAAGATTTAAGCTTGGAGATCATTGGAGGCTCTTACAGTAATTTAGATACCAAAGGATACAAAAAGAATACAAAAATTTCAATACAAAATTATACACAAATCTCTAGAAGATCCTCAGGACTCATGAGTTTTATTTAGATATACCTTGAGATCCAGAGAAGTGATTTTGATGGTCTGACCTCTGGTAGTGGCAATGGGGCTGAAGAGAAATGAATGAATGAAGACATTTGAAAGCTTGGTGATAGGATGTGCAAGATGAAAAGGGGAACTATCAAAAATAATTCTTCATGTTCAGACCTGAGCAATCAACTGGGTAGATGGATGGTGTGTTTGTTGAGTTAAGAAGCACAGGGTGTGGAGGAGATTTTGGTGGCAATATGGTAAATGAAATTTTGCACTGGTACCAGATTGAAGTGGTTGTGAAACATTTAGGTGTGAAACTCAAGATACTTGAAATTACCCTGCTTCTGATGTGGCTCAATTAATTTTGTCAATTTATGTGTTTTGCATCCTAAAGATAAGCGTGATGTTCCATCAAATGTGGTTCCCAAAGTAGGTATAGACTTAAGCCTGCATAATAAATAGTCAGATGCTTCACCTCTATTATCTAGGTCTGAAAACTAATGCTGAGTTCTGTAGGGCCTTATTCTTTTTCTTATCCTTAATGTGGTGGCTTTCAAAATGATTTTTTCCTGGTTCCTTGCACTAATACTGAGAGTTGCTGCTTAGCTAGCAGGTTACCTGGAAGGCTTTCAGTTCTCTGGGGAGGATGAATTTTTGGTTGTGTGTATAGAGTTTCTCTAATGTAGGTCAGCATCTGAGCTCCCTTTGATTGTTAATCCATAGTCTTGAACTGATTATGCAACTCACCAAGGACCTGCTAAATATAATGTTTTAAAGTTCAACAGCAAATTTCCTTCCCCATTGTCCTTTCATTTGAAAATGGGTGAACAAATCTTTCTTACAATTTTCATAAAAATTAATAAAGATAAGACTTCAAAAGAATACAAAAATCACCCTACTAGGAAAGTTTTAGACAGTTATCAAAAGACTTTTTATAGGAGATAATATAGGAGACTATTTTGCAATCTAAAATATAGCATTTTCTACTATGAACACTGTAATTACTATTTACGGCTAGATTATAGGGAAATATGTGGGTGTCACAGAATTCAGTTTCAGAATTATGGAAACTGTTTGCATAATTAAAGGGCTAGTTAGTAAATTCCCTCCTATTTTCTAACCTATTTAAGCAGATCATATATGTGCCAATATTTCTTTGCTAACTATGGTAAAGGAGACAACTGACTTTAAATCTTCTACTGCTGAATAATGCCCTAATAACTGTGTATAATATATGGTTCATAATTAGTGAATATGGTGGGGTTTTTCAAGAAGTGTATTAGATATGGCATAGATACAAATTTCTGCTTCATTAAATGACTTTATAGACTATATTTTGCTGCTTTTGCATATGTGATATTCCCCCCTGTTTGATAGCAGGATTTCTTTACAGCTTCTTAATGAGAATACCTTTTTTTATTAGAACCTTTTCTGAAGTTTTATTGAAGCTCTTGGTGACCTATTTCTAATGATTTCATAGCTCTAAAAATTTCTCTCCCTTATTTAAGGAGCTTTAACTTATGTTTGATTAGTGGCTTTGGAAGTAGATTCACAATCTAATTTTAGGAAGGAAATCTTTTCCTACAGGAGAAACAAATTCAAAAATAACCTTGCATATCACAGGATGCCTATGAATTATGGAAATGGCTCACATGCCCACAGCATTTATTAGGTGAAGAGGGGCCAAGCCCAGAAATACCTCCTCTTAGTTCCATTTTCTTCTGAGTTGCATTTCTGCATGAAAATCTCTAATATATTATTTACTAAATAGTAAATAAGATAAATAAACAAGTTCACTGATGGATTGGAGAAATGATCACAATGTGGTGTTAGGTGCTCTGAATTCATAGTCTGACAGAAGCACAGGTGAGAGGCTGGCATTGGGTGCTTGTAGAATGGTTGGGAGGTTTTTAGTCACCCAGGAGCCCCAGATTCAAGGGAGGTTAGTGTTTGGATTTGGATTTTGGAGCAGCTGTGACTTATAAAGCAACATGATTAAATTGGGTCCCAAAAGGTGAATAGGAGTTTAACTTACTATGCAGGGGGGAGAAGGCTATCTCACCTCTGCGAAATGGCAGAGGTATTAATCCAAATCATCATTTTTTTCCAGTTAGAGTAAATTATTATTTTAATTTTAGAAGAAATACACTTTAAAAACCTAAAACAATACAAGAATATGCAATGTAGAAGCAAGTATTTGCTCTATGTTGTTTTCTTCAGCCCCAACTCATGCTTATCTCTGCTTGTTTAATATCAAGTCTCAGAGCTTTTCCAATGTACTTACCCATTTATATATCTGGGTATGCATGCACGTGTGTGTGCAATTAGCATCATTGTTATGTAACTTTCATCATTTAATATGCCTTATGGCCTCTTTCATGCTAATGCATTTCAGTCTACCTCATTCCTTTTAAGAGCTACTTATAAACTTAGTGGGACTATACCATAATTTATTTAATTATTTTCATATACAGACTGTTCACAACTGCTTTGGTCTGAAAGTTTGTTTTCCTTCAAAATAATTCATGTGTTGAAGTCCTGACTCCCAATGTGATGGTATCAGGAGGAGGGCCTCTGGGAGGTGATCAAATCATGAAGTTGAAGCCCTTGTGGTTGGGATTAGTGCCCTTATAAAGAAGCCCAAGGGAGCTTATATGAACCTCTTGTCATATGAAGACACAGCAGAAAGACGGCCCTCCATAAACCGAGAAATGGGTCTTCACCAGGTACTGAATCTGTTGCTGATGTGATCTTGGACCTCCCATCTCTAAAACTTGGAGAAATAAATTTACGTTGAATATAAACCACTACCAGATTTATTCTGTTATAGTGGCCTAAATGGAATAAGATAATTTTTTTTTAACATTTCAAATAATGGAGCAAGCAACTTCAAAGTTTATAAATCTGTTTATCTACTCTCCTAGACTTAGCTCTCTTCCCTAACTCTTCCCTTCCATTTAACTAAACAATATCTTTGTGTTTATGGATATTTTTGTAAGACAAATCCTGGAAGCAGGTTAGCTCCAATTAAATATTGACATGTATTCCTAGCCTTCCCTTCAAAAACTAAAATAGCCTACACTTCACCAAGAGTTTAGTGGCTTTTATTTCATCATTAATCATCCATATGAATTTTTCTATTTGACAGGAGAAAATGGTAAGTCATCTTAAAATTTTTTGGTGTTATTCTTGAAATGGTGAGCTTGAACATCTTTTCACGTGTATCTTGGCCTAGTGAATTTGCTGTTTTTCTTGTTGATTTTTATAATGGGTATTTTTCTGTAATGACTTGTAGGATCTCATTATTCAATTTAGCTATAATTTTTATTATATATATATATAATTTTTTTTATTATTGCAAATATTTCATCCAAGTGTGTCAGTTATCTTCTAAATTTGTCTTTTGTGGTTGAAAAATTTTAAATTTTGGCATAGTCAAATCTGTTATTTATTTCTAAATCACATTTGCATTATATCTCTTGCCTAAAAAGTTCTTTGTCAAGATTATAAAATATTTTTAAATTTCTTTTTCGGTAACTTCATATTTTTTTGCATTAAATTTTTAATACATGTTACGTCCATTTCCCAGCCTCCTGTTCAGTGGAGTGAGACCATGAGACTTAACCATAGCTGCTAGAATGGCAGTAATAGTTATGTGTACCATTTCCAGTCTTGGCCCATTAAAAACCTTCTAGAAGAGCTCCTCTATGTCTGTCTTCTTCCAAAAGTACCATGGAGGCCATGTATTGAGGACAGTGGAGTAAAACCTGGAAAGAGTTCAAATACTGGAATCAACGCTCAGTGGAGGGCCATCTACCCATGGGGAACATCCACTTTGGACTTGTGAATATTTTCTATGACTCTGAGCCACTGAGATTTGAGGGCTTATCTTCTATAGTAGCTGTACACTGGATAACACCATGATTTAACTGTTTCTCAATTTTAAGCCAAAGATCCCAACACACTTTATTCAATATTTTATCCTCTAATTTGAAATTCTACTTTTTGTATATTCTGTATTGCCATACTTTTAAAAATGATTCTAGATTCTATTTTATTTTATTGAGTTACTCATGTAATCTTGCAAAAATGTCATAATATATTAACTAATACTGCTTAACAATCATTCTTGTTGTCTGGTAGCAGAGTTATCTTTTAAATTCAGGTCTGCTTTTTTCTTCAAAGACTTCAAATGGCTCCTAAAGTTAAATAAAAAACCTCTAACATGGTCTATAAAGCCCTTTATGATTTGGCCACTGTCTTCCTAGCTGTCTACTCCCATCTCCACACCTCTCTTTCTCTCTCTCGGCTTCTTTAGTTTTATTGAAAATGCAAGGTATTTCTTATTCATTCTTTTTAGATATACATGACAGCAGAATGCATTTTGACATATTATACATACATAGGATACAACCCATTACAGTTTTGATCCCATTCTTGTGGTTGAACATGATGTGGAATTATACTGGTTGTGTATTCATATATGAGAATAGGAAAGTTATGTCCAATTCATTCTACTGTCTTTCCTATTCCCATTCCCCCTCCCTTCCCTTTGTTCCCCTTTTTCTGATTCAATGAACTTCTATTCTTCCCCTACCTTATTGTGTGTTAGTATCTGTATATCAGAGAGAATATTCAGCCTTTGGTTTGTTGGGATTGGCTTATTTCACTTAGTATGATAGTGTCTAGATCCATCCATTTACTGGCAACTGCCATAGTTCCATGTTTTCTTTATGGCTGAGTAATATTTCATTGTGTATATATGCCACATTTTTTTATCCATTCATCTGTTGAAGGGAACATAGGTTGGTTCCTAGCTTAGCTATTGTGAATTGAGCTGCTATAAACATTGATGTGGCCCCATTACTATAGTATGCTGATTTTAAGTCTTTGGGTTATATACTAAGGTATGGGATAACTGGGTCAAATGGTAGCTCCATTCCAAGTTTTCTGAGGAATCTCCAAACTGCTTTTCAGAGTAGTTACACAAATTTGCTGTCCCACCACCAATGTATGAGTGTAGCTTTATTTTTTCACATCCTCACCGACACTTGTTGTTACTTGTATTCTTGGTAATTGCCATTATGACTGGAGTGAGACAGAATCTCAGTGTGGTTTTAATTTGCATTTCTCTAACTGCTAGAGATGTTGAACATTTTTTCATATATTTGTTGACTGATCATAATTATTCTTCTGTGAAGTGCCTGTTCAGTTCCTTTGCCCATTTTATTGATTGGATTATTTGGGGTTTTTTGGTGGTGTTTTTTTGAGTTCTTTTATATGTCCTGGAGATTAATACTCTATCTGAGTTGCAGATGGCAAAGATTTTCTCCCATCCTCTAGGCTCTCTCTTCATGTTCTTGACTGTTTCCTTTAATGCAAAGTATTTTACTACCTTTGGACCTTCATAATGTTTTCCCATTTTCCTAAAAGAGCTCCTATTGTTCCTATGTCTCAGATTCAAGAGTAATTTTAAGAAGAGATTTTTCCTGACCTTCCATCAGGACAAGGTACTAAACAGTCTGAGTGCTTCTTACTCTGCAGTCATTAAAATTTAAATATTAATTCATGATAATATTATCAGTAATAGCATTTTGTTATTTTTTCTTCTCCTGGATATTACCAATTAAATTGAGAATAATATCTGCCATTTATTATGGATCCCCAGAACCTAGCAAATACATGACATGGGAAAAATAATAAAGGATGAATGAGTAAATTAATACAAAATTATATCACAATATAATGAAGTATATGTATTTGAAAAGAATAGAATAAAGCAATATGTACTACAGTTGGGACCTGAAGATGCTTAATGATATTTACTTAAATTAGAAAGACAGATTTATACTTTCAAAACTAGTACAGATAGATCTGATGTAAGTAGGAAACAGTAAGCAAAGCATTATATGGATTAATTTGATGTTATTAAATCAATCATGCAAGAAGTTATCACCACAGTGTATGTGGACGAAAGTCAGGGACACATGTAAATTGGATCTTGTGCTCAGATACAAGGGCTTCTCAAGGTGTGCAGGAGCTTCCCAGAGTATTCGCTCTAGAGAGGATTCAAGAACTAGAAGTCTAGTCAGGGCTGCTCCAAGACTCAGAAGGGATTCTGAACATCTCAGAACAAGGAGTGAAACCTCTGCAACTTCTATCTCATCTATCTAGGACACTTCTAGCTTCTTTCCCTTACAAATTTTCCATCTTAATGAATTATGCTTCTTATTAATCTATGAAAGTTTACCTCAGTTGTACACTTACAGGAAAGCTTTCCTTTTAGAGATTCTTTTCCAGTCTCCAGTCTGTGTTCTCAGTGTTCCCCTAAAGTCTTGGAATGGTGCTATCATCATATCATTATTGTATCCCCCTCCTCTTCTTCATAGTTGTGATCTTCATTTGATACTAATATTGATTAAAATGACTTTATGCCAGGAATTTTACTAAATAATTTATCTGACTTATGTCATTTACTTCTTATAATGAAGTAGTAGTATAATTATAAGTATTCCTAATTTAGACATGCACATTGCATAATACTTATAATCTTTTTGGCTTTTATTCTCAACTATTAGTTCTTAAAGGCCTAGACAAATATCTTTTTATTTTGTATCTTTGTACTCTTGGCACCAAGAATAGTGATCACAGTGATCAATATATGCAGTTACACCCTGAATGTTTGATTCAATTTTGGCTTTGTCTATGTTGATCTAAATTTTAGATGTAGTTTTGATATGATCATTTTAAAACAAAGAGATGCTTTGGTTCTTATCATGCAAACCCAGAACATTTCAGTAACAATAATTTATTTTATTAAATCCACTAAAATATTTGTCAAATTAAAATAAAATCCCTCCAGGGTATTAGTTCTCTGTCCTGTATGTGTATTTAATTCAAATTGGATGAAAGACTGATAATCATGGATTTTTGCTCTTGAAGAAAATGGCATAAAAAACTTCTTGGCAAAATAGTCACAGTTTTTCAACTTGCAAATTAAATTATAGTGTAGATTTGCTGTCTTGCCCCCATTAACTTCTTGCCCTCTTTGGCTTTTGAGCCTCTTGGGGATCAGCCTTCCAGTGGCCCAGTGTAACAGGCTATCGATCACCCCTTCTGCTTCCCCACCCTCACCTCTCGGTACAGACTGGGTTATGTCAAGTGAAGGAGGAACATTGAGGAGAAAAAGTTGATTTACATTCACATTGAAATTACATGCATTCTAAAAGGAGACAGTCACCTGGGCTTAGATCCCTGAGGTGCCCTACCAATTTTCTATTGTAAACTTCTGAACTAACTTATTCTAAAATATTAGAAGGTAGGTAAATACCTTTTGGGGTACCTTTGAGTGTACTGGGGTAAGAAGGATTGCAAGGTACCCTAAAATAAAGTCTGATTGTGATCTTTCTAGGCTTTCACACAATATTAATACAATATTAGTTTTACACAATATTAATAATGTTGTATATCAAAGTTGGAATTATACACTCTTAAATATTTGAAACGGTGGAAACAGCATGGGAGATGTGAGATGACTGGACATCAGACTAAATTTTCCTTTTATGACTATATATTGTGCTTTCTTTGCCAATACCTGAATGCTTATCTTCATAAGTCCCTTTCTTCTAGTTCTAGCTTTGAGAACATCAGTACTTTAGAATCAAAGATGTTATTAAATGAAGTGTAAGCCATGCAACTATCATGACATGCTTATAAATAAATGTTTTTTCCTAATACTTATAGTTGTGCTTTCATGCTATATAATGAATTTGAAGCATTGAATCAGTAATCTTACTAAGCAGGGTGACAGGAAACTACATGGCATATATGAGGTCATCCCCTTCCTCTGTTGGCTGATTTCCAGATGCCTGTCATTTGACAAATAACTGGAATAAAGCTTCCAGGAGAAGTGAAACCAATTCTCTACAATAGTAGGGAAGAAATGCAGTTAATCATTATAATTCTTCCAGGGGGCTCAGTGTTCATTCATTCTATTACAGTATTGAAAATGTTTTCAGGGGATAGTGGATCAAGTGTTCTCCAGAACCTAGTAACAGTTCTTTAAAACAGTGTGTTTCTGGTGAATCCCTAAGGTTTAAAATACTCCCTGAGAATGTTATGGGCCGTAGGATTTGGACTCACTATTAAGATACATTAACTTATGCATCACAAGTTCCTGTTGCTTTGGTCTTATATCTAAGTTATATTGATGTCAGTGAATTTCTGGCTGACAGATCCTTCCATTCCTCAACTGTCATGAATAGTAAGATAGTATCAGTCAATCCTTTCAGAATTAAAGAAAATGAAATGGATAGATGAATTTTTCTTCAATAGGTAGCTTATTAATTTAGAGTAAAAGCTGTGTCACAAGCCATTCTAGAACTTTTCCATGACTAATATTTATAGATTATTTAAAAGATACTCACAAACATATTTTAAACATGAAGCAATTTGTAGTAAGATCTGAATCAGTTCAGATGACTTTCAGGAATCTATGTCAGATTTTTCCCTTGCTATGATAAAAAAATTTGCATGTAATGGGAAAATGTAATCATTAATACAGATATTGAGCTATATAAATTAATTCAACAAATAGTTTTGAAACACTTCTTGTTTGCTTGGCACAATTGTGGCTGAACTGAAAAAAAAAGAAAACTTGGTATTTGACCTTAAGCATTATTACTTAAATATACAAGCTGGATAAATCTTACTTGAAGGAGGGAAGCCGAGGAAAACCTTTTGATATTTTAAAATAGGGGATTCGAGGATAGAAGGAAGCTTATAGATAAACAGTCTGTTGCTGGCTTTATGGCTGCCAGAGAGAGGAATAAGTGGGGATTTTGCCCAAGACTCCCATGATACATAGATTGGGTTTGGAAGGTTAACATTATATGAAATCAGGCTGCCCAAGAAAAACTGATTGGTTCAGCCTAATCAATCCAGTAACCAGCAGCATTACAAAGAGATCCTTTGGGTTCATGTGATGGTTTTCTTTTCTTTCTTTCTTTTTTTGGTGGGGAGAACCACTGTCAGCTTTTCTTTGGGGCCAACCCAACAGTGTGGCAGGAACAAGATATAGCGTCTTGAATCCTGTCACTATGCATGCATATGTTCTTAGACACCTCATTGAGTTGAATTGAAATTCAACTTCCTGAAAAAATAAGTCTTTTCATCCTTCAGTTTTTCATAATTTCTGATTTTCATATGGTAGAGAAAGGATTTTTTCCCCCCAAAAGCCCAGGTGGAAAGGTGATTGCTTTTATAGTTTCTGGTGGAAGTCAATGATATAAAACTATCCAATCTGTTCAGTTATGCTTTTGATTTTGGGTTTTCTTCCTGCTGTAGATAACAACAGTAAATAATATAAAACAACTCTGTCTACTTGGATACTAAAATGAAAAGGAAAGGAACTCTGACATATTTCTCTTTATCTCTAGCACTTGGTAGAGTTTCTGGACTGTGGAAGTGCTCAGTAAATTTTGAATGTTTAGATGAATGAATGAATGAATTAATTAATTAATGAATGAATGAAAACTAGTTTTATCTAAGGCCTTCTAAATTCCATATATAAATAAAATTATTTTCCTATAGGAGGAAAGACCAATGAGCACACTCACTAACTGAAGTTCTCTTCACCAAGACTTTAATTAATTGAAGTCAGCACAATTCCTTGTCCCTCCCCCAGTACCTTGAACAATTGCTGGCATAGCATAGTGCTAATTACTTGTTTGAATGAATGAATCCTCTAGTGAGACTGGACACTCTTGCCTTACTTTAAGTCTTATTATATATGTTCAAGTCCCTCATTTTCTATGGGGGCTTGCTTCATCTCATGCTTTAACACAACCATTCTCCTTGCTTTAAACCATGATTGGTGCATGCCATCTTTACAACTTATCTGGCTTTACATTGTATTGATATCTAGAAATGACAGTGATTTACTTACATTTACTTTTGGGAATTTTTTGTGAAGGTAGATTAAAAAAATACTGAGTAAACTCTTTTGGAAAGTGCTCATTGCACAGCTATTTTTTGAGTGAAGCTACTGTATTCTGTTTCAACAGCTTAACCCATTTGTGCCATCATCCCAGATGTAGAACACCTATAAATTAAATAATATATCATAATTATTTTAACAAAATAATTATATATAAGCTCTAGATTATGATTTCCAACCCATTTTAACGTACATACATCAATTTCGTTGAAATAGTCACAGAATTGAAAAATTGGGACTTAACAGGTTAAGAGTAAAAAGTAGGTAAAAATTCCTCTTGACATTCACATCCAATGAATCCAAGCTGCTAGCCTGCTTCCCCTTCCCAGAGTTTCTCTCCAAAGTGGAGTTCAAGGTTACCAGGTATATTTACCAAGTACAAAGAATATGTTATAATAACTTCACTGAAAAAGATCTGTAAAAATTATTCACCTCATTAAAGGACCTGTTCTCTCTGGCTGTTACTGCTGTCACTGTGATATAGAGTTACTTCTGAAAATGAGAAGTCCAAAATCAGGGTCTTGACCATCACTGAAGTTGCCATGGCAAACAAGGAACATAGCGGTTACTGACTTAGTGATTGTTCCTTTGTGTGCAGGGAAAGAAGACACTTTTTTCTTTCCCCAACCAAAGTTCTCTGTAAGGAAACTGATGTCTTTGCCAGAAAGCTACTAACGGATTATATGGGTATTTTTCTCTTTTAGAAATCTTAGCTTGCTTCACTGGACACATTCATACACTAGCACACAAATGGAAACAATTTAAGGTTCAAAAATGACTAAGCAAACTGGCTATTATACTTACTCATTTGGATATTATGTTGGCATTGAAATTAAGGTTATAAAGACCATATGATGACATTAAAATATTTATGAGTTACTAAGTAATATAAGCAGTGTCACAAATGTGTGCATGTTTGTCCAAAATATATTGTATAATTACTTTGCTATACCCTTAATTTTTGGAAGGGCAAACAGTCCATTACTGGAAAGTCGTAGGTGATCAAATGCACATACAATGTCCAACAAATGCTGTAATACAGTTCTTTGCTTTTCATTTCAAGTCACTGATAGGTCCATTATGTGTCCATTTGGATGCAGATCAAAAGTCTCCTCTGGCGCTTTTCTTTTCTCTCTCTCCTTTAATGTCTCTTTGTCTTTACTTTTAGCTATTACCCCAGGGTTAGATTTCTCTCTCTGCTTGGATCTGGCCCTTAGATGCCATTTAGTTGGTTTTTCCTAAAAGCTGGTGTGTGTGTGTGTGTGTGTGTGTGTGTGTGCGCGCGCGCGCACAATTGACAACGGCAGTCCTGCCTTATGGGTAAGCATTCATAATGCAAAGACAATCAGCCTTTTAAGAATACAACTGTTCTCTTAATCTCACTTCCATTTTGCTAGTGTAATCTAGATCCCTAATGGTGTGGTATGGCCACTTGCTTTTTCTAAACATGAGTGAGACAAGAAGGAAGCTCTACCATATTTAGGAGATTATGACCAGAAAGGAATCTTACAAGGTTTATGGCACTTTTAGTAGAGTGGAAAATTACATGTAATTTTTAAAAAAATTTCCAAAGCATATTCCTAGGTTATATTACTTTTATATTAAGGAAAAATATAAAATCAGAAATTACGAAAAACTGAAGGATGAAAGGACTTATTTTTTCAGGAAGTTGAATTTCAATTCAATTAAATGAGGTGTCTAAGAACAAACAAATTGTGAGTGGCAGGACCAGGGCTAACTTCTAAACTTCCCAGGGAGGAAACCTTTCTGTGGCAGACAGATAAGTGTTGCTGACAAACCTAAATTCTTAAAATAGTACCATTTACTAGACGTATTACATAGATAAGTTTTTATCTGTCTTTGTGCCTCAGTATTCTTATTTACAAAATGAGGATTACTGGTTGCATTGTAGTGTCTATGATTAGCACAAGGTACTCTTGATGGCACATGTTAAATATCTAGAACAGATGCTGTCACATAATCGTTAATTAGTAAATGCTATTTTCCTTTCTTCTCCGTTGTTCTGATTCCTGGTACACAGCCTTGCCAGTGTACCTGCTGGCATCTTCTCTTTAACATTATGGTTTATATACTTATGTAAAATGCCTTGTGTTACAGGCTGAATTGTGTCTCTCCAAAATTCATAGGTTGTAACTGTCCTATCCCCCAGTACCTCAGTATGTGATAGTAGGCGCAGTCATGGTGGCACATGCCTAGAATCCTAGCTATTTGGGAGGTCAAAGCAGGAGAATTGCACATTCCAGGCAACTTTTTGAAACCCTATCTCAAAATAAAAAATAAAAAAGGACTGTGTTTGTAATTCAGTGGTAAAGTGCCACTGGTTTCAATCCCCAGTACCACAAAACCAAATGAACAAACAAAAAATAACATGACTTAGAGATAGGGCCTTTAAAGTGGTGATGAAATTAAGAGGAAACCATTGGGGTGGCCCCTAATACAGTCTAGATGGTGTCCTTATGAGATGATGAAGAGAATACAGGGATGAGCAGAAAGAAAAGGCCCTGTGAAGACATAGTGAGAAGGTGGCCACCTGCAAGTCAAGGAGCAAGGTCCAGGAGAAACCAGCTCTGCTGACACTCTGAGCTTGGACTTCCAGCATCCAGAACTGTAAGCAAATAAAATTTTATTGTTTTAAGTCACTGAGTCAGTGGTATTTTGTTATGCAACCCTTGCAAACTAATACAATTTTCATCTGTAAATAGAGGTTAATTTGCTAGAGAGAAAAACTGTATTGTGCTTCTTTGTAATGATAGCAGATGATCAATACTTCCTTGATGAATACTATGACTTTTATTAAGGATAGAAACTTTGTTTTATATTTTAGATCTCCCATGGAGGCCTAGCTATTGAGGTTACTGACAACTATAATGTGATAATGAGGATTACATATGATTTTTTTCTCCTGCAAATAGTGACTAGAGTTGTTCTTTTATGAAGTCATAGGAGTAAATGCAATTAGAGCTGAAAAGATTATTCCTTATTGCTTGTCCAGACATAGGAAGAGAGAATTAAATCTTCAAATGTAATTTCTGAAATTAAGATTAATGACCAGTAATACACGACTCCCTTGTATGCTTATGATCTCATGTTGTTTGAGACTAACTGAGGAGCTTCTCACTCTCTTTGTATTAATGAATGTGATTGAATTATTTTAAATGCAGTCAGAATTAAAGATTATTAACTCGTGTGTGTTGGAAGTTTGCCTTGTATTTTTTAGAGGTCCCAAAAGAGGCAATCATGAAAGAGAAATTCAAGGATTTTTTTTTACTGAGTTTTAAAAATTACATTTGATTCTCATTTTCTGGATTATGGGAAATGTGGAAGAAAATGATTTGTCTTAATTAATTTATGGAAGGGACATCAAGAGATGAAAAAATACTGTAGTGTTTTTAACATTTGCCAAGTCTAAAAGCTGAAAGACAAATTTAGCATTAAATGAGAAATGCCCTGAATAGTAAGATATCAAGTTTATTACTGGAGAAAATGCAGAGAAGTGTTTAATGACGTGATGGGGCTACCTTTTGTGAGGAGACATGGTCTTTGCTTATTCTCTCAGCAATGCATATGCACCTACACACACATAAGGAATATTTTTAATGTCTCATTGTCATAACTTTGAGAATAATTTTTGAATGTTAATTTATACCTCTGGGCCTTATTCACACATCTGTAAATAAAAGGAATTAGAGAAGATAATCTCTAACCTATCTTCCAACTCAACCGTTCTTTGTTTTTATTGTACACAGGTGTCAAAATGTGATGTCACTTAGGGAGGCTACCAGTGTTCTGTTAGCCTAAAGCTCATTTCTGCAGAAGGAGCAGTGACTGGTTCACCAATCCAAGCACACCAAGCCTGTGCTTGTTGACAGGACTTCTGGTTACTACTGGATCTCTAGAACTAGAAGCATGTCTACAACATCAGAAAACATTCCATACATTTGTTCAATGAACTGATTAATATTTTCTATTATGATATAACCTGCCCACGTTTTCCAGACTCATGTTAACATGTCTACTCAATTATATTTGATTAGAGAATGAGGCAAACATAACCACATGTTGCTGCAAAACTGAACAAAATATTCTGAAACAACAGAAATACCTTACAGAATGTTTCATTGTTTTTCTCCCATACGGACATCGCCTTGTCTTATCCTTTCCATACCTCCTTTTTTGTTTGTTTGTTTTCTTCTTACATATCTATCAGAGTCTACTGACTTGAGGGGAAAATATGTATTGGCTGGATATAAACTCCATGAGGGAGACACTCCATATTTTTTATGTACCTAGGATGTTGCCTCGCAATAATGACAGGGAAAGGTACTTGTTGAATGAGCAAGTGAATGAATGAATAAATGCTGAAATTTATAACCACAGAAATGTCCAGTGATGTGTGGCTGTCACTTTTCAACAATCATGTGGAAAGAGGGGAAAGAGCCTAGAAAGAGAGAAGAGATGTATGTATGTGTGTACTTACAATGCATCAAAAGAGAGATTTTTATTTTATCCAAAAACCAAAAGCTCCATATGTCTGGTTATTTTCTTGATCAAATTCAAGAAAAGATACTTATAAGAAAAAAATGGACAAAATTAAAATTGTTAAAATTTCTAGGCATCCTTAAAAAAGTTTGGTTAGTTTTAACAGAGAGAATATACCAAATATTAGCCCTATAAGAAGTAAGAGTTGGGGACAATCAAATTATCCTCAAGTATGGTTTACCTCTGACATGGCTCTTCTAGCAGGTGCCTTGGCATTGCCTGACCCCCCCAGATCATTATCACATTTCTCTGCATGTCTGAGTTTGACACACACTTTTGATGACTTAGAAACTGTGTGCAGCTGAAAAGCTATGTAAGAACAGTCAGAATGGGAACCAGCCCAGAAAACTGACTCCATAAAGAGGAAATAACTGTCCAATGGGTCTTTTTCTCTACCCCTGCCCTCATGAAACATAGCAGCTACAGTATATCATTATATACCTAGGATATTTTTTTAATTGTAATAACTTCTCTGTTTTAAACCTGATGTTGGGAACTTTTCTGTTCTTAACTTTTCTGAATCTGTGTGCCTGGCTTCTCACCACTTATTTAGTCTGAAAATCAAAGTCCATGCTGCCGGATTCCACCCTTGGAGTTCTTTCACTTACTCAAGCCTTTGCCTGTTACCCCTACACAGGTATCTTCCTGGATCTGTATGTCAGGCCACAACTTCCTTAGCCACTGTCTTTCATTTCAACCAAACAACAATAATTTTAAAAATTTTGCTTATTTTGAACTTTATAGGTATATATTTTCAGAGTCAAATAACATACCATATTCCATTTTGCTTTTTTTTTTTCTCAAGAATCAAATTATTAGGGGCTGAGGTTGTAGCTAGGTGGCAGAGTGCTTGCCTAGCACACATGAGGTACTGGGTTCAATCTTCAGCACCATATAAAAAAAGTAAACAAACAAAATAAAGGCATATTGTCCATCTACAACTACAAAAATTTTTTAAAAAGTAAATTATTAAACTTTATGAATGGACTTGTACCTTTTTCTTTGTAGCAGATACATTGTAGTGGACTGAATTATTCTTTTTGGGAAGGGAAAGGGAATGTTTGAGCAATTTGCTGGCTTACTTTTTTATATCCTAAATAAAAGCACTGAGTTGGTGTGACATGTACACCACTTTAATGTTGAGACCACAGAGTCAAACTTAAGCTATTTATTGTCTTCTGAAATTTAACTCTGAAAATATCTTAGTCTATCATTAGGAAATTTTCATCCTTGTCTTTATAATCATATGATTCCCAACATCAGGTTTAAAACAGAGAAATTACAATTAAAAAAATTTAAAAATATCAAAGTGTAGCTCTTTACTAAAACTTTTCTATCATACATTTAAAGTTTATGTCTACAGAGTATGTTTTTGATAAAATATATCTAGGCATTATTTATGTATCTCAGCCATTCTTAAATATTTATATGTGTGTCAGAAATTCTTAACTTTTCTGAGCTATAACTTAGTCATTCTGGTTTTATATCAAAGTTTACTTAGATATCTCTCTGACTTACCCAAATCTCAGTTTTGAAATGAAGTTGGAATATGTATGATATATTTCATATCCATCCATCTATGTTATAAAATGTCTAAAAGATATATGATCCATGGTGCTGAAACTTTACTTCTGCAGGTGATAATGTCCTTCTGGACAGACCTTTTGCATTTACAAGGTGCTTGTCTCTACCACAGCCATCAATCCCCCAGTGCCCTGGTAATAACAGTGGAAAAGGGAGAACACGATCCTATATTTCTGGCCTTAGGTATTCTAGAAGCACATTTCTTCTTCTGGAGCCATGGACGGGAGTCCATCTCTATCATCATTTCCATACTGGAAGCATTTAATACTCGAGGTTTATTTTTGCCTAGTTTCCTGGTTTCTCTCGACTACCCTATGCTTGATTACGTTATATTAAAAAAAATTTTTATGTATATCCCTCTGGCACTTCTCCATGAGGTGTTTGGTTTCCATGTACATAAAAATAGTTCCCCCTCGCCATGTGGTTTGACCACAGTAACCACCAGAATCTCATTAAAAAAATACCTGTGGTTTAGCTGAACACTTTATATATTTTAATCATAGCATACTATTTTTTAAAAATAGAAATTACCTAAATGTCCTAAAATATATTTCAGAATAGTTTGATAAGAATGTTTGACAGCATACCTATGAGGGAACAAAGTATAGAATTCCTCAATATTGCTTTCTTTGGAACCTTGCATTTCTTTTCCTGTTCTGGATTTAGGTGTGTGGTATGTCTCATTTTTAGCTCCTGTACCTCATTATGGTTCTAGTGATCATAATCCAGCTAAAGTGTCAAGCCAAAATGTGAAGAGAGCATTCTATCTTGGGCAAGCCAACTTGCAGCTGTATAAGAACCCTCTATCCTGGGTCTCTGTCAACCTGCTGTTGATACAGTCTTGTCATTGAAAAAGCTTTTTTTTTTTTCTTAGTAAAGTAGTTCTAAAAACTTAAAGTGCTGTGTTATTTTCCTAAGACTTGAAGTGACTGGGATGTTGGTGTTAAAGCCAGATTGATCAGATGGTGACAGCAGGCAATTAAAATCTGTACAGTTCAACTCAAGCCAAGTCAATTCAATACATACCTACTGAGCAACTTTATGTCCAAATATTGTAGAAGTTTCTGACTATATAGAGATGAGTACAATATATGTGCTGTATAAATAACAGAGTAAGCAGACAAAAAATAAATTGAAATGTACTTTGATGAGAACAATAGAATCATATACACAATGCTGAAGAAATCAATGTATGGAGTTTTGTGTGTGTGCTGAGGGGAGATATGGTGAAGGGATCCTCAATAAACATTACCAGGAAAAATGTTACACAGCAGGATTTTCAAAGATGACTGAAAGGTTGAGTTTCAGGATGGGGTTGAGTTTAGACAAAGGGAAGAATGTTGGATACTTTGGGGTAACTCCTGTGGTCTTGGACAGACTCTTATGCATATATTACTGATCTTAGCTATTTTAATACAAGTAATTTCTCATGTTTACTATTTTCTAAGTAACTGAAAAACTTAATGCAATTATATTTGAAAAGCATGCATACACTAGGAGAGAAACAGCTGTGATCTGGGGTTCTGGGCACAGCAATATGAATGGCATCTTGTGGATTTGAGAAAAGAGGTAAACTTCCAAAAGCACCAATCATCATGTCAGCAAGGAATCCAGTGGGAAGTGATGAGAAAACAAAATGAAATCATTCTGGCACCAAGAACCTTTTGATCTGGGGTTTTTCTTTCTCTGAGGGTCTGTGTGTTCTCGTGTGTGGACTGAGGGGTTAACTAAGAGATCTTTAGAGTCTCCTTTAGTTTTTAAAGTATGCTTTGATTCTATAGAATGGTCAGAGCATGAAAATAATGCAAGGAAGGCAGTCTTGGTAATGGAATAAGCACAGTCTTTGGAGCCAGCAAATTTGTTTTGACCCTGGCTGAACTTCATACAAATTGATAGATCTGAGGAGCAAGGGCCTCTGTTCATTAGTAAATCTCATTTGCAGAACACCTATTTTATAGAGCTGTGAGGACTCATGAAATCATGTAGCCAAAGTAACTGTAGAATCCAAAGTAACTGCATAGTAGGTATTTAATAAATATTAGTTTCTGTTCCAGTTTTCCTTTATTCTGATTAATAGAAACTTCTCAATTGCTTACAGAAAAATCTCAGATATTCAGGTCTAAAGTCTGATTATTCTCAAACACATAGATTGTGTTTGTTGATGGCATGGCAAAGGCATGCTAGATTGAGTGAAGCAGAGAAATTAATCAGGGTATCATATAGCTAAGATATTTGATATTTGATAACAATGTTGTCGGTTTTTCAACAGGAACATCTTTAATAAATTCACATCACAGTAACCTCAGCCGCTTTTCTCACTCATGACCTTTTAGTTCTGCCTAATTATTAACACTAATACCACACAGCCTGATTAGTCAGCAAGCTTGCTGATTAAGGAGCATCTCTTACACACAGCAATTCTCTTGCATTTCATTTCACAGCCAAAATTTATGAACCAGTGTCTGTAGGAAGAAGTCTTTTTTTTTTTTTTTTTTTTTTTTGGTACCGGGGATTGAACTCAGGGGCACTCGACCACTGAGCCACATCCTCAGCCCTATTTTGTGTTTTATGTAGGGACAGGGTCTAGTTGCTTAGCACCTCACCGTTGCTGAGGCTGGCTTTGAACTCACGATTCTTCTGTCTCAGCCTCCCAAAGTGCTAGAATTACAGGTGTACGCCACTGCGCCCGGCTCAGGAAGGAGTCTTTATATAAGACTTCGGTGCTTTTGTAAGGACATACTGTACCACGTTTACCAAAATTCAAGTAAACAAACAAACAAAAACCCCCTACAACATCATAACCAATATTATAAGGGACAGTATAGCTTATCAGGCTCTAAAATAAGCTGAGTGCAGAGTGTTTAAGAACTAATGAATGTATAAGTTACTCTACCATATTCAGTACATCTTGTGACTTTTCAGTTTTTGTTGGATTCCATTTATCTATCAATTCAGATCCAGTTTCATAGAAGTTTAAATCCTTTGTTTCTTGGTAGAAGAAGCGAGGAAGGGCACTTCTAGTAGGAATAGGAAAGACCCATTTACTTTGATAGTGAGTGATTATTCCTTTACTAAATAGAGATTGTATGCATAATGATGTAGATGTCTGCTTAATATCCTGGGAAGACTGGCAAATTAAAAATGTCAGACAGATGTAGGTTGAAAGCTCAGCTTGTAATTCAGTAACTGTGATTTTAGGTGATAAGTTTACTTTCTGTGAGGCTGTTTCCTCATCTATAAGATGAGGCTAATAATAACTTCAGCTCAGGATGTTGTGAAGATCAATTGAGATGATAGATGTATACTGCTGAGCAATGTCTCTTGTACAAAGTAGATGCTCATTAAATGGAAGCCATCATAAGCAACCAAAGTGAGTACAAATTGTCATTCATATCAGTGGTGGTTCCATTTCCTAAGCAAATGAATATAGTGTATGTTCAGTGGGGCTAAATTCTTATTTCTGAATGGGTAGGCTTTTCAATTCTCAACTATTGTTAAGTAGGCAAAAAAGTAAAGTAAAATTGGACTTCTTTTGAAAAAGAAAATCTGTAAAATTTTTCCCAGTAAAATAGAATTGGTGAAAGTTTTTGGTCATTATATGAAAGGCAACTACTGAGAGAAGGCAGAAAGATTTATGGGACATAAGTAACAGTCTTTCAGAACAGTAATAGTATGTTGCAAACACAAATAAGAGAAAACATTATAAAAATGGAAAAGAATGTTACTTTTCATGTCTAGGGTATGTTTTCAGGAGAACATGTTGGTATGAGTGGTCAGCATGAGCAGCTGTGATTACATGAATACGCTGTGATTACCTGACTGATAGTAAGCCTGCTAATGTGACTGACAAGAGTGGAGAGAGCTGATGTGGAAAGGTGGGGATAAAATTGCAGTCACTGAGACGAATGTTTTTATTCTGCTGTATATTTCCCATAAAGTCAAATAACTGATGATGTTGGTCTTTGGGAAAACAGCCGGTGACTATCTCTGCTCATAATGTCGGGTCCAAGCCTACAAAATTGTTATACATACTCCTTAGAAAAGTAGTCAAAGTCATTCCATGGAAAGTAAAAGCATTTCTATTGTCAAATAAAGTTGGAGATGATGCACGTTACATTCCCACTATAAACCATCGCAATATACGTTAGCATTTTATAAACTCCGGGAGGTCTTGCAGTATAAATCAATTCATTAGGGAACAATTTGATGATTTCTTTTGTCAAGGTATTTTTGTAAATATCCTGAGTTAGTGACCTAGAAAATACACTTTGGAAAATTCTGTAATTAGCTATCAGGAAAAAAACTTGCATGTATAGTAGTAATAAGATGAAGTGAACTGTTTTGGGGAGATGGACATTTATAATTTTATACCTACTGAAATGTATGCACTATGCTTTCTCAGTGCTAATATTTGAGAATCATCTGTGAAGGATATATTAGAATTTTTTGGTTCTTGCTCGTGACTTGTTGAAATAATTTTCTTGTATTATGCAATTAAGTGAGAGCCAGTTGTCTCATCATTCCGTTTTGCATATTTAGGAACCAGAGAAAAAGATCCTACTGTCTGACAAAATCCTTTCCAAGTTTTGTTCCATAGTTTTCAAGTCCTGATGCAGTTTTCTTTTTAACTAAAACTATTTTCTTAATTTGAGCAATTCTCTAGAAGGTTGAGGAAAACTTGTAAGCACTGTTAGTACTTGTCAGGAGGAAATGGGACTCTAGAGAGTTCTTTGAAATAGGAAACATTTGAACAGAATATCATCTTGCTTTCAGCTGTTTGTATAGATGCAATTTCTGCAATTCTATACCTCGCAGCTCTAATTTCTCTTCATCTGTGTCTCAGGCTTCCATCAATAATCCTTCCACTGAAACACACTTGACAAGATAGGTAGGGTAGACGCCCTTGCAATATCTTCTGAATGTCACTCAGCAGCGATTTGTAATAGGATTTATACATTTCAGAAAGAAAAATGTACAACTAAATAGAAGATTTAATCCATATGAATCCAGTCTGGACAAGAGTGCTGTTTGTAGCATTTTACAAAATCACCTTTTGATTAGACAGTGGACATTTTTTAAAGCATAAAAAAATCAGTAATTTTTGTATCCTATGGTGGATATATCCATAAAATAACAGCTTGCTGTAATGTATCCTAATGTAGGAATTAATTGACTGTTTTCTGGATACAATTTTATCCATTTTATGCACTTTGGTTTCTAATATATCTTTCTAACCTGGAAACTTTATGAAACAGCTGTTATCGAATCCCATATTATCAGTATTGGAAAAAAAGGGCCCTTGTCTGTTTGTATATGTTAACTAAGAGCTGAGTTCCTTATGTTTTCTTCTGAAACTCAGGGATATATGGAATAAAGTCTACAATTGTTCATTATTAAAAAATTAAGAAAGTACAGTAAAAACATTCTTGACATTGAAAGGTTAAACTGATTTATATTGATTTGAACTTTTCTGTTTACTTGGAGAAAGCTCTTAAAATTATTGTATTATTTTATTTTATTATTTAATAAAATAATTATTTTATTATTTATTATTTTAATTATTTATTTTATTCCAATTATTTTTGAACAAAATTTAGAAAATTTAATACCTTTTTAATGCCTTATTTTTTCTCAATTTATATAGAAACCATATACTCAAATTACACATTTATTATTTGTTTATGGAGTAGCACTAGAATATTATGAGAAAAATGTATATCCCAGAAAAATATATATCCCCTCAACTTCAATATGTTTACTTGTCCCACATGTTTAGTTATTGGATAAAAAAATAGTGTGTGTTAAGCATTGTTTGGAAGAAGTAACCATGAGTTTATAATGAAAGCCTTTGACTAACTATAAGGATTAGATGAGCTGAAGCATATGACCACAGACTATCACTCTTTTCTCTCAAGAGCAAATTGCATGATTTGAGGAATTTCTGTAAAATCATAATTATAGCAGAAAGCATTATATAATTTCACATGAAGATCTAAATTGTTTAATTCAAAAAGGTTACTTTGAAAGTAGGGGAAGTAATGAGGCCTTTATGTACATTTAACATGAGTTCTAATTTTCCTCTGTTGAATTTATAGTCATTCTTCTCCTTTTTAAATTTTATATTGAAAAATTGTAGCTCTACATATTTATGGGGTATAAATTGATGCTATGAATTTTTAATACAATGTAGAATGACCAAATCAAGCCAACCAACCCATTCATCACCTCAGACATTTGACATCTTTGGTGATGGGAACATTCAAGACCCACCTCCCAGAGATGATGAACACTATTCAACTATTAACTATATTCATTTAGATAAGAGGAATAAGTTTGATTTTTTTGAGACTTGTTTTAGAGTATGGTGAATATGGCTAACAGATGAGTACTATAACATTCTCCTTTCATTCAGTTCTTCAGGGATTAGCAAATTTCAGTCTGTTTTGGAAGAAGACACTGTCGGAATATGAAAGAGTACCCTACTCTGTGTGTTCATTTTGTGTTGGGCCTGCCCTGAGGAGCCTGCCAAGTAACCATCAGGGCTGACCTGGCACCAATGCCCAGGAACAGACAGAGCAGTTTACTTCTCACAGGTCATCAGACCATTTCCAGAGGGCAGAGAACTTCCGAAGTTATAACTAAGCTTCTTGTGACAAAAACTGGTGACCCAGGGTGAGGTGCTCCATTAATGCTCACTTTCCCCTGACCACCAAGGTGTCACAAGTTGAATTACTTACTTTCATATTTGTTCGCTCTGTGATATGCATTAAAAATGATATATCCTTAGAAAAATGCCCTAATTGATTGCATATGACTAATTAATAAACTACTAGAGCAGAGTGAAAATAGATTCTATTTAGAATCCAATATTTAGCTTTTTCAATGGAAATATGTGGAAAACTTTAGAAATTCTCTTATCAAGGTTCCAGAAGAGACTGTGATTAAAAATAATAAAAAGGTAGAAATGTGAGTTTCTATCCAGATCACTATTTATTTTTAATCCAACAAGTGATGAGAAAAATTATGCAAACTCATGCATTTGCCCTGAGTTATGATTGTATTATATTTTCCTCAACTGACAATATCTTACTAGCTTTGGCTTACTTAAAATTCTGCCTCTTGGGTATAAACATATATCTAAAATTGACTCAGCACATTTCTTTCTTTCCTGAATCACTTACTGGTTATCTCAACTACTGAACTTGTTCTATGTGTTGTCTTTTTTCCAATATTACATTCTCAAATTGTGTCACCTTGAAATTTCTTTCTGTGATAGTTTATTTACTCAGTTCAAGATCTGTAATTAAAGTCAACTGTTATGACTAATAAGATCCTAAGATTAACTAATGGAATTTTGCTGCTTCTTTTACTTAATATTAATGGAAAAGTTCTGATTAGAAGGGACATTGCTCAGTTATTTGTAGGTAATATTGGTATATTAGTTGGGGTTCTCCAGAGGAACAGAACCAACAAGATGTATATATTTTGGATTATAAAAGCTGGATAGTCCCACAATAGCTGTCTGCAGGTGGAGAACTGGAGAGGAACCAGTAGTTGTGCAGTCCAAGATGCTGAAGCCTCAGAACAAGAGGAATCAACAATGCTAACCCAAACCAGACTGAATACCTGCAAACTCCCTGGAGAATCACTGCAGAGTCCTTTTTGGAAGAGTGAAGGAGCTAGAGTCCGAAGTCCTCACGTGATCTCAGCAGTAATCAAGAATCCATGCAATGTAACTAAAAATAACTAATAAAATTTTAAAAATTCAAATAATAATAAATGTTGATAAGGATGTGGGGGAAAAGGTATACTCATACATTTAAAAAAAACCTTTAAGAAGAATTGAGCTTTCATCTGTTGCTGCTTCCTAGTTCTTCCAACTTTTTTTTTCTTTTCCAAAATTTAATTACTCCTCAGCATTAACTGTTGTGACTAGAATCTTGTGATTAGTAAATTTGATAAATATAACTTCTAAATCTATTTTTAAAACATTAACAAATGTGTTAAATGCAAAAGGATTAATGATTTTTTTTGACCATCATATTCCACCACCTTTACTGTTCCCATGCCCCCAGCCGCCTCCTGTGAACAGAGTTCCTTCATTGTTTCTGTGTCCTTCCCCCCATTATGGATCAGCATCCACTTATCAACGAGTATATTCGGCATTTGGTTTTCTGAGATTGGCTTACTAAAAATATGGAACGCTTCATGAATTTGCCTGTCATCCTTGCTCAGGGGCCATGCTAATCTTCTCTGTATCGTTCCAATTTTAGTATATGTGCTGCCAAAGTGCTCACTTCTTCCAACTATTATTTCACCTAAGTTTCTACCCTATTAGACAGTGCTGCCTACACTTAGGGTGGGTCTCCAGTTTGCCATCCCAATCATTCCTAGAAACACCTTCATTGGCAAACTCAGAAGCTTCTTAATTTTAGGCATCTCTTAATCCAATCAGTTTAACAATTTGGATTAGCTATTACCATTGGGCTCTTGAAGATGGGTTATATTTTCCCACGAGCTGTCTGAATATAGTGGGAAGGCCTAATAGTACTCTCTGGCTGTGATTTTGGATGCAAGTTGCTCAGATGGAAGAAGCAACACTCTTAACAATGTCTGAAAAATATGTTTTTGAAATCTCACTAATAAACAGAAAAGGTACTAATAATAAATATATGAAAATAGTAAATATTTGGGTATTTGTTTTGTGTTCAAAGCCATGTGGATCATTGATTGGGTTGTATTTTTTTTTCAACCGAATACATTAGGTCATTAGTGCCAGAGTTTGTAACCATGGAGTCTATTTTCTGTAAAAATGAGAAGGCTCACTCTTTGCTCAAAGTAACTGAACACACTACTGTCAGTGAATCTTCGAGTCTTGTGGAATTTTCCTTTATTGTGTATCAGGAGGTCAGAAAGGAAAGGATTCAGAAAGGAGAGGTCTGAGTCATCATGTGAGTCTTTCAGAAGTAGGAATGCTGGTCGATTCATTATTCTGCTTATGAGCAGTGCTTTGAAAGATTGATTCGAGACTGATCCTTTTCAAAAATTCATAATAGTAGAGGTTTGGGGTGGGTTCTGGAAATGAAAAATCATTTTTGTATAATTATGAAAATCACCAATTTATAGTTCGTACTTTATGAAAATAGCAATTTAAATTGAATCTGTAGATGAATTTGGTGTTATCAGATACATGTTTCATTTTGTTCTTGACATAATGATCAATCATAAGTAGGGCTTTAATTGTTGTTAGGAATGAGCTGCTAGATTATAATATTGATAAAATTTCTACAATTATCTTGATCAAATTTATATACCAATATAAGTACAATGTCAGGTATACTGTTTATTTTATTGATAGACATTTAAAATGAAATATTCCCTAAGCATGACTCAAATATTTAGTTTTATAGTTTTCCTATTTATTATAAATGGCTATGAATATCAGAGTCTTTTGTATAAAGATTGATGAAAATTTTCTGTGATTTTGGATTATTACAGCTGAAGAAACACGTTTTCGGAAAACAGAGATCATCTGAGTTCCAAAATTTTGTGTTAGGTAGATAATCTGAGTTTTTGTTAGTTTTAAATCAGTGTGAAGTATATACATTATGAAGAATTTCCATAATTAAAAATTTGTTAAGAAAAATTTAACTTCATTTGGACAGAAAAGATGGACTTTTAAGAACAATAAAAACGTATGACATGGAAAATAATTATGACTTTAGCAGACAATATACTTTCCATGGCAAATGCTCTGCTGTCACCAAAGAAAACAGAGACACTTACGCAGCACAGCATCACTGCATGGTTGCCTCTAAGGACCTGGTCCTGACAGGAAGCAGGAAAAATAAGGAAGAATGACTCTGAAGAGTAGTGCCTGACCTAGCATGGAGAGGAGGAAAGGAGGACATGAGAAAGATGTCTAGTCAGTCGACTAAAAAGGATTGCTTTTTAGAAGGAAGAATTCATGATGTGAGAAGAGAGAATTTGGACTTGTAATTACTAAATATCTACCATGGTTAAGCGTTTTAATCTGTTCTTTCATCTGAGCCTTCAGATCACTACAGATAAGGTGTTTATTTTATAGCTGGGAAAGCAGAAACCCAGAAATGTCAGTGATTTGCTTCAATTAATATAGTGAGGATGTGATAGTGATGGATTAGAATCAAGGTCATTCTTCTACATGCTCCTGTTCCCACTCATGTTATATAAAATAAGACACATGATTGAAAACACTCTTGCTACCTTCAAAAGTTTCCAAAATGCTTGGATTATTTTTATATTATTTCTGCTATTTTTACTTGAATCACCATAATTTCAGTAACTCTTCTTTTTGCAGTGTTGGGGATTAAATGTAGGGCCTCATGCATTCCAGGTGAGTATTCTACCACTGAGCCACAGCCCCTGGTCCCACAGTCACTCTTTTGACACCACTATTTCAAGTAGCAATAATGCCCTCATTATAGGGTCCTACATCTGCAGATTGTTCATGCTTAAACCTCTCCCCTGTTTTCCTTCCTTTCTTCCCTCCCTCCCCCTCCCTCCCTCCCTCCCTCCCTCCCTCCCTCCCT
>CM053399.1:142403135-142435784 GCA_028644305.1 Xerus rutilus
AAGATCTGCTTTCTTAGCAAATTTCAAGTCTATAATACAGTGATATTAACTGTAGCCACCCACCTATAAATTAGTTCTCTAGAATATTTTTTTTGTATAAGTGAAACTTTGTATCCTTTGACTGATATCCCCTCATTTTTATCCCATACTCCAAACATTGGTATCCATCATACTACTCTCTGCTTCTATGATCTAGATGTTTTTAGATTCTACACCTAAATGAGATTGTGTCTATGTTACAGATTCACAGATGGGATTTCTCCCCGCCCCTGCCTTTTTTTTGTTTGTTTTTTGTTTTTTGGTACCAAGGATTGAACCTAGGGGCGCTTAACCACTGAGCCACAACCTCAGTCCTTTTTATTTTTTATTTTGAGACAGGGTCTTATTAAGTTGCTTAGGGCCACTCTAAATTGCTGGCCTTTGAACTTGCAATCCTTCTGCCTCAGACGCACCCTCCACCAAGTCACTAGGATTATAGGTGGCACCACCAAGCCCAACTGATTTCTTCCCTTTTTAAGGCTGAATAATTAGAGTGTGTGTGTTGGCATAAATATATATAGGCTACATTTTATTTATCAATTCATCTGTTGGTATGCACTCAGGTCGATTTCATATTTGGCAAATGAGTAAAAACACCCTTGACTGTAATCAATATGAAGAGTGCAAATACCTCTCTGAGATTCTGATAACCTGATTTAAAAACAAGCAAAAATCTGCATAGACATTTCTCACAGGAGGATACAAATGACCAACATACACATGAAAAGATTCTCAACATCATTAGCCATCAGGAAAATGTAAATCTGACACAAAGATACCTTCATATATGTCAGAGTGTCTATTGACAGAATGAAAAAGATAACAAATGTTAGAATTTAGAGAAAAGGAACTCTTGTACAATGTTGATGAGAATGTAAATTAGCACAAAAATTATAGAAGTTACTAAAAACATTAAAAATAACATGACAATGATCTAGCAAACTCATTTCTGGGTATGTATTGATAGGGCATGAGCTCACTCTTTTGATTCTTGGTAAGATAGAGTGTGTCACAAATAGCATTTGGGTAGGGGACCTGGATAACGTATTTTCAGTCTTTGTAATCTAATAATGCCTTTTTGTTTCTTTGGCAGCACTAACAGCCCAACGAAGAGAATCCTTGGGGAAGAATCTTTCTTCTACTGAGTCAAGACTACAGTTCTTGGCTATTGTCTTCTTGCTTTCTATGTTGTTTAGAAATGGGAAGGCCTTCTGATTTCTGTCCCTTCAGGTAATCTTTTATTTTATTTCTTATCTACCTAATATTTATATAACCTTTTCCCCTGTAACCTTTAAATTAGAAAACATGAGTTGGTATTTGAGATTGTGCCTTTTATTTTTTTCATAGAATATGGTTGCTCAGAAATGGTCAACCTGTAGACTCTGATTTTTATTTATTTTTAGTCAGAAAGTCTTTCTGTAGTTGTATTTGTAGTTATTATATTTACCTTCTTTTAGTTTTTACTCTTGTATTAAAAAAATAACCCTGCATATTGGATCTGTTCTTTGAATTATCACTAATCTTTTTAATCATAAGTACCAAAAAAGTCATCAGAAAAAATACAAATAATTTCCAAAATGGCAAGAAGAGTGGACAATAGAAATTATGAATTGGTAAGCTTAACCTTGATCACTCTTTGATAACCTGATGGTGGATATTAAAAATCTGATTAATAATAAAGAAAGTGATTATTAAGCAGAAACTTTATATATGCATTTGAGAAAGAATATAATGACCACTTCTACCCATATGAACCCACTTCAACAAATCAGGCCCAAATTATCTTAATTTAAAAATTGGTTAATTAGAATAGTTTAGTAGATTTTAAAATGAGGATTTTATTTTACAGTTTTAGTTGAAGGATAACATATGTGCCAAAATGCAAAAAATAAGTCTTTGGTAATAAATGAACATAATTGGGTCAAAAGCATATGCTTATGTTTATACATTTTATCATATGAACCTGGGTTATAAACCTTCAACTTTATTAGAGATACCAGTTTTCCAAAGTGATATTTACATATCCTCCAGCAGTGTGTGAGGGTTCCAGTTTCTCCATATCCTTGCAAACACTGTATTTTCCATTTAAAAAATTTGTGGAATTTTAACAAATCTGGCGGTTCTATGGTGTCATCATATTGTGGTTTTAATTTGTATTGTCTCAATAATTACTGAAGTTAGTAACTTTTCATATTACTTTTAGTCATTTAAATATGTTATCTTTTAGAGTGAAATGTTTCGATTATTTAAAAAAACTGGTTAATCTAATGCTTTCTTATATGAGAGTGCTATATGAGAGTTTCACAGTACAACAAACATTTCCTCTCATCTGTCTGTTGAATTTTTACTCAATGGCATTTTTTCTTCAACAGAAATAACTAATTTAATGTAGTCCAGTTCACTAATCTTTTCTTCATGATTTGACCTTTTCATCCAATTAAAAACAACCTTTTCTTGTTCAATGTCATAAAAATATTCTTTTATGCGATATTTCCTCCTGGGTCACATGTAGATCAGTGATTGACTTGGGGTAGGTTGCTATGCTTAGTGTGAAGAAGGTGCCAAGTTTCATTGTTTAATCTCTATGTGGTACACAACTGAATGAGCATCATTTATTGAAAAGTCTTTTCTTTACCCTGCTATACTTTTGTACTATCTTTGTTGCTAATCAAGTGCAATATTTGTTTTTACTTGGATTTTCTATTCTGTTCCATTTTTTATAGCTGTCAATCCTCTCACTGATATCAAATTATCTTAATTACTATAGTTTTATAGCAACTCTTGATAGTAGTGCAAGTTGTCCAAAACTGTTCTTTTTTGACTTGTCAGGAATTTTGATGCTTAATTTTTTAAAAATTAAAAAAAAATTGTGTTCTTTTTAGTTATAATTTTGACCCTTTCTGTTTACATAAATTAGCTAGTAAGTTTCATAAAAAATATGTCTGGTACATTAATTGGGATTATATCAAGGGTAGCAATCAGTTTGAAAGAACTGATACTTTAAAAACACTGAATCTTCCCATTCATGTACATGATACATGGCTTCATTCATTTAGATCTTCACATTGTTTGTTTATTTATTTTTTTAAATTAATGTTTTTTTAAAAGATTAGTTTTCGATTTACAGAAAAATTGAATGGAAAGTATAGAGAGTTCTCAATATCCCAGTTCCCACAAACATCCACTATCCTTCATCATAGTAGTACATTTGTTACAATTGATTCATCTGCATTGACATATCGATACCAAAGTCTATAGTTTATAGTAGGGTTTATTCACTCTTAGTGTTGCATATTCTATGAATTTTCATAAATATGTCTATCATGATAGTGCCCAAAATTATTTCTGCCTTAAAAATCTTTTGTGTTCTGCCTAGTCATCCCTCTCTCCCACCTAATCTCTGGCAATCACTGATCCTTTTGCTGTTTTCATAGTTTGGTCTTTTCTATAACGTTATATAGTTGGATTCATACAGTATGTAGCATTCTTAGATGGGTTTATTTCACTTAGTAATATATGTTTCTTTCCTCCATATCTTCTTATGGCTTGAGATATAATTTCTTTTAGTGTGGAATAGTATTCCACGTTCTAATTTATGACAAAGGGACATACTAGTTACTTCCAAATTTTAGCAGTTATGAATAAGCCTACTATAACTATCCCTGTGCAGTATTTTGCGTGGACAAAAGCATTCAGCTCCTGTAGATAAATACCAAGAGCACAACTGCTGCATTGTTGGATAAGAGTATGTTTAGTTTTGTAAGAAAATGCCAGCTTTTCCAAAGTGACTACCATTTGCATTCTCACAAGCAGTGAATGAGAATTCCTGTTGCTCCACAGCCTTGCCAACATTTAAACACTCATCAAGGTTCTGGATTTTGACCATTTTAATACATGGGTAGTGATATCTCATTATTGTTTTAATTTGAAGTTCTCTGATGACATGTGACATGAAACATCTTTTCCTATGCTTATTTGTCATATGTATATCTTATTTGGTGAGGGATCTGTTAGAGTTTCATTCATTGTTCTGTTCACATTTTCAAAAATATTAATTATGCACCCATTAGTGTGAAGGAAGTGTTTTTAAATATTGGGTGCTATAAAGATATGAAAAATAGCCTTCCTTAAACAAAATTACCTTCTGTCAGAGGTTACTATCACTTATCCAACATAACTAGAATACTAGATTAATAAGTTTTGAGTTTATGAAGAGACAGAGATACACAACAAATTACTGTTGTGTTTCATGTGGGGGAGAGATTACTTCTAGCTATACGAGGCAGCATTTTACCTAGTGTCAAAAATGCTTAAATTGGACACAAGGGATACAGGCAGGACATTCATGGTGGAATGAGAGGAAGATATGATTTAGAATCGAAAAGATGCCCTGTTTGGTTCTTGGCTTTACAAAGTAGCTAGGAGCCATTATTTGACTCAGATTTTAAGAGTATATTTTAAATTCTATCATGCCACATCAGTTTTTTCACATCCAAAATCAATGCGAATCTTTCAGGGAAAGAAACTATAAACTCTGATATAATGTCATGTTTTAATAAACTGTGTAAAACCCCTTCATGTCTAAGTTTGATCCAGTGATTATCTTGCTTTCTGTTTAGAAAAGCTGGAAACGTCAATACTTTTTTTCTAATAGGAATGACATATCATCTTGGTTAAAAATTGCCAACTAGTTGTCTTGATCTTGGAAAGGAATCAGGATAATTAAAACATTCATAAAGCTATCAAAGTCTTGTAGTGTGAACCTCTCCATTTTCTTTATGTCTACTGTATTATTAAAAGATGCTCATATATTTTATTAGGGACCAAAGAAATAATTATTTTCTGCCCTATTAATCCTGCATAGTTATATGTAATAAAAATAAAAATGTTAAAGGAGGTTCTCCTGGTTTCCTTTTTATAAAGTTATTTTTATTCTAAACACTTTTTGACATTTCCATTTCTGTGGCATTATTTTTTTTCCTAACTTAGACTTTTTTGCTGCCATGGGTGGAATGTTTAATGTCATTTTTGAAATCTGTCTGTCCTCAATGTGGGATACCCACAATAAGCAACCACATCTTACATCCAGGTTGGTTTGGTGAAACAAGAGCCATAGTGATAGCAAAATATTTTAAAATATGAAGCCTAGTATTTGTGCTCCTTTATATATTTGAATTTGGAATGGTTTAGGAATACATTTTCTCTGGCTTAAGCAGGGAGGAGGAAGAAGAGAGAGGGTAAAACTCAGTGCTGTCCATGCATGAAATTGGCTTTGGTAATTGGCTTTGGCGGTACTAAGGTACTAAACTACTGAGCTTCACTAAATGTGAGGCTGGAGGAGAAGGGTATGGAGTAATTAGTCAGTCACTTTGACTTTTTTGACACAGCTTAGCATTTATTACTGTTTCTCTCTCTGCTCTGACCTAAATCAATGACCTTTAAGCTGGAAGATATTTCATTGCACCTAATATAGCCCTTCCATTTAACATTACTATTATACATTAAAAATTTTTAAAAATTAAGTGATTCAAAATATGGAGGACATCTACCCATCCATGGAAGAGGACTATTTTTAACTTCACTAAACATGGAGAAGCAGTCATTATGAAAAAAGAAGTGTCTCATTTAATGTAAGAAGTGCCAATGGGGTATTTATGATCAAGGTGAAAATTACAACCTCTGTTCTTGTCAGTTTTGTTAGATGTAATTTATTCTTAAACCATTTTTTTTTGGTGGGGGCTAGTTAAACAAACTAAAAGAAAAATAGAAACTCCAAGAGACAAAGGGAAAAAAAAAGATTTTTCTAGTATAAAAGATTTTTTGCTCTTATTTTGCTCTAAGGCATGTGGCTTTGGAACAGGTTGGTTTTTAAAAACCAGTCACTAGAGATGAGGTTAAACTTTATGTTATTTTAAAATCATCTTCATAGGCTCTCATCTATGGTGCACTAAAATTGTTCCACCCCCCATAGTGTAATTCTAGACTTACTTTGGAAATCAGAAACTTTGGAAAATCAGAAACTTTGGAAATTAGAGCTTAGATTTTACACTTAAATATGATTTTTAGGTTATTTAAAAACTCTGAAATTCTGAAAATCACTGATTTAAATGAACTATTCTTTCTTAAGGAAAAAAATCCTACTGATATTATTTCACACTGGATAGTGGGATCTTCTATACTGTACATTTAATTCCTGAATATTTTTGTATGAGAAAATGGAGGAATTTTATCAATTATTTTGTGAAAATAAAATAGATGCATAAATTCAAGCTATTATGCATTCCTTCTTCCTTAAAACTCTATCCATGAAAATAATTTATAACAAGGGATTCTTGATGGAGTACAGATGGTGCATGCAGATAGGAGTGGGTGCCTTTAGAGAGAAGGTGACTCAAAGTTCTTCACATAGGAGGGAGGCAAGGCAAAGGGAACTAAGGGGCCTTGGATAAGAATTCGTTATAGGTAAAGGAAGTTAAAACAGATCAATAAATAGTTCTCCTCAGATCAATGATTGTGGCTATAGCATTTAACAAGCTGTTTGTCCTGTAAGGAAGATTTTTATAGATAGATATCACTTTAGGATGAGGAACTACAAGAAATTCAAATAGTGTTTGACTGAGTCTGTGATATTCTCAGTTTCACCAAGAGGCAGAAGCCATCAATTCCATAATAAGACTTAGTTTCTGACATGAATTTAGGGACTGAGAAGAAAAATTCCTGGAGAGAAAGGGTGAACACAGAGGACAAAGAATAAATAGGTATACTAAAAAAAATACATCAAAACTTTCCCCCAAATTTAAACCTCATGAAAATATTAAACACTAATAACAACCAGAATAGCAATGTAAATTTGCTCCACTTGAACTTAATTTTGTGGAGGTCAGACAAAAAGCATGAAACAAATAGACTTAAACCATGAAATGAGATAAATGAAAAAAATCTTGCATTTACAAATAGTAATAAATTATAAAACTGGTGGAAATTAAGCAAGGATATATATATTAAAATAATAAATTATATATCTTAGAAACTAAAAAATCACTACACTATTATTCAAAAAATACAATGGGAAAAACTCAAGAAATGAAAATGATACAAAAAAAATTTATGTATTGGAGGGTGGTACTGAAAAACACCCAGAATTCAGGAAATGAAGAATTAAAACTAAAAAGAAGTGCTAGAAAGACACTGGTCATATTGAATTAGGGTCCACCCTAAAGGTTTTAGTTTAACTTCATAACTTCCCTAAACACTCCTATCTCCAAATACAATCACATTCTAAGCACTGGGAGTTTTGGCTTCAAAATATGAATTGCAGCCAGGAGGCATGATTTAGCCCCATAAGAATATGAAAATTATTTAAAGTTCTTTTAGGATTTGGATAACAGGGAAATCTTGTAGTGCTCATGGAAATAAATTGGCAAAAATGCCTTGGAGAGCAACTGCATCCAGTAATTCTACTTGTAGTTACTTAGGAAAACTTTCACACGTAGACACAAGTTGGTATGTATAGCAATGTTCATTATGACACAGGGATGTACTGTATCTCTCAAAATAAATGAAGTAAGGATGTACAAAGCATAAAGTCAAATGCAAATGGAAGTTGTAGAGTTAAATATATATATATATACACACACACACACATATATATGTACACAAATGTATATATATTAACCATAAAACACTTTAGAACAACTAGCACTATATATTGCTATCTGTACAAGTATATAAAACAGCTTAAAACCTTCGTACTTTTATAAACTTCAAGGTCAGAAAACTGTCTACATCTTGAATGGAAAAGGTGAAGGAATTTCATGAATGTGTACCCTGGGTGTGGTAGGCAGAATAAGGGGCCCGAAACATGTGTCCATTCTAATCCCAGAACACATAAATATATCACATTAGAGGGCAAAGGAGAATCAACTTTGCCAATGAAATTAAGGTTGCTCACTGACTGACCTTAAGATGAGAGATTATCTTGGAGTATTTGTGTGGGCCCAATGTGATCACAAAGGTCCTTAAAAGTGGGAGAGGGAGGCAGAAGTTAGTATCCATGTGATATTATGTGAGTAAAGACTTGACCATCGCTGTCTCAGAAAATGAAAGGAGTCCATGAGCCAAGGGAGGCAGGCATCCTTGGAATCTGGAAAAGGAAGGGAGACAACTTATGCCTTAGAGTCTTGAGAAGGTGTATAACCTCACGAAAACCTTGATTTCAGCTCAATGAGACCCAAGTCAGGCTTTTGTATTGTGTGAAGATTTTTATTGGTTTGTTGTTTTGTTCTGTGAGACAATGAAGCAAACCTTGAAAAGACCACTTCTAGTACTTTCCCAATTTCACTTTATAGTTTTTACAGTTATAATAGAAAAAAATGAATACAGTGAGAAATACATTTGTTTCTGCAACAATTTATTACTTAAAAAAATAGAACTAAATGGATAAGTATTTTGTTTTCTTTCCTGTCAGTTTGACGGTGTCATTTTCTTCTTTTATCTTCAATTCGAAGGGACTTTGTAATGACAGCTAGAATTTGGACTGAGATGACCAGCTGCCCTAAGGAACATTCAATGCCTGAGGTGTTTCTTGTGGATGCTTTGAATAATTATCTCAGAAAGTAGCAATTATTATTATGATTATATCCTTAAATTGTTAATTTTCAATGTCATAGCTTGCTTTGTCTCTGATGTATCAACGGTTCACTTAATAGGGTGAATTGTTTTTTTCTTTAGAATATTTCTATACTTGCCTCTGGCCATAAAACATTCATCAGTAAGAACAGATAAGTTAATGCTATTAACTTCTGTTAAGAAACAGATTTTTTTTTTAAGAAAAACACAAAATAAACAGAAGGTATTCACAGATAGCCCCTCCCTTTTTTTGCTGCAGCTGGTCTCTTTGTGAATTCCAAATATTGCTAAAGGTTGACTATATATTGCTCAGGCACTAAAATCTAATTTCTGGTTTTGTTTCATTTCTGATAACACTTTGTTTCTCTTCTCTCAACTCTCTATTATCCAAGTGTTCTAGTTCAATAATTTTTAATAAATTTTAGAGTGTAAACAATTGAAAATTTATCATCCTCTTCCATAATTACCTTTCATGTAACCAAGTGTAGTTTAAATTGCCTTTAGAATCAGTTTGTTTATATTTCCCTCTCCTGGTTCATTTGTTGAGGACCCTGTTAATCTTGAACATTTCCTTGACTTCTGAAAATTTTTAAGTCTCTCTAAATTCACCTCTGATTTTTTCTTTTTATTATGAATATAAATCTGAATCTTCATATAATACTCAGTGGATTTGTATCTGACTCAATTGAGGACATAGGCAATTTTTTATGGATTGAAGAAAAAGATACAATGAAACTTGATGACCTTGTCCTTACTGGAGGAGCCATTGTTTTGTTCTGTCCTGTGAGACAATGAAGCAAACCTTGAAAAGACCACTTCTAGTACTTTCCCAATTTCACTCAAAGTGTCTTGGAGAATGGGGACAGTATTTTTACAGAAGGCTGTTGGGAAACATTATTTGATAAGCACTGTAACGTGAGATTAAGGTGCCTACTTGTGTTATGCCAGGCAAATTCCTATAGAGTGCAGAATAATGCTGTGAGCTTCCTTATCCCTCTCTCTCTTCCCCTTTCTTCCTAATTGTTTTCTTCCCCCTTATTCCCTTCTTGCTCTTCCTTCCTTGTCTTTCTTTTGTTTCTTCTTTTTTAAATCTCTTTTGGATTTTTTAATTGTCTTTTACAAAAACCTTTCTTTCTTTAGTCTCTTTATACACCTTTATCGTTCTTCTATCTCCCTTTCTCATTCTTTTGCTTTCTTGTTTTCAAATTCATTTGCTTTTCCTCAGTACCTCCCCATGGCCGGGTTCAGTGGCTCATGCCTGTAATTAGAATGGCTTGGGAGGCTGAGGCACCAGAACATCATGCTATCTATTTCTAAGATATTTTTACAGAACCAGTATTGACATGGTCCCAAAGTTCCACAGAAGTAAGTGAAAATGTTTTTACCTTCCCTGACAATGCAGATTCAGATATAATGCAGTTCTGTTTGGCACGCATTTTCCACTTGGCCCTCCACATCCTCTGTCAAGGAACATAGAATAAAGTCTTTTATTGTTGCAGCTGGGCAATGGTGGTGGTGATTGTAGGGCAAGAGAGAAGCTGTGGGTAACACATCTGGGTTCGTGGGAGAACAGAGTGCCAGTCCTACCTCCCCAAATGGCATGGTCTGCCTGGGCAGAGATAACTAAGTGCAGCCACCAACTGGGAGACTCCTAGAACAATTGTCCCTGTGCTACAAGTCTCAGGAGTTTCCAGGACTCAGAAGGATTCCAAATGTTATTTAAACTAGAAGGACAATTACCAGTAATTTATGCCAATTGACAGCTAGACGAGGGTGACTTGCTCCCAACCTTGTAACGACATAACCCTGAACTTTAATTTTTTTTACCCACATATCTGTTCATGGCAAAATTGTATTGTACACTTTTATATTATCTTCCTTGCCTTATATTAATTTTTTGCTTGCTTAATGGTTGATAAGTGAGTTAACTTTATTATTATCATCTTTTCATTCCCCGTCTTTGCTCATAACCTTATATAGCTCTCAGTTGCTTTTTAAACTTTGGTTTCAAGGATCTCCATGTATGCTCACACTTCCCTTATTATCTATTTTTCTCTAATTGCAACTATCCTTTCTACCAAATAAACCCTTATTATCACTACAATTTTTGTATGAGAAATTTTGGAACTTCTTATACTTACCTAATTTATAGTTTTGAATTGAGTGCAAACTTACCATTTCATCTTACCCTATTATTTAAATCCTTCAATTTATTCTATTTTTATGGCTATCTCTTTTATCTATGAAAATTATGTTTCCTTACACGCTGCCCCAATAGTACACCAATGAATGGTAAGTCCTCCATCTGAAACTCTTGGGTGATACTTTATCTAGTGAGCATTTTATAAAATTTTTTTTCACTTTCTTCTGTTACTCATCTGAAGGTGAAGAGAAAACCTTTTCAGATCTAGTGTTTGCTGACAAATGGAGTTGGAATTTGCCCATTGCTCTTGCATATCCATTTGGCTGCTGGAGAAATTGACTTCTTGTGATTTCTTCTAGTACCAGTATTCACTGGATATTTATTTTAAAATATAAAAGTGCACCTTTTACCTTAACTGAGATGGAAGTTCCTTGGCTCCATTTAAAATTTTAACAATATTCTTAAAGTTAAAATTTAAAACTTTAAAAATACTGTTAAAATTTTGTTTTGATTGTTCTATTTATTTTTATTCAGGCACAACTCATATAAAGTCTTGCACTGTAAGTATACAGATGACATTTCACATTTGTATATACCCATGGAACTGTCACCTACATTGAGGTAGAAAACATTTATAGCACCACACAAAACTACTTTGGCTATTTTCCTCCCCCCCTGCAAAAGTGACCACTATTTCAATTTCCATCACCAATGATTAATTTGTCCATTCATGAACTTCCTACAGACAGAATCATGCATTATTTCCTCTTCTGTAACTTGCTTGATGCAGAATGGCAGTTTTCTAAAATTGTTATTATTCATATGTAATAGCCCATGTGTTAATCACAGTTTGTTTTTATTCTATTGTTGAGAGTTATTTTGATTGTTTTTAGCATTGCATTAAAATAAAGAAAAGAAATTATACACATTCTAAACCATGTTTTTGTTTTACAAAAAATTTTTTTTTTTACAAATACACTAATATTTGTGGGATATATACCTAGGAATGGAATTGCTGGGCCATATGATAGCATATACTTAGCTTTAATTGATACCAGCTGTTTTCCAAAGTAGTTTTTTTTAAAATTTTTTAAAATTTATTTATTCTGCTTAGGTATAGATGATAGCAGAATGAATTTTGATTCATTGTACAGAGATGGAGCAGAACTTTTCATTTCTCTGGTTGTACATGATGTAGAATCACATCATATATGCAGTCATACATGAAGCTAGGACTATGATATCCATCTCATTCCATCGTCTTTCCAAAGTACTTTTAACCAATTTGTATTCCAAGGTACGAGATGTGAGAATTCTAGTTGCTTTATATTTTTACCAACACTTGTTAGAATAAATCATTTTTAAATTTGCCATTGTAGTTAATGTATAAGAAGGATTTTAATTTCCTTGATGATGAATTATATACTTCAGTTACATTTATATTTATATCAAATGGATATTACATTTAAAATGTGTACCCTATTTTGTGAGTACTACTTAAGTATTGTGGCCTTTTAAAAAGTAGGTTGTCTATTTTTTATTAATGATTTATAGGCATTCTTTATGTTTTCTGGATGTAAGCGCTTTTATCAATTTTCTCCCTCTCATTCATAATTATGTTTTTATGTTGATTATGCTGTTATTATGTTAATAATGTTTTGGGTGGCTGGAATATCTTAACTTTAATGAAACTCAATTTCTCAATCATTTGTTTTTTATGATTAGTGTCTTGGTGTTGTTTAAGAGAGTTTTGCCTAGCCCAAGGTCATGAAGACATTATCCTGATTTCCTCCAGAAGATTTATTATTTGACATTTAGGTCTATGATCCATATCAAATTAATTTTGTGTATGATAGAAAGTAGCTATGGATTTTTTTCTTCCCCATTTTTATATCCTGTCTAACACCATTTATTGGAAGACCATTTTTGTATTGAAAGGTTGAAGTACCTTTAAATAATCAGGCAACTAGTTGTTAGTGAATCTGTATTTGGACTCCAATCTGTGCAGTATTTGGTGTATTTGTACATCCTTTTGCCATTACCATATTATTTGAAATACACTCCTTAAAATAAATCTTAGAATCCACTAGATCTCCATGAAGATCTCAGGTTCTGCCCGAGTGTTTTAGCTATTAAATCCTTTTAATTTTCATATACATTTTAGAATCAGCTTGTCATTTCTCTGTCACACAGCAAACATGCTGGTAATTTGATTAGGATTGCATTGACTCTATAGATCAGTTTGAAGAGAATTGATGTTTTAACATCTAGCTGTTTTATCCATGAATATTTCATATCTCTGCATTTACCAAAGGCTTCTTTAACTTCTCTCAATAATGCTTTATTGTTTTTCATTGTAGAGTCTTTATATGAATTTTATGAGATTTATTCCTACTTTTTGGATATTGTTGATACCCTGTAAGTGGTATTCTTTTTAAAATTACATTTGTCATTCATTTCTTGCCAGTGTATAAAAATACATTTTTGCATGTTACCTTGGTATACACAGATCATTAATTCTCTGTGACTAATATTAGCTTATTTATTAATCTTTATACTTTGCAGATTCTTTTAGGTTTTCTCTGTTCAAAATAATGTCATCATGAATACTGTCAGTATGATTTATATTTTTAAATTTTTTATTTATTTTTCTTACATTATTGAGAGTATGATGCTGAGTAGAAGTACAATAGATAATCTTTATTAGCTGAAGAGAGAAATTTTCAATATTTTAACATTAAGATGCTGATGATAGATTTTTATGGCTGAATTTTACATTTAAATAATTCCCCTCTATTATCATTATACTGAGTTTTTTTTATCATGAAGAATCTTTATATTTTATCACACAGTTTATATTACAATGATAATCTTTTTATTCTGTTAAAATGGTAAATTACACTGATAGGTTTTCATGTGTTAATTCAACTGTGTACTCTTCTTTCTCAATAATGTATATTTTACTCTTGCTGGATTTAACATTTTAATATCATTTTAGGGATTTTGCATCAATACTAATAAAACATATTAAGTTGTGATTTTATTTTTATGTAGTGTTCTTGCAAAGTTTGGTATCAGAGATATATTGGCATTGGCGCAATAGGAAGTATTTTTTTGTTTGTTTTCTTTTGTTTTTGTTTTTGGAATTCTTCAGAAAATTCTGCATAAAATTGTTTTATTTAGTTTTTTCTTTGCTGGGACCAAAAGAATTGACAAGAACAACATAGAGGAAAAAGTTTCACAGCTTTAGGATCTCAGTCTATAAACAGCTGACTCCAGAGTTCTGAGCCCAAAGTTAGGCAGGACATCATGGCGGAAGGGTATGCTGGCAGAAACTGTCTCAGGACATGGCACCAGGAAGCAAAGAGAGCTCTGCTTGCTCACCGGGGACAAAATATATATCCCAAAGGTACTCCTGTAGTGACCTACCTCCTCCAGCCACACCCTACCTGCCTATAGTTACCACCTAATTAATCTGTATCAGTTAATTAATCCACAGATTATGTTACAATGATCATAATCTAATCATTTCATCTCTGACAATTCCTGCATTGTCTCACACATGAACTTTGTATTTCACCTCATATCTAAACCATAACAGAAATCTATATTATTTTTCTCTTAAATGTTTGGTAGAATTCACTATTGAAGTCATGTGGGCTTGGAGAATACTCTTCATGGGATTGTTTTAAAGCTTAATTGAGGTATAATTGATATATAATATATTATAGAAATTGCAAAATAATTTCATGTTTTGCAATGTGTACATTTTTGTCAAACTCCTACTCTAATCCAGAGAATGAACATATCCTTCACATTTGAAATCCTTTCCTTTTACCTCATCATATTTTCCTGATCCCAGGCAATATTCTGTTACTATGTGTTAGTTTGCATATTCTAGAATTACATGTAAATTGAATTATTCAGTGTATAATTTTTTTGCCTGGCTTTTTTCCTTCAACATAATTATTTAGATATTCATGTTGTAGTGTGTTTCAGTATCAATAGTTTATTGTTATTGATGAATAGTAATCCACTGTTTAGATACATCAGTTTATCTATTTACCTTTGGTTGAGTTGTTTCCTCCAAAATGGTTTGCTATGTTTACCTCTTGCAGGGTTGCTTCCCATTTTTGCCTTTTAGAAGTAAATCTACTATCCATATTCATTGGCCTCAGGTAGTTTCCACACCTGCTTGTCCTGATTAGACTCAGCCTTCTCTGCAGTTCTCTGAAGACTTCCTCTCTGTTGTTCTCTGCTCTCCTGTAAACTCCAGCTGTCTTGGTTAGCAGGCTTTCAGTACTGTCCCTTCAACTCAGGAAGTCTGTGGAGCTCTGCTTTGGTTTCTTCTCTCTGTGAGGATGCCTGGAAACTGAAGGAAGTAAGTAGTGGTCAGAGTATCGCTCAACCTACTTGTTTTTCCTCTCCCAGCAATCACTGTCCTTCAGCCCAATTTTAGGTGTCTTGAAAACTGTTATTTCAGTAATTTTGCTACTTAATTTGTTGGTTCAAGAGTGTATAATAGTCGTCTTCTGTGAAAAAGGTCTTATAAAAATTACATTTCTGTTTTCTTTGTCTCAGTTTCTAAATTATTTTACTTTAAAAGCATCTATTTATTTTTAAATTAACAAAAATTATATGTTTATCCTTTACAAAATGATGTACACATTGTGAAATGTATACATTTTAAGATGACTAAATCCACTTAACTAACATGCATTGCCTCATATTTTGTAGTCAGAATGCTTATAATCTAATCAATGATTTTTAAGAATACAATGCGTTGTTACTAATTATAGATGCTATATTGTGCACTGAATTTATTGAACTTATTCTTCCTAACTGAAATATTTTATCCTCTTGTCAATATCCCTCTATTCCCTCCCTCATAAGTCCCACTTTCTCTCTGGTATCTACCATTGTGCTCTCTTTGAGTTTGGTTTTTTTAGTTTATCATAAAAGTAAGATTATGCAGTATTTTTTCATGTCTGGGTAATTTCATTTAGCATAATGTCCTCCCCATACATCCATATTGTCGAATATGACAGAAGTGTGTGTGTGTGTGTGTGTGTATCACCTTTTCTTTATTCATATTCTTTGTGTATTCCTTCAGGACACAGGTTGATTTCATATCTTAATTTTGGGTATAATGTTGCCATGAACAAGTGCAAATTTCCTTTCAAGTTACTGATTTCTTTTCCCTCTTGCTACACAGCAGTAGTGAGATTGCTGGATCATATGGTATTTCTATCTTTTATTTTTCAAGGAACCTCCATTCTGTTTTCCCTAATGGTTGAACTAATTTACATTATCAGCAACAATGTGTAAGTGTTTCCTTGTTATTGTCTTTTAGTATGAGTTGATATTGTATTATGGTTAATTTTGCCTTTCACTGATAATTAATGATGTTGAGCATTGTTTTTCATATACCTGTTGGTTATTTGTAGGTCCTGTTTGGCAAAATATCTATTCATGACTCTTTCCCATTTTTTTTTGTTTTTTGTTTTTTGTTTTTGGTTCCCATTTTTTTTTAAAAATAAAGTTTTCTTGCTATTGAGTTTCTTATGTATTTTGGGATATTAACTTTTTATTAGATATATGGTTTGCAAATATTTCCCCTCATTTTATAGATTATCTCTTCACTCTGTTGATTGTTTCCTTGGATTTCTAAATTGACACAATGGCATTTTGTTTTCTGCTTTTGTAGACTATGTTTTTGGGGTCATATCCTGAAAAATCATGGCCCAGATCCATGTCACAAAGACTAGAGATTTTCCTGTTTTCTTCAAGTAGTTTTATAATTTCAAGTATTATGTTTAAATATTTAGTATACTTTAAATTGTTTTTTGCATATGTTGTGAGATGTGTCTAATTTCATTCTTCCACATGTGGAGTTCCAGTTTTTCCAATAAACATTATTGAAGAGATTGTCCTTTCCTCATTGTGTCTTTCTGGCATCTCTGTTGAAAGTCAATTGATCATAAATATGGGGATTTGTTCTGGGTTGTCTATTCTCTTCCACTGATGTATGTGTTCGTTTTTATGACAGTAACCTGGTGTGTTGATTACTGTAGCCTTGTAGTGTACTTTGAAATGAAGTAGGGTGATGCCTTCAACTTTCCTTTATTCTCCCTCAAAATTGTTTCATTTATTTGTAGTATTCATGTTTCTATATGAATCTTAGGATTTTTTTCTATTTATGTGAAAAATTCAATTGGAATTTTGATAGGTATTTCACTGACACTATAGAAGGCTTTGAATAATAAGAATAGTTTGACAGATTAATTTCACAATCCATGAACATGACCTTTCTTTTTCTTTTATTTAGCTTTCTGATTATGTGTATTTTATTCACTTTCTTTTATCGTTTTGTAGTTTTTAGTGTAGAGTTTTCACCACTTTGGTTAAATTTGTTTCTATTTTATTTTATTTTTGTAGAGAGTATAAAGGGGATTTTTTTCTTGATTTCTGTTTTTGATGGTTCATTGGTATTATGTGGAAATGACAATGATTTTTATATGTTGATTTTGTATTCTACAACTTTATTGAATTTGTTTATTAGTTCTCACAGTTTTGGGTGAAATCTGTTGAGTTTTCTATTATGAGATCATGTTGTCTACAAACAGAGACAATTATACTTCTCTTTTTCAATTTGGATGCTTTTAATTTCTTTTTCTTTCCTAATTGCTGTGGCTAGAACTTACTGTACTATATTGAATGGAAGTGGTGGTAGTTGGCTACCTTGTCTTGTTCTTGATCTTAAAAGGCAAAACTTTCATTTTTTTCCACTGTGTGATTTTTGTTGTGGATTTTTTATGTATGACCTTTACTGTGTTGAAACATATTTCTTCTCTACATAATTTGTTGATTTTGTCATGAAATGATGTTGAATTTTAATAAATAACTTTCCTGTACATATTGAGATGATTATGTGGTTTTTGTCCTTCATTGTTATAATCACATTTATAGATTTCTGTATTTTAAATCATATTTGCATTCTAATGATGAATACCACTTGATCATGAAGAGTGTTCTTTGTAATGTGCTACAGAATTTGTTTTACTAGTATTGAAAATTTTCGTATCTTTGTTCCTTAGGAATATTAATTAGTCTGTGTTCTTCTTTTCTTTGAGTGTACTGGCCTGACTTTGATATCAGGAAATACTAGCCTTGTGGAATGAGTTTGGAGTATTCCGTTTTCTCCAATTTCTTGGAAAAGTATGTAAAAAATTGTTATTAGTTTCTTAAATATTAAGGAGAATTAAGTTGTAAAGCTCTCAGGTCCTTGGTTTTGCCTTGATGTAAGCCATTTTTACCAAATCAATCTCCTTACTCATTATTATGTTGAGATACTTTCTATTTATTCATGATTCAGTTTTGGTAGATTTTATGTATTTATGAATTTATTTTTTCTATGCTATCCAATTTTCTGATATTTAATTTTTCTTAGTAATCTTTTATGATTTTTTATATTTCTGTTATCATTTGTAATGTCTTCTCTTTCATGTCTGATTTTATTTGAGCCCTTTCTTATTTTTTAAGTCTACTTAAAGTTTTGCAAATTTTACTGATCTTTCTAGAAAACAAATGCTTAGTTTCATTGATCTTTTCCTTATTTGTCTGGGCTTGGTGTCATTTCTTTATACTCTGATCTTTGTTATTTCCTTTCATCTATTAACTTTGACTAGGTTTGTTCCTCTTTTTCAGTTTTTGAGTTGGTTTTGAGATCCTTTTTGCTATAAATTTTCCTCTCTTTCCTACTCTTGCTATATCTCATATGTCTAGGAATATTATGTGTCCATATTAATTTATCTCAAGATATTTAAAGACTTTTCTTTAAAAATCTTCTTTAATTCATTGGATTATTAGGAAAATGTTCTTTAATTTTCCTGTACCTAGTAAAACTTTTTAAACTGATAAATGATAGTTCCAATGCTTTTGTTATGTAAGCTTTACTATTTTATGATTTTCAAGTTCTTCCATTTCTTTTAAGTTTCAAATTCATTTGACAAAATTATTCATTATATCCTCTTAATTTTGATTATATTTTTAGTAATATTGCATTTTGTCCTAATTTTTATAATATTAGATGTAGCTTTTAATTGCTTCTTTATACAGTTCATTTAGCCATTACCAAATTATGAGTGTGCCGAGTAATAAAGTATTGCTTGCTAGTCTGGTATATTGGAAGGAACACTGGTCTAGGTGTCTGACAACATGGGATAAAGTCAGACTTTTAATTTTATTAGATACATGATTTTGATCTAATACAAATTTGTGGTCCTCTGTTTCCTTATTTGTGGAGTAAAAATAATAGTGGCTACGTGGTTTAGAGGATTATTAGTCTAATGGAGCTATTATATCAAAATTATGTGGACTAGGTAATTTATAAACAACAGAAATTTATTTCTCATATTTCTGGAGGTTAGGAAGTCCAAGTTCAAGGTGCCATCAGATTTGGTGTCAGGTGAGGGCTCATTTTCTCTTTTATAGATGGTACCTATGTTGTATCCTCATATAGTAGCAGGGATAAACAGGTTCCCTAAATTTAATTTTAGAGAGCACTTAAACCTGTTCATGAGGGCTCTGCCATCCTAAACGTACCTCCTCTTAAATATTACATCAGGGGTTAGGTTTCAACCTATGAATTTTTGAAGTACACAAACTTTTTAAAAAGTTTTTTTTCAAATTAAGGCATTATAATTATACATGATAGTGGGATTTATTGTTACATATTTCTACATATACATACTGTTATACTATAAAAGTACACAAACTTTTAGACTTCAGCATAGATAATGAATGAGTAAGGGGCCCTGATCAAAGTGCCGATTCTTGTAAAATAAATAAACTTGGACAAATTAGTAAATTCCATGAAGATTTTGTTTTCTTCCATATCTGCATCATAGCATCTACATGATATGTATGCAAATGGTATTTATTGAATTAAATGCTTTGTCAGATAAGGTGATTTTAAAAAATTATACTTAATAGCCCTTTTTGTCAATATATATTCCACAATTTTAGGTAATATATGTAGAAGTGCTTTGAAGGTTGAAGGGTACAAATGTAAGGGACTGTTTTCAAATTATGGTTATATAAGCTGCTAAACCAGAAGAAAGTTTTATTGATATTGACGCTAGATAACTGATGTTAGGGTTCTATTTTTAAACATGGAGTGAAGAGTAAGGCTACACAGTTCTGTTGAACTAAACGATAATTTACATATCAATATTACTCAGGTCACCCCTCTTCCTTGATTTTTCACTTTGTTCTAAACTTTTTTTTCAAATAATTTTAAGTTATCTGTAGCAATCCTAAGCTGACAATTGTAACACATTGAACTTTTACCACCATTTTCCTTTTGAGTGTTGGTGAGACAATAGTTATTTCTAACCTAGCAAGAAACCTTCCTTTAATGAGACTTTTTAGGAATTATTTGGCTAAAATTGATATCTATAAACAAATATGTATGTCCATGCCTTTGGATATTGGCAATGATGAACTTAAATTATAAGTTTTTGTGGTATTTTTTTCTAGAACTTTATGGTTTTAAATATGTTATAAGCAGACAAAGTTAATTTTCTTCTGTATTTCCTCAAACTACCAGAAATAATTTTTTTGACATGTATATTCTGTTGTCACTTTGAATCTGAAACCTACATCTTAACAAATTGTATGGCATGATAATGATATTGGTAACTTTGAGCAATTTTAAAGCTTTTCTTGTGCTAATGGGGGCATTATCTACTTTCTTTTTGGAATGTGAAAGATTTAGGTCAGCAAAGACAGAGCAGAATGCATATCATTTCAAATTTCCTTCATTATTCCTCTTGGGGTGTTGAGAATGTAGGGTAGGTCTGTGGGGTGGGGTAGAGGGATGGAGGATAGGGTATGGGGATAGAAGACATTGTCTGATGTGAAAAATTAAAGTGTTTCTTTTAATTTTCTTTCCTCTTATTTTTAAATGTTTCTGACTAACTGATATGTGTTCATGGCAAAATATCATTTTATATATATATATATCAGAGCAGAGAAAGCTAAAAGGTATATATGTATTTATATTTTACTTTCCTTAGGCAAAAATGTTTGCTTATTTAGTATTAGCTCTGCTCAGTGTTAACCATTGGCTTGAAGTCATAACTTACGTTTGGAACACATTTTCAAACAGAATCTATGCTAGAGCTTGCTTAGAAAGTTCTGATTTTGTGGACTAACATCTTTTGTCTTCCTATGCCCAGGAGTTTCTGGGCTTGTAGATTTGTGGACATGTAAGAACAATGTTATATTTAAAAGTATGTATGCCTGGATATGTTAAATTCTTATTCCTGTATGTAACTGTATAATAAATACACAGCCTTTGTTCCTTGGAAAACAACTGTGCTTGTTCTTTATAAGGTTTAATTTTCAGCTTTATATGTTGGTAGAATGTTGAGATTATATACATTTTTTAACAGTCTCATTTTACAGATGAGAGTTATGGAGGAAGGCAAGCAAATGATCTGTCAAACATCTTGCTACTTTAGTAGTGATAAGTCCCCTATGAAATTCAAGATCTCAAACTTCATGGTTCATTCTGTCTTTTTTTTTTTTTTTTTTGCTGTGCCACATACAGTCTCATAGAATTTCTATAAGCATCTCTAAAAATGAGCTTGATGTCACTTTCCCTGTCCACATGGTTTTGTAGCTTGAAAGTTCTCTGAGCTTGGTAGTCCAAAAACAAAAACAAAAAAAATTCTTTTTCTCCCCACTATGGTGCAGTAGAAAGAAAATAGATTCAGAATCATTTATTCAACATATTTATCGAATATCTTCTTTGTGCCAAGCATGAGGCCAGGATCTGGGAATAATAAAGTAAATGAAAGATGTAATCCTAATTCTTACTATTTGCATTAAGTCTCAACTTATCACTTTTCTGTCTTAAACCAATCATTTTGCCTTTCTGATACTCCATTCTCTGATTTTTAAAATAAAGACATATTTTATTTTCCAAAGTTGTGAGGAAAAAATGTATATCTGTTGGCTTATTTCTGACAAACAGTAGGCACTCACTCCATAATAGTTAATATCTAAGTGTTATTGTGAACATCAATAAGATACAGAGTATGAATTGCTTTGTCAGTTGGAAACAGGTAGAAATAGACGCTGGAGTTTGAGAAGTCAACACATAATATACTTTCTTCATCTTGTAAATTCAAGCCTATGAAATGAGATACACACTTCAAGATCAAAGCAGCAATTTACTGGTTAAAGCTGGATTAAAAGTTGTTATTTTGATGTATTTCTCAAAGTTTTACTTCAAAATTAATCTTACCTGCATAGGTACAGTCATGCCTCTGTAGGTACAAGTCTTATGCACTGGAACAGGTAACTAGTGCCGGGCAGAGAACAGAGAGAATGAGTGCTTCCTGAAGGGAGACGGAGAGAACCCTAAAGAAGCAGAGCTAAACATGGCCAGTTCAATTTTTAAACCCAACAGTCTGATAAGTCACTTCATCCAACATGAGAGAGAAAAAACAAGTGCTATTTTTGAAGTCCTTTGTGCATGGAAAAGAAATATAAAGTCAGGAAAAGTAAGTTTCTCCAACAGACATATACATATTCTTGTATGTGATTCCTCAGATCCACCACTCTTCCCCAATTCCTATTCTTTTTTTTTTTTTTTTGGTACCAGGGGTACTCAGGGGTACTCGACTACTGAGCCACGTCCCCAGCCCTATTTTGTGTTTTATGTAGAAACAGGGTCTCAATGATTTGCTTAGTGCCTCACCATTGCTGAGGCTGACTTTGAACTAGCGGTTCTCCTGTCTCAACCTCGCAAGGTGCTGGGATTATAGGCGTGCGCCACTAAGTCCAGCTCCCAATCTTCATTCTTATTTAAGGTTGGAACTTGTATTTCATACATCAAATTGCCTTTATGTTTCTTCAGATCTGCTTAAAACTCTTTTCTCAGCTCATAATACATTCAGTGAAATTTTCAAATTAGAAATTCTGGTAAATTAGAGTGTATATTATATTTTCTATACACAATGTATATTGTATAGAATTATACATTTTAAAAGAATGCATAATTATAGAGAAAATGGAAGGAGAAATTACATTAAAATATTCAATGTACCATTTTAAGGTATGGTTATGGATTATTATTATGTCTTTTGTACATTTCAGAATTTGAATTTGTTAATGATTTGTTTTAAAAAAAGTTGACATCCTGCCTTGTACATTATTTACAAATAATGATAAATTCTGAAGGCAAAGTCAACAATTCTTTTTCCTTTGCCAGAATCTTTTACTAGTTTGAATCATCTGTATTTATAGTTCTATGAAATGTGTATTTATATTCTTTGCCTATGTTTCTTAGTGCTTTTTGACATTGTTCTTGTCAATGTGTAGATGCTTTTTTATATTAGAAAAATTAGTCCATTGTCTATAATATGAATTGCAAATATTTTCTCATGTTGTTACTTTGTTGATATTCTTAATTTTTAAAAAAAATTTTTTGTCACTCAGACTTTATCTTTAAAAAATTTGTCTAATTTGTCCATCTTTTTCAAATAGTTTCTTTGCTTTTTCAGTTAGAAAGGCTTCTCCTCCTGGGTTAAGCAAGTTTTCCCCCATCTTTGCTTCTGAGCTATTATGTTTTCATTTTCACATTTAAATTTTTACATTTCATAATATTTACTGGTATAAGGTATTGAAAACTATTTTCCCCAGATATTTCATAACTCATGGTGTTTTAAACTCCATTTAATGGGATACTCAGTCATTGACTTATTTTTATTATTACTTAATTTCTTTATTCTAAATTTTTGCATTTCTGTGCCTATTCTTATTTCTTGACTTCTATTTTTGTCATTTCATTTCTTTTATTCAAGAGAATACCATACTCGTAAAATTATGTTTTTGTATATATATTTTAAAATACGACTACTTAAGCTGGGCATGGTGATACATGCCTGTAATCCCAGCTACTTTGGAGGCTAAGGCAGGAGGATTGCAAATTTGAGGCCAGCCTCGGCAACTTAATGAGACTTTGCTCAAAATAAAAAATAAAAAGAGCTGGGGATATAACTCAGTGGTAGAGTATCCCTGGGTACAATCACAAATTTCACAAGGGAGTGGAAAAAGAATTAGTACAATCCCTTCTCTTTTTTAATTTATTCTTTAAAATGCATTTCAAGTCATAGTACATATATAGAGCACAATTTTCCATCTCTCTGGTTGCAAGCAAGATAGAGTCACACCATTCGTGTTTTCATACATGTACCTAGGGTAGTGATGTTCTCTTTGCTTTCAAAATAGAGCCTAAAAGTGAAATCAGGGGCTGGTGCTCTTCTGGAAAGATCACACATAGATCTGTCATCCTTTATTACAACAACTTCAGTAGTTTCTTGGTTGCAGTCAATATTATAGCTTTTGCCATCTTTGAAAAGCACCACTAGGAATGACATTTAGTCTGGTCTATGATACAATTGATCTTTCAGTTATTAGCAATGTAGGATGCAGCTGGATTTCAAATGGAAGGAAACGTCTTGGATTGACAACTTCCCTATGCAAAACTGACTGATTTTACAAGTAGACAATGTAGAACAAGGAGTTTGGGTGAAACTTTTATCATTGTTTCTTATGGTTTGTTGAAGCATCTGTATTTCCCTTGTGGCACTGTTACCAAAATACCTGACAACAGCTTAGAGGTGGAAAAGTTTATTTTGGATCATGGTTTCAGAGGTTCAATCCATGGTCCAATGACTCCACTGCTCCGAGTCTGAAATGAGGCAGAACATCGTGGTGGAAGGGCTTGGATGAGAAAAATTACTGAGCTCAGGGAGGCCCTATAGCAGAGAGCTATCCAGGCACCAGGGACAAAATATAAACCCCAAAGATATATGCCAAGTAACCCTTCACCTGCCCATAGTTCCCACCCAGTTAGTTCATTTAAATTAGAATGGATTGATATGAGTGTTACAGCACTCATAATCTAATCATTTTAACTGTTAACATTTCTGCATTATCTTACATGAACATAGTAGAGGCCACGTCATACCTAAACCATTACAGCATCTTCCAGTATCTTTAGATTGAGAAGTATTCCCTATTTCCCAATTAGAAAAGACTTGTGATTATGCAATGTTAGACATTTGGAATGAAATGCCAGCTTTGTGTGTGTGTAGGTGTATGCCATATCAGATACATAAATCATTCCCTATAGTATGGAGACTTAAAAATCTATTCCACAAGATAAATATTCACCTTTATGATTTCTTATGTCACATTCAAGAAATAATTCTGCTCTACTTGAAAATACCATTAATTTGCAGTATGTCAATACATTTGGTCTACTGCTCAGTTTAGTAAGATTTATATAGCTGCTTTAAGAGTGTTATAATTGCAGCTGGAAGAAAATATCTCTGACAAGTAAGCACCTAGAGTCACTGTATTTTCTGCCTTCAGTTTATATGATTTCCCATGACTGAAGAATTCATCTTCTAAGAATTTATGCTCAGAAATGCAAACTATGAAAAATATGCATGTATCATTTTTTTATTGCTATACCACTTAAAAATTAACCAAAGTTGAAACAACAGAAATGGTACTATTTCAGGGAATAGTTATGCAACTTCTGTAATTTTCAGGTGTGACATATTCATCTCAAAATAATGTTTATAAACATTTTTATGATATACCATTAGGCTGTGGTAAAAGATTAAATAGTAAAAAATAGAGATGTGGAAAGTAATCGCAACTATTAAATTACATTATACTTGTAAAAATTATAGTGGTTTTCTGAGTGCTTGGATTTGGATTGTTGATCATTATAGTTTTCTGATTTTTTTTACAATGTATGCAAAATGTAAATTATTTACTGTAAATGGGTATTTGGGTTATTTCAAGTTTTTGTTTTTGATTAAAGCTACTGTAAGCATGTCTTTTAGTAGATATAAATGCTCATTTTTGTTGGATATATACCCCAAAATGGAATTGTGGGGTTATTGGTTTTATTTATGTGTTATGTTTTAGATATTAGATGTCTCCCAAAATCTCATATGTGACACAATGCAAGACAGTTTAGAGATGAAATGATTCGGTTGTAAGAGGTATAACCTAGTCAGTGCATTAATGCCCTTCTAGGTATTAACTTGGTGATAACTGCAGGCAGGAGCTGGGTTTCTGGAACCATGCCTTTGGGGTTTATATTTTATTCTTGTTGAGCAGAGCTAGCATGTGCGCTCTCTCTCTCTCTCTCTCTCTCTCTCTCTCTCTCTCTCTCTCTCTCTACTTCCTGGTGATATATCCCCAACTGCTTTTCTCCTCCACATATTTCTGCTTTGATGTCTGCCTTTCCTCAGGCCTCGAGGAATGGAGCCGACTCTGTATGGGCTGAGACCTCTAAAATGGTGAACCCCCAAGTAAACTTTTCCTCTTCTAAAATTATTCTTTTGAGGTCTTTTGGTCACAGCAGTGAAAAAAGCCGACAAAAATAGTATGCTTGGCTTGCAATAGATAACTTTGAAAGGCTTTTCCAAAGTGGCCACGCCAGCTTACCTTTCACCAGTAGTATATAAAAATTTTGTCGCTCTGCTTCCTTGAATTCTACTTGTTCCATTCCTGTCACTTTCTTGGCATTTTCAGCCATCTTACTATTCTTGGCAGGGGTTAGTGGACACTGCCTGAGAAGCCATACCTGAGGTGTCTTAGCCACTTGATACTTGCCTCTCAAATCACTGATACTCATTGTTCTTTCTAAACTTCTTTGATTGGAATATTTTCTGTTGCTTTGTTTTCTAGTCATTGGTTATTTCTTCCACAGACTTTTAAGAATCTATTAAGAATCCCTAGTAAACTTTCATTCACATTGTAATTTTCAGTTCTACAATTTCCATTTTCTTTTTCAAAAAGTTGTAGTTGTAAATGGACAGCATGCCTTTATTTTATTTGTTTATTTTTGTGCAATACTAAGGATCGAACCTAGTGCCTCAACATGTTCTAGGCAAGTGCTCTGCCACTGAGCTACAGCCCCAACCCTCCATTTGCTTTTTAACACTACTTATTACTCTCCTGAAATATCTCGAGCTTTCAATTATTGTTTTTGTTTTTCTATAAGTTTCATAATTATAATTGTTTTTGAAAAAACAACCTATAGTTACTGATTTTAATAACTATTGCATGTATGGATTTACTATGGACCATTTTCTCTCAATTATGGGTCATATCTTTTGGGCTGTTATTTTCCATATTTTTATGCTCAAATGGATATTGTATAAATACATACAGAAATTGAATTGTGATTTCTATTTTAATTCTTAGAGTACAAAACCATTGTCTTGTTAGGTCATTAGGATAAGGGGCTGATTATTCATATCCTTCTTAGAGTTAAACTGAGCTGGTACTGAGGTCTAAATTTAATTAGATTGAGTTTACCTATGATTAGTCCAACCCCCAATTCTTGTCACAGCCCTTTCATACTTGTCAGTATTTGAGCTCAAATGTCTGTGGCTATACTTTCAGGTATTTGGATTCATATTTATCTTCAACTCCAGCAACACCTCAAAATCTAAGGACCACACAGGATTTTGTAATGTAAGTCACTGCTTTCCCTGTTCAATTGACCTCTGTTTTAGTCAAGTTTTGTATCATTGTGACCAAAAGACCTGAAAAGAATCACTTCAAATAGGAAGAGTTTATTTTGACTTATAGTTTCAGCGGTTATGTTCATGGCTAAATGAGTGCATAGCTTTGGGCCTTGGGTGAGGCAGAACGTTATGGCAGAAGTGGGTGGCTGAGGAAAGTGGAAATGGCAACCAGGAAGCGCAGAGAGCACACTGTTTGCAAAAAAAAAAAAAAAATATATATATATATATATACACACACACATCTATCTCCCAAAGACACACACCCCAGTTAATTAATCCCTCGAGCTACACACTACCTGCCTACAGTTATTGCCCAGTTAATCCATATTAGTGGATTAATCTACTGATTAGGTTACACCTCTCATAACCGTATCATTTCATCTCTGAAAATTCTTCTATTGTCTCACACACGAGTTTTTGGGGGACCCTCATACCTAAATCATAACAATCTTCAATAGCACCATTGTGGTTGGAAGGGGAACTGTTAAGCTGGATGATTTATTTCTGTTTGGAGCTCTTCCTGATTCCGGTTTGTTTCACCAGCCCACACTGTTTTCTAAAGCTCACCTGATTCTCATTATCCATGCAGTCCATCTTTGAGATCCTGCCCCATGGTCTACCTCTGCACTGATTAGATATAAAACTCTCAATAGGAAGGCCATTTCATCTCTCTAATCATGTATGAAGAACTTGTTTAATTTGATTGGTGTTTGCATGGTATATATGCTTTGACTTTCAGCCTTTATATACCATTTTATTTTAGTTGTGTCTTATAAACTGAAGGTAAATAAATTTAAAAAATCTAGTCTGGCATCCTTTGTCCATTAACCCAAGCATTTACAATTAATGTAAGTATGGATACATTTAAGCCTTATGTATTATTTTATCCTTTTTAATTATCCTGCTTGTATTGTGTTTATTAGTTCTTTTATGCCTTCTTTTGTATTGATTATATGGGTATAGTATTTATATCTTCACTAGCTTTGAATTTATGCTTTTTGTTTTTATTCATTTAGTGGTTAATAATCCTTATCAGAGAGAATAATATCTTTTGCTCTTCCTGGATAATAAAAATGACATAGATATTTAAGTCTGTTCACTTTTCTCTTCTTCAATTTTTATTCCATTGTTTTCTTAATACCACAAAGTAATTTTATTTAAATTTTGCTTTATTAAGTGTATTATTCCTAGGGCTACTCTAAGAAAGTACCACAAGCAGGGTAGCTGAAGACAACAGAAATTTATTCTTTCGTGGTTCTAGAGACTAGTAATTGGAAATTATGGTGCTGGCATAGCTACATTCTCTACAAAGCCTCTAGGGACAGACTCTTCCATTCCTTTTCCAGTTTGAATGGTAGCCTCGGGCATTCCTTGGCTCCTGCTTGCAAATCTCCAGTTTCTGCCTCTTTTCACATGGCTGTCTTCTGTATGTGGTTATGTGTGTATGTTTGTGTGTGTGTGTTTGTGTGTGTGTGTTGTGTGTTTTTTCTTATATCAATATTGGATTAGAGGCCTACCCTTCACCAGTATGACCTCATCACAACTGGTTACATCATCAATGACATTGTTTCCATATAAGGTAAATTTCTGAGGTATGAAAGCTTAGGTTTTCAATTTATTTGGGGAAAGAGGACATAATTCAACATAACAATCAGTAACAATATTTATTTAGTTTTACCTATACATTTCCAAGCTTTCACCTGGTTTTATTTTCTTCTGATTCTAGTATACCTTTAGTATAGATATACTATTAAAAACTGTCACATTTTTGTGCAAATTGTTTACTTTTAATTTTAATCCTAAAATTATGTTTTTCTATACATGGAATATAAGCTTGTTAATTATTTCCTTTAGAATATTGATATCATACCACTGTCTGAGGTTCCCATTGCTGTGATTGAGAAGTGAAGCATTAATTAAAAACTCTTTGGATGATTTTATTTTTTTGGCTTTTCAAAGACTTTCCTTTGAACTTTGGTATTTGGTAGTCTCACATTAATGTTTCTGGATATGGATTTTTTATGTATGTGTGCATTCATTCATTCATTCATCTGTTTCATATTCTTTGGGCTTCTTAAATCTATGGACTAGTATGTTCCACAGATTCTAAAATCTCTAAGCCATTTCTTCTCAGATATTCTCTTTTCACCCTTCTCTCTTTTTCCTTTTTCTAGAGTCCAATTAAATATATGATAAATATTCTTAGTGTATATTCTGTCTTTGATCCTCTCTTCAGTGTTTTAATCTAGTTTACCATTTATCTATTTGTTTTGGCTAGTAAGAACTTTTTTTGAATTCTTAATGTTAGCATTTCATTTATTATACTTTAAGGGTGATTGTAGGAGACCTAAATATTTAAAAGAAAGTTACTTCAGTCCTGACAGTCATTTACTGGCCAGTGTTGTCTTGGACGATGGAATTTCCTAAACCACATCTGAAGCAGAAGTTGTGTAATCAGGAAAATATCTTGTTGTAGATAGATTAATGCCTCAGGCCAGATGGTAAAGCTCAATACAGAAACTAAGGAGAAAGCCAATTGGCTTACTAAGACATACTCTTGTTAAGGCTTGGTTCACAAGTTGGCACTATTGGAAGATGGTTAAACCTTGGGGAGGTGGGGACTAGTGAGAGGTTTTTAGGTCATTGGAAGAATTCCCTGGAAGAGGCTTGTGGGGTCCTGGTGTCTTTATTTTCTTTTTTGCTCCCTGGCTCATCATGTGAGAAGTTTTCCTACATCACATACTCCCACCATGATATGGTGCCTTACCATAAACTGAAGGTAAATGAGGCCAATTGATCATGGACTGAAACCTCTAAAGTTTGAGCCAAAATAATATATGTAATATATATTATTATGTTATATAATCAATCATATATATGATTATATATATATATAAAATCAATTATATATAGTAGCAGAAAGCCGACTAGCAAAATTCTGGGTGATCTCTACCCACATGAGGAAATTTGTGTCATATATTTTTTATTAACCGTTAATATTTAATAAAAAATACAATGGTAAAATATTTCTTTAGGAAGAATGAGTAGATAGCAACAGATATTAATAAACTCTCTCTTTTAAAATTATATTGATTTCAAAAATATTTGATGGCACCAGCACAGTAGTGTACACTTATACTCCCAGAGACCAGGGAGGCTGAGGAAGGAGGATTAAAAGTTCAAGGTTAAGCCAGTCTCAGCAACTTAGTGAAACTTTGTTTCAAAAAATAAAAAGAACTGGGGATACAGTTCAATCCTTGGTACCCCCCCCAAAAAAAGTGTAAAAATAAGACTGATTTTTTGTATTAGTGTCCAGGCAGATTATAATAATTTATTGTTTAATTTGAGGTTACTAGAGCTTGAAGATATGGGAGATTTGGTTTTGTACCATATCTACTTAATTTTTGAGGAGGAATTTGTAATACTTTAACACCATGTAGATTATAACTTTGGCTAAAAGAAACAAAATCTTCCTATAAAGAGTTAGTGATAGTGTTAGATTTTCCTTACTGTGAGAAAATACCTGAGACAAACAGCTTAAAGGGGGGAAGATTTATTTTGCCTCATGGTTTTAGAAATTTCAGTGTATGGTCAGCTGGCTCCATTGCTTTGGACTTAAGGAGAGGCAGAATATCATGGTGGAAGGGCATGGTGGAACAAAGCTACTCACCTAATGGAAGTCATGATGGGGGAGAGAGGGGCACACTGTAGATAAGATACACCCTTCCAGCAATCTAGTGACATACTTCCTCTAGCTAGGCACCACCTCCTACAGTTTCTACCACTTTCCAGTAATGTCATAAGATTCTTAATCCATCAATGGATTGATCCACTGACTAGATTATAGCCCTAATTCAATCACCCTCCCCAAGGACTCACCTCTGAATACTATTGCATTAGGGACCAAGCCTTCAACACAAGAACCTTTGGTGGACAGCCTAGATGAAAACCACTACAGTAATAGAGTGAAGTTTAGGGTTAATCAGATAGGATATTCCATAGCTTTATATAGCTTTATGACATAAACTTTTAAAAAAATTTCAAAATATACCCATATAATTGTTCAGAGTGAAAAGAGCTGTGTAGAGTTTCTAGTTTTTCTCAAATCTCATGATGTTCAAATTATTTTCTATTTTCTTTGCTGAAATATTTATTTTCCAAAGTCTACTTAGACTTTTGGAATTTCTATAAACATTCTTGTTCTGAAATTTCACCCAATCTATGCACTTACCATTTTCAAGGAAACGATGCTTGCCTAATGAAAACCCAGACTAGACCATCCGGTTCCGTTTCTATAGGCAAGGAGAACAACCGGACCAGGTGGCTTAGAGTCAATATCAAGGACTCAATTTCTTGATACTTTTCTGCTAATTATAGCTGTTACATCAAGTTTGTCTTTTGCAGGAATGAGTGTTGATACTACTTTAACACTTTGTCCTAAGAATAGACAACATATATCAACTGAGACAAAATTGTCATGTTTAAATACATCTTTATTGAATACTACAATTAATGAAGGCATGAAAACCCAGAGGATAGTATGAGTCATGACTTTTATGTATTCTGATTTTAGAGCTATGGCATATTCACTTTCAGTTTTAGGGACTTTTGCATACACATCAGAACCTTTTTGGATTTAGTAGAAATTTCTGCAGTTGAGCATATGTCCCCTGTGGGATAACAAATTATAAAGAGGTGACTCCTTTAGGCATATTAATTGCCAAAACCTGCAATGGCACATTCTCCAGGTTGAATCAATTCAAAGTCAGGGTGATGATAGTAGTATATAATTTCAACCCCAACTCATGCCCCTGACCTGAGCACCTTTTTATAGGGTACACATATGCTATGGTCCTGCATTAGGGGTTACCTACCAATGTTTTTCCTGTCTCTACTTTTTCTTTACAAAGTAAATATAATCTTTCAGTCCTTCTACTGGAATTGCTCTTAGAGGTTTGTCATCTCCTAAGAGTATAGTGGTGGACTGATTTTCTCCAATGGGGTCTCACCTGCATGGAGCTGGCTTCACATCTAATGCCTTGTCTCCTTTCTGACAGCCAGTATCAGGAATAATCTTAGCCTTTTGCTAAGACTCTCTTCAGTACATAGTAGAATAGAATCTAACACCCTCCAACATCATTCAAGAATGCACATGCCAATCACAGTGGAGTTTTTAGGCTATACCAGGTCTCCATGATTTGAAGATAA
>CM053399.1:142436284-142463386 GCA_028644305.1 Xerus rutilus
AAGACTTATTTTGTGGACTTATTTTGTGCTACTGTTGGGTGGAATTTTCTATATATACCTATTATAGTTCCATATGGTTTATAGTGCTGTTTAAGTCCTCCGCTTTCTTACTGATTTGATGACTTGATGATCTGTTCATTGTTGAAAGTAGGGTATTGAAGGCCACTAGTATTGTTTTATTGCTGTCTATGTTTTTCTTATATCTATTACTATTTTGTGTATTGAGGTGCTCTGATATTTGGTGTATATATATTTATAATTTTTATCTCTTCTTCATAAGTTGACTCCTTTATCATTGTGCAATGAACTAACTGTCTCTTGTGATAGTTTTTTGGGGGGAGGGGAGGGATTGAATCCAGGGCCAATTTGCCACTGAGCTACATTGCTAGCTCTTTTTATTTTTTATTTCGAGATTTTGAGATAGGGTCTCATTAAGTTGCTGAGGGCCTCACTAAGTTGCTGAGGCTGGCCTTGAACTTATCCTACTGCTTTGGCCTTCTCATTTGCTGAGGTTACAGAAGTTGTGCCACTGCGTCCAGTTCTGGTGATATATTTTGATCCAAAATCTGCTTTGTCTTTTGTAAGTATAGCCACCCTACTCTCTTTCAATTTCCATTTACATTGGTATTTTTTATATCTCTTTACTTTCCATATGTATTCTTAAGTCTAAAAAAAGCCACATATTGGATCTTTTTTTAAAAAAATTCACTCAGCTTCTCTATATCTGTTGACTAGAGATTTTAATCTGCTTACACTTAATGTAATTATTGATAGGTTAGGATTTTCTATTCTTATTTTGTTACTGATTTTCTGTTTTATAATTCATTTGCCTATTCTTCTTGTGCTGTCTTTCCTGTGAGTTGATAATTATTTTGTTTGGTGTGCTTCTATTTCTCTCTCTTTTGTATATCTATTAGATATTTTTAATGATTATGATTTTAAATATCTTTTAACATTACATTTAAAACTGATAGAAATTTAACTTCAGTCACATATAAACATTCTACATCCTTATTTTTCCTGTCCTTTCCTTTTTATGTCACTAACATCACAATTTAGAAATTTTTACATTTTGTCTTTCTCTTTTATACCAGAGTTAAAGGTGATTTTTTGCCATCATAAATGAGAGCATTCTTAATGTAATTATATACTTATGCTTGATAATTTTATATTTTAATATGTGCTAATTTTACTAATTTTTAACTTATTTTAATAGAGAAAGAAAGCAAATCAGTGCTTTTTTGGACTTTAATGAAGGAAAGAAAGTGAATGCAAATGGCCAAAAGAAAATTTTAGTGATGGAGCATTTTATATCATGATTCTGGTGATAGTTGCATGATTGATTTGGCAAGTCTCAAAATTATTCACATTGCAATACACATGTGAATACATATGTAACTCAATAAAAAATTGTACCTCAATAAAAAATAAAATAGGAAAACTAGGGGTAATAAAGTTATATAAGTATAAAATATGGAATAATATAGTACCGTATTAATAAATGCTGATAAAATATTAAATCCACCTGAGGCTTATGAAAGATTCAATGTCTTCTTCTTCCTCCCTTTCTTTCTTGCTTCTTTCAGCCTGTCATTCCTTTTTCTCCATATGTCACAAATTTTCATTTTGAATATATATTTTTTTATTTGATCTTTTTAGATATACATGACACTAGAATGTGTTATGACATATTATACATACATAGAATATAACTTTCCATTCTTGTGGTTGTACATGATGTGGAGTTACATTAGTTGTGCATTCATTTATGAACATAGAAAAGTTATGTCCAATTCATTCTTCTGTCTTTTTTATTCCCATCACTTCACCCTTCCTTTCATTCCCCTTTGTCTAATGAGTAAACTTCTATTCTTCCCTTCCTTCCCCCTTATTATGTGTTAGTATCTGCATATCAGAGAGAACAACTGGCCTTTGGTTTTTAGGGATTAGTTTATTTCACTTAGCCTGATAGTCTCCAGTTTCATCCATTTTCTGGCAAATGCCATGATTTTATTCTGCTTTATGACTAATATTCCATTTTGTATGTGTACCAACTTTTCTTTATCCATTCATCTGTTGAAGGGCATCTAGGTTGGTTCCATAGCTTAGCTATTGTGAATTGAGCTGTTATAAATATTGATGTGGGCTGTGTCACTACAGTATGTTGATTTTAAGTCCTTTGGGTACATGCCAAGGAGAGAGATAACTGGGTCAAAGGTGGTTTCTTTCCAGGTTTTCTGAAGTAGCTTCATACTGTTTTCCAGAGTGGTTTGACCAATTTGCAGTCCCACAGGAAATGTATAAATATACCTTTTCCCCCATATCTTCACCAAAATTTATTGTTGCTTGTATCCTTGATAATTGCCATTTTGACTGGAGTGAGATGAAATCTCAGTGTAACTTTAGTTTGCATTTCTCTAATTGAACAATTTTTCATATATTTGTTGACCAATCATATTTCTTCTTTCTTCTGTTAAGTGTCTTTTCAGTTTCTTTGCCAATTTATTAATTGGATCATTTGTTCTTTTGGTGTTAAGTTTTGTAAGTTTTTTTAAATATGTCCTAGATATTAATGCTCTATCTGAAGTGCAGATGGCAAAGATTTTCTCCTATTCTTTAGGCTCTCTCTTCACATTGTTGGTTGTTTATTTTGCTGTGAAGAAACATTTTAGTTTGATACTATCCCATTTATTGAGTCTTGGTTTTACTTTTTGAACTTTAGGAATCTTGTTGAGGAAGTCGGTTCCTAAGCTGACATGATGGAGAGCTGGGGCTACTTTTTATTCTATTAGGTGCAGGGTCTCTGGTCTAATGCCTAGGTCCTTGATCCACTTTGAGTTGAGTTTTGTGAAAGAATGAGGTTTAACTTTATTTCATTATGTATGGATTTCCAGTTTTCCCACTACCATTTGTTAAAGAGGCTATCTTTCTCCAATGTATGTTTTTGGTACCTTTGTCTAGTATAAGATAACTATTTATGTGGGTTTGTCTCTGTGTCTCTATTTTGTACCATTGGTCTATGTGACTGTTTCAGAGCCAATCTCATGCCATTTTTGTTACTATAGCTCTGTTGTATCATTTAAGTTCTGGTATTGTGATGCCTCCTGCTTCACTTTTCTTACTAAGGATTGCTTTGTCTATTCTGGGCCTCTTATTTTTCCAAATAAATTTCATGACTACTTTTCCTATTTCTATGAAGAAAGTCATTGAAGTTTTAATAAGAATGGCATTAAATCTGTATAGCACTTTTGATAGTATGGCCATTTTGATAATAGTTATTCTGCCTGTTCAAGAACATGGGAGATTTTTCCATTTTCTAAGGCCTTCAATTTCTTTATTTAATGTTCTGTAGTTTTTATTGTAGAAGACTTTCACCTCCCTTGTTAGATTGATATGATTGATTGATTGATTGATTGATTTTTTAGGCTATTTGTGACAGGCTATTTGCACTCCTTTGGTTTGTATCTCTGAGCCTTCATCTATCCTGACAAATCTTAAATTTGGTCTTTTCAGGTTATCCAATATTTCTTAGAAGTTGTGTTTATAGTCTCTTAGCATCTTTTCTCCATGGTTAGCTTTATTTTCAAGAGTATGTATTTTGTCTTCATTGCCTGAAACTCTGTCCTTCAAGGGTCTAGTCTGCTGGGGATGTTTTCCACTTAATTTTTTATTTGGTTTATTGATTGCTTCATATTGAAATTTTTGGCTTGATTTTTTTTTTCAGAATCTCTATCTCTTTACCAAAGTGATTTTTCACTTCCTTTATTTTCTCTCTGATTTTACTCCTTACATTGTTCTTTACTTCACAGATCAGTTTAAATATGTACACTCTAAACTCCTTCTCTGATATTTCTTCCGTTGTGGTGTCAATGGATTCTGTTATTAAAGTATCTTAGTTTGTTTGAGGTGATTTTTTCCCTTGCTTTTTAATGTAGTTTTTTTGTCTACCCATTTAACAGTATGGATCTGGGGCAGTAGAGTTTCAACCCTTTAAACTTACATTATTCCTGAAGGTTTCCATTACCTTATTGTTTAGGGGGAGACAAATAATAACAACAACCAATGCAAACAATATAAAGCATTAAACTAAATAGTTCCTGCTATTATGTCCATGATATTGCCACAATGAACAGAACTGATATGATCAGTTATTACCTACAATAAAAATAGTAAATTTGTAAAAGGGTTTACAATTTCAAATGGTGGACAGGGAGAGAATAGAAGTGATGTAGAATGTGATGATTATGAGGGAGGAGGAGATAAAATAGAAATAAAAAATTAAAGAAAGAGGGAAAGAGAATAATAGAGATTGGCTATTAGAAGAAAATGGAGAACGAGAATCAAAGGATATGGATAAGTGAGAGAGAAAAACATATGTAAGTAAAAATTTTTAAAAATTAAAAATAAAAATGAAAGAATAAAAAGCAAAACTGAAACATACTAATCAAACATCCTAGTCTTCAAAAAACTGATCCTGAAAAACAAATGGCTTCAAAAATACTAGAAATGAGAATAAAATATGAATATCTATAAATATCCATGATCCATTAAGATCACAATTTAACAGAGAAAAGAAAGTAAAAAAAAAAAATCTTGAGGAAAAATTTTAGTTTCTGTTGGAGTTCAAAAGATTCTCAACTTTCCCTCTCAGCAGAGTTATGTGGGGTCATCTGTAGTGTGATGCTTGCTCCACCCTCAAGGTAGGGTTGCTAGAGTGAGAGAGGTAATGCCATAAGTGGAATCTCTGGAAGCAGGGTTTAGGTTTAGGTAGGCTCTGGACTCTTTGCCAAATACCAATTGGTCTGGATACCAATTTATATCAGTGTAGTTCTAGGGCTCAGCAATTGCTAATCCACACTGGAAGATTTACCCGAGGGATTACCCCTGGGTTCCACTCATGTGATGGAAGAGCCAATTATTAGTTTACTACTTCACTTGTGGACCCCATGTTTCCTGGTCTTCGGTTCAATCTCCAAACTAAATCTCTCCCACCCCTACCCTTTCAAATTGCTGGCCAAGCATGTCGCTTCCAGCCAGTCTTGCAATCAGCTGGATTGGAAGGGGTGGGGGAGAGTTGGGTGAGTTTCCACAACCAGTAGTCTCCTATGTAGACCCTCTCCATGTTTGATCTTCTCCTGGTCATTTAAGCACACTCTATGTCATGCAGTGTGGGTTTGCAGGCCTGTATTTTGGGCCATACTTGGGTTTGCCAGGAATCAGCTCTCTCAGCTGCTAGTCCCTTTGCCATAGCTACAAAATGGTTCCTTCCTTTGTCCTCCACACAGAACCAGGAGAAATGGGACTTCTTTCTCACACAAGGATATTTTGAGGTGCACCTTTCAGATTAGTTGGGCAGTGTATTTGACCTCTAAACACTCTCTACCCAGAAATGCCTCTGACCTCCTAAGAATGTGAGTTTCTTTATTTCCCTTATCCCTCCACTTTGCTCACAGTGATACCACTGATTGCTGCCTCTGGCTGTGGCTGTGGTGCTGGGGATTTCTTCCTTATTTTATTATATCTAACCTCCTGAGTCCCTGATCTGCTTTGAATGTCTAGTACTAAATTCCAGTGAAGTCCTCCATTTTTTTTGTTCACTCACCTTGTTGAGAAGCTGCTTATCTGCTTTCTTGGTTTCACAACACAGAGCATCCAGGAAAGCAAACCTTCTGTATCCCACTGACTCAAAAACCTCTTCTAATTATCATTCTTTGACTTCAAGTTGAAGAATTTCTTTCACATTTCTTGTAGAATAGGGGAAAGTGGTGATGAACTCCCTCAGCATTGCCTGCCAAATCATTGTCTCTTCTTAATTTCTGAAAGACAGCTTAGTTGAATGTAGTTATTGGTTTTTGTTTTTTTTTTGTACCAGGGATTATACTCAGGAGTACTGAACCACTGAGCCACATCCCCAGCCCTATTTTGTGTTTTATGTAGAGACAGGGTCTCACTGAGTTGCTTAGCACCTCACTGTTGCTGAGGCTGGCTTTGAACTCACGACTCTCATATCTGAGCCTCCCAGAGTGCTGAGATTATAGGCATTTATTGCTGCACCTGGCTTGGATATAGTTACTTTTGATTGCAGGTGCTTCCCTCCTACCTTTCTTTAAGAACTTTGAATATATCATACTGGCCTACATAGAGAAAAAATATTTTACAGTCCTCGGGTTAGGTGTCTGTCTTTTAGTGAGCCTATTTCTCTGTCCTGTGAACTTCACAAGTGCATCTAAGTTTGTTCTTTATTTCAATCATATTAGATGGTCCTGAATGGCTATAAGCAATTCTAATTGCATAAATATCTTCCCCTAGATGGAAAGCTAACACAGCTTATATTGGGTAGGTTCTCTCCAACAGGTTTTCCTGCCTTGTTTTCATGAAGGTAGGAAAACTGTTAAAGTTGTGATTCTCTGCATTTACCTTTCTGTCTTTCCAACTTTGAGGTTAATGGTTTGACCCAGGAACTCACTTTTCTGATAGAGCTAAGAATGCCCAATATTTTGAGACATAAATAGTGGCTGAAAGTCTTAAGATAAAATGTGCATTTGTCACTTAACTCCCCTTCTTTCACAGCAAATGGAATTGGATTTCCCAGTCTAGAGATATCTTTGCTTTACTGTTACCAGAAAAGAGATCAGTTTTTTGCCATTGATATAGGGGTAGGGATAGTTGATTTTCTAACCATGTTACACTGTTTGGATGCTTTTTGAACTGATACAAAGCTGGACTTCCTTATTTTAGCCACCACTCCTTCACTTCAATTTCTATAGATTCTTGATATCTCCATTATTTGGTACTTTTCCAGTATGAATCAAGTTGGTTCTTGATATTTTTCCCCACATGATACTTGATTAGTACTGTCTTCTCAATCATTTCTAAAAATTTCTTGTGATTTTCTCCATTCTTATTCTCCCCAGCCATTTGGATTTATGCTTTAAAAATCCCTTTAATGTAATTTTAATGGGGGTTTGGGAAGTAGTGAAAGTTGATGTTAATTTTTAATCTTCTGTCTCTACTTGGAAGGTGATTTCAAATTATGTCTTAATAATTTAACCATTTAATCAATACCTTAAATGTCATCTAGGAATATTTCAGGAACAATATAGAAAGAAATGGTAGAAGCTAACATGATTAAGAAGCAAAATAAATATAATTTTATATGAATGCAATATGGCTTGTTTTAAAAATTTTCTAAGTTTGAGGTACCCAGGAAGAAAGCTTTGTTAATTTAATGTTGCCATTGTCAGGAAAATGTGTCATCAGTTAGATGTCTTCTTAAACATTGTTATTGAAGTAAATATTTCATTTGTTCATCAAACATTTACTGATCTCTCACTATAAGTCAAGCATTATTTAAGAACTGGGGAATGGAAATGTAGAGTATCTCACATCTAGAACCTCTTAAAGACTTCTAACAGCACAGTCACAATGCAGTAATCTAAGAGAAAATTATATGTTTCTCTCATCCCCCAGGCTGCAGGTTTCTGAAATTCTGATATTCTATAGGTTACTAACTTCTTAATCTCCTGTGTTTTACCTTCTGCAAACACTGTTCTTTACTCCTTTACATTGCTTGTTGTACACCACCTTGATTAGATTCCTTCACTTCCAAGATAGTATTTTATTTTTTAAAAAATTAGTTCATATTTAGCACATTTTACTGAATGTTTATTATTCAAAAGGGGGTTTAAAATGCAGTGCAGCACAGCATATCATACAACTCAAATATATGTTTGACATGCTTTCTCTTCACTCTGCTGTACCATTTCAATTAGTGATTACTCAAACTTATGGATCACTAGATTTAGTTGAACTGCAGAACTTCTGTCTCTTTAACTCTCTTCAAAAATCATCTGACTTTATAGTGTAGAACAAATCAATTTTCTTGAGTAAAGTCTGAGTCTATGATTCTATATTATCCAGTGTATACTGACATTGATTTAATAAAATTAAATTTAATATTTTTATTATAGTTTTCAGGGGATTCATAGAGAGCCTCTGCTCCATGCAGTCATTCAGGGTTCTACATCCCATTTATGTAGTGATTCCATCATATCTTTGGACACAGGTGCGAAAGAACTTGGAGGGTAGCTTAGAAAATTTTAGGACCAAGCCTGGAAGTATGACTTACCACTTCCTCATTCTAGTCTCTAGAATGCTTTCATATGTTTCTACTTAATTGTAAGAGAGGCTGCTAAATGATATCTGGCTGTCTGCTTCAGGAAGATGAAATCAGTTTTGACGAACATATAAAATTCTTTCTGCCACATATCAAAAATACTGAGTTGTTCTGTTATTCAGTACTAATCTAATTCTCCATTTCTTTTTTAAAAATTTGTTCTAATCAGTTATACATGACAGCAGAATGTTCTTCGATTCATTGTACACAAATGGAACACAATTTTTCACTTCTATGGTTGTACATGAAGTAGGGTAACATCATTTGTACTATCATACAGGTACCTAGGGTGATGATGTCCATCTCATTACACCATCTTTCCAACACCCATTTCCCCTCTCCTCTGCTACCTCCCCTTTGCTCAATCCAAAGTACCTCCACTCATCCCACTTTGTATCCACGTATCAGAGAGAACATTCGGCCTTTGTGTTTTTGGGATTGGCTTACTTCACTTAGCATGATATTCTCCAACTCCATCCATTTACCTGCAAATGCCATAATTTTATTCTATTTTTTTTGCTGAGTAATGTTCTATTGTGTATACATAACCACAGTTTCTTTATCCATTCATCTATTGAAGGGCATCTAGGTTGGTGCCACAGTTTAGCTACTGTGAATTGAGCTGCTATAAACATTGAAGTGGCTACATCACTGTAGTATGCTGTTTTTAAGTCTTCTGGGTATAGACCAAGAAGTGGGATAGCTGAGTCAAATGGTGGTTCCATTCCAAGTTTTCTAAGGAATCTGCATATTGCTTTCCAGATTGGTTGTACCAATTTTCAGTCCCATCAGCAATGTATTAGTGTACCTTTTCCTTCACATCTTTGCCAAAACTTATTGTTGCTTGTATTCTTGATAACTGCCATTCTGACTGGAGTAAGATGAAATCTTAGAGTAGTTTTTATTTGCATTTCTCTAATCACTAGAGATGTTGAATTTTTTTATATATTTTTTGATCAATTGTATATCTTCTTCTGAGAAATGTCTGTTCAGCTCCTTTGCCCATTTATTGATTGGATTGTTTGTTTTTTTGGTGTTAAGTTTTTTGATGTTAAGTTCTTTATATATCCTGGAGATTAGTGCTCTATCAGACGTACATGTGGTAAAAACTTGCTCCCTAAATGTGGGCTCTTTCTTCACCTCATTGATTATTTCTTTTGCTGAGAAGAAGCTTTTTAGTTTGAATCCATCCCGTTTATTGTTTCTGATTTTATTTCTTGCTCTTTAGGAGTATTGTTAAGGAAGTCAAGGCCTAATCTAACATGATGAAGATTTGATCTAATTCCTAGGTCCTTGATCCACTTTGAGTTGAATTTTGTGCAAGGTGAGATATAGGGGTTTAATTTCATTTTGCTACATATGGATTTCCAGTTTTCCCAACACCATTTGTTGAAGAGGCTATTCTTTTTCCAATGTATGTTTTGGGTATCTTTGTCTAGTCTGAGATAACTATATTGATGTGGGTTTGTCTCTGTGTCTTCTATTCTGTACCATTGGTCTACATGTCCATTTTGGTGACAATCTGATGCCATTTTTGTTACTATGGCTCTGTAGTATAGTTTAAGTTCTGGTATTGTGATTTCTCCTGCTTCACTCTTCTTGCTAAAAATTGCTTTGGCTATTCTGGGTCTTTTATCTTTCCAAATAAATTTTATTGTAGCTTTCTCTATTTCTATGAGATATGACATTGGGATTTTAATTGGCATTGCATTGAATCTGTATAGTGCTTTTGGTAGTATGGCCATTTTAACAATATTAATTCTACCTATCCAAGAGCATGGGAGATCTTTTATCTCCTAAGGTCTTCTTCAATTTCTTTCTTTAGTGTTCTGGAGTTTTCCTTGTAGAGGACTCTCACCTCTTTTGTTAAATTGATTTCCAAGTATTTTATTTTTTTGAGGCTATTGTGAATGGGGTGGTTTTCCTAATTTCTTTTTCAGAGGATTAATCAGTGATGTATAGAAATGAAATTGATTTATGGGTATTGATTTTATATCCAGCTACTTTGCTGAATTTATTTATTAGTTCTAATAATTTTCTGGTGAAATTTTTGAGTCTTCTAAGTATAGAATTATATTGTCTGCAAATAGTAATAGTTTAAATTCTTCTTTTCCTATTCATGTCCTTTTAATTTCTTTCTTCTAATTACTCTGGCTAGAGTTTCAAGGACTATGTTAAATAGAAGTGATGAAAGAGGACATCCCTGTATTATTCCAGTTTTTAGAGGGAATGCTTTAATTTTTTCTCCATTTAGAATGATATTGGCCTTGGATTTAGTATAGATAGCTTTTATAATGATGAGGTGTGTTACTACTATCCTTAGTTATTCCAGTGTTTTGAACATAAAACGGTGCTGTATTTTGTCAAATGCTTTCTCTGAATCTATTGATATAATCTATAATCATTTGATTCTTATCTTTGAGACTATTGATGTGGTGAATTACATTTATTAATTTCTGTATGTTGAACTAACCTTGCATCCCTGGGATGAACTTCACTTGATCATGGTGCACTATCTTTTTAATATGTTTTTGTATGCAATTTGCCAGAATTTTACTGAGAATTTTTGCATCTATGTTCATCAGGGATATTGTTCTGAAGTATTTTTCCTTGGTGAGTCTTCGTTTGGCTTTGGTATTAGGATGATACTAGCTTTATAAAATGAATTTGGAAGGAATCCCTCCTTTTCTATTTCATGGAATAATTTGAGCATTATTGGTATTAATTCTTCCATGAAGATCTTGTATAATTGCCTGAGAATCTGTCTGGTTGCGTGCTTTTCTTGGTTGGTAGGCTCTTGAAGGCATCTTCTATTTCCTTGCTTGAAATTGATCTGTTTAAATTGTGTATCTCCTCCTGATTCAGTTTGGGCAGATTATATGCCTCTAGAAATTTGCTGGTATCTTCAGGATTTTCTATTTTACTGGAGTATAAGTATTCAAAATAGTTTCTAATTATCTTCTGTATTTCAGTAGTGTTTGCCATGGTGTTTTCTTTTTCATCATGAATTTTAGCAATTTGCATTTTCTCTTTCCTCTTCCTTAGGATGGCTAAGGTTTATCAATTTTATTTATTTTTTCAAAGAACCAGCTTTTTGTTTTTTTTAAATTTTTTCAATTGTTTCTTTTGTTTCAATTTCATTGATTTCAGCCCTGATTTTAACTATTTTCTCTCTTCTACTTCTTTTGGTGTTGATTTGTTCTTCTTTCTCTAGGGATTTGAGATGTAATGTCAGGTTATTTATTTGTTGATAAGGAATGAGCTTAATGCAATGAACTTTCCTGTTAGCATTGCCTTCATAGTGTCCCAGAGATTTTTATATGTTATATTGGATTTCTCATTTACTTCTAAGAATTCATTTTTAATCTCCCCCTTGATGTCTTCTGTTATCCATGCATCATTCAGTAACATGTTATTTAGTCTCCAGGTGTTGAAGTAGCTTCTATTATTTTATTTTAGTATTGATTTCTAACTTCATTCCATTATGGTCTGATAGAATGCAGAGTAGTGTATCTATTATTTTCTATTTGCTAAGACTTGATTTATGGCCAAACATATGGTCTATTTTGGAGACAGATCCTTGTACTGCTGAGAAAAATGTGTATTTGCTTGTTGATGGATGAAATATTCTATATATGTCTGTTAAGTCTAAATTATTGATTGTATTATTGAGTTCATAGTATCTTTGTTTAGTTTGTGTTTGGAGGATCTATCCAGTGGTGAGAGATATATTAAAGTCATCCAGTATTATTGTGTTGTGGCCTATTTGATTCTTGAGGTTGAGAAGGGTTTGTTTGATATATGTAGATACCCCATTGCTTGGGGCATAGGTATTTATGATTGTTATGTCTTGTTGATGTATGATTCCATTAAGCCATATGAAATGTCCTTCTTTGTCCCTCTTCACTAACTTTGAAGTCCACTTTATCTGATATGAGGATGGAAACTTCTGATTGTTTATACGGTCCATGTGAGTGATATATTTTTCCCCCATCTTTTCACCTTCAGTCTGTGGATGTCTTTTTCTATGAGACAAGTCTCTTGAAGGCAGCATATTGATGGGTCTTTTTAAAAAAAGTCCAATTTACCAGTCTATGTCTTTTGGTTGATGAGTTTAAGCCATTATCATTCAGGGTTATTATTGAAGTATGATTTGTATTCCAGGTCACTTTGGTTTATTTTCAGTTTTTAACTTGAGTTTGTTTCTCCTTTGATTGGCTTTTCCTTTTGTGTAGGTCCTCCCTTTGCTGATTTTCATGGGTGTTTTTCATTTTCTCCTCATGGAATATTTTGATGAGAATGTTCTGTAGTGCAGGCTTTCTCGTTGTAAATTCTTTTAACTCTTGTTTATCATGGAATGGTTTTATTTCATCATCAAATCTGAAGCTTACTTTTGCCACATATAAGATTCTTCATTGGCTTCCATTTTCTTTCTGAGCTCAGTATATGTTACTCCAGGATCTCCTAGCTTTGAGCGTATGAGTTGAAATATCTGCTGAAATCTGAATTGGTCTCACCATATATGTAATCTGATTCCATTCTCCTGTGGCCTTTAAAATTCTATTCTTATTCTATATGCTAGGTATTTTAATTATAATGGACCTTGGTGTAGATCTGTTGCAATTTTGTACATTTTGTGTCCTTTAAACCACTTGTATTTGATTTTCCAATTCATTCTTCATGTTTGGGAAGTTTTCTGATGTTATTTCATTGAAGAGATTGTGCATTCCTTTGTTTTGAATCTCTGTGCCTTCCTCTATCTGAATAAATATTGTATTTATATTTTGATGTTATCTCATAATTCTTGGTGATGCTTTCTATTGAGTTTTTTTATCTGGTTTATTGTTTCCTTCATTTCACTGGATTTTTTTTTTCAGAGTCTCTATCTCTTTCTTGAAGTAATCTTTTGCTAGTTGTATTTGCTGTCTTGTCTCTTTGTTGGAGTGAACAATTGTTGCCCATATTTGCTCTCTTACGTTATTCTTTCATTCACAGATCATTTTAATTGTGTACATTCTGAACTCCTTCTCTGACATTTCATGTATTGTGCTGTCAATGGATTATAGCATCTGTGTTTGGTTGGGACACTTTCCCTTGTTTTGTTGTTGTTGTTGTTGTTTTGTTTTCCATGTTGTCTGTGTGTCTTTCTCTCTTGCAGAGCAGATCTGAGGTATTACAGTTTTTACTCTATAATATTGTAGTATCCTTGCAAGTTACCAATATCTTACCTTTAAGAAGGAGAACAATTTTTACAGTACCTAATGCAAACAATATGCAGCCATAAATCTAATAGCTCCTATTTAGACAATTACGGTTTTGTTGCTATAAACCATAATGATGTGTTCAATTATCAACAACCATATAGTCAGTAGGTTTGCATAAGGGTTTACAGTTTCTAATGATGGACAAAGAGGGAAAAGTGAATGTAGAATGAGATGTTTACAAAGGAGGATGTGAGAATATAGAGGTATTAGATTATAGGAAGAGTGAAAGGGGAATCAAAAGAAGTTGGCTGGAGAAAAAAGAGAAAGGGGCACACCCATGCAGGGCTCTCTTTTGCCTCTACAACAAGTTGGTGTATATTAGCACACTTAGTAGGGCTACCTCTGGTATAACTGGGCCTGGTCTAAATCCCTTAGAAAGAAGACATCTTCTATCAGTTTTATCTCTTTGTTTCATTTTCTGTTTATGTTATGGTTATGGTTTGAATATGAATTGTCACTCAAAAGCTCCTGTTAATGCAGGTACAGTCAGAAGTAAAGTGATTCAATTGTGACACCTATAGCCTAATCAGTTCATCCTAGTTTGGATAGACTGGATAGTAACTGTAGGCAGGAGGAACATGACTGGGGAAAGTGGATCATTGAGAGTTTGACCTGGATGGATTCTGCCTGTGGCCCCTTCCTCTTTCTTCTCTCTCTTGTTCTCTCTTGCTCTTTGCTTCCTGATGCTGCCATGAAATGAGCAGTTTTCCTCTTCTGGAAACTTCCCCCATGATGTGTTGCCTCACCTTGGGCTGAGAGCCAGAACAATGAATTTGGCTATCTGTGGACTGAGACCTTTAAAACCATGAGCCTCAAATAAACTTCTCCACCTCTAAGTTGGTCTTGTAGGGCATTTTGATTATAATGATGCGAAAGCTTACTAAAACAATTAGTGATGTTATCTGCTCTATTTATTGTGTCTATATTTGGCTGAGCTCAGGGAATATGTATATATAATTTGATATTTAAAAATTGTTACTAATAATACTTAAGAAATTATTTTTCTAATGGATTGATGCAATTTACTGGACTTTGACAAGGTACTCTACTGCATTCATGATTTTAAGGCTCAATGTCAGTATCTCTGGAGCCATACTCTCCTTCATTGTCCCCTGAGGACTCCTTATGTACTTTTCTCAACTTATTGACTAATTTTAAAATTTTTATTTATTTGTTTTGAAGTTATTCCCTTTGGCCACTTTAAGTTTCTGCTCCTTTTAAAAAAATGTAGATTGTTCCCCATGTTTCAATAATCAATTTGATGGTGGTTTTCCCACTATTTATATATTTAGTCTTTCAAAGGGAAAGAAGTCAATAAGTACTTCAATTACTTCTATTTACTCCCCATTCCCTGACCTTCCCCTGAGTGTGTCTCCCAGAGTGCTATACATATTATAGTTGTATTTTATACAGTTTCACTTTCCAGAATTTTAATATGTGAATCAGTCTGACTTTCAATTCACCTTTGCCTTTTTATTTTGTGGCAATCTTTTTCAAGCATTTTTGGCATCAGCCAATGTTATGCAAATGAAGGCTGTTTAAGCTGAGTTCAGGGAAATCTTTTCCATAGCTATATCAGTTGAAGGAAGAGATTATAATTCAAATAATCTAAGAGAAACAATAAAACATTTTTCTCATATTTAGATTTCTTAATGGAAATCTCTCTCAAATATAGCTATTTAAATGCACACATCAGTTTAGTGGTTAGCTGCCTTTTCTGATGTCTCTTTTGTAAATTAATTGGTTGAATATAATGTTGAATTTGTAGTTCCCAAAGCAATGAGATGACCCAAAATTTAATTTTTAGTTAGGATGCAGTGTATTTTTTTAAAAAATCTTTCTTAGTGATGATCATTGTATGAGGAAGAATCTTTGAAGAATTGAAGGATATTGTCAGAAAACTGCTTCTTGCTCAGTGGGTTTATAGAATAGTTAACATTTTTGTTTCTCTAACAATAATAGGTACATAAATATTGTGTTCTCCTATGTTCTAGGAACTTTCCCCTCAACTAGGAAGGGAAGTTACCTCAACTTCCATCTCAGGGGTAAGTTCTAGGAAGTTACCTCAACTTCCATCTCAGGGGTGAGTGATGAGTGTATTACCAACATGTGGCCAGTAAGCTTAACCACTGTGATTGGTTTTTTTTAGAGGAATGTGGAGCTATTACTTGTTTACAGGAATTTTCAGGAAAAAAGTACTCTTTCCCATTCCCACTCCCAGAGTTACTATAGAAACTATGTATATTGGAGCTGTTGGGAGGTCTTGAGGCCATCACATGGAGAAAATTCTGCTGTGGAAAAACCAGAATGAGGAAAGCAGAACCAAGAGGGAGAGATAGACAATTTTCTAGAAGCATATTTAAAACTTTGGATCTGATTTTTAAAAGTTAGTTACTTCTTAGACTTCTTAGAAATGTAATTACTCAAGTTACAGTTTAATTTCTTAATTTAAGCTGGGTTTTGTTGGATTTCTTTCACTGACAACTGATGTTTCAACTGAATCACTTGACTGCCCAGAATTCCATTATTTCATTTCCTCTTTCATGAGGGGAAATGTGATTATATATGTATGTCATTTTCATCAACCCTCATCTGTCATGGATCTGTGAGTGGCAATCTCAAAAATAACCAAAATTTGAGCAAAATGTTTTATTGTTTCTCTTAGGTTATTTTAATTGTAATCATTTTAACCCATACTATAGCCATAGAAAAACTTTTTCCTGTAATTCAAACACACACACACACACACACACACACACGTTACAGAAGGATACCATCGATTTTTGGAGGAATCTATGGCTTGCTTGTTGTTTTAATATGTTTCCCAAAGGCTCATGTGTTGGAAGCTTAGTCTACAGTGTGGCAGTGTGGGAGGTGTGGAACCTTTAAGAAGTGGGAAAGTGGGGCCTAGTGAGAGGGTGTTAGGTTAATTGGGGGATGCCCTTGGAAGGAACTGTAGAATTCCCGCATTTCTAGCTTCACATTTTGAGATGTGATCTCTTCCTCACACATGCACCACTGCCATGATGTGATGTGGGCAAGAGGGCCCTTAGTACTGCTGAGCTGATCCCAACACCTACTCTTGAACCTACAAGTGTGTGAGCTAAAGAAACATTTTTTTAATAAAGTCAGCCTGTATCAGTTATTTTGTCATAGTAATGCAAAATGGACTAATATAAAGGAAGAAAAGTCTTCCTTGTATTGCTCACTACTCTACCATGTCTCAGTGACTGGCACACAGACAAGTGTTATATTTCTCTCTAGTTGTTCTTGAAGTCTCTCTCTAGAGAGTGACTATAAACTCTAAGGCTGTCCTGACAGAGATTTAGGAGTTATAGTTGTAGATGTTTACACTATGCTTTTCATGGGATCCTTCTTTATAAAAGTGGACAGCCTCATGCCTAAATGTCCAACCCTGTGTCCTTGTCACAGAAATCTCATATATACTGTCAGACATCCTTGTGGTTCTTGTCTGAGCAGAGTCCAGCTTATTTCTACCATGATAGAAACTGTAGGAGAGGCTTGTCTGGGAGGAAAGTCAAATTCAGGTATATTGGTCCTATGAGACAGAAGGAGGCTATACAACAAAAACACATAAAATAACAGATGTGGGCTATTACTCACAGGAACATGAGAGATGAGAGTTGATGGAAAGGACACGAGGGCAAGGTGCTCAACCAGCAGGTAGGGAGCTTGATCTATGGACTGAAGCTGTTATTGGGGTCCAGGGCAACACGAGCAGTTTTCCCACAGGAGTTCTAATTGGTGGGTTTGGAGTGAACAGGCCCAAGTTCTGTAGGGTCACACTCTGAGATTGGTTATTGTGGCATAGATGTACAGTCAATGTAGGTTATGAGGTTTAATGAAACTAGTTAAGTAGGTTGTGTTTGAATTTCCCATAGGGAGGTGGTCACCAGTAGGTTCTTGTTAAGTTAGATATCTGGATTGACCACACTGAGGAACTGGGAGGAGGAAGAGAACTTGATATTGTATCCAGGATGGTCACACCCTGCTTCTGGAATGAGAAAGTTAAACATAGATTCAGAATGGATGTCAAGACAATACAAAATTTTAATAATTCACTACAATAGGCTTAGTACATATTTATGGACTCATAATCAAATTAGTTCATTTTAACAAATTAGATTTATTGAACATTTTTTTTACAATGCCTATGAGATACAGTAAGGTAATTAAATGAACAAGAGGGACAGAGACTATGTCCTCAACTGATGCTGTGCAGGTAATGACACACCCAATAATTTAAGATAGAATGATAGAAGGGACTAAAGGAATTGAAAGTTGCATGTTCAAGAGTAGCTAAGTCCTGAAGGGATCTAGATTTAGATTACTTGGTTTGAATCAATACTGTACTTTGGCTAACTGATTTGGATATATTATTAAATTCAGCTTCCTTATGGGGATCAAACTTGTTTTTGTAGATTCGTTATCATGATAAATCAAGATATCCTAACTAATATGATTGAAATACATAGGATAGTTAAGTGCTCAGTAACTGTTACCTATTTTCATTTCAGGAAGCAGAGGTGACTGAAACATGATTTAAATAGCAAAGAAGAAAGGATTGGAAGTGAAGTCACCCTAAGAAGCTGAATATTTTAAATTATATTGAAAGTCTATACCAAATATATACAAATATGTTTTGAAATGCAAAATAATCCAGCAAAATCTTAATTTAGTGTTAAATGGGTAATATTTATACAATGCCAGACTTATGGTAGGGATTAGTTAAGATATGTATTGTTGCTAAACATGTGGAAAGGAGGACCTCTTCTTTATATTTTTAATATTTTAAATGAAAATTTTAGCATTTTAAACTTTGAGTCATAATCATAATGTTAGAATTTTATACTAGATATTCCTCAGGATAAGTGAAAAAAGATTTTGGAAAGTAAGCATATTTAGGGATGTAGTGGTGGTTCAGTGCTAGAGCACTTGCCTAGCATGTGTGAGACACTGTGTTCAATCCTCAGTACCACACAAAAATAAATAAAATAAAGGTTAAAAAAAAATAAGTATATTTCATGGCTGCTATGGTATGCAGAAGATTAAGTAGCACATAGCTAAGTGGAGATGAACTTTTGGATTCATTACTATACAATACTTAAAGCTTATAAAATTTGATGAAACTTTGTAAAGTCTCATTCAGAAATATATGTCCTTCTATGTCATGTAATGATTTTTACATAATTACTTAAAATAACTGTAATTTTCAGCTAATGGTAAACTAGGAGTTTTCCAAGGATCTCTGGAAAAGAGGTCCCCATTTGGGGAGGAAAAGGAGCTTCAAATGTATTTAATTCTGCTGGATTACACAGGTTAGCAGCATGGGGGCTCTTTGACTTGATTCAGGGGTCTTAGAAAGAAAACAGAACAGCAAGGTATAGTAGAGAAAAGAACATGGACTTTAGAAATTCTAAAAGTATGTTAAAAGTGTGTGACCTTGGGCAAAATAACCCTTTTGATCTCAACGTTCTCTGTGAGCAGAAAAAAAGATAACAAGATCAACTTCATAGTTTTTTGTGAGGTTTAAAAATATTTACAGAGTGACATTCATATTTTTGGCATGTGGTGGGTGACCAATGTAAATTTTTAAAATTTACTTATTTATTCTATTTAGATTTACATGGTAGCAGTGTACATTTTGATTCATTGTACACAGATGGAGCACAACTTTTCATTTCTCTGGTTGTATGTGATGTAGAATCACAACATACATTCAGTCATACATATAGTTAGGGCTATGATGTCCATCGTATTCCATCATCTTTACTGTTCCCCTACTCTCTTCTCCCTCTCACCCATGTGCCCAAAGTTCTTCCATTCTTCCCATGTCCTCTCCCACATTATGGATCAGCATCCACTTATTAAAGAGAACATTATTTGGTTTTCTGAGATTGGCTTACCTCACTTAGCATTATATTCTCCAATTCCATCCATTTACCTGCTAATGCCATAATTTTATTCTTTTTTATTGCTGAGTAATATTTCATTGTGTATATATACTGCAGTTTCTTTATCTATTCATCTATCAAAGGGCATCTAGGTTTGTTCCACAGTTTATCTATTGCGAATTGAGCTGCTGTAAACATTAAAGTTGCTGCATCACTGTAGTATGCTGTTTTTAAGTCTTCTGGGTATAGACCCAGGAGTGAGATAGCTAGGTCAAATGGTGGTTCCATTCCAAGTTTTCTAAGGAATCTACATATTGCTTTCCAGATTCGTTGTACCAATTTTCAGTCCCACCAGCAATGTAGGGGAGCCCACACCCACAGTAAGGGTGGTGACTATTCTTTCTATAAATTATATATTATCTCCTGCTATTAATAATAAAAATATATCAAGAAGATTCTATTCCAAATTCTATGGAGTAATGGAACTAATACAAACATGTCAAAATGAAAATAAAAGAATGGATAACTGCTGCAAAATCTAAGGCAGAAAGATGTGAATAGCTAAAAGTACAAACACAAAATGTTAAGTAGCAACTTGCAAGATTTTGGTTGATACCATTTAAGTCTCCATTGGTCTCACAGTTGATGAATATCTGCATTCAGTGCTGTGGCAAGCCCTCTCAGGGCTCCAGTCTGGCCAATGACAAATGGATGGAAGTTTTCCAGATAGCGAGTATGACAGGGAAGCAGCCACTCTACACTTTCTATGCTTTTTTTTTTTTTTAAGCATATAGAGTCTGCAGAAGTCTAGTTTCTACCAGTTTTCAGTCTTTATTCTCTCTCCACCTTTTCTGCCCTTGTTTCTAGTTTGTACAGTCTTCTCTGGCTTCTTGTGGTTTGCTCATTTCCCTTTCTTGTTAGTGTTCTGAGAAGCCCTCTTCCCTTCTCAAAGCTTAGCTCCTTAGGGGCGTCCCCAGTCCAGCTCACAAGGCAGAAGGACACAACCTTCCTTAAGAACAACAAAATGCATATTGGCAGTTATCTTAAAAGCAGTGGCCTTATAATATTAGGGATTTTTTCATCCTTTTATATTTAAACTGATTAAAATCCCCAGATTTACATTAGAATATATATGACTGTTCACCAATTGGTTTTATCATTAAAACGTCCAAACTTTTTTCCCTCCTTTTTTGAGAAGGGGATCTCTTCGTGTATGAATAATCTATTTACAACAGCTTAAAGCTTTTATCTATAGTCAGATATGTTTTTCCTCTGTGTTTTTTCCCCCTTTTTCCTTAGAAAGAGCGTTGCGAAGCCTTCTAGCATATGAAAAAGATAAATCAGAGCTGCTGTGATAGAGGGGTGAGCAGACCTCTGTTGTCTCTTTTACCCCCCTCATCTCCATGCTCCTGCAGAATCTCCAAGGAATCTCAGGTCTGGGAAAACTCATTGGAAACTTCTGGGATATTGAAAGGGGAACTGGAATTTCGAAGTCTTTAATTTTAGTGTTTTAACATCAAATCCGTGTGCGTCACTGATAGGGTTAATGGTTTCATCTATAAAACAAGTGGTTTAGAACAGTGGTTCTCAATTTTGGCTGTGTATTAGAATTACCTTGGGAGCCTTTAAAAAAATCCTGATGCTTAGATCTCACTCTATACCAATTAAATTAGAATCTCTGGGGTGTGACCCAGACAATGGTATTTTTAAAAGCTCCCCCAGGTGATTCCAATGTGCAACCAAGTTTTAAAACCTTCAAAGAATTTTTAGCAATAATGTTCCATGAGTTCATGGGTCTATACAGCTTTTCTTTTTCTTTTTCTTTTTTTTTTTGGTAGATGCCGTTAAAATGTGCAGACTCTAGTCATTTGTAGAGAGTACTCAATAAGAATGCGGGATAAAGATGCACATAAAAATTGGAACTTAGGAAAAAAATGTTTTTAATTATCTTAGCTCAGGATTTTGGGCAAAATAATTTTGTTATATCCCTGATGGGAATGATTTTAACTTTTTATAAAATGAAAATCATATTTAAATTCAATGGTATTATTTTTATGCCCATAATGATACTATTTGTTAATCTGATCAGTTAAGATTAAGTATATTAAAATACTATATCTAGTATTTTATTCACAATACAAATACAAAAGGCATATTGACCACTGAAATGCAAGATATAGTTAATATTCCTCAGGTGGTGGTATATATTGAAGATGGACTGAAGCAACAACTGATGAAAGTAGAAATATCTGACACTGAGAGACTGCAAAAGAAAAGTGTCTCTATCAAAAAAACAACAAACAACAAACAAAAACCCCCAGAGTTACTGGTGGGTGTTGCTTTCCCCATATGAAATATTGTTTCAACAGAGTTTCAAATTAGGAATTAAAATTCACAGCATTGGTTAGCAATTGATCCTAAAAGATATAGAAATTGGATGATAATATGTATGCTACAATCTCCAAACGTCAAATGAATTTGTTATGATTGGATGAGCTATAGTGAATACCAAATAGTTTAAAAATGACAGCATGGAATAAAATGGTTGATATTAGGTGTCAGATTCATAACTAAACAGAAATGCCTTTTTATTTTCTTATTACCAGAGCCATTTACACATTTCCTCTCATATTTGTGCAGCTACTGGGTATTCAAGGTGCATGTGCTTTCATCTCCACTTTTTAACAAAGTAGTTCTTTTCTGGAAGTTGGTAACCTTTAAGCAAAAGAAAAAGTGTAGTTATCACTTCTGGCAGGGCAATATATTAATAATTTTATTACCATGCCTTTAGGCTTTTTGCTAGAATAGATTTACCAACAACAGAATTAAAAAAAAAATATTTTACACATTTTCTGGACAGAAAGGTCAACTAGTCCTTTGTGTTTTTGTGTTCTACTCTCCTCTGCTCCAGAGAAAGATTCTTACCAGCCTTTTTATGTGGAAGCATCCTGAGATGCTGGGTCATAAGCCCTGACATGACAGGTATAGAGAGAGTCCATTGAGACAGTTTTGATAATGTGGAATGGAGTTAGCAGTGGCATATCTCACTTTTGAAAGAATTGTGTTGAAAGAACAGTCATTAAAACAATGACTATTTTAACCATGTTAAACATTTTCCAAGCTCCTTTTGGTCAGGAACTTCTATTTGTCCTGGACTTTATAAGCTTTTTTTTTGCCCTGGTACAGTATAAAATGAGTAAGTGGGAATGGGGCAGGGGAGGGGGCAGGAGAGGAAAGGGGAGAGAGAGATGGGAGGCAGGGGAGGGGAATGTGGTTGTGAAACAAAACTTATTGATGTTGGTGTTCTCACCAGCCTTCACCAGGGGAAACTGGATATCAAATATTATTTGGTTTAGATAAGTTGAAAGCATGTAACATGTTCTCTACATTATATGTTTTGATATAATTCTAAATTGTCACATCCTTTTGAAAATGTATACATGGTACAAGAAGAAACAAATATGTGGTCCTTGGTAAGTTCTCTTCTTTTTTAAGAGAAAGATCTACAAAATGATTCCATGAAGTCTTCTTAGTTATTTCCATAGAGATCTCTCACTGTTCTCAAGTTATTATCTATACTACTTGCTTCATGGCTCATTAATATATTACTTTAATTTTTTTGATTTTTTGGTTGTCTCCAATCACTTAGCTCATATATTTTATTAACAGATGTAGATTTTAAGTTTCTGCTATGATTAGAATTGCCTTACAACAGAGGCGGAGTTCAGTGCAAGGTAATTAGGTCATTGGAAGTGCTGCCCTTGAAAGGAATGATGCTGGTTTTGTGGATTGGTAGTTTTTCACCCGAGTGTGAGTTGCCGTAAAACAGCTAGACTGACCCCTTCACATTCCTTGGCTTCTTGTCTTGTTATAAAATCTTCTTTTCTCATTTTCTACAATGATGCTATCAGCTATGTTGTCATGCCCTGCCAAGTGGAACTTTACTGGAGCCAATCAGATGCTTGAACCTCTAGAACTAAGAGCTAAGAAACTCTTTTCTCTGTACATTATATGGCTTTAGGTATTTTGTTACAGTAATGGAAAATAGACTAATACAACATGTATTTTCAATATATAGCACAGTTTAGGCACAAAGGATATGCTCAGTATTTATTTGTTGAAAGACTCCATAAATAAATATACTGATATTTGTGCAAAGGCACAAATGAGTATATCCACTTGAAGAACTGATTCATTCATATCTCAATAAGGAATAGTTTGTTACATCCAGATTTGAATTTGTAACCCAGTATAACATGTGCTTTTTACCAACATATTGAGGCAACAAATTTGATTAATGTCAGTAATAGAACTTGGATTAGATATCACATAAATTATGTCTCTTCTTGGTATTTCAAACAAGTCTCATATTTCATGTTTGTCTATTTTTTTTGCAAAAAATGAAAATATCCCCCAACCCAATACTCACACTTAGTTTTCTATCAAGTTCTAACTTTCAAGCTCTATCATTTTTCTCTTGACAATTTACATACCAAGTTGCCTCAAATGATTCTACATGTAATTTCACTTCATTTCAGGAGGATCTGAGCAATAAAATGCAGAGGTTCTTTTCATGAAGAAAATGTTAGAAACTTCTTGTAAAATATTTCTGTGGTGATCTAAACAAAATTTTTGACAATTCTTCCATTGAGATATGGAGGCTCTTTCTACTCTCCTTGAATCTGCTGAGTTTGTGATTGCTAAATTAAACACACACACACACACACACACATACATACAGGTATGGCAAAAGTTATACATGATGACTTCCTGTGATCAGATCATAAATGGCCTTGAGTCGGCTGATTTGTTTGTTAAAACACTGAGCTGTAACATGAGATGTTTGTCTATACTTACCAAGCCCCATTCTGGTGAGGCTGTCCTAGCCTCTAGCTTTTCAAGTCATTCCCTAAACATCAAGGAGAAGAAACAAGTTATGCTCTGCCTGAAATTCTTGACTTACAGGATCTATGAGCATAATTCTTTTATGTCACTAAATTTTGGGGGTAATTTTTTTCATGCAAGAAAAGCAAATGAAACAATTTCAAGAACAACTGTCATATCCTGAAAGATACAAGTTATTAAAAATTACAAACAAATGACTTTTATACTTTGCCTTTTATAAATAATATATTATTCTAATTTAATTTAGTATGGAAACTTCAATTTTGCTTTACTTTCCCTACTGTTTCAAAGTTTGAAGTCACTAAGTGACAAATTCAGTAACTCATTTCAGCATATTTTGTGCCCATTTGGAAAATATTTCAATGTTACTTTTAGTTTCTGCCTCCTTTTTGGAATAAATGTGAATTCCTATAGAATTCTGCTCTTTTAACTTTCATTGAAGCTGGAGTAATCACCATGGAGGACTGATGTAGCCAGTTCCTGGAAGGCATTTTTCTTGGCTTAGGTTACTTTTATATTGGACTCTCTTCTGGGATATACTAAATAAATATGATAAAATAAAAGCTACCTAGGCAAAGTGTAATGTTCTAAGCTTCTTGTAGAGAGTCATAATTAACTTTGCATATCTAATTATCTGAGTGATCCTGAGCTAAGGAAATCAGTTTGACTTTACCTCGGTGTTTCTAAACTCATTTGACCACACGCCTAGATCATTTGGCAGCAGAACACTCTTACAGAATACATCTTTGGATATCCAGAGTTTTATACTACCAATTCAGAAATGAAGAATGATCTAGATGGAGTAGTATTTAGTAAATAATAAATATTCAAAGAACTTTCTTCTTTTTTCCTTTTATTTGCATATAATATTGAATTTATAAAGTACATAAGAACATAAATGATGGCTTCAGACCTCCAAAGAATGAATGAATGGTGAATATGAAGAGAAACCGTAGGAGTTAAGAACAGGAAGGAAAGTGGCAGCAATTAAAGGCTATTGCAAATAATCTGGATCAAATATTAATGAACATCTCCTTCAATAGCTCCATTCCTCCTATATGCTTCCAGGAGAAGTCCAAGCAAGTGTTTGAAATATTCATAGTTAACTTTCTTATTCTTTAAATTTGCTTTTAGTTGTATCACTTAAATCCCTTGATATTTCAAGTAAGAGTAGAGGAGCCTATAAGCATAAGTATAAAATTATTGAGAGCTCCAGGTCTGGAGAGAGCAAGAAAATTAAAAATCGAGAATGAGGTAGGGTTTTGGTATCTGTGTCTTGCAGTATTCTTGTGCAATCTGGTTAACCAAGTTTCCAGTTATTCCATTTTTGGCAATGAAACTGATATTAAAGCACAGATGTAAAAGTCAAACTAGAGAACCCTCTGGATTGATTTTACAGGTGCTGTATACATTTTTAGAAAAGCAGTGCTTTAACAGCTATAGATCTTTAATAGAATCGTTGGACCATCAACTGACATGTCAACACAGCTTGAAAGCAGCCTCGTCAAAGGTGAAGTTCTCTCAGACTCTGTTAACACAAAATAAACTCATAGGGATAAGAAAATATTTCTTCTGAATGCCCTCATGTTATAAGATATACTTCAAAAGTCCTTGAGGAGGTATTTTAAATTTGAAGTTTGGGTACAAAGTAAGAAATTGGAAAAGCAAGACAGTTTAATGAAAGCACTTCTCAAAATATTTAAATAGGTAAAGGATAAAACTATAAATGTGAAGCTTCATTTATTGGTGAGGGAAAAACAAGCCTAGAGTTACTTTAAGTTGAATCAACTGTGGATTCCATAGGGCAAAAGCAGATATGAAAGATAACCCTTCACGGGTGGAAGAAAGTAAAAGGTACGTTATTAATACTTAAGTCAGGCTACAGATTGCTTTATTTAGTGTTATAAAATTTTGTTAGTTTCTGACAAAAATCATTTTAGGTTGAAAAGTAATCCAGGAAAGAGGGACCAAAAAAGTCAGAAATATTTTCACTGCAAGATGTCTGGGCCTAATAAACTAATTAGCATGTGATAAATCACTCATGAGCAGCTATTAAACAATGTTTCCAAAATTCCCCTGACTGTGGAAACTTTTTGTGTGCTTTTTAAGAGTTGTCTTTTGAGGGGACTCATGTCTGAGGGACAATCTTTGGCAAAAAACTGCTTTAGTCCATCTATTTGGCAAAAGTCTCATTGACCTTATTAGGAGACTAGCCAGCATATGACCGGTAGGCACCTCATGGCTCTTATTCCCTGTGCTGAGTTCTGTTTCCTCTGGTATAGGAAGAGCTCGTGCCTTTCCCTGGCTTAAATCTCTGATTTAATTTTCACACTTATAAGATAGAGATTACTATCTTCTGTAGAGGAGAAAATAGGATAATAGAGGCAGGCAGAGTTTTTCAAGGTCAAATGCTCTATATGTTACTATCTCAGAATTTAAGTTTATACTTCTTTCCCCTACTCTGCTGAATTTTACCTTGCAGATTGAAAACAAATTCCATTCTTGGTTAAAAGTGAATTGTATATGTATGATAACCACTAGAACTTCAAGAAAAATGTCTAAAGTTTTTGATGAAGGTCTATATATATTTAAAATTATGCCCACTTACTCGATGCAAAGGCTCATCCCATTAAGTAATCATAGAGAAAGGAGGCAAAACCTGTGTATGGTTTTGAATAAAATACATGAAACTCTTTAAAAGTCATAGTGGACTTTGCAAATTGAATAGTCATGAACACCTGAACACCAAAAAGTAGCATATTTTAAAGGATTCGTAGATATTTCATTTCAAATATAGAAAACATCCAAAAGATAGCTGGAGATGTGAGTGTGGACCTTGGGA
>CM053399.1:142463886-142488505 GCA_028644305.1 Xerus rutilus
TATTAAAAATTGAGACTGTAGATATTTCTTATCTTATTTAATTTTTCTCCTTATCACTCATCACTCTCTAACCAGTAGATACTCAACAAATATCTGCTGACATGAATTGTCAACATTGAGTACTAACCAGAGCATTCTGTAGAGGTTTTGTAGGCTCATGTTCTCATATGTGCTATGATTTTATATGTTCATTTTAATAGTTATGTATTTGTAAATTGTGTTGACCTGGTCCTAGGGATTATGTGGATTTACTGTGAGCTTCTGTCAGGGTGGGTTTCAGTTGGCTCACAGTTTCTTCAGAGGTCATTATGCACAACTCTTTGCTACTCTGTGGTTGGTAGAATCATGTTAGTAGCATGAAATCAGCCACAGGGAAAGTATTGATACCTGAACACTTTTAGAACACTACAGATCAGGACAACTTTTTCTCAAATGCTAGGTTGTTAACTATTTTTACACATTCTGGGCTCTTGGGTAATGTGTAGGAGGGTGAGGAAGATGATTTAATATTGTGGATAACTGACACATTTAGCTGTAGACTGTAGTCAGGTACTGTGCTGTACAAAACCCAAGGGTTCATTCAGTCAATCATGGTTAAGAAAATCACTCCTATGTAAGATGGACAGACCAGGATAATTTACATTGTTGAGGAAGTTGATGTAATCAAAAGAAGGATTGGTTGTTGCTTGAGGCAGTAGGTATATTCATTCATGACTCTTGCAGGTGGTAATTGGATAAGCTTAAGTCTAGAGTACACATTCTTGGAAACAGAGGCATGAAAATGACGAGATAGTGGCAGGATCTCAGCCCTACTTATGGGTTGAGATGAGGACAGGAGGCAGGGTCACTGGAAAATATTAGTAAAGGATGGAGCACTGTCTATAGGATGGTGTTTTGGGAACACTAATAATTTAGCACCCATCTATATTATGTATTACTCTTAGATTTTTATTCAACCCTTGAAGCAGTGGTTCTGCACTTTTGAGAATTATTTGTACTCTATCAGTGGCACATAATAAAAGCAGTTTTTGAAAGTAGTAATTCCTTTGTCTCTTCTCTAGATCTTGATCTAGGATGGGAGTCTTAGTCTGTTTAGTCTGCTATAACAGAGGCTAGGAAGCTTATGAATAACAGAAATTTATTTCTCATAGTCTGAAGGCTGGGAAGTCCATGCTCAAGGTGCCAGCAGATTTAATACTCACAGAGTGCCTATTTTCTTGCCCTGTCTTTACCGAGTGTAAGGGGCAAAGCAATTCTCTAGGGCCTCTTTTAAAAGGCCTTTAATCTCATTCACAAAGGCACTGCTCTATGAGCAAACCATCCCCCAGGACCTCTCCTCATAATCCCATCTCACTGGTAGTTAAGAATCTTGGGAGGAAACATCTTACTGGGAGTAGGAACTGGAAATGTCTAAAAAAAACTCTACATATTGTAATGTGCAACCAGGCCATGTACCACTGCATTAGAGAAAAGTGCAATTTATGATAAAAGTCACTAGATTTTGTCCTAGAGGGAAGCAAAATTCACTTCAAATAACTGAAAATAATGTTTTGACAGGTTTTCAAGACCAGAGGCTAAATCTAATGATTCCATAATAGTTTGCAATTCATTTCATTTCTTAAATATAAACGTCACAATTAAACCCACCATGATCTTGTGACTTGAGCAAGAGAGATGATGCTATATTCATTTGATAGAAAAGAATGCTGAAAATTTCCAGCAATTCTGTAAATTTCATTATGTATTTAAGTTAGTAATTTCCTAAAGGTTTGTTTTATGCGTTGCTATAGTTTCCTAGTGGAAGTATACACGTTAAATTCTACAGTATGTGGAGGCTCTCATTTTCATACGCGACCTTGACCCTTGATGGATACAACCTTAGCTTACTTTTCCACTTCTTTTGTAACCAATATTAGCTTCAAAGAATTTCAGTAACAGTCTGCATTTATCATTCTTGTTTATTTTGACTTATTCATCACATTCAGGATGTTTACAGTACATTCCTAACTTTGGGGCCATTATTAAGCTTAGAAGTGACATTAACCTTCCCAGAGAGAATTGTCGACACAGGAAGGCTGACAGCCTGCTCCTCTAATATAAAATCAGAGTTTTGAAAGGTAAGGAAATTGACCTTGAAATCTTCCTTTTGCTGTGTACTGGACTCTGAGCAGTTACAGTCATTCTGACTGAAGGGCTCACTAGGCCACTTGTTTTCTTTGTCTTCTACTATGGATTTTTTTCTCTCTTTCCCTTTCTTTTTCTTCTCTCTCTCTCTCTGTGTCTCTTTTCATGGCAGACCAAAACCTCCATTAGAAGACTGTTCAAAAATGTCATAAGCACAGCTGCAAGAAAGATTTCTTGCTGTTAGCGCGTCAGCTTCCAGACTTATTTGAATGCCACTGTGGTGTGTGTTTTTATAGGATAGCCCCCTTCAGCACTGATGGGTGGTGGAAGGAGATCTGAACTCAAAATTTCTGACTCCCTGACTTGTGCTCAGATCAGCAGGCTCTGCTACTACCCAGCTGTTCACTGTGGTACAATTGGGCAGACTACCAAAGAAAAGAGAACATAACCTACAAAGCAAGGTGGCTGGCTCATGGAGTGCAGATATGTGGCTCAGGAGCTGATGTTTCTGATGAATGCAAAAAGACTCATCAGTGGCCATCTTAGTAACTGCATAGATGAAAGAATCAAAATGTAGAAAGAATACAGTGTCATGTTAACTCAAGAAAGTTTTCTCTAGACTGTCAAATGGCAGGAAAAGGGACATTTTCAGAAGACACGGTTGGGAACTTTAGATCCTAGAGTGGGAATACTACACACAGAGAAACTTAAACCATTTCTCAAGAGAGAATTCTCGTTCACACCTTCCAGCCTGTGTAGGTACTGGCAGAAAGGGCAGAGATTTTGGTTTTATTTGGATCTGATTCATCTCTGTATCTACTACAGTACAACCAGATATATCATTCATTTAAAAGAGATCCTAATTTAACAAATTCAAGTATAAGATGAGCACCACCCCTCCATGCGTAATCTTCTCCCATTGTGTCAGTTTTGAAAATCATTTAGAGAATTGTCAGTAATTCTACTCCCACGAAACATGAAGTTAACATAAAAACACACACATACGAATCTAAAATCTCAAAACTACTTTAGTACTTTTGAAAAAAAATTGAATATCTGTAAAAATTCTGTAATTAAACTACAAATTCAAATTTGAAGTCTTCATAATTGATTAGTAAGGGGATGGTTTTTTTTAATAGGATGAGCTTCCCACAATTTGGGGAACACTTTGGAGGATGTGTTTACATTATACCAAGTTGTTTTGGGGATATTGTTCCACTCCACTCATAAGCCAGGCCTCTTCTAGAAGTCTTCCTGTGCAATATCTGCATGTGAGGCTTCTCTCAGGCTAATAATGAATTTTCCACCTGTAAAGAGAGATAGTTTCCATCAATTTCTTTTTGTGATAACTGAAACAAACTTATAATTAAAGTAAAAAATTCATGAAATATAAGGGGTAATGTAAGAAAAGTGTTATGGCTTCTAAATAATAAATACTTGCATATGTATGTGTATCTGTTGAATTTGTTGTATACACACATACTTGAGATCTTCTTGACAATTTTAATTTTGGCTCGTTTATGCCATCTTTCACCTAGATACTGACTGAGAACGTTTCTCTTGGGAATGAGGGTTGAAGTCTGAAGAAGAGAAGAGCAGATGGTTATAAAACAGAATGAGCTGCCCTGCTCTGTTAAGAGCAATCCTTCCACACACTGGCGTTTTCTTAAGGTACATAGTCACATTGCTTATTTGAAAAAATATTTTTTAGTTGCAGATGGACACAATGCCTTATTTTATTAATTTATTCTATGTGGTGCTGAGGATTAAACCTAGTATCTCACACATGCTAGGCAAGTGCTTCATCATGGAGTCACAACCCCAGCCCTATTTGAAAGAGAAAAATTTCTTTAGTGACAGCTGAATACACTGGTTAATGATGTGTGATTCCAACATGATTTGACAGACCTTGGTAAGGTACCCTTTAGAATCATGGCATACTATAGCTGAAAACCATTGTAGAGAGCTTATATAAGAGTCCTGCTCTATGTGGGTGAGAAGCACAGAAAGATAAGCACTCTGCTTTAAAATACTGAGTGTTAGTACCCCAGAGAGGATGAGAGAAGCCAGAGAACTCCTTGGACAGGGGGATTTATGCTTTGCTTAACTTCTGTCAAATGTGTGGGCAAATTAGGGAACTGTTGATTTATTGTAAAATAGCACCCAAAGCAAATTGGTAAATTCTGAAACCCAAAACATCCATAAAGGAAATGATGAAGCAATATTGATTCATTTCTGTTTCATTCCTTCTCCCTCCTTCCTTTCCCATTTCATCCCAATCCCTGTGTGCAGGCATTTGTGCTCACTTTCAGACCCCTTTCAGACACACATTTACTATTGTCTTAGATTCAAACATACCATTTTGGCTCTGTCCCGAGATTCATAACTTTCCTGTTGTTCTTGATCCACAAACACTATATTTGTTTTTTTAAGTCATTCTGGAATTCTTTGCTCCTCTCAGGGTAGTGTGAAAGTCTTATAAGGCTTTTGAGACAAACAACCCTTTAATGAATTACCTTCCAAGGGAGTAGATAATAAACCAGAGGGTCTCAAACTTAATGTGCATATTAGTAATTTAGAGACTGTACTAAAATGCAGAATGGATGGAGCCTGAGATTCTGCATTTCTATGTTGTCTTTTTGGAGATGCTGTTGCTATTGGAACATTGATAACACCCTGAGCAACAAGGCAACTGGCAATTGTTATGATAGATAAAATACTTGTATTTTAATAGTGAATATTAACATTTTAACCTAAAAAATGACAGCATGAAATTTTTAGGCGAGAGTGTTTTTTATAATCCTTGCATCCAGACATCTGGCCACATGCTTGTTATGCCTCTTAATCAGGGCCACTCTGTAAACCCCTTTGAGCTCATTTTATGATGGTCCAGAAGATCAAGCAAATCTCCCTTTACATCGCAATTTTCGACCACCAGCAGGTGACTTCTTCATTATCTCTTACTCTCTCTCTCTCTCACACACACACACACACACACCACACAAATGTATTTTTAGAGTTTCTCATACACAAGATGCTGATTTTGTTTTACCTGCTTACAAAGAACACACACACAGGCACACACACACTAAATGTTCTTTATTTCTTAGCTGATCAGAGCAGTAGATTCTTGTTTTAACTGGGGAGACTTGTTTTCTTTCTTCTTTTCCCTCCAGCCCTATGGCAATCTATTTTTCTAACACATTTATTTTACTTTGCTTTTCTTATTCTCTGTAATTGTCTTTTCAAAATAAGAGTAAAAAGATTTTGTCCCATCTCACAGAATGTGCCTAGCAATATGGCTTAATTTTGCTGCAATCTCTAGAATGGTGCTTTGTGTATTAATATTGTCTGTATAAAAAATTATCATTATATGAATACACACTATATAAATGTTCATGGCATTTGATTACCCTGGAGCTTAGAAGTAACTCTTTTCCATGGTGGTTCTTAGTAAAATAAGGATAATACACGTGGGTTCTGGGTTTTCCCTTTCTACATGCCAGTGATGCACATATTCTTAGTTCTTTATGTATTTGTGCCCTTTTAAATTAAGACAGCAACACCTATTTTCTTTTTTCTTTCTTTTTCTTTTTTTGCAAATAGTATTTACTTATTCCTACCAGTTCTATATGTGATGTTGCAAATATTCCTTGTTTGGCTTGTGTAAGGTAGATTGATCTTATGTACATGTTTTTTCCTCCTATGTTCTGATGCCACTAGGAAAGATAGGTAAACAGTTTTGATTAATAATTCTTTCTAAATTTGAGGCTCTTTTGTTTGGATGAAGTTGTGGAGAGAAGGTATATAATAACATTGTCAGGCCAGAATATACAGGTCTTATGTTTGTTCTGGATGAATCATTTGCACGTTCACTTGATATTTATTGAATACTTCATGCACTAGTTATGAACTCTCTGCCTTCAGGAGCCAAATTCTATTTGTGTATGTGTTTGTGCATCTATATGCATGCACATGTGTTTTATAAAGTTAACAAAGAAATAGTGAAAACAAAGCAGACAAAGAGGATAAAGAAGTGTAGGGGTCGTATGAGACTTCTGTTTCAATTTTTAGGAAAGGTACGTACAAGAAGACATTTGAGCAGAGACCTGAGGCAAAGAAGGGGTGAGACTTATGGGTGTTGGGAGAAAGAGTTGCAGGTAGAGGAGCAGCAAGTGCCAAATCCCTCTGTTGAAAAACAGACCTGCTGGAAGAAGAGTGTGAAGATGTGTGGCTGGTAGAGGAGTGAGGTGTGAGGAGTTGGGATAGGGGGGCTGCCTCATGGAGTGGGCGTGTGGCTGCTTAGTAAATGATAATAATACTTTGAGCTTAAAAATTTCTGGGGCTGTTATTGCTTGTAGCATGAAGATGCAAAAGCTTGCATGGCCTGACCTTTGCCACAGCCTTGTTGGTCTGTCATGCTCCCAGGTTCTTTCCTCCAGCCTCTTTTGGCTCTCTCTCTGTTCTCACCACAGGACCTTTCTGCATGCCAGTCCCACTGCCTGGAGGAGTCGGCACCAACATCTCCAAACTACTCCTTTACATTTCAGCTTCATGATTAATTCTTTAGAGAAGGCTTCCCTATAGTCTTCCTATAATCTCTATTATATGCAATTGTAGTATCATACATCCTTTCTTTGAAACATATCAACATTTAATTTTGCATTTCTTGGTATGGTTATTTAGTTACTATCTTTTTTTGCTACCAAATTATAAGCTCCTTATACCTTAGAACTGTGGCTCTTTTTTTTACCTCACCACATTATCTTTACTACCTTGCATGGGATCTGTCACATAATAGTTAGTTGCTCAATAAAAATTTGAAATAGCTGATTTTGAAATTCTCCCTTCTTTTCCTGCTTTCTTTAATCTTTTGTCTTTTTCTTTAGTCCTTTTGAATCTATTTTTCTTGTGTTATTCTTCATCCCCTGTACACTCATCTCATGTTACTTTCTGAAGATTCTTCATGCTGAATTCAAGATTCTGTATGCAAGTGAGTTTTATTTTTTCTGATAAATAAAGTAGAAAAGGGCTGGTGGTATTTAATAGCATGATGGCATTCTGTCTGAAATCAAAATCCCCTTCATAAGACAGCATAGCACCACTATGATACCTTCCTTCAAATGAAGACCCGAATCAAACACGGCAGCATGGGTATTTTTCCATTTCATTTCTTTTGTTCTGCTTATGGCTTTCCTGCATCCATCTATCATTAACATTTATAATTTAGCATTGTCTTCTGGCACAGTGTGATGCTATCTGTATTGCTGGCAGATTTGTCTTAGTCTTGGTCTTGGGTCTTTCAGCTGTCTGGTTTCCTGGATTTTGCTTATCCAAGCATTTCATTTGTCACACTACCTGCCATTGTCTCCACGTTTGTCTTTATCCTTAGCCATTAGTTTCCCATGCTCTGTCTTAATCCCATTACAGGGCTTGTTCTTGCTATTTTTATTTGTCACAATGTCTACTTTGGTAACAGATGTCGTTGTCAGAACACCTCCTTCACTTCCGTTAACGGCGTCACTTGTGCATTTAGGGTTGGAGTTAGTCTTGTGGGCTGTTCTGGGCCTTTTTAGGAGCACTCCTTAGTCCACTTCATTGTTTGAATCAACAGATCTTTTTTTTTTTTTCTCCCAGGGATGTGTAAGTGTAGTTTATTTATTTCTTTTTGCTGATTCTCAACATGGCTGACTTGCTTTGTCTCTGAAGCAAATGTTTTCCGATGGTGAGATCAAGGGTGCAGCAGAAAGGAATGCAAATTTACGAATGTTTGTTGTGAGGTGTGTGTATGCAGAGAGCCGACGAACAGTGGGTGCTGTTGATCATGTGAGTGTAGTATGTTCATTTATTCAGGCTTGATTGTGTGCTCATCACATCCTTTTTTAATATCGCATTCTACCTGATTGGAGTTTTTTTTTCCCCTTTAGTTCAAAGTTGGCATATTTCTATTGTAAACAAAATATTAAAGTACACTTTGTCCTTTCTACTCCTAAGTGGTAGATTAATATGGTAAGGCAAGAGCAATTTATTCTAAAATGAATAGATTACTTTTAAAAATATATATGAATATATGAATGAGATGAATGGAAACATGGAGAACTAAATAAATAGGCTTTGTCTTCACGATGGTATATAGCCTCTTAGAAGTAACTGTCTAACTTTTATAACAAATTCTCAATTCAGATTGGGTGGGGGAATTCAGCCTTCTAACTTATAAAAGGGAAGCCTATAGCTTGGAGTTGTGGGTGTTCTCTCAAAGGAATTAGCCATAGCTTTTTAAAGGTTTTGATTTAGTACATAATTTTGAAAGAAAAAAGTATGTTAAAAACTAGTCAAACCCAAGTAATTGCATGAAATATTTTAGGCCCAATCAACTCTTTCAGAACCTGCTCTTACTGAGATTCATATTCTCCCTCTGCTCCATGACTTTAACAATTACTTAAAAGGTGGTATTTCTGCTGTTTGGTTAGCTAGTTTCCTTTAAACTGAGAAAATTAGAATATTAGTCACTCGGAGGAAAAATCCAATTTCACTCTGGAGACTCAGGAATCAAGGAATGGTAGAGAGAATCGATACTCGAAAGTTATCACAGATGTGTAGTCTCTACAAGTCACTATCTGCCTCCCATTCTAATCTTTACAAAATTTAAACTATTAGGGAAGCTCTTTCACTGTTAAATGGTAGGAAAATGGGTTTTTGTAGGGAAAAGGAGATGTTTACAGGAGACAGAGTTTTCTATAGCTGATAGATGCCAGCAGTTATGAATTTGATAGAACTTTGTAAGGCTATTCAAGTGAAAAGAAGAGCAGCTTCCCTATTTGTCCTGTGAAGGAATAAAACACCCAATAGCAATTTATGCAGGAAAATGTTTCACATGCACATTTAAAGTATCTATGAAAAAAAAATCTGCTTGCCTACACCTTATGGCATTTTTTTCCTCACTTTGGATCTCTGTGGTATTTGGTATGGTTTTCTGATGAAACCTTCCAAAGCACCCTGATTGTTCACACTGCTTATACCACTCTCTGATAATGAGCTCCTTGTAAAAATCCCGTGTGGTAGGTTTTTGTAGAGGATAATTATTGAGTGAGCTTCTGGCTTAACATTATTTCTGCTTATCTGAAAAAAGTATGTGAGCTCTCAGTAACCACATTTCTATTTCTTAATCTTAAGTTTCTGGCCATAGCTTGTTGATTCAGGGTTTTGGTATGATCTCAACAGAGCTGGGTTTCAGGAATATTTTGAGAATCAAGTCAACAGCATTTGGAAATAGATGGATCTGATGTGTGGCAGGGGAGGAGACAAGTATGATTTCTCGATATTTGGCTTGCAAAGTAGAGAGATATAAACTCATTGAGTTAGAGAACTTTGAGAGTGAATTGACCAGTATTAAACAAAGTAGAATTTTTATATCCCCTTTTGAGACAGTGATGGTAATAGTTTTCTGTCTCTAGTATATGTGCATTAATTACGTCAATTTTGATATTTAATTTTTGATAGTAAATAGCTTAACTAGCAAAAAGTGAGATCAACATTTCTTAACATTCTTGATTTTCTCCAGAGGAAATTCATAAATTGTGAAGGTATCCAAAGTGAACCAGAGTGCCATCTGGTGACTATTTAAAGAAATAGCAGATACACGTTCCCAGAGGACATTGTTACAGTAACTAACATTTACTGAGAAATTATTTTTTATTTTTATTTTATTTATTTTTGGTACTGGGAATTGAACTCAGGAGTGCTTAGCCACTGAGCTATACCCTCAGCCCTTTCTATTTTTTATTTTGAGATAGGGTCTTTCTAAGTCGCTTAAGTCCTCCCTAAATTACTGAGGCTGGCCTCAAACTTGTGATCCTCCTGCCTCAGCCTCTTGAGTCACTGGGATTACAAGCATGTGCCATTACACCCAGCTTTATTGAGAAATTATTTAGTACCTGGAACCTGTGTCAAACATTTATCACATTTAACGCCATGCTATAGTATACTAGAATTTTGTTTTAGTTAGCTTTTTTATTGCTGTGACCAGAAAACCTGATGAGAACAATATAGGGGAGGAAAGTTTCTTTGGGGCTCATAGTTTCAAAGATCATAGTCCATAGATGGCCAGCCCCATAGCTCTGGGCCTGACGTGAGGCAGAATAACAATGATTAAAGGGTGTGGAGGAAGAAAGCATCTCAGGATATGGCAATCAGGAAGCTGAGAGAGCTCTTCTCACCAGGGACACAATATGTAAATCCCAAATGCATGCTTCCAATTACACACCTTCTCCAGCTACATCCTACCTGCCTAAAATCACTGCACAGTTAATCCATATCAGTGTATTAATCCACTGATTAGTTTAAAGCTCTCATAACCTAATCATTTCACCTCTGAAAATTCTTGCATTGTCTATGACCTAAGCTTTTGGGGGACAACTCATATCTAAACCATAACCATTTGTTTTTGGTACAGGGATTGAACCCAGGGATGTGACATCTCCAGTCCTTTTAATTTTTATATCAAGACAGGATCTCACTAAGCTTCTAGGTCTTGGTAAATTACTGAGACTAACCTTAAACTTGTGATCCACCTGCTTCAGCCTCCCAATTTGCTGGGATTACAGGCATGTGCCACTATGGCCGGCTAATATACCAAAATTTAATTGACATTATAAAGTAATACTATTATATATAAATTAATTATATAATTGAATGGCACATGAATGATTTGAATACAATGTCTTGGTGAGATTTCACCAGGGTGGTGGACTGCACCCTTCCTCTCCCACCCCCACAGATACATGCACACTCACATCACTGTTCCTTCAGGAGAAAAATTGGAGTCAGTTCAGCTATAGGATATTGTCTTTTTTTCTAAAGAGTTACTTATAGCTCTTGAGTTAGCTCTTTCCAATGTAATCCATGTTTAGAAAGAAGTCAAAATGGTCTTTGCACAATTTATTCATCTGTTTAACAATGAGTTACATATTGAGCTCCTACAATGAGGCTCTTTTCTGCTGAAGATGCATCCGTGAAAAAATATGCGCTGTTACTCTTGCTGTTAGGGAAGTTTTGAAATGAGGGAAGACAGAAAATGACAAGTGAAATATCTAATGCACCTCAAAGACTTAAGTGCTGAAGGGAAAAAGTAGATAAAGAAGATAAGTAGCGATGATGGAGGTGTAGGGGTGTTGCTATTTTACATGGATCTCAGATTTCATACAAGAAATACCTCAAGGAAGTAAAGCATCCTGGCAGAAAGGATAGCAAGTAAAAAGAACCTGAGGTTGGAGTGTGCCTTGTTTGTTTAGGTAAAACAAAGCAATGTCACTGTCACAGAGCAAGAGAGGGTGATTTATAGAAAAGGAAGTTGTGGTTACCAGGAGGACAATATCAATATAGTCTTATAGGGTCACTTTAAGGACTCTACAAAAAAAACTGGTTTTTCCTCAAAATGCAATGGAAGTGTGTTCAAGAGAGGTTTATTCTTTCCTTGATATGAGAACCAGATTTTGTCCTTGAATAAAAATCCATATTTGCTTTGGAGAGAGGTATTAACTTTTCAGATGAAAACTTTCAGTGCTTGCTGGTGTAAAAGCAGGGCTTGGAGCACTTACTTGCTGACCTCTTTGAAACACCACTTTCCATGGTTAGAGCCAGCCTCAGCTAAGCAGGGTTTGGATTATTAGAGACTTAAGCCTATAGATCACAAGAAAAGAAGAATGAGAAACTTTACTGGAGTTTACCTTTAGAGGAGAATGGAAAGTTGAACTCATAGATGCAAAGGAGAAGGCTGCCCAAGGAAAAGAAAACAGTAAAGACGAAAGGAAACAAAGTGCCCATGGAGATCAGCTTCTTTTTCAAGGCTTAACTTTAAGGGGCCTTTGCTTGTATGATTCAGGAGATTATGCTGAAGAGTCAACTCTGTCTCACCCATGATGTACTCTCTTCCAAACACTCAGATAAGAAGTATATATTTATTTATGGTGATCTTGTGTGCTTCATTTGGGAGAAAGTTCCAGAACAGAGTGGCTGAGGAACACTCAACTACAACTGTCAGTCTTCATTTAGATACTTCTCTTGTGTCTCCCCCAAAGATGTATTGAAGTCCTAACCCCAGTACCTTAAATATGTGGCCTTATGTGGAAATGGGGCCCTATCTGCTGAGGTAGTCAGGATAAGTTCATACTGAATGATGGTGGACCCTGAATCCAATGACTGATATATTTAGAAGGAGGCCATGTGAGCCCACGGGGACACAAAGACGGAGGAGAACGCCATGAGAAGGTGGAGAGAGACGAAAGTGATGATCTTCAAGCCCAGGAACACCAAGGATTGCTGGTAACTATCAGAAGCTGGGAGAGAAGTTTGGAACAGATTCTCCCTCAGAGCCTCCAAGAGGAATCATCCTGCTAACAGCTTCATTTAAAACTTTAGCCATCAAATTGTGAGAGAATAAGTTCCTTTCCTTTTTTCTTTTCTTGTGGTACTGAGGACTGAATCCAGGACCTCACACATTCTGAATAAAAACCCTTCTACCACTGAGTTGCATACCCAACCCTTTTAATTTTATTTTTTTTAATTTTGAAAGAAGGTTTTGTTAAATTGCCTAAGCTGGTCTCCAATTTGCTATCTTTTTGCCTCAGCCTCCACAAGTATTTGGGATTACAGGTGTGTGCCATTGTGCCTGACCCTTAAATTTCTGTTAAGCCACTCAACTTGTGGCATTCTTTTAGGGAGGTCCTAAGAAACTTGTACAAGGATCAAAGGGTTACTATACATACAGTGAGACTATTTCTCTGTAGTGGAACAGAAACCCATCTATGAACTGAAAACTGGGCAATAAGATCTCAACCATTAGAGAAAACACCCTATGGCCTAAAAGTCAGTAATGTTATCTCAGCAATCATATTTCAGTTAGAGGTAATATACCTTAAAGACTGTGTGTATGTGTGTGCATGTGTGCATGTGTGTGCATGTGTGTGTGAGAGAGTGGGGGGCAAATACATAGCAATGACAACAAAGATGATTTTCTAGGTTTGATGGAAAAAGCTGAGTTGTATAGCTATTGAGCTGAGCCTTGAAAAATTCCAACTGTAATGTGTTTCTAGTCTAGTATTTCTTTTTCAATTTTAACAAGCAAATGGTCAAGGTACTTTTCTAGACACATTTGCTTCTCATTAGTTTTTGCTTGGGTTTGGTACTGAAGCTTTAATCAGAAATATGGAAACATTTGGTTGTGGAGAGTACTTCTAGTATGTGCTGAATAGAAGTGGTAAACTTGTCACCCTTGTCTTGAATTTAGAGGAAAAGTTTGTAATTTTTCATTGCTGAGGAGGATGGAATTTGTGGACTTGCTATATGTGGTCATTATTATGCTAAAGTTACATTCCTCCTATATCTAAATCATGAAAGCATGTTATGTTTTGTCATATGCTTTTTCTGAATCTATTGAGATGATCATGTGATTTTATCCTTTATTCTGTTAATATGGTCTATCACACTTAGTGATTTGCATATATTGAACTATCCTTACAGCCCAGGAAAAAACACTGAATCATGACGTATGATCATTTTAATGTGCTTTTGAATTCGGCTGATAGTATTTTGTTGAGGATTATTTTTTCATTTATGTTTTTTGGGAATTTTGATCTGTAATTTTCTTTTCTTGTAGAGTGTTTTCTAGCTTTGGTGTCAGAGAAATGTTAATCTCATTAAATGAATTTGGAAGTGTTCCTCTTCTTCAGTTTTTTGGAAGAATTTGAGATGGACTGGCACTTAAATCTTTTCAAAATATTTGGCAGAATCCACTAGTTCGGCTATCTGGTTCTAAGTGTTTTTTTTTTGTTGTTGGGAGGTTTTGGATTACTGGTTCAATCTTCTTACTTGTTATTGGTCTGCTCAGATTTCCTATTTATTTATGACTCAATCTAATTGTGTTTAGGAATTCATGCATATTCTGCTAGCTTATATACTCAAATGGCATGTCATTATTCATAATAACATTTATGATCCTTTGTATTTCCGTGGCATTATTGTAATATCTCATCTTTGATTTTCAATTTAATTTATTTGCCTGTTTTTCTCTTAGTCTAGCTAACGTTTGTTTATTTTATCTTTTCCAAAACCCAGTTCTTAGTGGCATGTGTCTTTTTAATTATTTTTCTATTCTCTATTTCATTTATTTCTTCTTTGATATGCATTATTTTCTTTCTTCTGCTAACCCTGCTTTGTCTGTTTCTCTTTTTCTAGTTCCTTGGTGTGTAATATCTGGCAGTTTGCTTGAGGTTTTGCTTTATTCTCAATGTAATAATTATCACTGTAAATTTCATCCCTAGAATTGCTTTTGCTACAGCATATAGTTTGGATAGATTGTGTTTCCATTTTCACTTATTTCATGACAATATTTCCCTTTTGATTTCTGCTTTGACCTATTGGTTGTTCAGAAGCATGTTGTTTGGAGTCCACATAATTGTGAATTTTTCAATTTTCATTCCATTTTTGTTTCTAGTTTCCTACTATTGTGGTTTAAAAAGATATTTGATATGAATCTAATTTTAAATTTATTAAGACTTCTTTTGGCCTAAAATATGATGTATCCAGAAGACATTATATGTGCATTGAAAGGAATCTGTATTCTGATACTGTTGGATAGAATATTCTATATACTTCTGGTTTATATTGATTTTTTGTCTAGAATAATCTAGTCCTTGTTTAAAGTGGGTTGACAAAGTCCCCTACTATTTTTATGTTATGGCTTGGATGTGAGATGTCCCTCAAAAGCTCACATGTGAGACAATGCAAGAAGTTTAGAGGGGAAATGATTGAGTTGTAAGAGTCTTAATCCCATTACTGAATTAATCCTCTGAAAGGGATAAACTGAATGATAACTTCAGTGGTAGGGTGTGGCTGGAGGAAGTGGGAATTGGGGTGTGGCTTTGGAGTATCTGGCCAGTGGAGTCTCTCTCTGCTTCCTGATCAACATGTGAGCTGCTTCCCGCTGCCACACTCTCCTGCCATGAAGTCCTGCATTACCCTGAACCCTGAGTAATGGAGCTGGCCTTCTATGGACTAATACCTCTGAAACTGTGAGTCCTCATATAAACTATTCCTCCTCTAAAATTGTTCTAGTCAGATCTTTTAGCCACAGCAGCAAAATAGCTGACTAAAACATTCTTGTTCTATTGTTTGTTATTTGTGTTACCATGGGACCTACAAAGAACATTATATCATTTTAGCAGTCCATATTATGCTGCTAACAACTTAACTTTGCATACAAAAACTATACTCTTCTATTTTTCCTCCTCCCACATTTTATGCTATGCATATCACAAATTGCAAATTTCTTTGTTATGTATCCCTTAACAAATTATTATACTTAGAGTTGCTTTTACTTTTGTCTTTTAACTTTTATCCTGGAGTGATTTACGCACTACTATCATAACATTAAAGTGTTCTATATTTGACTAAACACTTACCTTTTTGTGAGCTTTATATTTTCATGGTGCTAATTAGTGTCCTTTCGTTTCAGTTTGAAGAATTCCCTTTAGCATTTCTCATAGAGCAGGTTGAGTGGGGTCGGTCAAATCAGGCTGCTCTACAACAAAAGTTTCCTAAACTGTGTGGTTTACAAACAATAAAAATGTATTTCTTATAGTTGTAGAAGCAGCTATGTCCAGGTTTAAAGTGGCATCAGGTCTGGTATTTAGTGATGGTTTGCTCTTTGCTTTGTAAATGGAGCCTTCTCACTGTGCCTTACAGCATGGAAGGGGTGAACAGCTTCCTGAGGGACTCTATAATGTCACTAATCCCATTCATGAGGTCTTTGCCCTCTTTATCAGTTGACTATAGTTTTGTGGGTTTATTTGTGGCGTCTTTACTGTTTCATTCATCTATATGGCTATTTCTTGCCTGTACCATGTTGTGTTGATTATTTAAACCTAATAATAAAATTTGAATTTGAATTCTTTAATGTTGAGTTGGCTATCTTGATCTTTTGCCTTTACACAGGCTTTAAAATCAATTTGTCAAGATCTACAGAATACCATACTGGGGTTTTTTAAGTAAAAGTTTTATTTTTGATTGACAAATAATAATTGTATGTGTTTATGAGATACCATGTGATATTTCATATACATAGACATTATAGAATTATTATATCATGCTAACTGACATATCTATTTTCTCATATATCATTTTTTAAGTTTATTTATTTATTTTTTATGTGATGCTGAGGATTGAACCCAGTGCCTCATGCATGTGAGGCAAATGCTCTATCACTGAGCTATAGCCCCAGCCCTCTCACATATCATTTTTTATAGTGAGAACATTGAAAATATTTTTATAGCAATTTAAAAAATGCTTTATTATTAATTATAAACACATGGCCATGTAATAGATTTTGAAAATGTATTACTCTTGTCTAATTGGAACTTTGAAATTTTTAGTCAACTTCTCCCCATTCCCCATGCCTACACTTGCCCAAGCCTCTGGTAACCACCATTCTACTATCTACTCTATAAATTTGCCTTTTAAGATACCATGTATAAGCGGAATCATGGGGTAATATATTTTTTGTGCCTGACTTATTTCACTTGGCACAATTTCTTTCAAGTGTATTCATGATTCACAAATGACAGAATGTGCGTTTTTTTAAAAAATGGCTGAATAGTATTACATTGTGTATATATGACACATTTTCTTTATTCACCAAATGATGGACATTTATAGTGACGCTCCACCTGCACTATTGTATGAACTGCTGCAATGAATAGGAGCGTGCAGCTATATGCATATCCTTCTTTCAATTCTTTGTGTGTAGATCTAGAAGTCTAGTGTTTCCTTATTGCATTTTTGTTTAATCTATCCATTGGTAAAAGCTGAATATTGAAATCTCCTATTTTATTGTAGTCTATTTATCCCTTCAGATTATGTAATATTTTAATACTTGCTTTATATATTTAGGTGCTACAATGTTGGGTGTTGAAATATTTACGATATTTATATCATCCTGAAGAATTGACCATTTATCATTATAAAATGCCTTTGACTTTTTTTATAGTTTTTGACTTAGTCTATTTTTTTATGACACAACTATGGCAACCATAGCTCTCTTTGGTTTCCATTTGTATGAAATACCTTTTCCATCCCTTTTGCTTTCTATACGTGCCCTAAAAAGTGAAGTGAGTCTCATATAGCTGGGTTTGAAAAAATTCATTCTGACACTGTATGTCATTTGAATTTTTAATCAATACACATTAAAAGTAATTATTGATAGATAAGAACATAGTACTGTCATTTTGTGATTTGCTTTGTAGTTGTTTGTATATTTTTTGTTTCAGTCTTTTTCTCTTGCAATCTTCCTTGGTAGTTGGATGATTTTCTGTAGTGGTATGATTTGATTCCTTTCTTTTATGTTTTGTGCTTCTTTTATAAGGTTTGTTTTGTGGTTACCATGAAGCTTAAGAAAACATCTTATACTCATAATAAACTCTTTTATACTGATCAGAACTTAAATTTGATGGCATATAAAAAACTTACAATTTCATTCTTCCCTATTTTATGATATTGATGCCAAAATTTACATACTTTAAAAATTGGTATCCCTTGTGAAGAGAGAGCCTACAGAAATGGAAGAAAATCTTTACCACATGCATATCAGATAGAGCATTAATCTCTAAGATGTATAAAGAACTCAAAAAACTTAACACCAAGAAAACAAATAACCCAATCAATAAATGGGCTAAGGAACTGAATAGACATTTCACAGAAGAAAAAATACAATTCGTCAACAAATATATGAAAAAGTGTTCAACATCTCTAGCAATTAGAGAAATGCAAATCAAAATTACACTAAGAGTTCATCTCTCTTCAGTGAGAATGGCAATTATCAAGAATATAAGCAACAATAAATGTTGGCAAGGATGTGGGGAAAAAGGTATATTCATACATTGCTGGTGGGGTTGCAAATTAGTATAACCATGATGGAAAGTAGTATGGAAATTCCTCAGAAAAATGAAATGGAACCACCATTTAAGCCAGCTATCCCACTCCTCAGTTTATACTCAATGTAAAATCAACATACTTCAGTGATGCAGCCACATCGATGTTTATAGCAGCTCAATTCAATGTTTATAGCAGCTCAATTCACAATAGCTAAACTATGGAATCAACCTAGGTGCCCTTCAATAGATGAGTAGATAAAGAAAATGTGGTATATAAACACAATGGAAGGTGGGCACTGTGGTGCACGCCTGTAATCCTAGCACTTTGGGAGGCTGAGACAGGAGAATTGCTAGTTCAAAGCCAGCCACAGAAATGGCGAAGTGAGTGCCAAGCAACTCAGCAAGACCTTGTCTCTAAATAAAATACAAAATAGGGCTGGGGTTGAATACCTCTGAGTTCAATCCTCAGTACCAAAAAAATAAGAGTAAAAAAAAAAAAAAAAAAAAAAAAACCAACACAATGGAATATTACTCAGCCTTAAAGAAGAATGAAATCATGGTATTTGCAGGTAAATGGATGCAGCTAGGAAATATCATGCTAAGCAAAATAAGCCAATCCCAAAGAACCAAAGGCCAAATGTTTTTCGTGATAGGTGTGTGCTATTTCACAATAGGTTGGGGGTCTAGGGAAGAATAAAGGAACTCTGGCTTAGACAGAGGAGAATGAAGGGAGGGAAGGGGTTATGGGGGTAGGATAGTAGAATGAATCTGACATTATCATCCTATGTGCATATATGATTACATGACCGTTGTAATTCTACATCATATATAACCAGAAGAATGAGAATAAGAAGGTATACTCCATTTATGTACAATGTGACAAAATGCATTCTATTGTCATGTATAACTAATTAGAACAAATTAAAAAAGATATCCCTTAAAGAAATTATTGTAGCTATAGTTGTTTTTACTAATTTTATCTTTTAATCCTCATACTAGAGATAAAAGTGCTTTATATGCCAACAGTGCAATAATATTCTTAACTCATATTCATTATACCATCGATTTTGTACTTTTATGTGTTTTATGTTATTAATCACCAGCTTTTCATTTCAGCTTCATGAACTTCAGTTAATAATTCCTGAAAGGCAGGCTAACTGGTGATGAATTCCCTTAGCTATTGCTTGTTTGGGATTTTTTTTATTTTTACCTAATTTTTGTGATAGCTTTACCATGTGAAGAATTCTTGTTTGGCAGTTACATTCCTTTAGTACTTTGAATATATTATCCATCTCTCTCAACTAGCCTATAGGGCTTTTGCTAATAAATCCAATGATAGCTATATCGAAACTCCCTTGTATGGAATATGATTTTTTTTTATCACTTGCGTACTTCAGAATTCTTTCCTCATTTTGCTTTCTGATAGTTTGATTATGGTGTGTCTTGGTGAGCTCTTCCTTGAATTTGATTGGAGACCTTTGAGTTTATTATATCCAGATAATAGCATCTTTCCCCAGATTTGGGAAGATTTTAGTCAATATTTCTTTACATAAGCTTTCTGGTCCTTTTTCTCACTGTCATCCTTCTAGTATTCCTCTTATAAAAAACTTATCATTTTCTTGATGATGTCCCATAATTCCCATAATTTTATCTCATCCTGCTTCCTTTTCACTCCTTTGGTGAATAATTTAAAATGTGCTGTCTTTGAGCTTACTAATTATTTCTTCTACTTTATTAAGTGTGGTGTGGAAGCTTTTTATTGAATTTTTCATTTCATTTATTGTATTCTTCATTGAAGATTTCTATTTTTGATGTTAAATTTTGTTCGTTTCCCAAATTTCACTAAATTTTCTATCCACAACTTCTGTGGTCACTGATCTTCTTTAAGGAGATTATGTTGAATTCTTTGGCAAACATTCATAGGTCTCTATTAGGGTCCATTACTGGGGCTTTATTATTATTGGGGGTGGTGTTAGAATTCTGATCTTTTTATTCTTTGTGTTCTTACATTACAGTCTATGCATTAGAAGAAATAGCCACCTCTTATTGTCTTTACAGGTATTCTTTGGAAGGGGTAGATTTTTACTACTTATTTTAGTTTGGGATATTTGATGGCTCAGATGTTAATGACCGTGGTCAGGCAGAGCTTAATTTTAGGTTCTCTAGTTATGCCAGGCCACTTCCTTTCCTCTGAGATTTAGTGGGGCTGCTAGCTAGGCTCTGTTGAACAGTAAGACCACTGGTTGGGCTCTGTAGTCAGGTGGAGCTGCTGGCAGGGAACTGTAGTAATCTCTGATTAGGCAGTATCATAGCCCATATTTCCTGGACATGCTTTATCACTTTTCAGATTCTGCAGTTTGACAGAGCTGCAGATAGAGCTCTGAGGCTAGGTGGAATCACTGCTCAGTACAGGTAGGTTCAGAGGATATGCTTTATAGAAATTCCTAGTTGTGGGTTGCCTCCTTTCCTAGGTGGAACATTAGGGTAGTCTTTGAGGCTCAGTGAGTCATTGGTTGACTCTTAGGTTGAGAGGGGCCAGTCACTATAATCTGAAGAAATGCATAGTGGCAGGTATCTTCTTGAGTGGAGCCTTGGGGTGGGTTCTTAAACTGGGAAGGGTGACTGGATGGCTAGAATGCCAAGATAGGTATAACTTCTCACCATGCTCCTGGCAGTGACCAGATTGAGTTTGCCTGTGGGTTGTGATGTTGGTTGTTATCTTTAGGTAGTACCACTGCCAAGGATACAGAGCTACATCTGAGATACAAGTGATGGTTTCTGTGAGCTCCATCCCTTTTCTTTGTTTCACCTTACTCCAGATGATCTGGTCTTACCATCACCCACAGTGTTCTCTATTTGGAGATTCAGGCATGGGCCTCCTGACAAATATCCCAGAATGCTGAGGAAGTTAGATGTCTGCCTCTAGCTATAGAAACTATGGGTCAAATATATCCTTTTTGTGTAAAGTTGTGCCAAGTTGGGGAAGGTATGATATAGTCAAAGTGAGATTGTTTCATTTACCCTTCCTAATGCAGTTTACTTTTTGGTCCTATAGCCCACATGGGTGTCTCAGTCTCATTCCAAGTTTTAGAATTTACACAGAGGTATTCTTGTCTGTGGATAGTGCTAGTTAAAACTAGGATCTCTCATTCTACCATTTTGCTAACTTGGGTTTTTGACTGGTGATTGTATTGAGATATAGATAAAATTTAGATGAATTTACAGCTTAAAATATTGAGTCTTTTAATCTCAAAATATAGACTACTTTAATATATTTAGATCCTCTTTGATTGCTTTCATCATTGTTTTATTGTTTTCTACATTTGGAACCTGTACATAGTTTGATAGATTTATATCTAAGTTTTTCATTTTATTATATGATTCTCAATGATACTTCACATTTCAGTTTTCAAATTCCAGTTGTTCATTGCTGTTATGCAGGGAGCAATTGAATTTTGTATATTAACCTTGTTTCCTATAATTCATACAATGCTTGCTTCTTAGTTGCAGGGATATTTTGGTCAAATCTTTGGGATTGTATACATAGACAATGTGTCATATGCAAACCAAGACAATTTTGTTTCTTTTTCCAAGTCCATGAACTTTTTCCTCTCCTATTTCTCCTCTTCCTCCTTCTCCTTCTTAAATTATACTACTGGCATTTCCCCCTTTAATGCTGAATAGAATGGTACAGTGGCCAAAACTGTCTTTTTCCCACTTTTAGGGAAAAGCAAATCACCATTAAAAACGATGCTAACTATAGTTATTTTGTAAAGAACATTTTAAAAATGTTCTTTATGACTTTGAAGAAGGTTGTCTGAGATACATGCTTGCCTGAGTTATGTGCCATGAATGGGTATTTGATTATGTCAATATTTTTATGCATTAATTGATATGATCATATGATTTTTCTTCTTTATCTTGTTGGTGTGTGATATGGTTGATTTTCATATGTTGAGACAGCTTGAATATATGGAATAATTTCCCTGTGGTTGTGGTGTATAATTCCTTTTATACATTTTTGGACTTAATTTGCTATTATTTTGTTGAAGATTTTGCATGTATGTTCATTACATTGGTCTCAAGTTTTCCTGCCTTATAATGATTTTATCTTGTTTTGAAATTAGGATCATTCAAGCCTTATAGAATGAGCTGGGAAATGGTACTTTTGTTTCTATTTTTCAGAAGAAATTGTGGTAGATTTCCATAATTTCCTTCTTAAATGTTTGGTAAAATTCACAAATGAAAACATTTGGGATTAGTGTTTTATTTTATGGAAGATTATTCATAATGGTTCAAAATTTTAAATTGAGATAAACTCATTTAGATTATCTAATTTTTTTGTGTGGGTTTTAGTACAATGTATCTTTCAAGGAATTAGTCCATTTAATCTACATTATCAAAATTTGGGTAAAAATGTTATTTATGGTGTTTTATTATTGTTTTTAAAATTTCCATGTGATTACTTTTGATGATCTCTTTTTCATTTCTGATATTGGTAATTTGTCTTCTCTTTTTTGTTTCATGGTTAGCTTGACTAAAGGCTTATCAATTGTAATATTTTCAAAAACAGTTTTTGTATTTTGTTGACTTTATTGATTTTCCTTTTTAAAATTACATTTATGCATAAATTTTTATTATTTTTCTTCTGGAAGCATAAGGCTTAAATGATTTTTTTTTCTAGTTTCCCGAGACGGAAGTTCAGATAACTGATTTTAGTTCATTCTTCTTTTCATTTGATTCTATAAATTTCCTACTAATTATTATTTTCACTGTCTCCCACAAATATTGATGAGTTGTTTTTTGTATATTCATTAGTTTAATTAAAATATCTTCTTTGAACCTTTTCTTTGATTCATATGCATTTAAAAGTATGCTATTTAATCTCCAAATGGTTATCTTTATGGTAATATAGCTATAATTTTTGTAATACCATATTATCTTTGATAATTTTTCTTGTTTTGAAGTCCACATTGCTTGTAATCATTACATTTATTCCAGTTTTTTTGTTTCATGTTAGTTTGGTATATGTTTCCCTATCCTATAACTTTGCCCCTATCTGAATCTCCATATTTAAGGTAGGTTTCTTGTACATTTATATTTTGTTGTTTCTTTCCCCTGGTCTTTTAAGACTTTTCTCATTTTAGTTGAGTATTTTGTGTTATTCTATTTTATCTCTTCTCAGGGTATTGATACTTCTTATTCCGTTCTTTTTGTTGTTGTTGTTGTTGCTGCTGCTGTTGTTTGTTTTACTGCAAATATGCAGTACATATTTGAACTGATCTATTTCCATCATTAATACCAAATTGCTAAATATATGATACCAGGCACTTATAAAGGAGTATTGAGAATTCTTCCTTCCACTATTTATGATATTTTTCCCATTCATTTTCAGTTTTCTCAACTTTTATTTTTAAAGATAAGAATGATGACTTCCAAACTCTGTACTTACCTGAAGTAACCAAATTGGATTATTCTAAAAACTTATTGGCTGAAATAGCTAAGATTTCCCTGGATTATACCATTTCCCTGCTTTCAGGGACCCTTTCACTAGGGAAGTAGCATAGTCAAGAACACATGTCTTAAGAATTCAAAAAGGAAAATGCCAATCTTTCCAATTTACCTACCGCCTACATATTTACCTATCCACCTTCTGTCTACTTCACCTTAAATAAGCCTTTTTCACCAAATGAGAAAATTGGTTTCATCACCAAATAATGCAGCTTAAAATACATAGAAAGACTTCTACTTTTGTCAGCTGTGATTAATTTTCATATGCTTCCAATGATTTCAGTGTCAGTTACATTGTTGTATATCTAAACACTGTATGTAAAAGTATAGAATTCAAAACTCCAGTGGTTATAAAAATTTGAAAGTTGTTGATAAAAATAACCAAAATACAGTTTTACTTAGATCAACCACATAATTATAAATATTCAAGTTTTATGTATTTAAAAATGTTTAAAACAATTCTCTATAGTAACATTCTAAACATTTCATTGTCTTTTTTTAAACAGTGCATGAAATTTCATGTTCCTTGTTCTCAAACACAAAGATATTTATGCATCTATTAAAACTCTAAAACTTTTGTTTGCTACCTGCACAGTGTTCATGAATAGTTGATAAATACATAAGAGAAGCCAGACTGTGTTCACTGAAGCATACATGGAATGGGGCATCTGGCTGAGATCAGCCTCTATAATTTTTGAAATCTTAAGTTAGAGTCCTAAAAGCTCTCCTTTCAAAGCTGCAAACAATTTCAATGCTTTGAAACTCCAGTCTTTAAATGATTCTGAATGGAATGTACTACTGTTGATGCCTCCATTTCAAACAAAGAGATCAAGTGTGCAAGGGTGCAATTTGTGAGTCTGTTCCTCAGGAACTTTGCTCTTCCTCCTCCTTCTTTCCTCCTCGTCTTCCTCCTCCTTCCCCCCCCCCTCCTCCTCCTCCTCCTCCTCCTCCTCCTCCTCCTCCTCCTCCTTCTTCTTCTTCTTCTTCTTCTTCTTCTTCTTCTTCTTCTTCTTCTTCTTCTTCTTCTTCTTCTTCTTCTTCTTCTTCTTCTTCTTCTCTCT
>CM053399.1:142488605-142500747 GCA_028644305.1 Xerus rutilus
ATTCAGATGAAGGGTATCATCTTTAGCAGACAATGATGACAAGTGTAGGCCCTACCCATGTTGAAGTATAAACTATATAAAAGGAATTAGATTGTAAATAGTTGCACATGGTAATAGTGGAGAATGGATAATCAAAGCAGAGTGATGATAAATTATTAGTTTTTTTTTTTTTTTAAGTCACAGACTTAGGACATAAGTGATTTGGTAGAAAGTGGGAAAAACAGTTGATAGAAAGATCATCTTTAGTTATAAACTTAGAAGAAGTTATATTTCTCCTGTTCCAGCCTCTACACCCAGGACTTAATTCACAGCTAGTAAGAGTTTGGGTTCTGCCAGCTAGGTTTCTTGCTTCATCAGTTGTTACTGATATTCATTCACTGCTGTTATCTGCCCTGATGAAAAAGGGCAGCTCTGAATGGCGTGGGGATTGAATGGTAGTTAAGAAATTCTTCTTTTATTTGGGCATTTTGAAACCCTAATATCCAAGGTAAAATATGTTCAGAACACTGTCTGCAGTGGGGCATTAGTTGATTCTGATACAAGAATCACATAGGAGCTGGGCAGGATGACTTCCAGGATGGGGATGAGAAGATTGTGAACTACTATATATAAAACTTATTCTTGAACTACATTAGGTTTTAAATCTTCAAACATTCAGTAATGTTTCAATAAAGGTTATAGCTTAGTTGCAGTTCTTCTATAGGGAATTTACATGGTAAAAGAATGGTAGGAACTAATCTTTAGTTATCTAGATCAGAGGCTCAACTGAGAATGATTTTGTCACCCAAGACATATTTGGCAATGCCCAGAGACTTTTTTTTTTGGTACCAAAGATTGAACAAGGGCACTGAGCCACATCCCCATCCCTTTTTATTTTATTTTTTTAGTTTTGAGACAGAGTCTCACTAGGTTGCTTACAGCCTTGCCAAGTTGCTGAGGCTGACTTTGAACCTGTGATCCTCCTGCCTCAGCCTTAGGAGCCACTGGGATTACAGGCATACACTAGCACACCTGGTTTGGAGATATTTTTGACGATCACAAGTAGGGGTGAGGGGAAGGAAGACTACTGGTATCTAGTGGATAGAGGACAAGGATATTATTGAACATTCTACAATGCAAAAGATAGCTGTTCACAATAAAGAATTATCAGATCCAACATGTCATTAGTGCTGAGGTTGAGAAACATTGGATTTTAGGTATTTTGAAGGGATTGCTTTGTGGGCTTGGGAAAGCTTAAAGTACATTTTGGCTGATATGTTCAAAGGAATAATATTCTATCCAGTTTTTTTTTTTTTTTTTGTGGTGCTAAGAATTGAACCCAGGGCCTTGTGTATGCAAGGCAAGCATTGTACCAACTGAGCTATATCTCCAGCCCTCTATCCACTTTCTAATGTCAAAGTAAACTTCCTGCACATGTGTGTGCATGCACACACATACACTCACAAACATCAGAAATAAGCTGTCCTTCACTTATCTTCTTTATCATTGATATAGCAATGACCTTTGGAAATTATCTCACATCTTATTGTGCCTCATCACTACATGAAAACAAACTAGTAAAGCATAAGTTAAAGCTATGAGCATAAAGAATAGGACTATCTTTCTTTCTGGTCTTGTCTCAATTTGATGCTTTGTTTTACTTTGAAGCTTTCTTTTTAAAAACTATTGATCAACTTATGGCTTTATATAACATTGTCAGAATAGTTTGTGTTGTTATTAGATATGCTAATTTTTAGGGACTGACTACAGGATACAATTAAGTCATTCCTGGACCTTCTATAAATTGATGATAAGTATTACTGAAACAGTTTGGGAATTAAGAATAAAATATTCCTTAGCACAAGACATTCTAATGAAACCCACTGTTCCATGCTGATCAATAGTAGGTTTTTCTTCCTGCAGATGGTTACTAGAATAGTCAAAGTCAGCCTGGTGCTACTAATTATTTGATAAATTTGACCTACCAATAACTCTGCTTGCTTCATGGACTAATTCTAAGGCCATTAGAATGGAAATGCGACCTTATGTTCTGTTTCCATTTCTGTGATTATAGTAACAGTGATATCAAGAAGGCCTTTTATGGTTATTTAGGAATTGAAAAGAAATTTAAAAACTAATAAAAGTCTCTCTCTGTCTCTGTCTCTCTCTCTCTGTCTTGTTCTTCCCTGGCCTGTGATGGTCTCTTCAGAACAAATAATCCCAAATGTTATCGCTATTAAAATAGTTTGAGAGGCCATATTGTGACTCTCCTGGTAGTAAAGAAGCTGCTGTCATGTGACAGGTCTCCCATGGATAACCATTACCTCCTGTCAGTGAGAAATGTGAAGATTAAAAACAGTGTCACCAAACACCGACACCATCCTGTATTTTTTATTTAAGAGCTGCTGAAAGATTTCCTGCTGGCTGATCAAATATGTGAACAGCTGGCTCCTGACCATAATCTGTCACTTGCAGCACATTTCAGACTGCCCATTTAAGATCAACATAGCATCCCTGGGACCTTCATGCTAGGCAAAGGGGCAGAAGAACTGATAAGGAAGCACAAAGCTAGCCAAAACCATGAGTCACCCAAAGACCTCTTAAGTGGGTTATATCACGTATGAAGGGTGAAGACAAACACCCAAACTTTTTTGTAAGACATGTGTTATAGTTCTTGGAGTTGGAGTTGGGTCATTGGGAATTTAAATTCTTATAAATAAAGAGAATTACATGATAGCACTTGAATTATACAAATAGTGTTGTGGAATTTTCAGAAACATTGTCCTAGATATGCTTGCTTATTTATGTAACTGTCTAAGAATGTATGATCTCTTTAGGAGATTTATAAGTAAAAAAGAGAGTGGTTGTTTCATTCTTTTCTTATGACCCAAAATTAATCCTGCTCTCCTCTATCAATCAGTGATTGGAGTGCCAGGATGGCTGATATCCCTGTAATAGAAAGTCTCATTTGAATTGATTGATCAGCTGGATAACTTAGATAAAATGCAGTCTGCTTTTATTCATCTTTCTGTTTAATAATGAGCTGTCTGGAATTTCTACTTCTTTGATATATGTTGCATTCTAATAAAAAGCAATCAGCTGCAGAATTTGCTCAAATCCATGCTCTTGATTCCTTGATAACATCTAGGCTTCCTTGCCTATTTTTGTGCTGTTAAATTAATCTCTTCTGAATCAAGTACAGCTATAAGTCTTTTTTAGATGAAAATATCCAAAATGTTGGATTCTACTCTCAGCTGAAAGAGGAGTGACCCTCTTTGTCTACTTTCCCAAAGTCAACCTAGAAAATTGCTATCTTCCTCCACCCGGGATGAGACTGTAAATGTAGATAAGAGTTCATTTATGAAAAGCCTTTTTTTTTTTTTGTCAAAGCACAATGCTTGGATCCTATCCTATGTGACATTTAGCCAGGTGAATTTTTTAAGAGGGGAGCAATGTGATGCATTTCTGGTTGGAGTAAAAAATTATAATGGTAAAATCAGAAAACAGCTGGTAGAAGAAGTCAACAAAGGCCCCCTCAGTAATTAAAAATACAATATATTGGGGCTGGGGTTGTTCCTCAGCGGTAGAGCGCTCACCTAGCGTAGATGAGGCACTGGGTTCGATCCTCAGCACCACATACAAAAATTAATAAAATAAATAAATAAAAGGACCTTTTAAAAATACAACATATCTGTAATCTCATCTCTAAATTTGTTAGAACATATTATCATTTTAACAATGTGATACACTTTCTTCCACTGATAAATGACATTTGAATCCAGAGCAGGAAAAATACCTGTGAGAATATATTTTATTAAAGTCCTATAGTAATTAAGTGAACAATACAATTTTTAAAACTTCTCCTTTATTACACAATTATTTAAATTGCTCTTACTGATGGGAAAAGACCTATTTTTTAGAAAGATATGAGTGATTCAGGAAAAAATGAGCAATAAAATAGTTTGATATGATGAACTAAAAACATATATACGCTCAAAGACCCAAACTACATTCATGGTTGTGGGTCTAGGTTAAGACTTTTGTGATGATTAAAATGCTTGCATTTGGGAATATTAGATTTTTCTTCATGTAACTTGCACTTGTCTCTCCAATAATATTATAAGACTCTTAAAAGCAAGGTGATTTTCTTCTGAGTTATTATCCTTCATTGTGCACAGCATTTTATATGATACACAGAAGATAGTCAATAATTATTTAGTGATTGATTAATTCTTTCTTATTTTTATTTTTTTGGCACTAACTCTGAACTAGATGCTACTGAGGGTTTATAAAGGCATATGATATAGCTACTGGTCATTAGCTGTTACATTTGCTTCAAAACAAGTAGAACTGCAGAATATGCACTTTAAGGTCACTGTATAATAATGACATTTGTGTCCTTTTTCTTTAAAGAAAATATGAGAAATATTCACAATAGCCAAAATTTTTGAGAGATCATTATGATCCTAATGAAATTGTATTTATGCCATATGTAAAAAATACAGCACAATAGTGTGTCCACTTAATATTTGAGAAAATAATTCACACTAATATATACTCTAGAGTATCTTTTTTTTTTTTTTTTGGTACTGGGGATTGAACTCAGCAGCACTAGACAACTGAGCCACATCCCCAGCCCTATTTTGTGTTTTATGTAGAGACAGGGTCTCACTGAGTTGCTTAGCGCCTCGCCATTGCTGAGGCTGGCTTTGAACTTGCAATTCTCCTGTCTCAGCCTCCCAAAGTGCTGGGATTACAGGCGTGCGCCACTGCGCCAGGTTTAAATTAGAGTATCTTATGCTTCAAACTGGAATCTCTATAGAACTAAAACATAGACAGGTCTGATTTTCATGTTGTAGGTCACCAACACACCTTCTTTCCATACAAAATCAACTCAACTCCCTGAAATATCCCAAAGAACAGTTGAAAAGAGCTGCTTAGGGAGATGCTTTTCCTGAGGCAGAAGGTTCCCCATTTATCAACCATCAAGAAAAGGCAGAACTCATTTGGCAATTGTTCTCTTTGCCGGTGATGCAGAGCTAGGATGCACTTTGTTGAGTAAATCTTGGGAGAATTTCAAATCCTTTTTCAGACTATGCTGGAATTTTTGCTCCCTTTTCTAACCTTATTGGATTGTGTAATGATAACTTTCAAATGAATTGTTATAATACAGGGACATGTCCTACAAATTTAATAATGGTCACCATGAACAGCAGTATGCAATAAGGTTTACTCAGCAGGGACATATTCTTTCTGGAAGGGAAATTTAATTATCTAGCTTGACTACTGTGTAATTCAAACGCTAGCTATCACAGCTCTTTTATGCTACACAATGGTGTTCATGGTGGACAGGAGAGCGATGGTTACCACCCCATAGGCAAACTCAGAAAGCTGAACTGCCCAGTGGTCTGATTATACTGCAGTTTTGAATTAATATCCAGCTTTTTAGGCATTCCTCTCTCATAAACCATGTTTGATAGAAGATGATGGTGGGGATTTTAATTATGTGATGATCGTATGCTATCTTCTTTTCCTTCCATTTCATCTTCTACTTTTCAGTAGATGCAGGGGTTCAGAAAGGGAAAATACCACAGAGTGAAACAACGTGACACAGAGAGAAAGACAGACTCACTACAAAAACTCCCCACCAAATCCCCTGAAGCAGTTACAAAAGTTCTTTGACTTTCTGGAAATAAAAAAATACTATATAAATGAAAGATTGTTTTTATTATCATGCTGGTTCTCTATAATTAGTCCATTGACAGAATAATAATTCTGTGGAAGGAGATAATGGGGTAGTAAGGACAGGTTAGGGGTAAAAGTGCTACAGAGATCAAAGGGAGTGTCCAGTGGATTTGTATGTAAGACGACCTACTTTACCTGACCTTCCTCCATTGCTGAGAGTAGGAAGTGCATGGAGATCTTAAGAAGAGCTTGCCCAATCAATTGAAAACTAGTTAGCTTGGTTTTCCAAAATCTTTAGTTGTTAGAGGGAGGGATGTACAAATGTCTGTTATTTTTATACTATTTTGAGTAGAAGTAAAAGCAATAAACTCAAATTAGGATTCTAGAACTACTACTTGGATGCTGCTACATTCTAACTGTATGGCTTTAGTTTTGAGATCTCTATTTATATCTGTATCTAAGAAAAAAAAAAAGATAGTTCTTGCCTCCCTCTCCAGGTCCTCAACAGGATGTCATATTGTTCATATGATAGATTAAACTTAAAAACAATTTAAGGAACATGATAATATTTTTGTTATTAACTGAGGAGAGAATGGTGCCTAGTGTAAAATCCAAGTCTTACAACTCTAAATCCCTGTAGAGTGTATATATGTTCTATGCTTTTTTGCTGAGAGGGGGAGATAGTGCTAATTTATTTACCTTGGCATTTTCTTGTGCACAAATGTCACCCCTCTCCATCCAAAAAATAGGCTTGCTGGCATTTCTTGTAAATTGCATCTTTCTCTAGATGCTGAAGTGAGACCAAAGGACATACATATATAAGCTTAGACTATTTTTGATATTTTGCTATATGATCATAGAACTTTTTGTGTGAAGTAAATAGCAAGGCAAAGAGTAGTTTAACACACTTATTTCTATGATGTGAAAAGTTGCTTTCCTGAGCCTTTTGATGGTGACAATCTTCATGGTCAGCCTACAGTGTTAATCTAATCATGCCCTTTCCTGATTAAAACCCTTCAATGAAGCTGGGTGTGATGGCACATACCTGTAATCCCAGCTACTCTAGAGACTGAGGCAGGAGGATCTCAAGTTCAAGGCCAGTCTAGGCAATTTAGAGAAACCCGTCTCAAAATAAAAAATGAAAAGGGCTGGGGATATAGCTCAGTGCTAGAGCACCCCCTGAGTTACATCATTATAACCTTTAAAAATCAAAGCCCAGTATCATTTGCGTTGCCTGTGGTTCACAACTGGAATCCTAACTACTAGAGTCACCCCTGCATTTATACCTTAGGCTTCATTAATACATTTTTTTATTTCTTCAGGGAAATATTGCCATTTTATTTATGCCTTTGCAAATGCTGTTTTTGTTGCTGGTTGTACTCTTGCTGCTTTACTCTCATAGAAAATTTCTATTTATTCTTCAAGGACAAGTTCAAGAATCACCCACTGTAGGAAGGTGAATTCTATTAAGTATACCTCCTCTATAAAGTACTCGACTCTGTTTATCCCAGGTTTAGTGGTTCCCTGCCTCCTCTCTGCCATGATGTATCTATACATGCTTCTATTATGGCACTATTATTTTGGTCTGCTTGAAGTAGAATTTCTTAAATCTGAGAATGAAACTCAGAGCAGATTTCCTCTAATCAAGGAGAGAAATCATAGAGACTCAAATAATAATGGCAAAACAAGAAAGTGAGCTTCTTCCACCTCCAGTCTCTCTATAGTCAGAGCAAAGTTACACTGTCTCACCACTTTAGGCAGGGCACATGCTGATGTTGGGCAGAGTATTGTTTAAGCAGGACGGCACATCCCCACAGCTACAGCAGCAATGCGAAGGACAGAACCGTGTGCCATTCTTTGATAAGTTGCTCCAGGGCAAGTTCATCTTAAGATCTTCATTCAATTCCTGCTCCGAGCAATGGAGGAACTTCAGACTTTTCCTTCCTGGATTTGAGTATAATTGCTGCTGTTCTTTTGGGGATCAGAAAGGGATTCCAGAGATGAGTCACAAGTACATGTAAATTCATCTGGGGATCATTTTAAGGTTATATATATATGTATATACATATATATATGTATATATATATATACACACACAAACACAACATATTTATATATCCCTCTAATAAATTAAACATAGCAGTTGTACCTCAGTTCAACTGATCTCACCTTAATATAATTCAATAATTTTTATTCCAGTAATGTAAAACCTCAATAAGTTTCACTTATTGTGGATTAGAAGACCATCATGTGACAAAAGGAAAAGCCTTTGAAATAGTATTTTCTAGAAGGTCCTGACTCTTAAAGGGGAATTTTCCTAGAAACAGCTATCAATAAAGCTACATGTCTTTATCTCCAGTTGAACTGTGTGTCTCTTTTAGTTTAGTGCTCAAACTGCACTCTTTTAATGGCACCTCTGATGACAATGCTGATATTCTTGCCAAGGGTGTTTTATTTGATTCAAGACTTGGGTTTCTTTAAAATCCCAGCAGACAAGGGAATGCTTCTGGGAAATCATTGCAGCACATCTAAAGCCTTCCACACCACTCTTGTGAAGAAGGCCAGATGTGATTGGGGTCAAGTGTTCTGCAATCTAGTGAAGTCACCTCAGAACTGAAAAACACTGGGAGAATGAACCCTTTTTCTGACCTCTCAGCTTTTATACTTCATCTTGGTAACAAAGAGTTTTACTGAGAATGAATATATAGTTATAAGCCTCCTGAGTTTCTCTGGTAAAACTGAAGAACCAAGTGTATCCAATTGTTTAAAATCATGATGGATTTCTACATTAAGCAGTGACAAGCCCCAGATTGTTTTATTTTCACGTGAATTATTCAAGTTAAACATTTGAAGTTCACCTCCTGGAGCCTACAATTGAGAAAGCTCTCCTGTAATTTAACATTGAGAACTGAGCAATTTAGAACTTTCCGTTCTGAAAGTTACCTCTCCAGTGGCAAATGACATAGCTGTCCATTGCTGCTTCACAAGAGATAGCTTTGGGAAAAAAAAAAAAAGATTTCTCTAATTAACCTAAACCCAAGTTAAATGATCCCTAAGCCAGTAGAATACATTTATGATCACTCATGGTGGCAAGAGAGTGAGATAATTTCTATGATTCTATATTTAGAAGACTGGAACCCTGATTGTTCAATCCCCTGATGGAAATTAAGTTGGTTCTATGATGCTTTGTGGATTCTCTTATTTTTGTGTTTTCATTTATATTTATATGGTTATATCTTAGACCTTCTTTCTCTATAAGCATACTTTTGTAGTAATCTCATTATTTTCATGATTTAATTACCAACCAATGATGATGACTCCCAAATAGCATTGGGCACACAGATGTCCCTCTAGAGTCTGACTCTTAATATAAATTTTCTTGACATCCTCACTTGAATACCCCACAGGAACCCCAATCTCAGTGTGTTCAAAAGTGTTTTTACATCTTTCTCTGGTCTTCCACCACTGACCTTTCTCTTCTAGGCTTTCTCTGTTGGAAAATGGGATTGGCAGCCAGCTATTTTTATAGCCAGTCATGAAGAAGAGTCACCCTTCTTCCACATGGTCTGTGCCATTATCAACCTGCCCAGCTTTCTTACTTTCCCTAAACCAGTGATTATTTTTTTCAGTTTGCCTTTACTATACTTTGTTGAGGCTTCTACTACACAGAAGTTACTCAATAAATAAATGAGTTCAAATGCATTTCCATTATTAATGACTTCAAGCTAATTGGCAATTTGTATGTGATGGATTTTCTTTTCTTTTTTTTCCGAGCCCTGGTGTTTCTTCCAGGACTTCATTTAGGTGCCTTTCTAATTTGGTGTTACTTTAATCCAGGATTTTTTGATTTATTGGGAAAATAAATTGCCCTTCTAACTGAAGTCTACAGTAACGTTTGTTTGTTTTTCTCAGGACCTTTAACAAAGTCAGCCATGTGATCAATCCCATCACCTCTAAACCTGGGTTATATTTTATAATACAGATATGTTTCCATTTTTGACAAATATGATTCCTCTTTTTATTTATCAAAATTAATGATCTAAGTTGCATAACAGAGGAGTATGGCAAATAGTTCTTTTTCAAATTTGAATGGTATTAAGTCATACTCTATTCTAGGATCTAAGATCTATCTAGCCTCTTTTTCATTTATAAGTACTATCTATCTTTAAATGGACAGTTTTACTAAATCAACTGTCAAAGCCCCCCAGATGGCAGAAAAGTGCTCTTTTATCTAGTGTAGTTCTGTAGTTTATGACTTGTAGCCACATAATGGACTCTGATAGAAAGATTGTGGACTGTGTCTGTGTTTAGCCTCAGGTTGAGACTTTTATCAAGAATAAGAAAAGTTTTTTTATCTTCTATTGAACCAAGTGGGAAACTGGCTATGGAAGTCTTGCTTTCTGGTTTCCAATTCATAAAGAAGACTTCTTCATTCAAAGCAAAGGAAAATAATCAATGTTAGTGGAAGCAAATCTAGTATAGTCAAGTTCAGGATAGGCTTGAAAAAAGTTTTATCAGCTCTTGTGCCCAGTAGTCTTAAGGTGATGACATAATTTGGGAAGAATACAAAGTCCTAAATTGTCCCTAATGTGCTAATATACCTTTCTGTCTAGTCCCATGTATATTTGCTTTTAAAATTTTCAGGTTCTCATGAACTGACAGATGAGGTCCCTGTATCTACTTCACCTATTTCACATAAAGAGTAAAATTTGTTAGCATATGTCATTAAATAATTTCTATGAAAAATAAAGAATTTAGCTTCTAGACATGAATTTTTAAATGTTTATTATCTACATTTTCTCTCTATGTTCCTTTTTGTAGTGACTTTTTGTTATAAGTTCAAACATTTGAAGTAAATTCACAATGTTTTGGTTTTTTTGTCTCACATAATTTTGTTAACTATTTCCTTTCTCATTTCTAGTATCTGTAGTAATTCTTGACTTTTCTCTCTTATTTCATTAATTGGAAGTCTTATTTTTACCCTGGCAGCACCTTTAAATCTTTAAATTCATTTAAAGTAGTTTAAAATTTGTGTGCATATGCTTAGGAATATATTATTTATTTGTATATAAATAATTGATGTATTTATGTAATATTACAGAATAATTTTATATACTGTTAATTTTTATAACCACTTGTTCTACATATTTATTTATATTTATGTAGAGAGAAAATATACAAGAAGGGAATATAGTGAGTAATACTTTCCAAATTTATTTCATCATGAGCCCATTCTACGATGTTTTTAAATAAAGCATCTCAGGCCAAGATGGGAGCCTAGACAGACGCTGTGGTCAGTCTCTCCAGAGCCAGAGATTGAAGTTGTGGAAATACCATCTCCCAGCCAGCTTCTGGACCTCATCCTACAGCTACCCCGGCAAGAATTTCACTTGCGTGTGTAAGCAGGGCCACCAGGCAGAAGCCATTGCCACAAGCAGGGTAACTTCAGCAGCAAGCAGCGACAGAGCTCAGCTGCGGCGGCTCAGAGCCCCAGCCCAGGGCTCGCCCCAGGCGGGGCCTGCTCCTATACGGGGTTCCTGGCTCCAGCGCCCACCCAACCACGCAGGGCCCCTAGCAGCTGCTCCTGTGGACACACGGCCCCAGCCGCTAGCCACTGGGGAGCCCAAATTCAGGGTAAGAGTCGCTCCAGAGACCCCAGCAGAGACAGCCCGCCGCACTTCCTCTCCAGAGTTCCGGTGCACTGGCAGGAGCTGCAGAGGGCCCTGATCCGCCCTCAGGAACCTCCACGGTTGTCCAGCCAAAAGGAGACCAGGGTCAGCCACCTCTAGCCACTGGGGAGCCCAAATTCAGGGCAAGAGTCACTCCAGAGACACCAGTGCGAGGCAGCCCCGTCCAAGGGCAACCTGATGTAAAAGCCAACAAATAAATGAATTCACTCTTTGACTCAAAGCCCTAGGAAAGGAAGAACAAATTAACACTCAAAGAAGTAGAAGACAGGAAATAATCAAAATCAGGGCTGAAATCAATGAAATTCAAACAAAAGAAACAATTCAAAAAATTGACAAAACAAAAAACTGGTTCTTTGAAAAAATAAACAAAATTGACAAACCCTTAGCCAGCTTAACGAAAAGGAGGAGGGAGAAAACCCAAATTACCAAAATTCGAGATGAAAAAGGAAATATCACGACAGACACTACTGAAATACAGAAGATAATTAGAAACCATTTTGAAAATGTATACTCCAGTAAAATAGAAAACCCTGAAGATACTGACAAATTTCTAGAGGCATATGACCTACCCAAACTGAACCAAGAGGACATACACAACTTAAACAGATCAATTTCAAGTGAGGAAATAGACGAGGCCATCAAGAGCCTTCCAACCAAGAAAAGCCCAGGTCCAGATGGATTCTCAGCTGAGTTCTACAAGACTTTCAAAGAAGAATTAATACCAATACTCCTCAAACTATTACATGAAATAGAAAAGGAGGGAACCCTTCCAAACTCATTCTATGAGG
>CM053399.1:142501247-142581441 GCA_028644305.1 Xerus rutilus
GGAACCCACCTAGATGCCCTTCGATAGATGACTGGATAAAGAAACTGTGGTATATATACACAATGGAATATTACTCAGCAACAAGAGAGGATAAAATTATGGTATTTGCAGGTAAATGGATGGAGTTGGAGAATATCATGCTAAGTGAAGTAAGCCAGTCTCAGAAAACCAAATGCTGAATGTACTCGTTGATAAGTGGATGCTGATCCATAATGTGGGGAAGGACATGGGAACAATGGTGGATCTCTGTTCACAGGGGTGTAAGGGGGGAGGGTGCATGGAGACAGCAAAGGTGAAGGAATATGATGGTGATAATAACCCTAACTTTATGTATGACTGCATATATGTTGTGATTCTATACAACTTACAACTAGAGAATTGATATGTTATCCTCTATCTATGTACAATGAATCAATTTACACTGTTAACATGTAAGCGTAAATAAAACAAAAAAAAAGAAAAAAATAAAGCATCTCAGAAGAATAATGTAATGTGAAATATGTTATGAACAAATGCTACTTATTCATTCATTCTACCAATGGATATTTTTGTGTCAGGCACTAGAAACACAACAGAAATTAAAATAGTCCAAAAATTTTTTACACTTTTGGAAACTATGTTTTGGTGGAGAAAAGATAGCCAATAAAGAAAATGATAAAGTATATTAGAAGGTGATGGGAGCCCCTGTGGTGTGAAATACACCACACTAAGAATGAGACTAGAGTTTGAAATGAGTGATCCTGAAATTTTTCTCAGGAAGAGTGACATTTGAACAGAGATTTGAAGAGGGTGGTGGAGAAAGCTGTGCCAATATGTGTGTGGTGCAGTGTTTTCCAAAGAGAAAGAGCAAGTGTGAAGGGCTTGAAGTTGGGAAGCTCTGAGAACTGGCACAGTGGTCAGCATGGCTAGAACATACCAGGGCATGGAGGGGCAAGTCACAGAGCTGGAGATAAATGAAAATCTTAGAAATCTATGTGGGTGACACCCTCATTTGGCTCTTTCTTTGAGTCACTGGAGGTTTTGGGGCATGGAAATAACATGATCTCACATGTTTAAAATGGGTAAATATGGCTGCTCAGTAAAAAATATATGATAGAGGACATTGGTAGAAGCAGGGAGACTTCTTAAAAGATGTTTTCAGTAATCCAGGCAAGAATTAGTGATGGTTGGCCTACACCTAATAGAAGAAAAAGTAGGTCCAAATCTTCATCATGTTGGATTAGGCCTCGACTTCTGTAACAGGACTTCTAAAGTGCAAGAAATAAAATCAAGAACCAATAAATGGGATGAATTCAAACTAAAAAGCTTCTTCCCAGCAAAAGAAACAATCAGTGAGGTGAAGAGAGAGCCTCATTTGGGGAGTGAATTTTTGCCACACGCAAGTCAGAGCACTAATCACCAGGGTATATAAAGAACTCAAAAAACTTTACCCCCCCCCAAAAAAAAACAATCCAGTCAATAAATGGGCTAAGGAGCTGAAAAACCACTTCTCAGAAGAAGAAATACAATCAATCAACAAATATATGAAAAAAGTGTTCAACATCTCTAGCAATCAGAGAAATGCAAATGAAAACTACTCTAAGATTTCATCTCAGTCCAGCCAGAATGGCAGTTATTACTAATACAAGCAACAATAAATGTTGGCGAGGATGTGAGGGAAAAGGCACACTCATGCATTGCTGGTGAGATTGCAAATTGGTGCAGCCAATCTGGAAAGCAGTATGGAGATTCCTTAAAAAACTTGGAATGGAACCACCATTTGATCCAGCTATCCCACTCCTTGCTCTGTACCCAAAGGACTTAAAAACAGCATACTATAGTGACATAGCCACATCAATGTTTATAGCGGCACATTTCACAATAGCCAAACCGTGGAACCAACCTAGATGCCCTTCAATAGATGATTGGATAAAGAAACTGTGGTATATATACACAATGGAATATTACTCAGCAATAAAAGAGAATAAAATTATGGCATGTGCAGGTAAATGGATGGAGTTGGAGAATATCATGCTAAGTGAAGTAACCCAATCCCAAAAAACCAAAGGACGAATATTTTCTCTGAAAAGTGCATGCTAATCCATAAAGGGGGGGTCATGGGATGAGTAGAGGAACTTTGAATTAGCTAAAGGGGAGTGGGTAGGGAAGGGGCATGGGGACAGGAAAGATGATGATGGGAAGAGATGAGCATTATTACCCTAGGTACATGTATGATTGCAGGAATGCTGTGACCCTACTTTGTGTACAACCAGAGAAGTGAAAAATTGTGCTCCATTAGTGTACAATGAATCAAAGAGGATTCTGCTGTCATGTATAACTTCTTAGAACAGATAAATAAAAAAAAAATAATGAATGATGGGTTGGGACCAGAGGCATAGTTGGTTAACTAGTGAGAAAAGTTCAGATAATAAATGGCACATGTCAATAAGTTGCATGTGGAACAAGGAGAAGGGAAAGAGGGAGGGAAGTAAGGAGGAAGGCTAATAGGAGACTGGGGGTGGGGGAAGTGTCTAAGCAACTAATAAAAGACAGCTCCTGCCCTTAAAGGAGATGAGGAAGACTATAGTAGTACTGGTTCTGTTCGATATGAGCAAAGAGCATAAGAAAAGATCAATCTTGGGAATGATATATCTGACATATGTATTCCATACTCCATATTTAAGTTGAAATGTTGAATAGGTGATTGAATAAGCCACTCTTGAATTGAAAGGTGAGATTTGGCCTGGAGATAAATTTCATCATTTTAAATTACTGTTAAATTTTGGGTCATGTTATATTGTGGCAGTGTAGAATCAATCCTGCTCTAGTGAAGTACATTTGGAAACTTTATATGCTGCCTCCTACCCAGGCTAGAAAACCATGGGCGGCACAACATAAAACAGTTAGTGGACCTGTGTAGATGTTTAAAGTAGAAATTAGAGAGCACAATCACGTAAACATATTCTCCATTGTAGAGAGGTATCCGTGGGCTGTATGTGGACTATCGACATCGCAGCCAGTGAGGGGATAAGTGTAGCATTGAGAACTCCCGTGGCATCCCCACAGGGATAGATCGCCTGATGCAGGTGAACTTGCCCCTCAGCTCTGCCAAAGATCCCACATAGCACTGGAGATGGGCTGACCTGCTGTAGCCACACAGCCCCTTTGAGATGGGTGTGACCTGCCAAGACGCCAATCAACTTGCTGACTGCAAGATGTCAGGAAGCAAGACTCCGCACTTGAAACCTTATCCCTGCCTTTGATGTACACCCTTAAATAAACCACAGGAGTCATTTTCTTATTGTCTAGCTCCAGCTCCCATGTGGAATTTCCAACTTTTGAAAATCTCTTTCTGACTTTGTCTTTTGTTCTTCACTAATTATTTTAGACTTTAATTTCTAAAGTGGTTTACATCCTCCTGGACAGGAAGAAGAACCCCTCAAGGAGGTTCTGGCCGTCTCCCCTTACTCCATGGCATGTGCACAGCAGAGTGCTTTAGTGAATAGGCATTAAGAGAATAGTTCACTCATCAAAAGATCATAAATCATATTACCTTCCTTCTAGGATTATTGTTAGTGTAAAATTTTGCATGTGTTTCTAAGAATACCATTCAGCACAAATGGACAACCTGTAACTATAAACAGTTCCACAATTTTTGACCTGTTTTCAAAGTAATAGAAATATATTAACATGATTTAATAGCGTATGTTGGAAATGGTGATGAGTAATGCTATAAAACCATCCAAAAGCTTTCATTTTATAAGTGGTTACAGGTGAGAAGGTGTTAATTGATAGAGATGGAATGATGGTTGGTGACAGATTTCTAAAGTGATGTTTTTCTTTTTCATTCCATTTGTATATTTAATTATTTACTTAAGCTAATCCATGTTAAGTGGTAATGTATATACATGAAATAAATTGAATAAGTACAGAAAGGTAGAGTGAGAAATAATTAATTTATTTCACCCAGCCCATCTGCTATCCAGTTCCCTTTGCTCGAGGCAGCCATTTTTACCAGCAAAACCCATAATTATTTATCATTGCATATATATGTGAGTATATCTGATGAATTTCTGGAGGTGTAATTGCTATATCTAAGAATTTATATGCATTTAAAAATTGTTGATAGATATGGCCAAATTTTTTGTCTCCTGATTTGGTTGTACTAATTCACAATGTCATCAACAGTATATGAAACTGCCTTTCTCTACAATCTCATCAGTCAGAAGACAATTTTTAACTTGATCTTCCTGTACTGATTGTCAGATGAAGCTAATATTTTACTGATTTTTATTATTATTTGTTACTATCTTATTACTATTTTTTATAATAAAACAACTTTAAGGACTATTTAAAATAAATGGCAACATGTCAGGAAAATCTGAAGTGCCAGAGCTGTGCTCTTGAGATGAAGCCTGATTATCTGCAGTTACAAAAAAGGTCACTGCAACAATTGTTAGTAATCAACAAAGAAGAAAATTTATACAGTTGTTATTCTCAGACATAAGTTTTACTTTTATGTTTTTCAAGGCATATCTGTAAATGCCACATTATTCCTAGTCTTTATCATTTCATCAAGAACATTTAAGATGCCTTTTTTTCATAAAACACATACACATATAAACAGAAGAAAGATTTCTGGATGAATAATAATGAACATAAGTTGACGGTTCATGTTGGCATAAGTAAATATTTGATAGATTTAGATGACAAACATGTTTCTTTGTCATTTAAGTATCTAAAAACATTTCAAACTTTTTCTGAAAAAATTCAGATCATCTAAAAGAAGATAGTGTCCAGATTTAGTAAACTGTACTCATTATAAATGCTCCACAAAAGATCTTCCATTGTTTTGTGGCATTCACGGTTTCTCAATGTTAGGTCAGGATGATTTTTTTCTCATAGGTAGAGTCATAGAATGCCTCCAAAATTTACTTTTGCAATGTGGCTTTGCTGATAAGCAGTTTGATTTGGGAGCAAAACTCCAGAGATAGAATGTCATTTTCTTGAAAACTTCAAAGTATACCTTTGTTCAATGGACTAGGGGCAGGTGGTCTGCAGAGGAAAAAAAGTTTTGTAGTTCAGGTAGATCCTTACTTAAGAGCTGTCAGAAATCTCTATAGTACTTCAAGATCTTATATATACTGGGTGGTCAATAATACAATTGACATTCTGTACTTTTGGGTTTGGCAATTGAGGATTCAACCAAGTGAAAATCAAAAATATTTTTAGAAGTTACATCTCTCCTGAACATATATACAGGATTATTTTGGCCATTATTCCCTGAATAATACAGTATAATAACTGTTTACATAGTATTTACATTGTATTAGATATTATAATCTAGAAATAATTTATATAAAAGGATGTGAACAGGTTATATATAAATAGTTTATCATTTCATATAAAGGACTTAAATATCTGTGAATTTTGCTATAGGGAGTGTTGGGGGGGACAATGTCCTGGAACCTATTCCCTATAGATATTAAGGGGCACCTGTATTTGTTGAATAAATGAAAGAACAAACTAGAAAAACAAAGACATGGAGCACTTTGGACAAGCTGTTTAGAACTGCTCTAACCTTCAATTTTCTCATGTATAAAATGAAGATAATAACAGTACTTACCTTATAAGATTATTGTGAGGATTACCTTAAATAATACAGGCAAAACACTCTGTGTCTTGCTAAGCACATAGTAAAAGCTCAATTAATATTAACTGTTATGATAATGATTTTCTTTATAGTCACAGCAATAAAGCACTTGCATTAGTGATTTTATTCATATTAGAATGGGGAAATAATGTTTTATTGGATAATTAAGTGCTTTGAATCAAAGGATTTTCTTCAGAGATAGGACCAGAAAATTTCCATTTGCTTTGCCAGATAGATTTTTCCACTGTCCTAGTTAATAGTGGGTGCTGAATTGGCACCTTTGGATTATAAAGTATTAGTCAATAGCTACTACTTTATCCATACCCATATCATTAGATCTGAAGAAGCTATATTATTGAAGAAGCTACTCAAAACTAACTTGAAACTTATGAACATATTGCCTGTGTCTGTGTACTGTCAAATTTTCCAAAATTTTCACTTAGATCACCCTTTCTAGACAACTCTGAAAATATTTAAAATAAAATTTGAGCATACTAATCAACGTAGCTACCTGACTATAAACTTAATGTAGTTAAACAAGGTATATGGCAACTACACAATCAGTCATTCCATAGAAAAGTACACATTCCTGATGCCTCCAAAATTCCCATATGTTGATGCTCTTTTTCAGCTGACCCATGTGTTTGGAAGGTTGGGGCTACATCACAGGTGAGCTTTTGAGTTACCTGAGATATTTGCTTATCTCTTGTGATTCTCAGAATGTATATCTTAAATGGTCTATGATGGTGACTCCAAAACTAAAAAGACTGAGGATGAAGAGAGTCTGACAAACATGTCCAGTCAATTAAGGAGTTAAAAAAATAAAAGAAGAACACAGTTCTTATGTTCTTATGTTCTTCATAAGAACACAGTGTGGTGTGTTCTTATGAAGCTAAATTAAGTCAATTTTTATAAAAATTTAAAGTGTTTTATCTCCTTTTTGATGTTTAAATATTCATTGTAAAAGCAAATAGTGGCAATTGTTATTGACAGTAATTATGGTAAATCAAAAAATAAAAGGTTGGTTACCCCATGTGTGCCCTCTCAATTTTATTTTTCTTTAACTGGTAGAGAGTAAGTTCTCTCTCTTAGGATTACTTATTCCATTCAACTCTATAATGATCTTCTCTCTCTATGACATAATATTCTATTATAGCTATGCTACATTTATATCCCTTTATTATTTTAATTCTATTAAATGCTCTTCATCAGTGAATATATATTGAGCTGTGCTCTTTATCAACTATCACCTCTCACTGTCACCTATCTATCTATCTATTGACCTTCTATCTATTACTCATTACATGCTACAGTGTGTCACTGGGTATTTGATGACTGCCCAGCACTACATCACCTTTGATACATTTTTCTAATCGAATGCTTCCATTTCATAATTTTAATTTTTTTCTATTTCTACTCTCTTATTCAAATAAAATAAATTATTTTGCAAATATACAGTTGAAAGGTGTTTAGCAAGATAAGAAGCAAATGTCATAATCAGAATTCCAACAATGCTTTGTATTCAACTAGAAATAAAACAAAGGAAAGGCATGAAATGGAAAGTACTCAAATTAGAAATATATCTTAACTGAATGCTGCAGAAATACTAGCAAGTTAGAATTATTTTTCTTAAGAAGAATGAAGCCCACACATCATTGAGCTCTAGATTTTGGGGAAAAGTTCTAGCCCACTGCTCTTCAGCACTTGAATTGGCTTAAAGGGAATTGTCTGCTGTGCTTGATGGTTTGGCAGATTCTGGAAGCTGCTGGATGTTCTGGGCTCAATGAAGTAGAACACCATAGGCTAAAACTGATTCATGATCCACTTAGTGGAAAAGGAAAGAAGTTTTACCTGGGGAGCTATCTTTTCCTCCAACATTGTGTCCTGAGTTGTGGCTTTGCATATTTTCGCAGTACATTCCCAGGTGAAAATGTTTTCCCATCCTTCTGATACAGTGGGTCATGCTTCTGTGTAAAAAGCTAGTACTACAGATACTGGTAATTTTCAACTATCATTGCAATTTTATGTTTTTCTACTAACCCTTATTTAAAATGTTCTGAAATATGACTTACAAGTCAGAAAAATCTCTTTCCCAAGTTATTAAACTAAAAATGAATTCAAAAAGTACACAAAAGTACCTTTGATTTTTCTAAAATAGAGTAGCTTGCAAAATGTTTTTCTGTGCACCATCTTATTTGGTAGATAGTGGTCTCAAGATAAGGATTCAATGTTATGGTTCTTCAATTACAGGTAAGAAAACCAGGATTCTGGGAGGTGACTTGACTACATTGGCTTGGCTGTTATATGTCCCAAATCATGCTCTGACTCCAACTTTCAGACTCTTTGAGAATTCACCACCACTGATATTACATATTATTTCTTTCATCTGAAATACTTTCTCTCTTTGTGTATTTTACCTTCCCATCTTGACTTGATAATCCAACTGAAAAAAAATTTAAAAGAAAGTCAAACCTTCTTAATTATTTTTTTGCGTGGTAGAAGCATTCTAATATATTAATTTCCTTAGATATTCATTCTTTTTTACCTATTTAATTTCTTTTCTGTGTTTAGAGAAAAATTATGGTTTATTGGAATCACCAAGAGATAATTACCAGCCTGTAATTGATGATAACTGCTTGGAATTTTCCAGTGAGTATGTGGATGGCCATCACATTAGAATCTGTCTCGTGGGGTTCCATCTTGTTGTTGGAAAAAGAGTATGAGAAATAGCAGGAAACTACTAAGAATTTCAGCCTAAAATGACCCAAGTGGCTTATGCTGGGTCCTACCTAATTTTTTTTTTATTTTTTAATATGAAAGTTAGGATTTGTGATTTAAATTTTATTTGGTGAAAATCTTCCCACTAAAAATTTGAGCTTTATTATACTTATTCTACATTTCTTTGCTCTCCTTTTCTTTTATTAGAGAATTTTAATAATTAGAATGTAAAGAATTATCTCATCCAGAAAATCTTTTTGATGAATGCCAGCAAGTTCACAATCATGATGGGTCTTTTGTTTTCTGGTTAACATATTTACCCTTACAGCATTTTCTCCCCTTTCCCACTCCAAAGCTAGCTTCCCATCTAGTACCTCAGGGATGTGGCTCCATCTTTTACCCTTATAGTGTGACAAAATTTTCTGAGTTTTTGGTCTGGCAAAAATAACAATATACTAGTGAGGACAGTACAATTAAAATGTATCTGATGTACCAAAGTACAGTGAAATATCAACAGTATCACAGAGGCCAATGAAATCCTCAGACACTCTGCAGATTTCCTTAGCTTAGAGATTCCATTTCTGCACCTGCAGAATTTTATAAATACCGTTTTATTGTGAATATAATGGACATGTAGAAAATGCATAAAATAAATAACCTTGTTTTGAAAAAGCACATCTAAGTCACTTCCATCTAGGTTAAGAAATAAAACATTTCCAGAATTCCAGAAAGTCTCCTCATGACTCATCCCAACCTTGCTGAGTTTTTTGTTCTTCATTTCATAACTTTCCTTCAAATTTTACCTCAGTTATGCAGTCTGTTTTAGATGCTGTTGGCCCTCTACCCTGTCTCCCACATTTTTACCAACAGCTGTGAATTTTACATGACAAAAGCTCACAACTGCCTGCCGAGCTGGAGAATTGCCCTTGGTCAAGTGGGAACCACTTCAGAGGAGGTCCTGCCTCCTCTTTTCCTGCAACCTCATTGTTGATTGTGGCCCAAAGGTCAGTTTCCTTGCTCAAGGTGGGATGAATTGTAGATGCTTCAGTGTTTGGCCTTGAAAGATCAAACCCAAGCTGGTCTCTAGCTGAGATCTCCCTCTTTTGGGCTTCTTTCTCTAACCTATCCTGCCTCCTTTACTTCCCTTCTCTTAGTAGCACTCCTCCCATCAAATGAATCACAAGAACAAGAAGCTCTGACTTGTCTCTGATTCTCAGACACATCCCATATGAGTTTTCTGTTGGTGCCTAACAGATCACAACCAACTTTGTGGCTTAAAGCAACACATATTTATTACCTGCCAATTTATTTGGGTCAGAGCAGATGAGTCATGGCTTATATTCTCTGCAAGACTGCAATTGAAATGTGGGCTGGGACTGGGGTCTCATCTAAATGTATGGCTATGGAAGGTTTTGCTCACTCAGATTGTGGGCAGAATTCCTTGCCTTCCAGTTGTAGGAATGAGGACTTCCTTTTCTTGCTGGCTATCATTCATCTGGAAACTGTTGCAGGCACTGACCTGGAAATCCTTTTCACATGTGGTCCCCAATATGGTTACTTGCTTCATCAGAACTGGTAAGTGAGACAACCAGTAAGTGAGGCTTTTAAAAAATTAATTAATGGACATGCAAAATTTATATATTTTTGAAATACCATGTGATATTTTGATCCATGTATATACACTGTATATTGTTCAAAACAGCTTGAATACATCTGTGTCCTTAAACAGTTATCATTTCTTTTTGTAGAAAACATCCAAAATATTTCTTTTTTTTTAAATATACAACACATTATTGTTATCTAGTCACCCTACTGCCACTAACATATTATATAATGTAATCATGCACATATAATTACATACCTCCTATCACTTTTTCTGTGCCCTATTGGTTAAAAGTGAGTTATATGTCCTATACACATGCAAGAGGAAAGACTTACACAAGAGTGAACATCAGAGACAGAGATCATGGGGCACCTAAGAGTCTGTCACACATCCCTAGCCAATTTAGACTAGTTTTGCCTGTTTTTAAATTTTATGTATTTGAAGTAATGCATTTTGTGTTTGACTTTTCTGTTTTATGTTTCCCCTTCTCATTCTTCTTCATAAGCATATTCAATTTCTGAACATAATTTATTGTAGTTTTAAGATTCTTATGTATTGTAATTTATTTATTTTATTTCTCAGTAATATTTGATTTAATAACAAACAATGCATTGTTTGTTTAGTATATTTTGGGGCATATTGCTAATTTTGGTTTCCTTTTTTTTGCTATTATGAAAATAATTATGCATGTATCCTAATGCACATAATCTCACTCTTGTGTAGGATAGGACTTCTCAAACTTTAGCAAGTATAAGAATCATTGGATGATCTTATTAAAACAGGAACAGAGTGAAGGAGAAGTGCTCTGATGTGTCTGTCTTCCTGCATCTGGTCTGGTCTCCTTATCTTTCTTCCCTTTGTCCAAGTCAGCCAGAAGCCTGAGGACAAGGGAGCCTGGATGATGCGTTCAACCAGGATCAGTGATCTCGAAGCAAAGAACAAACGGGAAGAAAAAAGCAGAAATAGAGATCTTGGCAGAAACTGAGGAAAAGCAAGCAAAGTGGGTGTGTTTTATTCTCTGAAGCTCTTATGGAGGGCCAAGTCTCGAGTCTTTCTGGGACATCTAAGTTACCAATTGGAATCTAGACCAACTTCTCACTGTCTGGGTAGAGCCCTGCAAACCAGATCACAGGGTGGTGATCTAGAAAGTCTGTAGTCTGCTGAAAGCAAAATTGCATCTTTCAACTGGCTGCCTCCAGTCCAGGAAAGACACCCTGCTGAGCTTCCTTGTCCTCCTGTCTATCCTCACCTGGGAATTAGGTGCTCTTCTTATTTGTACTAGGATTTGAGGGTAAGGGCAGTGTGGGGAGAATCAAAGCAATTTGTTTGTCACCAGTAGGAGGATTGGTCAGGAGTTGCCAAACCATAGCCCATTGGTTAAATCTGGCCCAATGATTCTTTTTGTAAATAAAGTTTTATTGGATAAAAATCTGCACTTCTATTTATCAATATATCTTTATGGCTGTATTTATGCTACAGGGGCAGGGTTAAGTAATTGTGACAGTGACAGTCTTGTTCACCAAGCCTTAACATTTGCTATCTAGCCCTTTGCAGAGGACGTTTTCTGAATTCTATGCCCACCATTATCACAAAAGAGCTGTCCCTCCCACAAGAATATTTAAGACATATATAATTTACCAGTGTGAAGCATCTTCATCTATACTATCTAATTAAATTTTAGTGGCAAATTTGACTGGGCCGAGTTTCTCTTCCTTATTATTACAGATCTATCTAATCATGGTGATATTAATGAGATGTTCAATGTTCAAATTGAAGTTAATTGGAAGGAAAATAAGTAGAAAGAAGTGGTCTAGATTACTGGAAAAACCTAATCAAATTGCTACTGATAGAGATAAATGGAAAACTATAACTTTAAAGTGATTAAAAACCTGATTAAGTGATTTAATTAAATGTGCACACAAATAAATATGGGTTTATCACCATTGAAATACTCTTTTAATAATTTCTAGACTTGATATGAGACAGATAATATGCTAGGAATTTTTTAGGGGCATCATTGCAATCAAGACCCAATCTTTGTTAATTATTCTTCTTCTCATTCTACAGATGGGTAGACTGATTTCCAGAAAGTTTAATCAATTTGATTGTGATCTCAAGCTTGCAGGTAACAATCCTGGGATTTGGATCTACTTCACAGTAAAAGCATCAGAACCGGGAAAGACCATTTCATGTACCTCTCTCTTTAAGAGAGCAGGCTGTGTATCACTAATAGGATTTGCTTATGTTAATGCAGTAACCATCTCATCTCTGGTTTTATTTATTTATCTGTTTATTTCAATTGTACACCAGGGAAAAAAACAAATGGCAAAGTCAGAAATATTTTCTTCTAAGAATCAGTGGGATGACTTGGATTGATTGGGGCTGAAGGATACTGACAACCCCATGGCAGCAGCTGAAATCGCCTTTCCAACTGCAGTGTCTAAACCTGGCCCAGAGCTCAACACCAGCTCATACCTGCTACATGAATCCTTGCAGTGCTTCAGAAGCAATGCAAGCCTTTGAGGTATCTTTGGACTCTGTTATGTATTTGTTTGTGTTTATAAATGTCAAAGAAGTGAAAGACAAGTCTGGAGGGCTCAAGTCAACTACAGATAAGCTCTCAGACTTTCGAATTATATTTTAAGTTGTATTTTGTGTGTATTTGGTATAAAATGTTTTTTATAGAAATCCCGAAGAGACCATTCCTTAGCTTGAGTTGAACAATGGGAAGTTTTTTGTCTCTTAAAATTCAATTGATTTTTAAGTTTTTGTGCCTTTCTAATATCTTCAGTTGCTTTCCAACCAACATGTTTGCACTTAGGACTTTTTGCTCTAACTTTGCAAAAGATTTGCCCTGAGTCTGAGGCAAGGTAGGAACTAATGTAGACCCCAGGAGGATGACTTCATCTTGACTGATAAGTGATAGAAAATGGGGTTATTATTGCTCAAGTCTTATAGGCTTAACTTTAGTATCTGTGATTGCTGCAATAAATTTAAAACGCTTTTGCTTTTTAAAAGTAATTAAGTAGAAATATGCATAATTAAATTCTAAATAATGTGTACACCAATAGGCATGTGTATATATTGTAATTAGTCTTAGGTGAAAAATGAGCCACGTGGGTTACACAACTCCCAGAACACTTCTAATTTTACAATGTTTATCCTTTCCTTCACACTGCTAAGGTATGGGTAAGTGTCCCCCAAAGGTCTATGTGTCAGGGGCATGGTCACCAACCTGTGTTGCTGTTGGGAAGTGGTGGAACCTTTTAAGAGGTGAGGCCTAGTAGGAGGAAGTAAGGTCACTGGTGGAGGCATGAGCTTGAAGGCAAACATTGGGATTTTGGCCTCCTACTCTTCTTTTTTGTTTTTGCTTCCCAGCTGCCATGAGGTAAACAGGTCTCTTCTGCCACACACTACTGCTATGTAGTGAAGAACAAGCAGCCATGGCCAAAATAAACCTTTCCTCCTTTAAGATGATTATCTCAGGTATTTTGTCACAGTAATGAAAAACTGACTAATATACCTATTTTCTGTTTTACTTCCCTAGGTTTTCCTTTTCAACCAGTAGTCTTGAAGACAGAAATATAAGGGATGAGAGTACATAAAAGCAGTAATGTTAGTATTTTTATTAAAGAAAATTTCAAGTCATAGAACATCAATGAAGAATTAATTTAGTTGATATTCAAATGTGATTCCAACATAATATAGAATAAGTAGTTATCAAAAACAGATCTCTGGTTTAATATTATTGATATTTTCATTTGCAGCATTGGGATCAAATCCAAGGCCTCCCCACATCCAAAACACATGCTGTACCTCTGAGCTGTATCCCCAGCCCTTCTGTGGTTCTATAATATATTTTGTAAAACAAATATATAGTAAATTTACTATCTTCAGAAGAACTAGCCAGCACATGAAGTGTTGTCTAACATAGCCTGAAGACATTGAAAGCATTTTTGAGGGTTGTTTTTAATATGTCTTCTGTAAGACCAAAATGAAATAAGATGTCCTAGTAGGATATTTTTGACTGGACAATGAAATAGGCTTCTATGTTGTTTTAATCTATTTTATGTTGCCATAACAGAATACTTGACACTGGGTAATTTTCAAACAACATATATTTATTTCTCACAGTTCTGGAGGCTGGGAAGTCCAAAACAGAAAGGCCCATATCTGTCAAGGGTCTATATATTTTTATGCTGCATCATTTCCTGGTGGAAGCCAAAAGTGCAAGCACGTGAGAGATAGTAAATGGGGACTGAACCTACTTCTTAAACAAGCCCACACTCAGGATAATGAACCCACTTTGAAAATAACAATATTAATCTCTTCATGTGACAGAGCCCTTTGGTTCTCATCACCTTTGAAGTTCCCACTTCACAACACTGTTGCATTGAGGGATAAGTTTCCAGCATATGAACCTTGAGGGACACATTCAAACCATAGCAATTTTCAAATCAAGTGTTGATACTGTGAATATTGGCATTTTGGGCTAAAAAGGGCATTTTGTTTCCTTAAGCTAATGCTCTGGATTCATGGATAAAAATTATCATTAAGTAGCGGTGCCAGGCAATGTGCTAAATGCTAAGCATACAAATGGTGAGCAAGGCACCCACGTCTCCTGTCCCCACAGGGCCTTCAGTTTTGTGGGAGGAACAGATACTAATAAATGGACATAAAAAATTCATACTAAAAATTGAAAAGAGTTGAAAAGTAAATGAGTGCCTCTGTGAGAGTATGTAACAGAGAGATCAGATGTTGGCTGAGAGTTGCTAAACAAAACCTTTCTTTTATGTTAAGGTTTTGTCTAAGGTTACTTGTGATTTTGTCATTACCCTGAATAATCAGCAAGGTGAATGATTTTTAGTCACAACTGGATCAAAGCTTTGTTTTGAGCACAGTACAGAATTTCTAATCATCACAAGATCATGTTAATGAAATTCCAATGTGGAGGAGGGATCCCACACATCTACATATTGCATGGCTGAATGACTTTAAGTATTACTGTATTTAGTAGCATAGGTGGGTGTTGTAGGGATAGTGAAAAGGAGCATTCTTTGCTACTTAGTAAATTTAGATATTCAGTGTATGAAATTTCATTAATGCTCCAAGTTGGTGCTGATAGATGGGAGGACAGAGTGCTACTATTTCCAGGGTGAATCACATGTACTTAAACTCCAACCTAAAATGTTGAATGTTGAATACCTCCTAAGAGAACCTGTCAGTCATGATTGTCACTCAAAATGCTACCAATTTTGACTTTGTAGCTTTGCAAAAGGAATGGTGTGAACAAAAGACTAAGGCATGAATACATACCTTATTCTTAGGAAATGGCAAGCACAAGGAACACAGAGCAATGTAGAATGTGTGGGGGGAGAAAAGCAGTGCTCCCATTATAGGTTGAAGGGTGGCTGGCTAAGAACTGGTAGGTACTGGGGACCTACTGAAAGGTATGTTTGTGTGCACATGCACAAGTGTGGGCAAATATCTGTTATTTCATAAGATTTCTCTGAGAAACCTGAGCAAATGGACTGAAAAGAGGAGAGCTGTGGACTGCTAGATTGGTCGTCACAGATCCTAACACACTGAGTTGGGTGATACTTCAGAGTTTCAGAAATAGCACCTCTGATTAAGGGCAATCTCTTTGTTTTGGAAAAATTTGACAGTTGGGGAATTTTAATGAATCTGATAATACTGAGTGATGCCAATGAAAAAAATCTCATCTTTTGAATTAATGATCTATATTTAATGCTTTTGGGCTCTTTAAGTGATTTTCACATTATCGAGGAATTATATGTTCTGACTTTTTGCATTGTGGGCTCCCTCAAATCATGCCATCCCACAACTTAAGAAAATGCAGATGTAAATATTTAAGGAAGTCACCATCTTTATCATTTGCTACAGACCCCTGTATAGTTCTAATGTAAACTGTTTTAGAAGCCACCAATTAAAATGGAAACCCATTGTGTCAGTATGTCCGAAGGAGCTAGTCAGACGGTGTGAATGTTTGCTTGAATATAGCTTTTAGGCTATTGACAGAAATTTGAGACAGAGGCCAAGCAGAGCAGCATGGGCCTAGTGAAAGACCAAAGGCAGGCATGAATATTTACTGACAGGCGGTTAAGCAAAACAGCCACTCTGCTGTTTGTCTTTTCACTGTCCTGGATATTTGCTTCTTATTAATCTTTTAGGATGTATTCTTCCTTTGCTGAATCTATTATTAAACAGAGAACAGACATTGTGTTAGCATTGTTGTTCTCGCTCAGGTTGATGGAGAATTGATGGGCTGGATGTAGCTAAAGAAGCAATATTACCTTTCTAATTGTGTGTACTTACAAATAGGACAATATTCCTGATAAGATATAATATATTTTCAATTGTTTTTAGGTGAGAAAAATGTGTATTTCAACACTGCATTGTAAAGAATGATCTCACAAATTCTCTAAAATCTGTTTCCTACTCTCTGGTAGTTTTGGTAGAAATTTAAAAGCAATTATACTGATAGGTCTTTGTGGCATAAAAATATATGTATATACCAGATTTTGTGTTTCGTGGGCCAGCTAAGTGTTGTTATTCTAGGATGATTTTGTCTTGTTTACCTGTGGTTTTAATTATTGGTTGTTAAAAATTAAGATTATATTATTTTTATATTATATATGTATAGATCTATAATTCTTTAACAGCCTCATAATTTACAGATAAACTAATTGAGATCCAGACAGTGTAAGCATCTTGCCCAGTATCAACAAACTATAAATAAAGATACTGATATTTATATTTAGATTCATCTATAAAGATCCTATTTTTTTTTCTAATATATCCTGCTACCTCCTCATAGAGATAAATGTCATACTAAATTATTTTTCTTCTTCTATCAAAAGAGAAGGATGAGGCATGAAGGAGTGGTGACTTGACAGTATGAAGCAATAAGACCTCATTGTAATAATAAATGGCAGCCAGTCTTCCAGTGGCCTGCTCATTAGTGTCTCAAAATAAAAAATTCAGTTCTGTTAAGCAAATTCTTGGCAACTCTCCTCTCTCTTTCACACACACGCACACAAAGCGAAACAAACAATTTGAAGTAGAATTCTAGTGCTCTTTCTATGTGAGAGCTTTATATTTTTGTCTTTTTGTTTTCTAAAGTGTCATTTTCAGGCAAGCCAAAACTCTACTTCTCTTTGACCTGAGTGGTTGTGAGAAGCCTTGTAACTTACTGCCTGATGGGTGGTGTCATGCTGAGTGGCACATACATGGATGGAGTCAGTGATCCCAAACTTTCCAAAGCTTGGTTTGTATTTTAAGAATGTATATGTCTATCCAAAAGAAAAGATACATTCAGTGGCAAGCAAGCCAATTTTGGCCTTTTAAAAGTAGATTTTGTTAAATTGTAAAATTGGAATAATCTCAAGAATTATAAGATGATGCCCCTTTGAACCAAATCTCCATTGTTTGGGGCCTATTTATATAAACCCCATGCTACAAAATGATAGACCTGGGCTTGAGTCCTACTTACATTTTGTTTGAACTTGGGCAGAATACCCAATGCTCCTGAGGCCCCCTTATTGATTCTTGAAACAGGTATATTATTTTGAAGTAAGTATATTATTTTCTGTCAGGAGGATTCAATATGTAAAGAAAGTTTTAAGTATCAAAGCAGATTGCAAACATAGCATGTAGAGTATAATCTCATTTTTTTATAAAAGCAAGTTTATTTTTATGATTGTATTATGATTGTATTTATAGGAGAAATGCCTGGAAACATAGCTACTATTTTGTTAAGGGTGGTAGATCCCAAAGTGAGAATAAAAAGAAAATTTACTATTTATTTCGTGTAGTTATGTATTAAAATCTTTATAAGGCACTACCATATTAATTAAAGTACAGACAAAAATAATTTAAAAATTTTAGATAAAACATAGGGATAAGATAGGTGTTGATCCCTCCTTGCTCCCTAAAGAAGGGGAAAGGATCCTTTCATGGCTGATTCAAAGTATGGATTAGAATACCATTATGAAAATACACAGGCAGTCTTTAAAACATACTTTATCATTTAGCAATTTATAGCAGCCTTGACATCTGAAAGGGAAATCAGCCTTGATATTTTATTTCAGGTTTCAGACTCAACTGTGACAGGGTGGCACACTATCACAATAGGAAGACATTTTCTCCATGTCTCACTTGGGGAAAATTCCTCTACTTATATCTCCTTCCAGACTTTTCTATTTTGTCCCGAAGTCCATTTCATAAATAGCATAGTTTAACCTCAGTGGACCCAAGATTTCTGTTATTGTAGAATGTTAATGTAACTGAAATTAGTTCTATAATTCATAAGAAATAGACAGACTTGTTACCCTTCCATTATGGGTAAACTGGGATTATACCAGGTCTATAAAAATTCAGGACTCCCTAAGGCTGGTAGGCAGAGCTGTTTGAGGTGGTTTGTCTATGCTGAACCTTCATCTGGATGGGTCATGTCACTTAAAAGGCACCAATTTTACTGGTTGTCGAAGAAGCATGTCCATTAGCATTATTCCTAAATCCCATGACTTCTGACTAATTGACTTGACTGCTGAGTTCCTAAGACTTTCAGAATCCCCTCATGAAATGCCTTAAAACACCCTAAACAACCTCTAGTTCCCATGAACCACAAGATTCGAGTAAGGTCACTTGAGCAGCTTCTCACTGAGGCTGATCAGTTGGTACCCTGGTCTTCTGTCACCACGATGCTCTTTGTTCTTTGCACAATACACTGGACCTTCACATGATTTCTCTTGGCAACCTGGCCCTCCACGGGGTTCTCTCACACTTAAAATTCTGACTTGTTCTCACCCTTGAACTTCCTATAGGGTCATCCATTTTCACACTGCTCAGCCTGGAACTCCCTCTCTTGGCACAATGATTGCCATTACTCATCCATCCTTTTAATGTGTTTGGAAAACCTTTCTGTCCTTGGAGCTGCTTCTTTAACAGGATTCATGAGCCCCTACTAATACAGTTGGTTTAATTTTATCACTTAGCTCTCAAATAGGATTGTTTCTTTTTTCTTTTCTTTTTTTTTTTGGTACTGGGGATTGTTCTCAGGGGCATTCAACCACTGAGCCACATCCTCAGCCCCATTTTGTGTTTTATGTAGAGACAGGGTCTCACTGAGTTGCTTAGCGCCTCGCCGTTGCTGAGGCTGGCTTTGAACTCGCGATTCTCCTGTCTCAGCCTCCCTAAGTGCTGGGATTACAGGCTTGAGCCACCGCGCCCGGCTTCAAATAGGATTGTTTCAATAGAGTGGCTCCCTCCTCAGAAAGGTATGTAAGCAGTGCAGAGAGGAGGTAGGTAGGGGAAGAAGTTAATGTAAGTTTGGGTGAAATTGTGTCTGCTTAAAGTCCTGCTAAGGCCTGGAGAGTCTCCTTTCTCACCTCTCAGTGGCTATCCTTCAGATGCTGAGCTGCCTTTCTGAGTCTGACGTCAGATGGACCATCCGTCCTGTTTCCGTTTCCTGTCCTCTTTCCCATAAGAACTTTGTTTCTTAGGAAAACATTGGGAGATATCCCAAGTTGTCTGAGTTTTTCTCAATATTTTGTGATTCTCTTAAAAAAAAAAAAACCTACTTCGAAAGTGTTTTATTTTAGTTTTAGACTCACTGAAAGTTGTAAAATAAATAATTCTCTTATTTTGCTCACTGAAGTCTTCCTATTTTTAATGAAGGAACCTAAAATGTTTCTCTTTAAAACATTAAGGATTGTTTAGCTCAAGACAGTTAAATCTTTCTTTTTTATTTTTTTAACTTTAATTATCTTTAGCTCAATTCTGAGTATTTCAGAGAGAAATATTTTGGTGTCCTTTATTAACATCTTACATTACAATAGTTCATTTGTCACAAATAAGGGCCAAGTTTGTAACATAACTATTAACTAAATGCAGTACTTTATTTGGATTTTACTAGATTGTTAAAGGAGATATTTTTGCCAAGAACACAGTTGAAACTTGAAGGAGTGTCACTTGTATCTTAGACTCAACTCTGCGCCTTTCAACATAACCTGTGACAACTACTTGCTTGGTTGACATGAATTACATTGTTTTCTATGTGGATTTTGACGAAATGACTTAAAAGGGGTGCCATTAAGACCACAGGTTTTTTATTTTTTTTCCATGTAGAAGTTCTTTGCATTTGGGGAATTCTGAAATAAAAGGATTGATTAGGGTAACTGAGTCTTTCCTCTTTCATAGAAACCTTTGCTGAGAAAGGCGGCTAAGGCCCAGCTCTGAGCTAATTACTGGGAATACTGAAAAAATAAGACTGTTTTTGCTTCCAAGCAGCTTATAGCCTGAGTGACGGGTTATCTTACATATAACCTAGCTTTGTTAAGAATTGTTTTGCTTCCTCTAATTTATACTTTATTTTACCTGTCATTGAAGATAGCCAGATATGGGAAATACGACTTTGTCGTAAGTTTGTCATTATCGGTTGAGAGAGATACAAACACAAATTCTTATCTTCATTAATAAATATATTGCTTAATATTTTTTTGCTCTCTGGAGCATATTGACAAGTCACTAGGAAAATAAAACAAGAAGAAGACATGATCTATCCCTTTTCTAGCTTGTCACCTAGGGTATGGTCCTTAAAAAGGAAACTAATGATGCATAGTAGCCTCTGTTAGTTTCAGAGAATATCTAAGATCTAAATTCACCAACAGATTAGGAGAACAAGCAGTCATCACTTCTGGTTAGACCTGGCAGGCAAGGTTTCAAGGTGGTAAAGCTCAGACCCTACTGAAAATAAAGTCTTACATGTACACAGGGTTTTCAAGGGTTGAGAACCAGCTACATTTATGAAATACCTTTCTTTCTCCCTTTCTTTAATATTGCCCATTTTGTCTCATTTCTTTCATTCTCTAAGCCAAGATGATTGCCTTATGGTGAGCCATTATTCATTTCTCATTAGCTGCATTAGGAGAAATGGTTAAGCTGAATTAAGAGGAGCAGCAACAGGCCATGCCACCCTGAGAGTAGTTAAGTGTAACACAGCAAGTGTGGAAATTATCCTGGTTGCTTCATATCTCTGAGCTCCAATTTGTGCCTTGAACTCCCCCAGGCCCCCACTCCCTGGTAATTAATTAGTTGTTGGCTATCAGGAGTTTGTGCCACAAGATGCATTTCTGGCCTGAAGTCCTAGTTCATGATGGAAACTAGCACTTATTCTGCGCTTTTTCTTGAAGTCTTCAAATATTGTTTTTACCCATAGGACATAACTGGAGAATTTCTGTTATAATATCCCAAGTTGAGTTTTCTAATAGATTTCATCACATGAATTTTTATTTTTAAAATATAAATGGTACATGAATTATTATACTTTAGTCTTGTGTGTGTATATATACATATATACATACACATATACACATATATGTGTATGTATATATATGGATATATACATGTGTGTTTTTATATATATACATATATATAATTTATATATTTTATACCCCCCAAAAAGGTGAATTCTTTAAAGGAAATGAAAATAAAAATTTCATAGGGTATAGGGCAGAGCAAATGCTCATCACAGACTCATCTGACAAGTCTCTTTCAAGAGCCTGTCCACAGATTGAAGATTCACTCTTTGCTCAATTTGCATCCTTGGCCCAATAAATGTTTTATGACCTCCCTCTATGAGCACTCACAGCCAGAAGGAGGTAATGCAAAATTGATCTGTATATTAAAACTGCTGAGCCAAGCGGGCTTGCTCCTGGAATTACACTGATTATGTGTGTGTGATTCAACAGGCCCTATTGAAACACCATGGTATTTGAAAAAGACACCCATCAGCTGCATATTTTATACACAGAGTTTTCTTCTTTTCCTCAATCTTTTAACCCTAAGGACCAACTCACATCTTTAACTCCCCTTTGGGCTCATGAATGGCAATCAATGTTTTCAGGATAGAAGACACTTGAACATTATGCTCAGCAGTATATTCTTTCTAGAAAAAAAGGAAGGACATGGACTTTAAAATCAAACACATGGACTTTGAAATCCCAGCTTTGCCATTATTTGCTATGTGAATTTGGGAAAATCATTTTATCTCCTAGGCCTTATAATGGTGTATGAAAGTGCAGATAATAACATCCACCACCTTAAGTTGTTGCAGTAGAACTTGAGTGGCCAGGCTTTTGTTCTCTGTGAATATAAAATGAGGTTCATTCATAACCCATGTTATGATGGTGTGAATTAATACTAGTATGAAAGATCCCTTAAAACATGCTCCAATTATTTGTAAAAATGACACCAGTTTCTCTCTTACATGCTGGGTCATTCAGTTTCTTCATTCTGTTCTTTTTGACAAGCTCTCAGGATATTTATTTACATAAAAACTATTCTTATTGAGTTCCCACTTGGTGCAAGGATTTTCTCTAGCACATGTATAGTGTGGCGAGTAGGGAAACTGAGGTCCCTGTTTTCATACAGCTTATAGATGATGGCAGATGGGAATGAAGGAGTCAGACAAAATACAAAAATAATTATAGATAAGAAAAAATACTCTGAAAGAAATAAAACAAGAGGAATCCTGTAGAAATTGATTATCAAGGTAGTACAAGGAAGCGATGTTAGAGACAGTAGGAAAGTCTTTGAGGGGTTAATGTTTGAACTAAGACTTAGATGATGAGATGGAACTACCAAGTGAGGATTTCAGGAAAAGGAAGAACATCCCAGATTGAATAAATGATCAATGCAAAGTTCTGAGGAAGAGCAACCAAGTTAGAGCAACGGAGGAAAGGGAAATATAGTTAACAGTGAGAAAGGAAAAGGTGCTGCAAAGGTAGTCTGAGCATTGTGCAGGGCTGAGCAAGTATGGCCTTGTGGGAAACTACAGGGCAATTAGGAGTGGAAAGATTGTAAACAGGTAAGGTGAAAGATCTCATTTACTTTTCTTTAAAAGATAATTCTGGGGGCCTGGAGTTGTAACTAAAGATGGCTTGCCTAGCACACATGAGGCACTGGGTTCGATCCTAAGCACTACACAAAAATAAATACATTAAATAAAGGTATTTAAAAAATAAAAGATAATTCTGGGCAAGAAAGAATATGGTTCTAATGTTGGAAGTAGCAAGAATACTTGGGTTATTATCATGATCTGAGTAAGAGAAAAATGATCCTAGTACTTGGAGAGGCTGAGACAGGAGAATTGCGAGTTCAAAGCCAGCCTCAGCAACGGCAAGGCACTAAGCAACTCAGTGAGACCCTGTCTCTACATAAAACACAAAATAGGGCTGGGGATGTGGCTCAGTGGTCGAGTGCCCCTGAGTTCAATCCCCAGTATCAAAAAAAAAAAAAAAGAAAGAAAGAAAAAAAGAGAAAAATGATACTTGTCTTTGTTAAGGAAATGGAAGGACAGAAAGACAAGGGATTTGAGGTCTCTATTGACGCATAATGATATTTCCTGTTACTAGCTTAGGTTAAGAGGGATAAGGATTCAGGAGTGGTGCATAGGTTTAGTAATTTAGCAATATATACTGAAATGAAAAAGGAATAAAATGATCTTGGGGTGGGGGCAGGATGGTGTGGTATGGAGCATGAGTTCTATTTTGAATAAGCTATGCTGTCTTATAATTCAGCATCCAATGGGAGATAGCCAGCAGTTAGCTGAAAAAGTCTGAAATTCGGAGTTCAGAAACGGGTTGTGGTTTTGAACGTAAATTGGTGCAGCCACCATAGTAAATAGTATGGAGATTCCTCAAAAAACTAAAAGCAGGCACATGATCCAGCATCCTCCTTTTGGGTGTATATCTGAAGATACTGAAATCAGGATCTGTTCTCCTATGTTCACTACAACATTATATACAATAGTGAAGACATGAAAGCAACCTAAATGTTTCCAGTGGATGTATGGATAAAGAAAATATACAAACACTAAAGGATATTATTCAACCTTAAAAATGAGGAAATCCTGCCATCTGTGACAACTTGATGACCCTGGAGGATGTTACCATGCTAAGTGAAATAAGCCAGACACAGAAGGATGAATACTACATGATTCCACTTACATGATGAATATAAAATAGTCAAACTCACAGAAGCACAGAGTGGAAAGGTGGTTGCAAGAGACTGGGGGGAGATGGAAATCTGTAGGTATAAAATGGTGTGAAATTTTGGTTATACAAGATAAATAAATCTACCGTACAGCATAGTGCCTGCAGTTAACAATACTGCATTATAAAGCTAAAAATTTGCTAACAGAGTAGATCTTATATTAAGTACCATTATCATCATCATCATCATCATCATCATCATCACCATCATCAATAAGAGAGCAAGAAGAAATTTCAGAGGTGATATATTGATTTAAGGCATAGATGGAAGTGATTGTTTCACAAGTGTATACTTATCTCCAAGCTCATCAATTCATATATATTTATTAAACCAGTTATTTGTATGTCAAAAAAAATTTGTGTTAATTCAAACATTCATGTAGGAAAAAATATTACAAATGCAACTCACATTATATTCCATTGGATAGGCTATAATTCTCTGGATGATTCTGCTCCCAAAATAATTGATGGGATTAGCATAGAGGAGTGAAACACACATGCATAGATATTGCAGTTTTACTTTTAATATGAATATGAAATTCTAATCTAGAATCATTTTTCTTATGAATTATCTCAGATTAATTGTCTCCCCTTAGCTTATCTTTCTTAGTAAATTGATTAGGATTATGGAATTTGTCTAATTTTCGGTACTTCCTTTCATGTTTTTTTCTCTCTGTGACATGTTTCGAGGGTTCAAGGATGATCTTACATGTAATGTTCCATATGGTGGATAAAAAGGATCCATTGAGGAGCTATGATTCCAGAGCTGGATCTCTGATTCCCAGTTCTGTTTATAGTTTTCCATTCATTGCCATGCACTGGGCTATGCAACTCCTTTTTATTCCCCCTCCACCGATTCCGTCAATCCCTCTGTGCTGTTTGTTGTGTGTGGTTTGGATTTTGTAGCCTTTCAGGATGCATGAGATTTAAGAATGGACACTAATCAATTAAAAAAAAAAACAAACAAAAACTAAAACCAAGTAGCTTTAATAAGGAACAAGTATTCAGATAAATACTGTGGGGATTTTGTTGAGTATCAGTCAGGAACCCTATTATGTTTGAAATGAGGTAGCATCCAGCTCTATTGACATGAATGAAGCTGACACTTGGGATACAGCATATTTGCTGAATATAAATTTAAATATTAAAGAATAATGAGGTTATAAGTGTCTGAAAAATTGCTTTTGCACATGCCCAGTAGGAATTGTCATCAACATGGAATGTGCAATTATTTCTGTGGCTCTGAAACATTATAAGAGTTTAAGTGACAGTTGTACAATGGGGTTGAAATTTTCAATGTTCTATTTACTCTTCTATAAATTGAAGTCTTCATTTGTTTTTACAAAATGATTTTCATATGTTTATACAAAAAGGGCCATATGAAATACAACTCATATTGCTAACCCAAGAAATGTCAGCAATTAGTCAATCTATAAATGTGGAAGGATCGGTTGTATGTCCAGAAATGTTAAGATCTTACCCCCCTATTTAAGTATTTAAACAAAAATACAGTCCCAATTTATAATAACTTGTTTTTAGACTATATATTATATGTGTATATAAATATACTGTAATTCATGAAATTAATGACAACTTATGTTGCCATAATTTTTACTTCTATACCCTATATTTATTTGTGAACTTAGAAATCTATTTTGAAGTTCCAGAAAGGCAATATCTGCATGTGAATTTAGTACAAACACTTTCATTTATATATTCTTGTATTAATGAACAAGTGTTTGTAAGATATTATTTTATCATTATTCCTAGGAGAGTTATTCATTATACCTAAGTGTGGGAATAGATACATTTGTATTTCACCTATCTTTTGTTTGGAAATATTAATTGAGTGTACAAGGTACTTCTTTCCACTGCTTATTGGAAACCCTGAGTTATAATGTGTATTATAGCTATGTAAGAAAATGTCCTTGTTTTAAAGTATTTGGGTGTGATATGACATCAAATCAATAACTTTTTCTCAAATGATTCAGGAAGAAAAAAGCTTATTATATATTATATTTAATTTTTTCCATAATTTTGAAATGGTTTAAAAATAAAAGAAAAAGAAAAAACTATCATGTGATAGCTATGTGAACTCAGACAAATCACTTCAACTTTCTGAGTTAATTTTTTCCATGCATAAGCTTGAGATACTAATACTTTAATACTGTTTTAAGAATTAAGACTGTCAGGCAATGATAAACTCATGATTTCCTATTTTGGGACTATAATTTGTTTCTGTCTTTATTTACTTGGATATTCCAGTATTGTCCCATATTTAGTTCAAGCCCCTTCTGATTGAAAGCCCATTTTCTTAATATCTTTGCAACACTACCATTTTATGAAATAAAAATCTTTAAATTGTACCAGTATATTATATCACAGAAAAATAAACTTTCGATAATTTTCATCTCAGGACAAAGATCCAAGTAGCAGTTAGCAATAACACAGGACTGTTACAACCACCTTGATCAGAGGATGCAGCAAATGTAGGAGGTGTCTGTGACAGTGAACGCTGGAGCAACAACCTAAAGTGTTGTTTGCTCTATTCATAGGTAGTAGGCAGGGGTAACCTTCTGATTTAAAAATAAATAAATAAATAAATGAAGTTTCCTTACTTATTTCAAAGAAACTATTAATCTGACAAAGAGCAAAGAACACGGATATTTTTGTTCAGACTCTCAGGAAGCTGAAGTGATAAAATTAAGGGTAGGAAACATGTGGGAAGGGGCTTATAATTTGCTTCTCTTTCCTACCATTTATGCACAAGTAGACTCAAGCTATTCCAGACACACAAGGTTCTGTCTCAGCCTAAAGACTGATAGAAGTGGGAGATTCCATAGCCTGCTCAATGACCCAATTGAAACATCTAGTAAGCTACCCTATCTTAAGTTCCATCTCTCTAAACTACAATGTATGGCTCTAAGACTAAACCCTCTATTGTTCTTTTCTCAAAGAAAATAAAAATTGTGGTTATATAGTCCTCAAAGTATCTATAAGGCAGTAGTTCTCAATCTTACAGTCACCATATTGATTCTCTACTTTGGAGGGGAAGGGACTTAATATTTTCTTAATTCTCTGCCAAGGATTTAACTTGACTAACATTTTGCTGAGTACTTACTATGCACCAAGAACCATTATAGGCACCTTAAATGTTTGAACTTGTTCAGTTCCCTGAACTACCCTCTGTATTTTGCCTTCTAAGAAGGACCACAGAATATGTGAACTTGACTGGGCCACGGGATGCCCAGATATTTGAATAAACATCATTTTTGGGTGTGTCTATGAGGGTGTTTATATATGAGATTAAAATTCTAATAGGTAGACTGAGTAAAGCAGATTTCCCTTCCTAACATAGATGGGCTTCAACTAATCCATTGAAGGCTTGAATAGAATCAAAGGCTGAGTAAGGGAGACTTTGTCTTGAATCAGCCTGTACATCCATCTTTTGCCCTCAGACTGAAACTGAAACATCAGCTCTCCTGATTCTCAGATTTGGACTGGAACTTTGGGTAGTGATCCCTCTGATACCAACACTTATGTCTTCTTTTTGCTGCCCTATCTGGTTTCTTTGTTTCCTTTGCAAAAATGTGCCTCCTGTTATTACTGCCTCCATTAGCAGCCACAGATCAGGACTGAGTCACGCGTCAGCCTGGGAGCCAGTGACAAGTAAGGCACTGAAAGAATCAACAGGCCAGTTCCACTTTCTAGGTGGTGTAGCAGCAGATGATCTCCATGCTTAGATCTAGGGTTTAGGAAAGTAATTTTATATTATAAAATTTTTATAAAACTTTAAAAAAGACTTTATTGAAAGCTTTTCAAACATGGTAAAAATGCAACTGAGACTCAGGAGCTGCATGGTCCTCTGTTCTTCAGCACAGCCATGTCTTCGGTGTGCACTTGGGGTCTCCTTTTCCTGGAATTCGCTGCACAGCAGTTCCTACCTGGGTTACTTATGCTCCTGATAGTAAGCCCTGGAGAGGTAAGAGATCTAGAGCCATATGGACAGGATACCATGTGGATTTCTGACATAGATTCAGAGGACAAAATTGATGAACTCTATTTTAGTTTTCTTTCTGAAAATCTCCCTTAGTTTTCTCTGACAAATCAGATTTATACTCTCTAAGCCTAAATTACGTAAAGCTCTGTGGTCTTGTGTAGGCTGTAACTTAACAAACAGACACAAAAAACACTAAGCTAAGGTGTCAAGAACAGCTTTACATTTTTATAGCATTTCTCACGGCCATTGTATCCTGAGGCATTTCGCAGGAAGTTGCAGCTACTTTTCCTATAGATTCTACTGGGGTGTGAATTCTGAAACCCAGTTCTGATCTCCTGAAGTTCATTTGATGGTGTGGGAGACTCTAAAAATGGGTCTGTTCAGCCTTTTTACTTCTTTCTTTCTTTCTTTTCTTTTTTATTTTTACATTATTTTGATATTTTTCTTCAATTTTTTTACATCTTCAAATAAATATAAAAATGTTTATTCAACATCTAGGGAGGTGCTAAGCAATAGGAGATAAAATGGCAAATAAGAGTTTTGAATTCTAATTTTTTCAATTATTTTTTTGTGTCTTCGTTTCTTTATCTATAAAGTAGAAACTATTTATCTTCCATCTCAAGGTTTATTTAGGGAACTTATGTCTTCTACTTCATAAAATATTGCATATAAAATCATTAGAACGATATCTGACAGTGAGTCATTCAATTATTAGTATTAGGATCCAATTGTGTGTATATCAGGCACTGTTCTAGAGATTATGCAAGTAATGTTATGTTGTTGTCCTCAAAGAGCTAAGTTCTAGTAGAAGGACATAGACAATGCAGAAACATATTTAAATACTGATACGGTGGGGCAGCTTTAACTAGGGTGGTTAAGGAGGGCATCTTTGACAATGTGCCTTTTTGAGTTGGAACTTGATGAAAAGGAGGAAGCCATACCTAGACCTAGGGTTAAGTCATTCCAAGTTAATAGCATGAATGCCTTTAATAGTGTAAGGACAAATTTATGTGTTTAAATGCCTGTGGCTGGAGCATAGTGACTGCAGGTAAGTACAGGATGAGGTGCTAAGAAAAATAAGCAGGGGCTGTGTCATTTAGAGCCTTGTAATCCATGGAAAGGAGTTTGAATTTTTCTGTGATATCTTTGTAAACTCACAGAATGACTATAAGTAAGCAGGCTGGGGGTGAAGGGTCATGATGAAATTTATATTACATTACATTAAATTACTATTGCTTCAGAATGGAGAGTAGACGTGATAGATTCTGAGAATCAGGGAGAAGAGCTGAGCCTCCATGATAGTGGATCCTGTGAGAGAAAATGTTTACAGGAGTCTTAGGGAGAAATGGTCAGACCTGAGAGACTTTGGGAGATACAATTTATCAGTCTAGATATGGGAGGAAAATATCAAAATAAATCAAGGTCATGTCAGGGCTTTCAGCTTGAACAAATGAATGTGTGGCGGTGCCATTTTCTTAGAGGAGAACAACTTGCACTGGAAGAACAGTTACGCTTCAGTCATGCTAAGGTTAAGAATCTTGTTACACAGCTGAACACGAAGCAGCCAAGTGAGCGGTTTGACCATGTGAATCTTGAATTCCGGGTGATTTCAGGGCCGATGGAATGTACGCAATCTGGAATCTTCAACAATTAGGTTAGTTTTAAAGTTAAAATTTTAGTTGAAATCTTTTTTTGGAAATAATAGTATTTATAGCATTTAGTGAACACTAGGCATTCATTGTTCTTAGTGATTTTTAAGTCTTTATTTAATGCTTTTACAACAACCTTACAAGATAGGAGATGTTATTATATCGATGTACTGATGGGGAACAGAGGCACATAGACTTCAAATAACTTGTTCAGTTACATACCTGGTTAACGAAAAAGTCAGAATTTGGCCTATGTATTGGATCTCAGTATTGGTACAAGAGAAAAAAAAGAGAAAAAAAAGGGACTAGGATTCATCTATAATGCAATGTAACATTCTGAGGCCAAATCAAAGTAGCCAGTATGTGTAAGAGAACTAAAAAGGAGTAGTCAGTAAGAAGGGTGAGAGTCCAAGTGAGGATGAGCTATGCATGCGTAGATAAGTTAACAGATAGGAGGTTAATATCTCAAATGTTGCAAGAACACCTCCTTTGGAAGCATGTGTATCAGAAGAAAGCAAGAAGATGAACCCTGGTTCCTAAACAAAAATGACAGACACATTTGTGAAGTACTCTCAAAATTTTTTGTGTGTCCATACTCACATTGTATAGAAATGTTCAATTGATTTGGATTAAACATTTAAATCTGAAGTTCAAATTTTAAATCTTTTAGAAGAAAATATAAGAAAATATATCAGGAACTATTATAAGTGGGAAATAATTTCTTAAATAAAAATAGCCAATCCTTGTCAAGTATTTAAACTATTAAGTACATTTACAATAAGTTAAATATTTTAGAACATTTAATCTTCATCAGTAACAATCCTAGATATAGGTAATCCCTACTGTACAAATGGGATAGCTGAAACATGTAACGCTTAGTCCTCTGGACTGTACAGTTGATGAGACGTGGAGCCAGGATCAAACCACAGCAGTTGGACCACAGAAATGATATTTTTAACCAGCATGCTTTAGCAAGACTCTAAGACAGGATGCAAATGTACATTCCATAACCCAAAACATGAATAAATTTGAATAATTCAATTAAACCTTTTATTTTTTAAATTTCTTAGTTGTAGAGGTACACAATACCTTTATTTTATTTATCTATCTTTAGGTAGTACTGAAGATCAAACTCAGTGCCTCACATATACTAGACAAGTGCTCTACCACTGAGCTATAGCCCTAACCCTTAATTAAACCTTTTTAATCAAAATTTAGCATAGGACAAAAAAGGTTAACTTCAAACTGGGAATGTACATCTAACAAATGATTTATTACCTAAAATATATAGCAACTTCTTAAAAAAGTTTAATAATAATAAGACACTTCCACTGAGAATAAGACCAAAGATACAGCCATATTTAATAAAGAAAAAATTAGTTATTTATAAACTTATTAAAAGATATTCAATCTTCTTAATAGTTATGATAATATCAATTAATATAATAAGTAATCATTTGATACTCAGCAGATTGGCAACATCAAACAATCTGATAATAATATTTTCGTGAGAATATGGTGTGATTTTCACTCTTCATGAAATGCAAATTGGTACGAATATGAAAATAATTTGGTTTATCTTGAAGATATGTACAACCTTGGCCCAGAAACTCTTATGTATGTTTACCAAAAGACATTTATGAAATGTTTATAGCAAATTAAAAAAAAATTTAATCAAACAAGGGAATCAAGTCTGGAAATATTCCAACATGTTTAGTGATATAAATTATGATATATTTATGTAAAGGAAGACTTGTAATTGGCATATTGTTGCACTTATGTTTTTTATTGTTTTATATGTTGTTTAACATGAGAGAGGAAACATGCTAGTATGCTCATACAAATAATTTAAAAATGCTAAATGTATGATGCAGAGTAAAGAAAAAGTAAGAGAAGTAAAGTTGTTCAGCAAGCTAGAGGAAAGGAAATGAAAAGCTCACACACATACATTGCTCTGAAGAGGAAACATGGGAAAGAGGGGGGTGACTATCTCTGCAAGTGGTCAATAAGGTGGTTAGAAGGTGAGCTGATTTGTTTGCTTCTATATTCTCTGTGATGTTTGAAGTTAAGTCTTTGGCAGAGGACACTCTTGGGAGACAGACTGATGGAAAATTGGGAGGAAGAAGAAAATATATATATTTTTAATGTCTGGAGAATTGCAAGAAACTAAGATATTACATTTCCACAGAGAGTAGAAACACCATGCTGAGAAAGGTTAAATCAATTAAAAGAAATCTCATAGTTTGGCAGTGAGAAAGCTAGACTTCCTTCACGTTTCCTAGCTCAACATTAATAGGTGTTCTCTTATGTGTGAGTTTTAGAGAGACAAAAATGTGCTCCTTTGTGTGAATCCTAATGATCGCTTGAATTTCTAGGTGAATTGGAATTGCTTTAAAGGCCTGTTTTAAACACTGTCAGTGATGTCACACACCTTTCATTTCTGAGTCTGTAAAAATACTTTTTTTATTTGGCTTATCTGAAGAGTAAACATACAGATAATACATAAATGCTTGTCAAGGATTTTTATTTTCATTAATTCGCTTAAAATATTGAGCACCTACCATGGGTTATCAAAAAGCTATGTGTTCCACTATTTCATGAGCTCATCCACGTTTCCACATTTATTCCTTTATTCATTGAAAATGTTGAACATTCAATATGAGTATTAAATTATAATGTAGGTGGCAAAAATAAGTAAATATGTCAGATGGTGATAATTTCTATGGAGATAAATTAAGCAGTACAAGGAGGTTGAGGGGGAGTTTGGCATTTTATGCCGGCCTACTGACTGGAAAGGTTTCAGAGGAGAATGGGAGGAGAACAATTAGACATGGTGGTTATCCATAAATCTTTAGCAAAATTTTACTATGGAGGAGTTTTCACTTTTTTTTTTCCTAGTGGGAGATTGTAATGGTTAATTTTGTGGGCTCAGATAATAATTCTGGAGGTGTCTTCGAGGGTGGTTCTAGATGATATTAACATTTGAATTGGTAGAAAAGTAGATTGTTCTTCCCAGTGTGTGCCAATCTTATCTAATCTGTTGAAGGCCTGAATGAACCAAAAAAGGCTAAGGGAGAATTTATTCTCTCTATCAGAATCTCTTTGAGTCTGTCTCAGAAGACATTAGTCTTCTGCTTTCAGATTTCAACAGGAGCATATGCTGTTCTCTTCCCTGTTCCCCTGGTTTCAGATTCAAACTGGAACTATAGCATCAGCTCTCCTGGTTTTATAGGTTCCTGACTGAAGATCTGGAGACTTCTCAGATTCCACATTGTGTGAGCCAATTCCTTATAATCTGTTTATCTATTTTCTATTGGTTCTATTTCTCTGGAGAATCTTGCTTGGCCAACACATGGTTCTAAAATCCTAAAGTAAAATAAAATTTTACTTTACAAATGTGTGTGTGTGCATGTCTGTGTGTATGTGTGAATTAGAATGCTAGCAGAGAAATTGATGGTCTGGAAAGGAGCCATTGTTGGTACGATGTTTTTGACCAGCAGAGAGGAAGGGGCATTTAGTGTACAATAGCAGAGATTTATATAGACAATTTACACAAAAACAGGAAGGAAAAACAGGTGAAGGTGCAGGTATGCAATGTTTTGGGTGTAGTAAGAGCATGTAGAACTGCATTAGGCCACAGAACCCCACCCAGAAAACTCTTGCCATAACTGTTTCTCCAGAGATCCTCAAAAATTCTATTTAGCATAATTGTTCTTAGACTATCAGCAAGAATTTCTACAATAGAGTTTTCAGATGGAGTGTGTATTTACAGAGACAGTATAAGAAGGGACTCAAGGCCTCCAGCCTGAATCTGGAGCCTTCCTAGAGGCGTTCTACAGTCAGCTCCTGGGAGCCAGGTGATGGGAAAAGGGGAGGAGGACTCTCCCTTTCCCAGACACTGATTTTCACAGCATCCTTGGCCTGAATTTGGTGCCCAGAACAATGAAAAAGCTTCTTTTGTGTGAACTTCTACAGATTGTGAGCCTCTAAGTCCCTCCCCTTATACACTGGGTATAAAGTTCTAAAACTTTCCAAACTCAGGGTTCAGAGGCATGATTTGATGGAGGTGAAAAGCCCTCCTTTTGAACCTGGTTGCAGCCAAGAGACCTGCTTCCTGCTATTCCTCAGTGTCCAGCCTTGTCTGTCCTATTTCAGAACTTTCTTTAATTGCCTTCATTCTCTCAAGCAAGTCCAACAGTTGGGATTGAGAAGCAGATTTAGATATTGAAAGTTTGATAATCAATGCATAGAAATTTATTTGAGAAGTAAATAATTTTTAAAGAAAATGTAGTAGCAATAATACCCCAGATAAAATAAATTGCTTTGCTTTACAATTTAATGTCTGATTTCTGTCTTCATTTCAATCTCTTCATCAAAGTAATATTTTTAACAAAAGCTTATAACAATAGAGAAATATATATTTTTTCCTTTCTGTGGAGTGGACAATGAGCAATAAAGACTGAAAAGGAAAATTACAAAAAATGAAACAAAACAAAAAAAGTCAAGGACCTCGAGTAACACATGTAGAGATCATTGTCCCTGAACCCTTTCTTTTTGGATGGATTGACTTGGTACTCTCAGATTAGACTATTAAACTAGATGTATCTTTAGATTTTTTTTTTTATCTCAACAGAAGTTCATGCGTTTTTGCCTTCTGCCTTCCATTTTTCTCAAAAGTGGGGAAGTGTTTTAATGTTTATCTATGGGCACACTTTACCCTGGTAATACTAGGGGGTGATGGAGAGCTTAGTTTATCCATCACGTAGCTTTCATTTGCTTATATGTAGCTGTACCTTGTTTTTGAGCTGAGACATCAGTCCTGATCTCTATATCCAACATCTCTAAGTAAACCTGCTACAACCAAATGGTTAACATATTTTTCATTAATCTCCAACGTTGGTCCATGTACCTGTCCCAAACAAGAGGCTATGCAAGTGTGTAATGGAGTGTTCATGTTGAAGCACCTAATTCAGAGTTTTGACACAGCACTAAAACTTTAACTTCTTTGTGCTAAGGTATTGGGAGCATAGAGTGCTGAGTCATAAGCAGGTAGCAATGCGTAGGAGTGGATAAATCTACGTGGAGAGATCAAGCCACCCACAGGAATTGCCGGTAATAGACTGGGGAGTTTTTTATCCTCCTTTTCCCTTTCTTTCAGATTTCTTTGTCTCTATGATTAACTTTCAAAATAGCATGAAGAGTGGTTTGCTACAATTTTATTGTGAGTTTTGCTCATTCAGGTGAATCTTCTAATCCAAAATAAACTTTCTGGCTTTTATTAATTTTTGGCAGCATCATTCTTAGAGCCTAGCAGGCCATCTTATTGTCAAAACACATTAATTTGAAAAGTACTTTCCCATAAGTAGATTTTGTTCCAATGATGTATTCTATGATTTTCTAAAAAAGTTTTTTTTTCAGATGTCTGTATGTGTGTGTGACTAGCAATTGCTATTTTATTTTTTTGTTTGGTGGAGGCTGCTCCCTGGGATATGAGCTGTTTTCATTGTGTGTATGTGTGTTAGCATGTTTATATATGGAAGAAGCAGATACATAGCACCCAGGAAATCAGTGGCAATAGTGTCTTAGGTTTACTTGTCGTTGTTGTTAATGATGATGTTTAATTTTATTTTGCATATGTATTATTTATACTTTATAAGTCAAAAACAAATTTCAGCAGAATTGGAGATGGTACCACAAGAACGGCCTGTTGTGGATCAATAGGCATTGTGGCCTGTTTTATAAATGTGCTTTTTTGTTGTTTACTTTATAAGTCATGTATGCAGAAAGAGGAAAAAAAGCAAGTGATTTATTACATGTTTATGAGAAATTCTAGTACACCTTGTTTTTAAAGTACAAGGAATAGACAATTAGCTCAGGGATTTGTCCTTCAGGTTATTGACCACAGTAGGATTCTACATGGAGGGAAAACTGAAATCTCTCTTCAAGTCAGTTGTCAATGTTGAGATGAAATAACCTTAATTATGAATTCCCTTTACTTCTCCGAAGTTTATTACCACCAGCCTACAGCACTGAGACCTTTAGCCTTTGCCCAAGACAGAGATAAGAATTACTGGGGGGTTGTATTTATCCCCTTTATCAGCTTCTGTGAGGAAGGGAGATGTATTTTCTCTTTTCTTGCTTAGGAAATGGAGAGTGTAGCCTTATATATCTTGTTTGCTGTGAAGGAAGAATAACTATATCACTTTGATTGAAGGTGTCAGAAATGTTTTTGGAAACAACAGAAGCAGAGTTCTGAGGTGGGAAAGGTTTGACATGTAGCAACCACAGTGCCTGCTTTGTTTGTGTTTTGATTTAATGCACCCACTGGGTTTTTAAGGATATTATGCCAGAAAAGCGAATAGCAATTTGCAAAACTGGCTAGAGTATTCTTTTGTGGACGTTTGTTCTTATGTCACCTCTATGTCTACATAAATAAATAAATAAATAAACAAATGTAATTTTTGGATTTTCTGTGATGAGTCTGGTAGAGTCCCCTTCCCCCACCCCATTGAGAGTTGTAGGCATTTTATGTGCTCTCAATTGAAAGAAAAGGAGGGGAAGAAGAATTTCAGGTAACACTATCTGAAGAGAGTCTTAGTTGCATGTACTGTTGCTAATTTAAGTATTTGCAATATACTGGAAATAAGTAGGTAAAAATCAGGGCTCATATTAAAGAAAGTAAATCAACATCCATAATTATTCTTATATTATTAATTTTTTCATTTGTTTACTTTTATGCATTTTAATGAGGCACTTCACTTCCCAGTGCCTTAGTTTTCATACTCACATAGTGGGGTCCATAACGTGCTTTTATAACCCTGCTGAGAGGATCAATGAGGTACGTGTACATGAAGGGGCTTAATAAATAGTATGTGATTTGAGCTTTCTGGATGAAAGGTGTTACGTGAGTACAAAGTAGAGCAGCCTCCCACAGGTAATGCCTTTGCCTGGATAACTCTGATTATAGGCTTTCTTTATCTCTTCAAAGCAGAGATTTTCCTCCTTGATTCCTTCCTGTATCTTCGTTGCAGTAGCTAAGATGTGTGTTTACTCAGCACCATTTCCTTTTGAGCTTGCATACACCAATCAAGGAACACAGTTGCAAGCAGATTTGTTTATTTAAGTGCACACATGGTCAACCATATAAATGCAAATTTAAAAAAAGAACAGTAAGAAAGGAATGTTCAGTGCACATCAAGCCCCCACATGGCTCTCAGAACTTTCACCATCTCAGGTAGAATCAGATTTTACAGTATGTATTTTCAAGTAAAGAGATTTTATCTCAGGGACATTGAATAAAGTATTTGTTAGAATTATTTACACTCAACTTCATTATATTCTCCTTTGCTGTGCAGCTGTAGATAAAAATAACAAGAAATAACTTTACATAACACTTTAAAAGGTTTCTAATATTTTTTGTACAAATATTTAATTCATCCTTCATGACAACCTTATGTGGCAGAGATCTGTGTGCTCAAGAAGGTTATAAACCCTGTCAAAAAAATACCCCATGTTAAGTGGCAATATATGGTATAGAACAAACATTCAGTAATTTTTCAGATTTCCAGAGATTACAAGTGAGTTTCATCACATATTTCATTTCTGATTAAAGAGTAGTGGCTATGTTGCTTGGAATTCTTAAGCTATATCTAGTATCAGAGGGAAATGGTACAGGAATAGATTAGTGATGTCTTCTCTTAAATGGGTAGAGTCAGAGTGGTAAGTAATGCGTTTGCTAACTTATGTGTATTTTTAAAGCACTTTAAAAAAATGTATGCGTCTGTAATATTCAAGTAAAATAGGTATTTCTGAACATTTGGTGCCAGTGTGTGGACTAGGTCTGCTAGATAGCCATGAAAACGTAACCACTTAATCTGGAAGAATTTGATGGCCTATTCTTTTACCTTATTTCTGATTTTGAAGTGTGGCAGACGATAATGATATGCATATATATATTTCCTTGACCCTTCTCTCAATCTTATTTATTTTTTAACTTGTTATTGCAAACATTCCTACTCATCTTTTAAAAACTCATATAATGCTTGCATTTGGTGAAATCTATTTAGAAAAGTTGAAGCATGAGTATGGGCAGTGATGAACTCTCTCTAAATATTCACTGGTGGAATGAAGGAGAAAGAGGAGACACTTTGAAATAGAAGCAATGCTGCAGGGAATCTTATTAGGTATCAGGTAAGTGACAGGCTGTGTTCAGGATTGGTAAGGATAGCATTGATTGCTGAGTAAGTTATTTTGGAACAGCATTAATATTATGATAAGTGATTTAGTGCTATCAACCACAGACAGGAAGTATCCTATCTTAAAAGCGACAGTAGAAGACATGCCTTTTGGCTTTTAAGAAAATGGTAGAAGACTCATACAGTTAAAGTTATTTCTGAAGCTAAGTATACTTGGGTGCCTGACCATACCGAAATTTTCTGATCAGTTTACAGACAATTGGCCCACTTTGGTGATGAGTCATTCAGTTCCACTTTCAATCTTGGCATTGAAAAATATGTATCTCTAGTGAAAAAAGATATTTTCATGCTTTTGCCTTAAAATGGATTTATAACTATATGACCTCTTATTTTGTTACTTTCAACAGAATTTATTCTGCCATCATATTTATGTTAAAATTACTCTAATACATTTTTATGGATGGAAAAGACCACTTTAAAGTATAAATTAAAATCCATCACTGGGCTGGGGTTGTGGCTCAGTGGTAGAGTGCTCGCCTTGCCCACATGAGGCACTGGGTTCGATCCTCAGCACCACATAAAATAAATGAGTAAAATAAAGGTATAAAAAAAATTCATCACAATATGATTGGCTTCCAATTTGTATCTCAAGCCCAAATACCTCCTTTAGTTCCAGAACATATATCCTAATACATAGGAAATTTGGAGTGGACTAAGCAAGAAAGATGGATGTCTCTGATGCTCGTCTCTGATGTTTCCATAACGAACTATCACAATGTTCCATGATTTCACTTCTTCAGTATTCCTAAAGTTTGACCATTTCCCTTTGGCTGCACAGTCCATAGCCTTAGGCCTAACTTAAGGTCAAGCTGCCAATCTTTCCCTGGATTTTACTGGTATCCTAACTAATTTGTCTATATTTGCCCATCTCCTATTCTTTCTCCAGAATTATTTTTTCAAATGAAGTTGGTATAGATTCTTTATACAGAACTGGAGTGTAAGAACACCTTTAGTTTTATAAACAAATTGATTCTGCTCCAAGACCCAGTTACTTAGGCATTGGCAAATTCAGACAGTACATTGGATTTAGATGAGGAAAGCCAGAATCACACTGTCTGAGTTCAAATACTGAATTTACAAGCTATGTGTTGTTGAGCAAATTACTTATCTCTTAAAACCTCATCTTTTCTCATGTGTACAATAGGAATAACAATCGTTTTTAACTTATAGGCACTTGTATCAAATAAGATTATCTCTGTAAAGCTCTCAGTGCAGTACTGGACATGATATAGTAAAGATCTGTTTTGGTTTAGATATAAGGTGTCTCCAAAAAGCTCATATGTGAGACAATGCAAGAATTTTCAGAGGTAAAATGATTTGATTAGTAGATTAATTGAATTGACTGATATGGATTAACTGGATGGTAACTCTAGGCAGGTAGGGTGACTGGGGGAAATTGGTTACTGGGGGTGTGCCTTTGTGGTTTATATTTTATCTCTGGTGAGCAGAGATCTCTCTCTACTTCCTGATTGCCATGTCCTGAGCTGCTTTCCTCCACCATGCCCTTTTTCTGTGAAGTTCTTCATCACTGTGGGCCCAGAGCTATGGAATCAGCTTGCTGTGGACTGAATCTCTGAAATCAGGAGCCAAAGTAAATTTTTCCTCCTCTATGTTGTTCTTGTTGGGTCTTTTGGTCACAAAGCTGACTGAAACAAAACAATTCTCAGAACTTCCATGGGGTACCATCACTGAGCCCTCCATCCATAACCTCTGTGCTTGGTCATGCTCAAAGGAACTTTGACTGAGGTTCCTCAGGTCATCAGTCATGTTTTCTACCTCTACAGACATTCTACACTAAACAGCTGACACTTGAGACTGCTATAGGCTGATTCCCCTGAACCACCAAACTCACCCCTTCTCTTAGGCTAGGGTATGCCTGCCTCCTTGGATCAACTCAGGTAGCATCCATCCACCTCTCCATGGCAATGCTTTCCTTCTCTCCCTTTTTGAAAAAGCCAATCTAATACCACATAATGGATCTGCTACTGGAGTATGGGGTGGTGAGGTAGGGAGAGGGGTGGTGAATACAAGATCAAAGAAATGGAGATAAAATAACTACTTAGACCTATGAATAAATGGTTCCAACTAGTGTTTCCTTATCTAAGAATGGGGGAAAAGAAGCAAAATTTTATTGTTCTTAGTAACTTCTCTTGTTACCCCATAATCGCATAGTCACTTACCTTATCATCCATCATGGCTGAGTTCCATCCAAGCAGAGCTGGTGCTTGCACTGTGTCCTTGCTCTTCCACTCTTTCTCTACCTGGTTAATTTCTGCTGATCTTTCATATCTCAAATCAAACTCAGAGAAGCCTCCTCGGCTGCAGCAGGTGATGGCAAATCCACCTGTTACTTATTTTACATTTCTCTCTGTTTCTTCCCCCATTGTTGTATAAGTAATCTTTTTAATGTGTATGTGACAGCTGCCTTCTACCAGACTGAAAGCTCTGGGAAACTTGGGACCATATCTGTAAGGACAGGGACTTTTAGAATCAACAGAATGGCATGTAGTGACGTGAAAAATAATCTTTGGCTGACTAAAGAGGCAATTTTTCATAAGCACTCAGAGAATACTGTCTTTTAAAATTTACTTTTACTTTGAAGGTTTTTAAATCTGCAAAGAATGGCAAATATGCAGTAATCTATTCTTAATTATATTTTAGTTGAAGAACAATTTCATGTTTGGATTTTCCTGTTGACTTCATTGACCAAGCATAGGAAGTAGTCATTACTGCTTTTTGTTGTCTGCATTGTTTATTGCAAACTACTGGCATTTAGAATTAATCTCTTGATAAAAAATTGTAAGGTTATATATTGATTTATAAGCATGTGCACACAAAGATAGATAAGGACTTTTTTTAAGGATGATATTAACTATGGATTCTCTCCAAATATTCCTTCCTTTTCTGTAACTATGAGAAAGGATGGAAGCATCCATCCATAGGTGACCTGGTGAGCTTCAAGTTAAGATGCATGCAATATTAAAATGTTCTCTTTAAACTTACTGGCTTGCATTGTGATTTAAAAATTTGCATTATCATTTTAAAGGATTAATTTTATTTGGCAGTCCTTTCGAGATTCTGCTCTTAAAATCACTTTGGGAATTAACAAATGCATTTGGTTTCCAAATCTGCTTAGCTTGGCACCCTCAGCTCCAAAGTGCTCTGAGCTTGCTTCCCTCACCCTCTTCTTGCCACTTCAGTTAACTCAGAAGAGTAATAAGTCCCCAGGAGACTCTAAAGAGGACTGTTGAGATATCTCTCTTTTTCCCTTTTGAGGGAGAATTTCATTTGAAAAATTTGTCATGAATGTTATCAATTAATATTTAATAAAATATTGACCAGAGTAAAATTAATATTCAGAGTACTGGCACATCAGTTACACTTCTGTCAATAAGAATTCAGTATGCATGGGCATCTTATTGAGGACTGAATACATATGTTCACTGTGTCATTAACCTGATTTTTTTTTCAGCCTGTTGTACTCACTGGCATTAGTATGATCCACATAGCTAAGTCTGAGTGATATGTTGGTCTTATCTTTCATAGAAGCTAAGAAGGAAGTAGCATTTACTATGATGAAGTGATGTTGCAGAAGTGAAGTTGCCAATTGGCATCTTCCTTGGCCTCCTAAATATTCAGAAGACTCCTAGCTCTCTTGTAGGTTGCCAAATCTTAATATCAGGAGCATGATGTACAGGTGCTATTTTTAAAAATATTAAACTTATTGTCTTAAATGCAAAAGTGCCAGAGAAGCATTATGAACTAACAGATAAGGAGGAAAAATAAAAAAAAAAAACCAGTCTACCATATATGGTACCATTTTGATATGAACTCTACTAAGTTTCTTTCCACATATTTTTAAGTAGTTGTGATAATAATTTTGTATATTGATTTTACCTTGATACTGTTTCAGAAATACATTGAATATTTCATATTACAACTTAGAGTTTTTGAAGTATTAATATTATATTATCTAGCTAATGGATATGGCATGATTTTCCTGAATAAGTCCTATTATTGGACATTGGGGCTGCTTGAAACTCCTTAAAATTTTAAATAACATTGCATTGAAGAGTTTTGTACATAGATAGTTTATTTTCTTAAAAGAGATTCACAAAAAGGTATTATCACTGCTTGATTTTTGAAGGGTTGGACTTAATAATATTCTTCTACTTGAAGGGCCATGTGGTCTCAGAAAGAAAGAACTGTGAGCTTACATGATAATTCTATAAGAGCTTTATTCATTTGGATAGTTTCAAATGCCCTTTCAGTCATCTCTCTTATTTTCCCTTCTTGGAGCCAGATGAAATATTTTCATCTGTAGAAATAACAGCAGCAGCAGCTTTAAGTATATACTGAGTACTTATGTCAATATGTATAAACCTTCATTTACATTATGTTAGTTAGCTCTCAGTCTAACTAACATTATTGGATATTATTGTTACACCTACTTTCCAGATGAAGGAATGAAGGCTCAAACTGGTCAGGCAACTCCCCCGAAGTCATACTGATAAGTGGTAGAACTAGGACTCAGTTGAGTTGGAGTTGAATGGATACTTCAACTGCAGATCGATTCTTTCAAAACAGTTTACTCACCCACAGCATTTGAGCTGCTTTTTTGCACCTTGACCAAGTGTACCCATAGGTGCCTCAGAGTCCTTCTTTATCCACTAAGTTCCTTTCCTTATATTAAACTCAATGCCTCCTGTGGTATTGCAAAAATATGTTACTTAGAAAAAAAAAGTTGTTTAATTACACTAACAAAAACATCACCAGGCCTAGAGCCTACACCAGTATCTGCAATTGGGAAAAAAAGAGATGGGGAAAAATATCAAAATTAATAAATATTTAAATAGATATGTAAAATGTAAAGTGCTATGTAGTCAAATGCAGTTTTACTCAACTCTTAAAATATTATACTTTTCATTTGTTGTGATGCAAGTGTATTTTATTATGTTTAAGATCCTTTTTTATTATGTTTAGCCTCCGGTTTTAAGAGTTCCTAGGACTGCTAAAGTCATAAAACTGTGCACCATTGCTACTTAGCAATAATGAGAGATAGCTCATTATTCCTACACTCATTCTTCTGGCTGTTGATGGCCAGATTCCAGGATGGCAGGTGTAATCAACAGAGTAAGCCATTGATGAGCTTAAATTAATAATATGGGCCTCTACTATTCTAGTTAAATCTGAAAGCCTGACATAGTCTTTCTGTTTTTTCCCTCTTATTTGATCAAATATGTACATGTATTTCTGAAATTATTTTCTGCTTGGGGATTATCCTTTAGTCCGTGTATCAGATGGTTCTTGTGCATCATATCCTATCCCCTCAGTTTCAACTCCTACTTCAGCTACTAGAGAAAAGAGTGTCAGGCAGAGGACTCCAGCTTCAATTAGGCTCCATTGGGAAGTTCCTTGCTTTTCTCGCTTTCTGGCCTGGGGCTTCTATGATGAAACTATCTGGGACACTTGCAGGAAACATCCTGGTATAGAAACACAAATTGGGGCCTGGACCAGTTGGGAATAGTGTCCATAAATACTTCTCATTTCTTAAGCCAGTCCCCAAAAAAACCAAAGGCTGAATGTTCTCTCGGATATGCGGATGCTAACATAACGAGGGTAAAGGAAGGGAAGAATAGAAGTACTTTGGATTAGACAAAGGAGAATGAAGGGAAGGGAGGGTGGATGGGAATGGGAAAGACAGAAGAAAGAATTGGGCATAACTTTCCTATGTTTATATATGAATATGTGACCAGTGTAACTCCACATTATGTGCAACCACAAGAATGGGAAGTTATACTCCATGTATGTATACTATGCCAAAATATATTCTACTGTCATGTAAAACTAAAAAGAACAAATAAAAAAATATTTCTCATTTCTTATCCTGCTCATGTGATTCCAACATGTCATGAAGCTCCTCAGAAAGTACTCCAGAACCAAACTGCCTAATTCAATAAGGCTTTCTGGTGTTGGCTTACATTCCTTCCTGTTTCATTTTTCTGTCCTTCATCCCTGCCTCCTTGGGTCACATTCTCAGATTAACTCCTCGCATAGCAGCATTGGTTTCAGATTCTACTTTTGGCAAAACACATGGTAAGACATTAGTGTCTGCTCTATGTGTGCCTATTAAGATTTATCAAAGAAACATTTGATGAGTTATATTGAAAATGCCTGGGAAAGGAAGGCTTTGGAGGGAGTGAATCCTTAACTAAGCCTACAGCCACTAGAAACACCTGCTCCCTTCTCTGAACGAGCCAAATGGATCATGACAACATATTTTTTTAACTTCAGTCTGAGTTCTTGATTTTGGTTTCTGTCAGAGGGAGGATCTAACTGTAATATCAATGATAATACTGATATTTGTAGTAAATGAAGGTCTTACCTACCTATTTACTTATCTGCTGAAAGAGGAGCCCTATTTGGTCATGCACCCTGATTGATACTCCACTGCCTTGTACCCCTTATGTTTGTTAAAACTGTTTTCCTACTGTATCAGGAAAAGCATTAGAACATTGACCAAAAGAGAGCCCCAAACTCAAGAATGCTATAATTATCTCATATATATTATTAATTTTGATAGAAATACCTAAACTAATAATACCCCTGATATCTGTTGTTTTGGGCATCAAATATGTTTGGTATTACCTATTCCAATTTTATGAAGCTTCAAATTGGTAGGAATTTTATATGTGAATGAGCACCAAATAGGGTTCCTAGTGTTATTCTTTCAAACACAAACGATCTCCTGGCTCCACACTGACACATGTTCTAATTTTGATATCTGGGAATTTCTTATCCTGCTGCATGTGGGTCCCTACTCTTAGCTCAGGGAAAAATCTGCTTCAGCTGTGGAAATATTAGGTTCTGTATCCAAGAGCTCTGGTTCTCTTGGCTGAGCTTTGCTGCTGATCTTTGGTTGTTGTGGTTGAGTCTTCATTTGATCTCTGCTTATTGCCTGCAGGCCCTCATCTAACAATAAGCGGCTCACCTGCAGGGATCACTGTCTGTTTTTGACTTCTGGATATCTTGAAGAGTTAACACCTGTCTGCCTTCACTTTCTTCCCCACTTAGCTGGTCTTCCTTCAGTTTGTTGCTTGTCTTTTTGGAGCAGCGTCTCCTCTGTTCTGCTTGTTCCTAGTGGAACAGCCTAACCTAGGCTTGCTGTCTCCTTCAGATTGGCCATTTGTGTTGCCCATGAAGTCCTTCATCCTGAAGCAAAAGAGAATGGCACACTGCAGAAAACAGTGAGTATATGATATTTAAATAGTGTTAAATATGCTTTCTTTTCTCCTGTGTTTTTTTATACCACACCGAAATACAGTATTTTTAAGATCCCATTCCAACTTTTTAATTTGTTGTATACAGATAGAAATCAGAATGAAAATGGATTCTTGTTCATGGGGTAGGTGTGGGGTGATGCTTAATTACCAAAATACAAAACTTTTAATCATGGGAGAGTGTTACAGATTTAAGCACGGGAAACTTTCATCAAAAAATGTTTTGTTCATCTGAAGGTTGAGAAGTCTCCTTCAATGATTCCAGACATGATCATGCTGCTACTCTTGACCGCAACATCTCAGCCTTGTTTTCTCTCCTAAGAGAAGCTTCCTCCCTTGCTCAATATCCAGTTACTTAGACTGAGGTTGGTTAAGTCAGCTCTGTTTTCTCCCTGGAATTGGGGCCGCCTGTCTTGATTCAGGATAGTTATCCTACAACATGGGGTGTGGAATTCAGTGTGCTCCTAGGTAGAGAAAAAGACTGGAGAGGCATAGCATACACTCAGGAATAGTGCTTCTGAAAGAGTTTTGGTGTTTATTATTTTTTGGATTGACTAAATTGTATCCATGGTGGACGGCAAGATGTTTTGATATATGGGTGCCTTCATTGCTTTTCATAAAACCACTCTCCTGGCTTCTTTCTCGTTTTTTTATTTTTCCCCTTTTATCCACTGTTCATCTGACAAAAGGCAGTAATTTTCCTCAGTGCCAGGGTTCGTGTGGAGGATGAGAGCCCTACTGAGGCAGTGCAGAGGATGCCATGAGCTCCTTGGCCATTTGTAGAACCTTTTCTGCCATCTAGTAACTTTAGTCTACTGCTGAAAATTGAGCCTCCTCAGGGGCTCCCATCAGTAGTTGTTGTTGGCTTTTTATTTCTCCGAACATTGAGATGGAAATGAAGCCAAATAAGCTAAAACAGAAAAATTATACTTTTCATTAGAATTGCCTAAAACTGTCGTTGCCCGTCCCTTCTGATATTGGAATGGTTAGCTGGTGTTCTATTACCTAAACATCAATTGCTCAGCCTGAAGTGATTTTGACTTAACACAGACTTTGTATCCTTCTGTAATTATGGCCATTTGATCGATGATCCTGACATTTTTACATTTTCAGTATTGTGAGGGAAAAAAATCCAGTTCTAAGATTTGCCCTTTTAAGAAATTAGAAAATTAAAAATTAATCTGATTGACTATTGCACTTCTGCAAAAAAGAAAATTCCAGATGTCATTCCAGCCAATAAAGGACAATCGTTCCTTCTCCAAGGCATGACATACACAGTGAGTACCAGCTTTAATCTTTTGATAACACTTCAAAACACCTTGGGATAAAATGTCAAAAATCTTGTCAACTATTGGATAATGGGGCTTGAAAACAAGGAAACTTCTGATGAATGGGTTTTGTCAATTAAAAAAAATTTCCTCTAAATGCTCTGTTCCATGAAATTTTCATCAGCAGGTTACATACATTGAATTCTGACGTTCTAGTACAGCATTTGAATTGTAATTTTTACATATAGATTATAATGTTATATATAAATAGTGAAGTGGTAACCAATATTCAGACCTCTAATTCTATGCTAATTAAAACAAAGTATCTTGTAATTTAATAATTTTGGATTACTTAAGAACTATGATTTCATTTTCCTATCCATTATTTCATTTCCCATTCTTTACTGCATAAAGAAAGACAGTAGTTTCCCAATATTGAGAGGTAAGCATAGGATGTTAGAAAGAAGACAAACTTTAAAATTATAAGAAAGTGAAATTAAAATTTTCCAATGACTCTTATCCATGATAGAATCTTAAACAATTTACCAACTCCTGTCCATTAACAAAAATTTTCAAAAAAACTGTTATGTGACTGAACTTTAAAGCAAGTTATAAACATTATCTCATTTAATTTTAACAACACCAAACAATAGAGTTCCCTATGTAGTACATATGAAGAAACCAAGTCTTAGGGACACTAAGCAATTCTAATTTCATAGATTTCAAAGTCAATAATCAAATCCAGACATCTACTTCCCCTTCTGAGAGATGGAATTAAATTTTTCATATCCTGAAAGGCTTCTGTGAGAATTTAATGAGATAATGTTGTATTAACAGCCTATTAAGTGTATGCTTGTAAATATTGGACTCATGTTTGGCCTTCTTCTTTGCTGTTCTTCCAGTCATTCACAAATTCCTGCTTTTTATATCCCTTTTAGCCTTCTTTTTCTCTAATACTTATTAGTGCTGCTATCTTGATTCAGGACATAATTTTTTCCCTTGAAATTATTTCCCCTTGCCCTTCTAACTTCTAACATTCCTTCTTTCCCGTGGCAGTGTAACTTGCGTATCCTAGGTGTATCCTGGGTTATAGCTTGGGTCACATGATGACCTCCACCCCTTCCTTCTCCTAAGACTTTTCATAAATCCAAACTAATTCCTTGTAACTTACAAAAAAAAAACAAAAAAACAAAAAAAAAAAAACAACTAAGTTTTAATTTCTTAGCATGACTTTCAGGGCCTTCCTGAAAGTGGACAAGGGAGACATTCTGGAATGGGCAAAGAGAAAAAGCTTATTGTTTCCAAGGTTAACTGTGCCTCATTCCAGCAAACTTAACTGCCTTTGGTCTCCCCAAGCCAGGGGGCAACGTGGGTGTGTGGACCCTACGTCTCTTATAGCTCACACTATTTTTTCCATCTGATGTCTTTCCTTCTCACTTCTGCTCGTTGCTTGTCATTTCCACTTACAAATCTTACAAAGCCAGTTGGAAAACTACACTTCGTATGAAGACTACCCTGTTTTTAGCCAGGAATTATCCTTCTGAATTTCATTTTTAGGACCTCAAAATTCTGCTATCTTCATTATAGGGTTTCCTGCCTACCAAAATGAATTGTGTTTCCATCTTCTTGAGTGTTAACTTCCCCCACTTGGAGCACACATTGCACTGCCTCGCTCATCTTCTCGGCAACACTGTGTGTGGGTTCTTTCTAGCAGAACTTCGGTAAATTGGATTTCATTAGTGGATGCTCAAAAGGGAGACATTGTGGAATGGGCAAAGAGAAAAAGCTTATTGTTCTCATTTCTTATCCTGCTCACGTGATTCCAGCATGTCATGAAGCTCCTCAGAAGGTACTCCGGAACCAAACTGCCTAATTCAATAAGGCTTTCTGGTGTTGGTTTACATTTCTTCCTATTTCATTTTTCTGTCCTTCGTCCCTGCCTCCTTGGGTCACATTCCTGTATTAACTCCTCACATAGCAGCATTGGTTTCAGTTTAAGAAAAGACATCTTCCACTTAATAGCTTTGTTAGTCCTTGGTTTTCATATCAATAAAGTGGGCTAATAGGATCTATGTCAGATCATTGTTGGAAAGATTGAGGTAGCATACACAATATATACTCAGGCTAAGTGATAATGAGATAACTGTTAGGCCCTGTTCTAATCACCACATATACGTTAATTTAGTTAACCTTTATAACAGTCCTATTAAGTCAGCACTATTATGATCTTGCTTTCAGAAGGAGCAACTAAGGCGTAGAAATGGTAGATATTTTGATCAAGGTTGCTGCTATGGTTTGAATGGATTGGTTCCAAAAATCAGGTGTGGACAATGTGATAGTGTTAAGGGGTGGGGCCTGTAGGAGTGGAATAGGTAAACTGGGTGTGGTGAGACACACCTGTAATCCCAGTGATTTAGGAGGCTGAGACAGATGGATTGTAAATTCAAGGTCAGCCTCAGCACTTAGCCAGGCCTTATGCAACTTGATGAGATAGCCTGTCTCAAAATTATAAAAGGACTGGGGATGTGGCTCAGTGATTAAGTTACTCTGGGTTCAATCCCTAGTACAAAAATAAATAAATAAATAAAAAAGTGATTAGGCCACAAGGGATGCTTCCTCATCAATGGGATTAAAGTCCTTATGAAACAGGTGGCATGCAGCATTTGGTAAGTTAGCCCTTATTCCTTCTGTATTGTGAAGGAAGATCCAACAAGAAATTTCTCCCCAGACCAGGTGTTAGGGTCTTGATCTGGACTTTTCAGCCTCAAGAACATAAGAAACAAATTTGTTTCTTATACATGACACAGTCTTGAGTATTTTTTAGAGCAATGCCTAATGGACTAAGACGACAAGTAAACAGAATGGGGACTTGAATTCAGGCAGCCAGGCCATAGAAAGCATGTGTTAAAGCACTTTACCTTCTCACTTTATTTTCCCTTCTAAATTGAAGATTTTTTTTCTCCTCTAAATTGAAAGAAGGATTAGTTTAGTCACTCATGCATCAAGTGCTTGCAATGGTGCCAGAGACCCAAGTAGGGCACCAGCCTCAGTCTCCTGAGTCACTGGGATTATAGACATGTGCCACCACATCTGGTACCATGTTTTTTTTTTTGAAAATTTTCTTTTTAAGAATTTTTTTTTTTAGAATTTTTAACATTTTTTTTAGTTGTAGATGGACACAAATATCTTTGTTTTATTTATTTTTATGTGGTGCTGAGGACTGAACCCAGTGCCTCCCACCTGCAAGACAACTGAGCTACAATCTCATGCCTGTAATCCCAGCACTTTGGGAGGCTGAGACAGGAGAATCGCGAGTTCAAAGCCAGCCTCAGCAACGCAATGGCAAGGTGCTAAACAACTCAGTGAGACCCTGTCTCTACATAAAACACAAAATAGGGCTGGGAATGTGGCTCACTGGTTGAGTACCCCTGAGTTCAGTCCCCAGAACCCCCCCCAAAAAAAGGATTTTTTGTTTGTTTTGGCTGCCACAAAAATTTAGAGAAGTCCTAACATGAGGCTTAGGGCTCTAGGACCTAAATACTCTAATGTTTCCAAAGCTTCATATTTGTATCTTTCTCCTCTTGCTCTTGTGTTCTAAACCAAGTATCAAACCAGGTAAGAGAAGTAGCCATATAGCTATGAGACTGTGTGATAGAATTCAATGTCTTCAATAGCTCATATTAATATATTTAACCATTTATTCCTACCAGTTATCCACAATATAACAGTAAACAAATATATATAAAAAGAAACATTCTAACATCATTTATCCAGTCTAATTTAAGGCAAAGTCATATACATATAAAACATGTAAATGTATATAAAATATGTATATATGTATAAGAATGAATGAATATTTATATTTTTTGGCAACCAGCCAGTTAGCAAGTACCTGTTTGGTAGAATAGCTCATTTCTTTTCAGAATGTGATATGTACAAAAATAAACTTTGAAGGAGGAGGTGAGGAATGGGAAAGAGAGTTACAAAAAAACTCTTATTTAGTGTAGGTACATCCTTGATGATTGTCAAACATGCTTTTCCTTTTATATCTCCAATGTGCATATTTGTTGTGACACTAGGCTTATCAATTTGTAATTTTCACACTTAGCCTTTTACTCCTTTTCTTAGTCTAGAGGTGTTCTTATCAGAGAGAGAGAGTAGTTTCACAATGACAGACTTGAGAACCTGGTGATATCCCAGGAGTGGAAGTTAAAAAAGAATCAGGATTATTCCCAAGGCTGCCCCAAGACAGCCCTTCCCAACAAGACACTATCTATATTTAAGTATGTCTTTTTCTTTTTTTAAGACATCAAAAGGAATATCGAGATGTAAAAAGGAATCAAATGTCATATTCCTCGCCTCTTACTATGTTGGGATTTTGTTCCTCCTTTACCTATTCTGATTTCAAGTGTTAGATGTGATTCCATGAGGTGAGACATAGGGCAGCCTCTTGTGGCTCCATGTAGACAGCAGTGGCATCTAGACCAACATGAGCAGTAGAATTATTTTAGGTCTTTCTGAAAGAAAAAAATGCAAAGTCTCAACCCCAAATACACTGATTCTGTTTGTCATAGGTGCAATATATAATATTAAGAGCTTACCTGGTGATTTTAATGAACAGGCTCATTTAAAAACCTCATTTAAGCACAGTGGCACATGCCTGTAATCCCAGTGGCTCCGGAGGCTGAGGCAGGAGGATTGCGAGTTCAAAGCCAGCCTCAGCAACGGCGAGGTGCTAAGCAACTCAGTGAGACTTTTTCTCTAAACAAAATACAAAATAGGGCTGGGATTGTGGCTCAATGGTCGAGTGCCTGTGAGTTCCATCCCTGGTACCAAAAGCAAAACCCAAAAACAAAATAAGCTTGGTATTTTTAAAGCTTCCCTTGTTTCTGCTTTGCATCCAGGAATGAAAACAACCATTTTAAGAGTTAGAAAATCAGATGTAGGAGTCAAGTATGGGAGAGTGTAGGGAACTGGGCCAAAACTAAATAGAGATATCTAGAGACCAGGGAAATAGGATCACAGATTTAGTTATCAATGTATGAAGCCCCTTCCATCTTTAAAATTCTGAGGCTTTAAGTGGCACTGAGATCAATAACCCTACATAACCATTTACTACCTGTGTCCATCAAGGTATGATGTATGTTTGAGTTCTGGTATCTGTATTAGTCTTTCCAGAGATGGGGAACATGCTGGGCACTCTGCAGCTGGCAGGGAAGGCCAAGGGACCCCTGTGTTGGTCTGAATCAGGTGGCAGGAGAAGGGGTAGGAACAGAGATGAAACTCACTTTTACATGCCAGGTATTATGCTGCCTTGTATACAACTACTACTAAAATTTATAGTAATAACTAACACTTATAATGTGTACTATGTCAGGTAGTGTTCTTAAGTATATTTAATATATTGCCTCTGAGTTCATATGAAAACTTCACAAAGAAGAGGTTACAATGTTCACCATTTTACAGAGGAAGTGACTAAGGCAAAGATATGTAACTTGCTTCAACATCATAAAGCTAGATTGTGGCCGAGTCTAGGTTCAGACACTGGCACCTTGGATCCTAAGTCCCTGTTTTTAAATATTTTCTGTCATAAATGGACTGTGGGAGCCAGTGCAGTGACACATGCCTGTAATCCCAGTGACTCCGGAGGCTGAGGCAAGAGGATTGCGAGTTCGAAGTCAGCCTCAGCAACAGCGAAGCGCTAAGCAACTCAGTGAGACCCTGTCTCTACATAAAATACAAAATAGCGCTGGGGATGTGGCTCAGTGGTCGAGCGCCCCTGAGCTCTATCCCTGGTTTCCACCCCAAAACTAAAAATAAAAAATAAAAAAATTAAGGAACTGTCAGATAGTTCTAGAATTGGGGTATAGGCGGATGAAATTAAAAAATGGAGTTTTTAAAAAATGAATACATGGAATATTTCCTGAAGGGAGGGCTGGGCATTTATGACATGACTCACAAGTGAAACTGAACAAAACTTTTTTTTTCTTAAAACAAGCAAGTGACACAGGCAAAGACAGCAGTCACTGTAGATAAAACTGTAGGTACATTATTTGTGAGTTTAGTGCCTTACATCTATCAGTGGCCTCATTTATTTTCCTATTGCTCTGGTTCTTTATATGTACAAAATCTCCTTTCTTGATGTTAGGCTTTCATGTTCAATTTCCCCCTTCCTTGTGCTATTTTTCTAGCATTAAACTCAGGAAAAAAGTACAAAAAAGTGAAACAATAACAAAATCCTCCTGTATGATATCCAATCAAAACAATATTCAGAAGAATTCATATTTATTGCTTTCTGGCACATAATATATTCACTTTTAATAGTTTCAATTTGGTTATATGTCCATGTCACTGTGGACTACTGTGATTACCAAGAGTAAGAGGTAGATTTGATTGACATTCATTACCTGAGCATCAGTTGGCCAGTGCCTTTGCCTTTGATGGTATAAACTTGCAAGCACACAAAACCCACAAGAAAAATCCTGCTACCATTGTCAGCAATGATCTGATGTGCACACTTAACCTTTTCCCTCCACCCTGAGTCTTCCTGGATGGTTCGTTTCTCTTTAATTACCCTTGCCTGATTTCCTCCTTTCCTCTGAATATTTTGGCTTCTTCCCTGCATCCTTTTCCTTAAACTTTTATTTTAATCTGTATTGAGCTATCCTTACCCTTTCCACAAAGTGACATTAGCAAAGGCATTTCTGTATCGAGATTTTCTTCTGGATTCTGGAGCAACAGAAGCAGATGTTGTGGCCTAGCACTAAAAATGCACTCTGTTAATATTTTAGACCACTTGTTTTTTAATACCCACAGGCATTATAGCCACAGATGTTTTTCTATGATCATTGATCATCTTTTGCTCAGGGGCTTCAAGCTTTTGCTCTCTAGATAGGAAGTCTCCTATCTAGAGAGCCATTCTTTTGAGATTGTGTCACAGTTATCCCAATTCTCATTTCTTCTCCCATATTTTTATGTCCTATTAGTAAATTCTTAGAAAACAACCTGTGAGGGCTTTCCACATGACAGCCTTTCCTTCCTCTGCAAAAGAGGGATTTGATATACTGTCAATGCTCCTGGAACAGAAACCTTGTGTCTTGGATGGTTTAATCTCCAAAAGATTGTTTACTTAAGTTCCAAAAGAGGATAGAACAAATACACGATGTGTCCTCAAAAATGTTTACATCTTCGGAGTTTCTGAGATATCATGTGGGCTTCCTATTTTGAATTATTTCTTTTATAATATAGGGGAAGCAAGTCTTTCAGGGGCCCACAAGAGAAATGAAAAATTATAATTAGAAGTTCTTGCACACAATTGTGCATGTTATAGAAGAAAGCACTGAGTCACCGCCCCACCAGGGAAGGTTATCTTCATTGCCCTTGACCATGGAGTTAACTCCCATTGCCTGTCCATCTTAACCCAGAGGGTCTTCACTATTCTTTCCAAACCAAAAGGAAGGATTCTTACCAGAAGGTTGCAAGGATGGCTGTGCAGGTAACATTTCATTATTCTCAATATTCTCTTTAGTAAAAAGTTAACAAGACTCTAATGAAAACATTTTTTTTTTTGCCCTGTATCTGTGTCTGGGAGTTCTACATCTTCTATCAATGTCTCTTGAAAAGAATCAGTTAATTATATAGGGTTTTGGCAAGAAGTCTTCCTTGATATTTGGCTGAGAATCCCTAAAATCTTCCTCCAAACCCCAAATCAAAGTCCAGCTTATTTTCATCTGCAAAATAACTCAGATCTTGCCCATTTCTTTAGCATCTAGTTCTTTCCCTGAGCTAATATTTTCCCAGAAAAATTGCCTATCAGAATGTTTTGTGGAAGAAAATCAAATTCTCATCATTTCATTCATTTTATGACTACTATTTATAAATAGTTCTGCATACTTACATTTAAAATTGCGGTCTCCTGGGGCTTCTTTTTTGTTACATTAGTTGTAGCCCTCATTTTCCTTCTTCTCATACTACTTTTGATGATTTAATATTTAGCACTTTTATATCCTGATTAAATATTCTCATCTGATAGATCATTAAGATATTTTGAGAAACACTGGATGAACCACTCCCCTCAAAAATGTGAGCACAGAAGATGAAGCTTCAACATTTGGGACTCCAACACAGACTTGGGCAAGACACCCAAAGCTTCCTAGTGTGCTTAGTGTTTGGCCAATGTGTGCCACTTTATGAAATGCACTGAGGGAGTTGCTTTCATACCTCTGTTGGGAAAGCATGAACAATGATGGGTTTTAAATAATCAATTTTATTGAGGCTTATGGTTTTGAAAAATATTTACAGTAGATAAAAAGCATGCTCTCCATACAACCACTTCTGTGAACATTTCTCTTAGAATTTGGTGAATAGGTATTCCTTCAAATGAAAGGAAGGGTATCACTATTTTATTTACCATTAAAATGGCAAACAGAATGCTATGAAGTGTCTGTTATCACTTTTTATCCTCCTGGTTGTTTGATTTTCTGAAAAGTATTAGGCTTGTGTACAGTTATCAGAGTCATAACCACAATACATTTATTCTTCATTTGGTCTGTTGATTACACACAGAAGTTGCCAAAACGTCATTGCCAAAGTCATCCAGCTTTCTGCTGGACTGTTGGTTTTATTCTGGTCACCTTCCATCTGAATACACACACACACACGAGTACTAACTTATTTATTTTTTTAGTCACAAGGTATTTCTAAGTGGGGGAAAAATACTAAGTATAAGTTTAAGTAGGAAATAGTGGAGAATTTTACAATTCTAAATTTAGTCTGTCCCAAATAAATGCTAAGTACTTTAGTGAATCCCTCAAAGAAAATGGCAGTAGGGGGAGAGGTAGTTTAAAATACCAGAATTAAGGAGAGGAGGGAGTATAAAAAAGGAAAAAGAGAAGCAAATTTGTGGTCAGTGATAGGAAATATTAGCTCTACCTGTTAAGCAGGAATATGTATTTAGTAGTTAGGAATATTTAGCAAAAATTCATCTCATAGAAAATAGAAGCTGAGAAGAACATGCAACTGTTGTAAATTACCATTCAATGAATTATAGTGTCCATCCTTAAACATTCACAAAGTAGTATAAGCAGAATAATTGTCGCAATAATATTAAGGATTAGAATTAGTAATGGAACTCATTTAGTACATCTTCTAATTTATGCCAGTTAAAGCCCCAGATTTAACAAAAAGAAACATTTAAAGGGTTAACAAAGACCTCTTTGAAGGAATGTCTTGTTGAAAATAAAAACAGGTTTAAAATTCTCTGTGTGTTCAAAAGTCAATTATTGCCAATTTCATGAGCTCCTCAAACACGAGATTTTCATTTAACAGAGCCAAGTTTACTCTATCTGCCAAAGGCCCATAAAATGGCCCCTTTCCATCTGGTAAATGTTCCACAATGAAATTAGAACTGTTGGAAAATAATGGAAATCTACGGGCATATGTATACTGTGACTGAAATACAAAATTTGTTAGTGATATCTGGTGTAAATTACTTAGCTAAGGACTAATGTTAAAATTTTTAGGCCAGTAAAGCTTGAGTTCATTGCAGTGAATACAGTTTCCTATCTCCAGGTGGAATTCAAACCATTCTAGAGAAATAGGAGCCCCCACATTGCCAAACAGTGGTTCCTAAATATTTTTGGCGTCACAAACTCTCTGGAAGATCCAATGGAAACTAGATGTTTAACCCAGAAAAAAGATGCTATATAAAGAATTGGAGACAACTTCAGCAGTTAAAAAAAAATACCCTGTTTCAAATGGGTTTTTGAAAGAGGTATTCTAGAGTCCTTTAAAAATACATTAAACATTTCCCAAAAGGAAACTTTTTCTTAAATCAAACATATAAACTTAAGTAATTTCCCATGGGTTCATTTACTCAGTTCTGTGTTACTGGTTTTTCCGTCTTTGAAGGTTTTAAATGAATTTCTCATATAATTTCCAACTACTCCATGAATGGGCCACAAAGGAGATAGCTCAACTAGTGGAAAATGGTTTGCTCCTTCCAATATACCAAGAAAGAAAAAATATGTATATATTTAATTAAATGTTTGTATGTGCCCATTGTGTATACCTAGATATAATTCAGAGATGAACTAGCATAATGTAGGGAAGATACTAATCTAAAGAGAAGATAGTTTCAACATATGAATTGTTAATTTATGAAATACAGTACATATGTGTATGTTAGCTCTTGCCTCCTACTTCCTTCCAAGGGGAAGAGACTCACAATTCTTATCCTCTGATTCATGAAAATTCTTATGTTTTTATCAAATGATTTTAATTGAAGTAAAAAAAAAAAATCTCCAAGGCCAGAAAGAACTTTCTAAAGCTCACAGGGAAAGAAACATTGTGAACTGGATGATAAGTGCACAAGGGGGATAGTACTTGGTTAAATTAAGTTGTATGGAAATGATTAGTCTTTCTAAGACAGGAAATAGGCTTTCAGGAAATGCTTCTAGAAATCTTAATGTGTTTCAACATTCAGGTGCCAATTTGCTCCTAAGATCAGGAAATAATTTATTAAATATTTCTGTTGTATTTTCTGTGTTGAAGGCACTATCAACTAAACGGTCCCCTCTCTTCCTTGGGGTGTGGCTAGACATGATATCAGGGAGAAGTCTTTTTAGATTTGATTTCAAGGAAGCCACAAATGGGCTGACAGCTTCTCTAGAGAACATATATTGCAGGAGAATAATTTCTTTTGATTCACAACATAGATACTTCCAGCTTTCTTGGAAGCCTGTGTGAAATATGATTGCCCATCTATTTTATCTTCAGGCCGACTCATTTTCAGATCTGCCCTTGGTTGCCTTTGAGTGACAGACTTTGGAAGCCACTGGAATCTTATTTTAGAAAGAATTAGTCTTACTTGATGAGTTCTCCAATTTCTTTGGAGTCCAAAGGCTCTGGGTCAAAAGACTTGTGGATACCTGAACTGGCAAGTGGGATGTCTGGGCAGATTTACAACCCTTGGGTTATGTGAAGGTTTCCAGGGTAAGACTGGATAGAGGAACATGGAGATACAGCTTTAACACGGATTACACCTATAAATTTTTCCTGGAAATAAGAATCTCCTCTAGATCTGTCATAGTTAATACAAAAATAGAGTAATACAAATGAAGACTTAAATTGATGAGGCACATGTGTAAATTGATAAAGGAAGTTTGATGCATCATAACATTGAAATTTATCTAAATTCAATATTGTTAAACATTCTTAAAGATCAGATGAATTATACATGAAGTATATGGATTATTTGTCCCTGGCAAACAATGGTGACATTTCTGTCTGTCACTTAGTATGACAAGGTTAGCATGTTTTATTCAAAACTTTTAAACAGTAAAATGATTTGTATGCATTACTCTTTCTTTGGACTGTCAGGGAAAGCAGAAAGCAACACAGTTATTCTATGACATTGAGTCAGCATGTGCATAAAAAAATGACAGAACAGGATTGCCTCAGACATTGTTTATAAAGCTCTACTTTGGTTTTTAATCATTTGGTAGAAAACCAACAAAATCATAAAGACAAATATTCCCCCATACTCAAAAAAGAAACATCCCATTGTATACTGAATTATAAATATGGTATTTGTGATTTAATGAATATAGAATATTCATGAGTGAGAACAGATCCATGGAAATATTCTGCCTTGAATTTTAAGGAAACTTAATGACAGAATATTGTTTTTTCAACAAACAGAGTAAGGATTTTACTGTGTTGCTCCTATCAAACTCAATCTCTTCTGTGGTGATGGGATGGAGTGGAAATATAAGGAATATTTGGATTTTGTGCTTTCTGTGCGTGTGATATGGGCATGAGAAAGATCAACAGAGTTGAAGGTACTCTGTGGCCAGCTCCCGGATAGAGGAACAACTTTACCTCTTCTGTTGTAGCTGTCTACATGGGAGGTGTCAAAGGTAAGTCCTGATAGAGTGGGTGATGGGGAAGAGGCTGCCCTTGGCTGGCTCCCTCTGCCTTTCTCTGCTTTATTTTGTCTCTAGCCAGACAGCAGAGGAATATGGCACTCATCTGCCTCTGCGCTCTTCTTTCTTCTCTCGTGAGGTTCTAGAGCATAAATGAGCTTTGAGGAGATGATGGAGGGTTGAGATGAGATAGGAACTAGGGATCTTAGTACAGTAGGAACATCCAGGAACTGGGAGTCCTTTTTATTCAGCCTTTACATTCATAAGTGGCTTAAGGACAATTTTTAAAAATGTATTATGAACCAGTGACTCTGTTGGAAATAAGATGCCAACTAAGACAAACTATTTTTTTGCTTGGGAATGGGAAATGTTTAGAATAGAGGAAGAAAGATCCATTAGCAAGCAACAGTAGTGTTGCCAGTGCTAGGGTGCTAGTGTGGGTAGTGGCTCAGGTGAGTGGGTGGGCAGAAGTAGGTTACAAACAGGGGAGGGGCCAGGAAACTGACTCACTGTTTCCTCTTTCTCTACTCTGTACCTGGAGATATGAAAAAAACAGAATATTTTCTCATTTCATTGCTTTCAGTTTTATGTTTACTACAGGTTCAAATACATTCAAATTCTACATGCATGCATTTTTTTCTTTCTAAGCATATCTGCCTCTCACTTGGAGAAAAGTCAGCTTTTTAAAGTATGTAATTAAACTGGGCGTGGTGGTGCACACTTGTCATCCCAGTAGTTCAGGAGGCTGGGGCAGGAGGATCACAAGTTCAAAACCAGCCTCAGCAAGAGCGAGGCACTAGGCATCTTAGTGAGACCCTGTCTCTAAAATAAAAATACAAAATAGGGCTGGGGATGTGGATCAGTGATTGAATGTCCCTGAGTTCAATCCTTGGTACCCACCCCCCAAAATAAAGTATGTATTAGCCTTTCATGATTATTGTTAACAACTAGTAGCTGTAATTGATTACAAGCAATATAAGGAAAAAGACTGAAGTATGCATTTTTTTCCTAGAATTATTTAATAGAGAATGGTTAATGAAACAAGAAATTTTACTGTACATTCCCTGCTCTGGGATATGCATTATCTTACATTGAACCTGAAACCCATGGATATTAATGTTTTTCATACCAACTATATAGTAGGTAATTACTGGTGGCCCTGATAATTGTTACTATTAATTAAATACTATTCAACCTATTTTTAACCCTTTATCTTAATCTTTCCCCTCTGCACCTCCTCCCAAGTATATTTAGCATTAATCCCAGTGGTTAAGGAAATTATAGTTTTCAGAGATCTATCCTTATTCAGTGAGCAGATTTAAAGATAATTAAGCAAATTAAAATGACCCATTGCTCTAAAGGGACTTATAGGTACTAACAAACTTTTGGGATGTATGCATTCTTGCTTAACTGTCATTATAAGAAATGCTGTCTCTCTAGAGGAAAATGTTTCTAGAAATACTCTGACCTTTCCATTTCTTAGCATGAAAGTGAGGTGATCTAAGAGGAGGTATCATCCAAGTAAATGTGGTGAGCCTTTAGCTTAAAATACTCATCATGTTATGAATAGCCAAACCTCTGCTAAAATCCAGAGTTTGCTGGTCTATTCATCTTATTCATTTTATGCAAATCCCAATGTGTATGAAATGAACAAAAGACTTCCTTTCTATTCATCTGCATTGTTAGTTTTGTATTCCATTTTTATTCCCAAACATGTTTTTCTCTTTTTCAGTATTAGTGCTTTATTCATTCTTTTAACAAATATTTGTGGTATCCCTAGACATGTGGAGGGACAAAAATGAATGATACTGTCCCAGCATGGTAGTCAGCATGGCCCACAGGTTTCTTCTTTTATGCCTTTTTAGATGCATTATTAGCTTTCTTAAGGAAGCATCTATGATGAGGATAAAGATCCACTCAATTATGTGTATCTGCTATAATCAGGCTCATGGCCTTACCAGTTCAGAGAGTGGGAGGAGTATGCACCTTAGGGTCAGGCAGATATAGATTCTTATTTAGATTCTGCTCCTTGCAAGCTTTAACCTAAACCATGGTACCTCTGATCCTGAATTTCTTTTTATGTAAAAGGAAAGCATGAACATGGCTAAATGAGGTGCACTTAATAGGAATTCCTCAATAAGTGATTGTACTCAGGGCCTTTCTGAGGATCCTACAATCTCATGCTTATATAAATGAGCAAAAGCTTTAATAATGGAAGATAGGGTAAAATAAATCCTATTAATGCAGAGACAAGCAAAGTGTTCTGGGATTTCTTGGAGGCTTTGATAAATTGTGAATTGTTGGAATCCTTTTCTATTTCCAGTTTTTGACTTAGATGTAATGTGTTCTTATGAGAATTTTTAACTGATAGAAATTCAACTGCAAATACACAATAGCATGGAGAGAGAGGGAGGAGGGTTGAAAGGGAAAGAAAATAAATGAGTTGCTTAAAGAATTATAATAGCATAGCTGATTCTGCATGGTTCTCCATTCAAGGAGTACCTCTGTCATGACTCATCTTGGGAACATCTCATGCTGTGGTTTCTCCTGTTATTTTAAAGACATATGTTTTTATACTACATAGCCCCAAATTCAAACTTGCTCAAATAAACATTGATCTGTTCCAAGGCTAAAGGAAAAAACTGACTTTCTTGAATTTAAGAGATAATGTTTCTCTATAATATAGTACTTTCTAAGGGATTATCATGGACATTTTGATTATACACGAATATTGATTTATTTATAGTGTAACATTTAACTTCACCACACTTCTTGGCTTTTATTCTTTGTAATTCTTTTTTTACTTTGGATATCAAAATTTCCTGCCCCCCCTTTTTTTCCCTACATAGTCTCTGTGAGTGTTATCTATTTCTTGCCTTGGTTTCTTAGTGGCTATTTTGTTACTTATTTTTCAAGAAAGGTCATAGAAGTGTCTAGAGCTCAAATGGCTGTGTGTAAGGTCCCCATTGGTTCTTGGACCTTAAAGTATTGTTTCCTTAGGAATACCTGATAAAATTTCTGTTATCTTAGAGTTGTGACAGTTTTGTGGTTAGACTGAGCACAACAGTATTTTTAATGTTACAATAATAATGCCCTCTTTGCTGCCTCACCCTTGCCTGTTTTTATACTGCCAACACAAAGGACCTTTGGATTGTTAGTGAAGGGCTCCAAGGCTCTAATCCACAATAAAATGCAAAGACTACAGAGCAGGTAAGATCCTTTTATCAGTTATTTACATCTCGGTGTGAATTAAATCTGATAAATAAAGGATGGTGGAAAAGGCTTAAGGACTCTAAGCAAGGTAGAAAGAAGCTGGCTTTGCTATAAAGCACCCATTTGCCAAGCACAGCTATTTATCACCATGAAACACTGTTACTCCATGCCCATCCTCTTTTTTTTTTTTTTTTCGTTTTTTTTATTGGTACCGGGGATTGAACTCAGGGGTACTCCACCACTGAGCCACATCCCCAGCCCTATTTTGTGTTTTACTTAGAGACAGGGTCTCACTGAGTTGCTTAGTGCCTTGCTGTTGCTGAGGCTGGCTTTGAACTCGCAATTCTCCTGACTCAGCCTCCCAAAGTTCTGGGATTACAGGCATGTGCCACCGCTCCCGGCTTCCCACTCTCTTTTTATAGCAATACATCCTTTTATTCAGTCATAAGTGTGACTTAATAATAATGACAACAATGAATACATAAGATATATGAAGTACAAGGATAGAAAACAAAAGCATCTTTATTTTTGAACATAATTTTATAAACTAGTTTCATGTTAAAAGTGGAAAAAAAATGAAACAGGGAAAGTAATTTTATCATATATTACAGCAAAGTGTAGAAGCAGATGAGAATCCATATGTTCATATCACCTATGGTTTCTCCCTTATTGTATATGCCTTTGTACACTATGTGTTTATAAATCTGTGTATGGGAGAAAAGGGGAAGGGGAGATAGAGGGTGAGGGTATGAAGGTAACAAGTGTTGCTATGTACATAACACTTTTTTAGACCATGACTGGCTTCTTGAATTGTTAATCACTCCCGACATGGCCCTTTGAAAACTTGAAACTATAAGATTCAATTTACACAATTGACACATTCTTCTCTAACAGAGTTTCTACATGAGAAACGCTACTTAAACCATTTTATATTTGACATGAAGGATTTCCAGACCTGACAATTGCTCTAATTTTTACTGGCTGGACTTTGTAGGTAGTAACACTATTTTAACATTACTTATGCCTTCCTGTGAAGAGCAGAGCCTCTTTCATATTGTATCCACTAAAGCAGTGTCTTATTTCTCAAATTTTAATGCTGTATTGGATAGAAAAAAGAGGGAGGAAAGACCTAGTCATGATTTAAGACAATGATTCTGGGTTGAAGCATCTTGCTGCTTGGAGGAATCCTATATTTCATAGTGTATTTGCAGAAATGCTTCATGGCACAAACTCCTATTTCATGTCCTTGAAGGCCAATGGTGTAAGGGAATTTCTGTTTCAGTGCTCATCTGATCAATAATCTTATGACTTTTTGGAGTTGCTATCTCTCTTGTGATACACTTTATTGTGTTGATGTGAAACAACTTATACCTGCATGTATATATATTTTTGCCTCTTACAACTTTATTTTAAAATATATATACAGGTACTTACTTTTGTTCATATAAAATATATTTTTTCTTAATTCATGGACAAGTATATTTGGAATTTGGTATAAATCCCTTTGAGCTTGAAAGTAAAACCTATGGGGAACCAGCTATGTGGTGAACCATATTCTATAAAGATAACTAAGATGCAGACCTGCCTTCTTAGAGCTCACAGGCCTCAGAGTCTGTGAGAACAGCTTGGAGTGGTGCTTATAGTTTTTCCCTCCATCAGTCTGTTTGAATCTTCTCTTTACCACTTTTGGGATATTAAACAAATTGTTTAACTTTCTATGTCTCAATGATCTTATCTGTAAAATAGGAAGAGTGGTAAATATTACATTAAGGCTTAAGTGAGGATTAGATGAGTTAATACATATAAGACATTTATGATGGGTCCAGGCACAAATATCCCAATAAATTTTAGATCGTGTTGATGTTATCATTAGTATTATCATTGTGGTATGCATCATATTTAGTTGTTATTATCTTATAAAATAAGTAGGAGATAGAAATATGTTCACAAGGATGGAGTACAAAACTCCTTAATGAATTGCCAAGGAAGCTGTTCTAGGGGCCATGAGATTTGAATAAGATCTTGAGGAAAGTATAATATTTTCATGAGGTATATAAGAAAAGAAGTATCATCCAAGAGAGAAGAAATAGCATTAGAAAAGTCAGGAAGGCTTGAGAAAGCATGTCTTGCTCAAAAAAAAAAAAAAAAAACTATAGCTGAGGCCATCTGTGTGATTGGGGGTGGCGTGAACAATAGGAGTTAAAGTCAAAGAGCCCCTAGAGATGTCCCTAATTCAGGATTCCATCATGCTGACACTGGAAGCCATAAATGGATTTTTAAAAATGGAACTAATGTGATTGGATTTATATTTTAGAAAGATTTTTCTAGTTAAAGTGTGGAAGATGAATTAGAATGTAGAACTTGAGGCTTGAAGGCTTTCATAATTGGTCATATGAGAGCTGATCCAGGCTTCAAATAAGATTATGGCAATGGAAATAGAAGTGAAGGGACACAATTCAGATACATATTGGAGGCTGGATCAGGAGAACTAGGGCATCATTTGTGTACAAAGGGGAAATAGAAGAAGAGAGGGCTCTAGAATGGTGCTCAAGTTGATGTTTTAAACAATTAGGCTGATGACAGCACTTTCAATAGATATGACGAACAGATTTAAAGGGAAGGGCAGAAATAGTGTGGTGGGTGTAGAGGATGAAATGCTGGACACATTCTCATGGACTGATAAAGAAAAAGACATTTAAGAAATGTGGAAGAAGTGGGAGAGAAGGTGTTATAGAATCTAAGGGAGAAACAAATGTCAAGGAAGAATTGTTAAAATTAGGAAGTTATTAGTGATCTTAGTGAATGTATTATGAAAGATTGAAAAGTGAAAGAAGGAAATGAAGATAGAGAATATCATCACTAGCTTAACTATGAAGGGACATAGCAATGAAGGGTTTTTCCCCATTAGAAAAAATACACTTCAGGACTTTGATATGCTAAGGAAAAAGGGTCACTAGAAGAAGAGGGAGATAAAAGAAACAGATGATATAATTAAAGAATTCCTTTGATATGAAAATGAATGGGAGCTGAAATAAAAGGATTACTTTTTAATAAGCCTAGAGTGTCCTGCTCATCTACATGGCAGGCAAGAACACAGAACACAGGGACGGATTATGTCTGTCCGAGGAGGAATGTTCATATCTGGTGTGTTCAACGTCCAAGGGTGTTCATATCTGATGGCATCTATTTGTAAAATAGTGAGGTCCTCTTCGAGAATATGAAGATTGCAGGTGAGGGTTGTGGCTCAGTGGCTGAACACTTGCTTAGCAAATGTGAGGCAGTGGGTTAGATCATGAGCACCACATAAAAAATAGTTATTAAGAACTGCTTAAAAATAATTTTTTTCTTTCTTCCCATCACTATTTTTGTGTTTTGTCTAATTCCTCCCAGAAACCATGTAGTAAAAGAAATATATATTTAAAGAATCTGTAGTTCCTATGGATTTCTTCAGATATTTTTAGACTAATGTTTTTTTCCCTCTTTTCTAATGAAGGTTTATTGACTGAAGGGTTAGCAATAACATAGTTTGTTATTTTGACCCTATGCCTCCTATCTTTTATTTGAGGAGGCTGTGTATATCCCTGTAAGAGCTAACTATGAAGTCCTTATTTTGGTCAAGGTCACCTGTATGCTCTCTGAACATATTAACTGGAGAAAGAAATGACCTTCACCATTGGGGATCAGCAGTATCACCCATCTAGATTCTCTATTCAGTCTTGGAAGGGCATAGTTGGTGCCCTGCACTGAGCACTCCCAACACCTACCTGGGCACTTCCTAAAGTCCACCTGGAGCATCTCAGCTTGATTATCTAAAAATATTGAGTTATATCAGATCAATACACTAAGAATTAGAGTTTACCTGTACTTTCCAGTTTTAGGTGGAGCTGTGTTTCAAACCTGGTTTGATTATTACAAAGTTCAATGTCTGTCCATATGATATTGACTTAACTTCTCTGTCTGGTTCCAAACTTGGTGCTATTTCACTCTAGTTCTGACTTTTGCAAAAAAAAAAAAAAAAAAAAAAAAAGAAATAATAATAATAATTCTACTTTTTCTTTCATAAAACACCACTATAAATAATTCAAAGTTGTTATAATTATCTTTGTATGTTGCCTTTAACTACCTTATTTTTTTTTTGTGAAGGTAATGGTTTGCAAACTTTCAACATTATGATAGTCTCTATGAATATGCTTTTGTTTAGAACCTGAGAGACACTCATAAAGAGGAAATGGCATTTCTCTAATTGCTAGAGATATTGAATATTTTTTCATATATTTGTTGATTATCAACAATACAAACAACAATAAATGCTGGCAAGGATGTGGGGTAAAAGGTACGCTGGGACATTGCTGGTTGCAATGCAAATTGGTGCAACCATTATGGAAAGCAGTATGGAGATTCCTCAGAAAACCTGGAATAGAATCACCATTTGACCCAGTTATCCCACTCGTAGGTTTATATGCAAAGGACTTAAAATCGCATAATACAGTGATGCAGCTCCATCAATGTTTTTTATTTATTTATTTATTTATTTTTAAATTTTTCTCAAAAGTTGCATTTTAATACATGTTATCAAACATAACAGAAAAAAAGCAAATTTTCAGAAGCTGTACACACTGTTCACTCAAAACATTTGTTGAGGCAAATAGAAAAAAAATTGTTACCCATCAATGTTTATAGCAGCTAAATTCACAATAGCTAAGTGGTGGAACCAACCTAGATACCCTTCAAGAGATGAATGGATAAAGACACTGTAGCATATATACACAATGGAATATTACTCAGCCTTAAAGAAGAATGGGATGATGGCATTTGCAAGTAAATGGATGGAGCTGAAGAATATCATGCTAAGCAAAATAAGCCAGTTACCCAAAATCAAAGGCTGAATACTTTCTCTGATATGTGGATGCTAATTCACAATAAGAGCAGGGTTAGGAAAGGATAAAGTTACTTTAGATTAGGTAAAAGAGAGTGAAGGGATGGGAGGGGGTATGGGAGTAGGAAGGATAGTAGAATGAATCAGACATTATTACCCTTTGTACATATATGACTACATGACCAGTGTGATTCTACATCATATACAACCAGAAAAATGAGAAATTATACTCCATTTATGTATGATGTATCACTATGCATTCTACTGTTCTGTATAACATATAGAACAAATTGGAAAAAAAAGAGGAAATGGTTTTAGACTTGAACAAGATTTTAAACAGATTCTTGTTTTGGTGAATTCTAGAATTTATTTTTTCTATTTTCTACCTTTTTTTAAAAAAAATTAGTATTTGAAACTCGAGCAAGGTACTTATTGTAATGAGTCATTTTATTTATTCACAAATGAAAAAGGCACCTAACTCAACAATGAAAGTTTTTCTTTTTAAATAGTTTTATTGTATTTATACGTATACCAGGGTTGTATAAGAATTACCATAATCAAATTTCAGAACTTTGCATTACACTTCTGCCACCCCGACAAAAAACTGTAGCCATTGGCATTCCTATCTGTTCTCACAATCCCACTCTCAGCCCTAGGTAAGCAAAAATCTTTTTTTTTTTTTTTTTTTTAGATTTTCCTATTGCATAAATTTAATAAGTAACATAATTTGTGATATAATTTGTAATTATCTGACTTCTTTTATATAGCTTAATGTCTTCAAAGTTCATCTACATTGTAACGTGTCAGTATTTCATTTGTTTTTAGCTAAATAATATTCCATGGACATTTCCATTTTGTTAATTCCATTCATCAGCTGATGGGCACTTGGATTGTTTCCACTTTTTGACTGTTGTGAATAACGCTACTTGTAATATTTTGTGTAAGTTTTTATAGGGACATATGTTTACATTTCTTTTGAGTAGAATACAAGTGGTGGAATTGCTTCGTATGGTAATTTTGTATTCATATCATATGGTTACTCTATGTTTAACATTTTGGAAAAACTGCCAAACTGCATTCCAAGGTGAATTTACCATTTTAAATTCCCACCAACAAGATTTTGATGGGGACTAAAAGGTTGAGTTAATAATCAGAGAAATAAATAAATGCTGAAGCTCTATTTTGGCTACTTTTATTATCTTGTTCTAACTCCTCCCAAAAGGCCAGAAGTTAGGAAATATTTAGTATGTTTTAAAAAATCTGCAAGACATCTTGTAGAGGTTTTGTTTGGGTAATTTCTGAACCTAATGGGCTCATATTTTGCTAATATGTTTTCAATGAAGCCAGAAATGGATGTGAATCCGGTATATTCGTGTTCACTCTCCAGTTTCTGTTCTGGTGGCAGTCCCTAAGTTTGGATAGCTGTTCCGCTAGCATAAGAATGGCTCATTCTGATTCTCAGGGGCACAATGGTCAGGAAAAAGGAAGGTCCTGGCAAAACTATGTCAGTATAATGCAAAAAATGACTGGTAAAATCAATTCTTATGGTTACCCTAGTGATGGAGGATGATTAGTTTTACAGGCACATGAAAATGTGAGTTAGAGAAGGGACTACTATCTCCATTGTCTTCACTTCATCGGAGACTGTATTCTTTAAGGACAATTAATCACATCTGTTTCTATGGTGCTCCTATAGGACTTGTTTCTTAATATATTGTCATATTATTAAAAACAAAAATATGAGATAAAACATTTGCTAGAAATTTATTTCAATTCTGTTTTGTCATACATATTTAGGAGGCAGTGGATTACTATTTACTAGGTATATATCTTTTCTATAAATATTTCTTATTCAACATATAAACTATGGAAAGAGTTTTTTCTTCAATGCACTTTTTAACAGGAATAAGTAAGATCAAATCATTTGCATATCAAATACCTAAGATAGTCACTCATTAATTTTTTCAATCATTAAACCAAAAAACAAAGCAAGAATATACAGTAACTTCAACAGCAAAGATGTTTCTATTTTGTCTTTATACAATAGGGAATTATTATTGACTAAATTTGTTACTTATAACAAATTATTTATTTAAAAACTTTTGAAAAAATAGAATTTCACAAAATATTTTAAACTGCATTCATAAATGAGGAAGAATGAGAGACAGGTCAACTTTATGGAAAAAGTTTCAGTATAATTTGATCTAGCACTTAGTTTTCTTCTTTATTATTATCCATGGAGAGAAATTAAAGAGCTGTGAAGGTGAGGACCCAGCAAATGAACAACAAGCTGTTCTAAATTGAACTAAGTTGGGGGAAATTATATGTGTTTTGGGTAACAAATGAAAAAGAAAAAGGAAAGATTAAAACCTCTGCAGAATAAAATAAACAAAACTAAGCATGAACATATTTTTGGAGATAAATTGTAATCTAGAACCTGTGCTTAAAAAGCTAACTAAGAAAAACTTGGGTGAAACCTGGCATAGCAACAATTTATATACATATAAATGCCCAAGTCCTAGTATTCACTTGAAAGTCAATATAAATTTCCAGTGTGGCATGGTTATCATGGTGTCTAGGATAAGAATATAGTGGCTTGAGTGAATGTAGTACTAGCACCATTTTTTTAGTTCCATTTAGATTTGCTTATACATTCAATTATTGCTATGGCTTGGATGTTATTTGTTGCCCCAGCATTCATGGGTGGGAAGTTGTCTTCAGTGTGGCTATGTTGGGCGGCGATGAGCCCTTAAGAGACAGGAGCTAGTGGGAGGTAACTGGCAGTGTGTCATCAGAAGGCATTAAGGTAGTTTTTGTGTGACCTCGAACTAGTTCCTGAAAGGCTCAGTTGTCCTAAGAGCTAGCGCAGCGCCTGAATTGCTCTTATTCTTGTGAGTTTCTTGTTAGTGGAGTATTCTCTCACCCTGAAGTGCATGCTCAACATGATACAACCTACTGTTAGACTTTTGCCAGAGTTCTTACCTGTGCAGCTATTTCATCTTGCACTTTGAGCTTTTCCAAAGTGTGAGCTAAATAAACATCTTTTCTTTATAAAGTTACCTAGATTTAGGTATGTTATAGTAATGAAAAACTGAACAATATAGTTATAGTCCTGTTTGTTTTATTTCTATTAAGTTCCATTGCTGCAATAATCTATCAATACTCAGAGTACCTCTTCATTAGAAGAATGTGTCCTGGTTTTATAAATTCCCTCCTTGGAGTTCCTGATGCATCAGTATCAATAAAGCTATGTCCCGTTCTCTGAGGTCTTAGTTCCAACCCTGTAGAGTCCCTCTCATCAATTTGTAAGCTTTCATAGTTTTATCCTCTTGCTTTTTTTCTTCAGCCTTAGGTAGTAGCTGCAGTTACTGCCTCTGAGATACCTTTATGTTCTCATTTGGCTTTTCAGTTTTCTAACACTGGGTAAGAATTATTTTAATTCTCTCTATTCAAATAACATAAACCAGACACAGTGATATATGCCTATAATCCAGCTACTTGGGAAACTGATGCAAAAATATCACAAGTTTGAGGCTAGCCTTGGCAACTTAATGAGGTCCTATCTCAATATTAAAAAGAGTTGGGGAAGTAGCTCAGTGGCAGAGCATCTCTGCATTTAATCCCCAGGGATGTGGGGAGAGAGGAGCCCAAATTCATGTAGTTTCTATATTCTGACTGGGTCCTAAAGATTACAACCATGGATGAGTGCATTATAAAGGTTGAGTAATTGATGGATCTTTTAAGATTATCAAAGGCTTGAATATGAAAGAAAATATGAACTCTATTTTGGAAAGTTGGTTTTTGTATCTACTTGGTGGAGGTTCTCTGTCCTTATATTATCATAAATAAAATTCTGGAGCATGTGAGTTGTTTCCATGGCCAGGCTAGACCAGGATGGGCACTTACCTTAGAGACAGGAGGTTCCAGGCTATTCAGTTGTCTCTGGTAAAATCTGGTAAAAAAGTATTCTTCCCAAATAGAGGAACTAAGCTAAATCTTTCTCTTAAGATTTTGAACTAGGGGTCTCAGTTCAAAGCTGGATCAAAGGAAACATGCAAGGCAATTGAATCAGATTAATAGTACAGCATTATTGGCTCATGAGTTCCTGCCATGGGGTTTTTCAGAGTCACTTGAACTATGAATCATTCTCTTCTTCCCTCAGCAAAAGCATTTCTGTAAGAAGTGGGTTTATTTGTGAATTAGATACTCCCTATCATCTGACTGTCCAAAGAAAGAATAGATATGTCAAGTGTGTTTTAGAGGAGATTTCTTCTCAAACAGATTTTCATGTTAGAATATAAGATGTGTATGTATTTTGCGTCTCTGCTGTAGATCCATTGACTAAATATATCCAGGGATGATTTAATTTACATTAAAAATAACAGTAATGAAAAGAATTCTCTCCCCCAATGATGGTGAGGTAGATCAGAAAAAGTAGATGGTGGCTCAGTTGCTAGATGACAAACTGTCAAAAGTCACTGTCTTTTAGTTTTTCTTTCATCTGTGACTCTGTGCATGATGAATTCAAGCAGGTCTCTGCTGGTGGTTATTCTGTGTCTCCAGACATTTGCTAGAAAAAATTGGTGACATTTAACTGGTGACTAGATTTATCTGGAATACAAGATGGCTTCACTCATACACCAGGCATCTGAGTTCCTCTTCCTCTCCACAATGTCTCAGGAATTCTCCTTACAGTCTCTCAGGAAAGAGAGTTGGCTTGGTCTCATGTGGCAACTTGGGCTCTCACACAAGCAGTCCTCTTAAAATGTAGGCTCAGATCTGGCATATGCCAATTCCATTGTTCCATATTGGCTAAAACCTTCACAAGCCTGCCCAGATTTGAGGGCAGGGAAAGTAGACCTTTCTTTGTATGGGAGAAGAGTTAAAAATTTGTAACCTTCTTTAATACACGACAATGTCCTCTTAATTTATTGCAAGTTATCCCTTTGAATTCCAAGGGGATGGCATATAGGGAGGACAATTACAATGTCTCAGAGCTTCATGAGAAGCTAGGTAGTCAGACAGGGCATATGAAGTCTCAGGATGTCTGGTGTGCCCTCTGTGAGAGATGAAGCATGTAATGATGAAAGAAACATAAACTGAAGGAGGAGTACCAGAGACCATTTTACCCTAGGAAGAGGTTAAGACTGCTTCTAACCACAGTAGCCCACCAAAATAGAACAACAAGGAATCCGAGTCCATAGGTTACTTAGGACTTCCAAGTAGGTGTTATATGTGGAATCATCATTAAAACTACACTAGAAAGTGCCATCAACCGCTTCTGATGATAGAAATTACATTGATAAATTCTATGTTTGTCATTCTTTCAAGTTAATATGTATTAGGGTATTCTTTCTATTGAAATAATTTAACTCAAAGAGAAGTATGTAATTAGAATCCTTTTAGATTTTTAAAAGGTACCTTAAAACAATTAAAGGGGTCACTGCTGTAATTTTTCACGGAAAGCTGAACTGATTACATGTCTCCGACTGTTTTTTAAGTATTCAGGATTTCCTTTCTTAAAGTTATGGCAAGTTATTATTTTTGAAATATAAAACATGTTGTGATAAACTTGTTTTCTTTTATTGTTGTGAAATTATTCTCAAATTGCATTTGTGAGCTGTGAATATGCTGTTGGTGTTATTTACACTTGAGAGCAGATTAAACATGTTTTTGTTTATATTAATTATGAAACAGGCATTTGGGATTCCTATTTGGTTTTGCTTTTCTGTTTATTTATTTAATTTTTCCTCTTGGTAGGTGTTGGTTATTATTTTGCTCCAAGCTGCTGAATTGCTCAGAAATGAAATTGACATTAACTACTCAATATCAAATATGTTTATTTGAATTAGCAGTATGGAAGAGTGTTCCAATGAAAATGTAATGTAATTTAATAAATTAACATGTGTAACAAACTTAGGCAAAAATGTGTTTTAAAAAGTTCTTTGACATTTTGTATTGTCGTCAAACACTAGTGAAATAAATTAATTTTAATAATCTCTCAAGATATTGATACTGAAGTTCAAAGAGTAAGGATTTATGTTCTATGCTCTGCCCTTGTCCTCCCTCTCTTCTGCTCTTCACTGTGGGTATAGAAGTCTTCAAACTAGGACTGTGCCCCTGGCAACCATGCTGTTTGCAAAATGACAACTTGGAGAAGTAGTTACCTTATGTGGAAAGTCATCTATTTCCTCCATGGAATATAAGGTTGATGGACACCTTTTTGTGCAGTATTTTAAATCTTCTGGCCACATGTTATAGTTTGGATATGATGTGTTGCCCAGTAAGTCTATGTGATAGACAATGCAAAAATGTTCAGAGGTGAAATGATTAGATTCTGAGAGCTATAAACTAGCCAGTAGATCAATCCATTTGATAAATTAATAATTTCAATGTATTGCTGGGTGGTAATATTTTGTCCCTAGTGTGCTCACTGTCTGTGCTTCCTGGCTGCCATAAACTCAAGAGCTTTCTTCTACCACATCCATCCAACATGATATTCTGCCTCACCTTGGGCTCAGAGGAAGAGTTGGCGACCATGACTGAGACCTCTGAAACTGTGAGCACAAATAAACTGTTCTTCCTCTAAGTTGTTCTTATCAGGTATTTTGGTCACAGAGAGGAAAAACTTCTAATATCCTGGACTTTCTGTTTCTACTACTGCTACAGTAATCTGTTCTATCTAGTTCTACTTTGCATTCACGTATGTGCAACCTACAAGTATGAAGGATGGAAGCTGATGCGTAAATGTCTCCGTCTTTCCCCCAGTGGACAGATGGTTGCTAGACATATTAATGTTCTCAAGATGGTTATTAAAGAATGGAGTGACCAGGTTCCCATAGCAGTAAACAAATGCACACTTTTATTGGGTTTTCCCCTTTACTTACTGATAGCTTCTGGTTTTATTCCTCTGTGTCACACTCCTGGGGATTGCTTTCTTCAAAAACCTACTTGCGTATAAACTCCTGAAGATCTGGTGTTTGGAGGAACCAGCTTCAAGATAAGCCCTGTAAAACTTCTTCCATTTAATTACCCAACAATATGTTGAAATATCATTAAGGCATGTTCTCAAAATCAAACCAAGAGTTCCAGTATATGAAACTTGACATGCAGCTCAGATTCCACCTATCTTAACCTTGTTTCAGCCTTTTACTGCTGGTATGTCTATGACCTTTGTTCTATTGACACAGAGAGAACTCTCCGATGAACTGTTTATGAAGTTAAATGTTAGAGAAAGGTAGCTTGGTCTTTAGATATTTGGAAAATTTTCATTAAAGTTTGTTATTTTAATTCCTTCCCCCTAACAATAGATTGGTGGTAAGTCTGGTGGAAATAATACTGTATTCTCTCTTCTCTGTAATCTTAAATATAGTACTCCACAACTAATCCATGATTTTATTTTGTGTGTTTTCAGTTCTCCATAATCAACCACAGTCCAATAATATTAAATGGAAAATTCCAGAAATAAATGATTCAAATTTAAATCACATGCCATTCAGAGTAGAATGACAAAATCTCACACTTTTATGCACAGTCCTGCTGTGGATGTGAATCATTTCTTTGGATCCATGAGATCCAAAGAATCATTTCTTTGAGACAAGTTGCTTGAACTTGGGATTCTCCTGCCTCAGCCTCTCAAACTGCTGGGATTGCAGGTATGTGCAGCATAAAATTTTAGCAAAATTAGAAAATATGTAATTATTCTAACCTGTCATTCAAGTTGCATTTCCCCTAAAATGTACTTATTAAAATAATAAACTGTAAAACTAACTTAATAAAGTAATCTCTAAATATCATTAGGGTTATATCACTTTATATGTTCCTAAGCACTGGTCACTTGACAGCTTCTCTCTGTTATCAGATTGACTGTTGTATCATGGTACTTGGGTTTATGAAACCCTTATATAATAGCTTAATGTTCATCACCATACCTACTTCATTCACTTCACTTTCTCATCACATAGGCATTGTGTCTTCTCACATCATCACAAGAAGGTTGAATATAGTACAAGAAGGTATTAGAGGGAAAGGAGACCACATTCACATAATTCTTATTATAATTGTTTTATTGTTCATTATTATTAATCTCTTATCTCTAATTTATAAATTAAAGTTTTTCAGAACTATATGTTGGAAAAGCAGTATTTATAGATTTCAGTATGTCTATGATTTCAATTACCCACAAGGGGTCTTTGAATCCCTAACAGATAATGGACTTCTATTTTATTTAGAGGGGAAATCAACTTAAATCCTGATTCAATTAAAATCTGAGATGGTGCCAATTGCCAACTCTGCATATCATTGCAAATTCCTCACTAGACTCAACATCACATTTTAGATTGTATTGTATATTTTAGTTTCTCAAGTCTTATATAGAAGATATTCTAAGAATAAAAGTAGTTAAGGATGTCCAACTGGATGAATACACATATAGCTTACTGTAATAAAGGTTTAAAAGACTCAGGGCTGAAATATTTAAAAAGTACAATCTTAGGAATATATAAAGTGATATAACCCTAATGATATTTAGAGATTACTAAGTTAGTTTTACAGTCTGTTATTTTAATAAGTACATTTTATGGGAAATGCAACTTGAATGACAGGTTAGAATAATTACATATTTTCTAATTTTGCTAAAAATTTATGCTGCACATACTTGCAATCCCAGCAGTTTGAGAGGCTGAGGCAGGAGAATCCCAAGTTCAAGCAACTTAGAGAGACCCTGTCTCAAAATGAAAAATAAAGAGGGCTGGGGATGTGACTCTTACAATCTAATCATTTCTCCTCTGAACCTTCTTGCATTATCTCACACGTGAGCTTTTGGGGGACACCTCAGATCCAAATAACAGTGGGTCAGTGGGGGCTTGCACTAGTCCTTTTCTCTCTGCTTCTGGCCACTGTGAGGTAAGCAGCTATGTTCTACCATGCTTGTCCTGCTATAAAGTTCTACCTTATCACAAGCCCACAACAATGGGACCAAGCGACTATGGACTGAAACCTGAGTAAGCCAAAATAAATCTTTCCTCTTTTAAGTTATATCAGATATTCTGTCACAGCAATGAAAACCTGACTAACACAATGTCCATTTCATTAAAAAATAAAATTTTGTCATGTATAAAGTAATCAGTTCCAAAAAAAGACTAAAAGAACCCCATCAAAAAAAAAGATAAAAATAAAAAATGTTATTCAAATACCTGAAAATTTGTATAATAAAGAATAATAATTCTGTTCTTTGAGTGTTATGATCACTCAGGATACTATGCCTCTAAAAGATCAGGAAAACTTTGATATAAATTAAGTTTCAAGGCAGCCTACATTTCCAATTGACTAGCATTTAGTTCTTAATTTCTAGAAGTAATTTGACTATTTTAAAATATTTTTGCAATAAGAAGTGTTTTATTTGAGCCATAGTGAATGCTGTCTGACAACTGAAAAAATGTTTAATTTAGATAACAGATTAATCACCCTATGGATTCATTATTAAATATCACAGATTCATATGATTGCTTCACTCAGGGCACAGAAAAATCATTTGCCTAGGCAAGATCACCATAAAAATATGTGTTGGGGAAAAAATTTAATAGTGGAGCACTTGCTTAATATGTGTGAAACCCTAGGTTCAGTCCCAGGCACCATACATACGAAAATAAATATATTTTTTGTTTCTTGTGTGTATATTAAATCTTCATAAATAATGTACTCCAGACATTGTTTATTGCTTCTCTTCTCAAAAATATTACTAAAGTATTAGCTACTAAATATAGATCTGGCTCATTTCCATTGATTGCTGCTTTCTACTTATGTGCATAGCACATATTGCTCAACATGTTCCAATTGTTTTCTTCTTCCTTGTGTGATTGTGTGTTTCTCTGGTATATGTACACAGACTGGATTGCTGAGTAATAAATTATGAACCAAACACTAACAGATTACACTGTAAAATATGTTTACACATTTATAGTCACACTAGCAGAGGGCAAGATTTCAAATATTCACCAACATTTGCTATTTAATATGTGATTTTCTACCTATTTCAATATGTAAAATGATACATTGTTGGTTTAATTTACATTTTTCTTACTAGTGAGATGAAACATTGCTTTATATAATTATTAGCCATTTGTTTTTCCCTTCTCTGCATTAAATATTCATGCTTAGGTTTTGTTTTTTGTTCTTTTGTTTCGAAAATTGGGTTTTGTGCTTTGCTATTGCTAATTTATGGAAATGTTGTATATTACAAATAATCTTCCATTGAGTAATTCACATGATAGGTAACTCTAAAATTTCCTCTCATCTGTGTATTTACATCTTCTGTAATGTCTGCTACTAGAGGAAATTTTAATCATGATTTCATAAAATCTTTTTTCCCCTTTTGATGTTTATTTCTAGTCTTTTTAAAGAAATTCTTAAAAAAACATTCTACATTTTCTTCTGTTTAGTTTTACTTTTAACATTTCAACCATTACACATCTAGAATTTGTTTTTCACATGGCAGGAATTTGAAATGATTTTTTATCATTAAGTGTTCAAATTTTTCCAACATCTTTTAGTATCTAGTCTGATTTGGAGAAGTGAGGTGTCCCCAAAAATCTCACATGTGAGACAATGCAGGAAGGTTGGGGGAAAATGATCTGGTTGGGAGAGTCTTAATCTAATCAGCGAATTAATCCCGGATGGGATTAATTTAGTGGTAACTGGAGGCAAGTGGGGTGGGGCTGGAGCAAGTGGTTAATTGGGGGCGTGGCTATGGGGTATATATTTTGTATCTGGAGAGTAGAGTCTCTCTGCTTTTTTATGTGATGTGAGCTCCATCTTTCTGCCACACTCTCCTGCCATGATACTCTGTATTACCTCAAAATCTGAGGAATGGAGCCGGCCTACTCTGGACTAAGACTTCTGAAGCCCTGAGCTGTCAAATAAACTCTTCCTCCTCTATAATTGTGCTGGTGGGGTCCTTTGATCAGAGCAGTGAAAAAGCTGACTAAAACATTATGCTCTCTCTCATTTATTAAATTTTTATTTTTTCCCTTTATTCTTGTCCTGGTATTTATTTTAATTACTGTACTCTAAAATATCTTAAAAAAGAGCAAATGTCCTCCTTTTGTTCTCAAAATTTTTTGTTTTATTTAATATTGAGCCTTTATACTTCCATAAGTTCTAGGGAAAATTGTTGGGATGCTCTTTTGAATTGTATTACATTTACTGACTAATTTGGAGGTTTAAAGTTCGATGCTAACTTCCCTTATTGAGTATGGTATATTTATTTAGGTATTTTTAAAAGATCCATTAATAGAGTTACCCTCACCTCATAAAGATTTCCATAAAAGATTGCATTTGATTATGTTACAGTATTTTGTAAAAGAATCTTTAAAATTACATTTCATCATTGGTCATTTCTGGTTAGTGAAAAACTATTAATTCAAGAAATTTTGATCTTGCTTCCTTCACACTTGTTAAATCATTGTTAACTTCTATGATTTTCTTTTGGTCATCTTAGATTTTCCATGTGAATAATTATATTGTGCAAATATTATCATTTACCCCCTCTCTTTTAATCTATCTCATTTTTTTCACTATAGTGATGGAGATTGAAACCAGGGATTTTCTACCACTGAGCTATATCCCCAGCAGTTTTTTTATCTTTTTTATTTTACTTTGAAACAGGGTCCCATTAAGTTGCTGAGGCTGGCCTCAAAACTGTAATCCTCCTGTCTCAGCCTCCCAAGTCACCTGGGTTTACAGGTGAAGGCAACACACCCAGCTTTCATTACTTTACGTAATTTATGCATTTAACAAAGTTTTCACTATAGTGATACTTTTTGTTCATTTAACAATAAATGATAAGATTTTTCCATTAATTATAATTATTTGGTGTATTTGAAGATTGCTTTAATCCTTTAATCAGATGTTGCGAAAATTTCTTTATCCCCAGATACTCTTAAGAAAAAGTGTTGTGAATAGATGAAATTGTTAAGACTTTTCTATGTACCAAAATAATCATGATCTTTTCCTATAATCTAATGTGATAAACTATATTTATACATTTTTTAAATCATTGTTTTTGGGATAAAACTCTTTGGACATGATTTATTGTTTTACAATATGTTGTTGAATTCAGTTATTTCATGGAGATTTTTTGCATTTATTTCATAAGTGCACTTGACCTATAGTATTTTAATGTTTGAATTTTTTGTATTAAGATTATAATAATTTAAAAAGTTATTTTTTATTCTGTGGGCCAATTTATATAAAGTAGGTAGTATTATTCCTCAAATGTTGATTGAATTTACTTTTTCAACTGTTCAGGACAGGTTTTTCTTTATGTGTTGTTGGCTTCAACTGAAGGTACAGATTTACTTCATTTTCTTAAATTTTTTCAAGATTTTGAAAAAAAATACTGAGCATTATCTTGATGGTTCATATTTTTTTTTTAGAAAGTATTTTGTATGATTTTTTTCAAAGTCTATTTGTACACTTTTTACAATCCCTCATGCTAGCTATTTTGGACTTTGTTCTAATTTTAGTATGTTTTTGTCTCAATTCATCCTATCAAGAGTTTACTATTATTTTCATATCATAGCTCTAGTTTTTTTTTGGTGTCGGGGGGCGGGGTGGTTAACTATCTCTACTTTTCTTTGCTTTATTGATTCATGACATCTTATTATATTATTTTCTTTTCACTTGTTTTGGGTTTACTGCATTTTTCTTTTTTAGTTTTTCTAATTTCTTACATTTACTATTTTTTATTTTTTTCTTCTTGAGTTTAATTTTAGTCCCCTGGGTTTATTGTTTTGTTCATTTTGGTATACTATTTTCTGATAAACATATTTAAGACAATACATTTCCCTCACAATATTTAGTTTTTGTCATATGTTTTGAAATGTAATGCTTTCATTGTCAACCAACATTTAGATTTTTTTCTCTGTCCATTTGTGGTCTATGCATTTTAGAAATTTATAACATTTGGCAATCTTAAAGCTATCTTTTTGCAATGTATCTCTAAAGTTTTTGCATTGTAGTTTAAGAATATAATGTGTGAGATGTGGATTTAAGATATACTAGCCCACTATCTTTAGCACATTGTGATAGTTTTGGGATGTTTCTGTGTGCATGAAAAAAATCATTCAGTGTTTATTGGTCCACATTTCTCTTTTGTTTTTAACCTCTTTTCTCCTTCCCTAACTCTCTCCCCCTCTATTTGCTTTTTTTGGTGGGGCGTGTTTTTTTGGTACTGAGGATTGAACTCAGGGGTACTTGACCACTGCACTACATCCCCAACCCTATTTTGTGGTTTATGTAGGGACAGGGTCTCTCTGAGTTGCTTAGCGCCTCGCCCTTGCTGAGGCTGGCTTTGAACTTGCAATTCTCCTGTCTCATTCTCCCAAAGTACTAGTATTATAGGCGTGATTCTCCCTCTCTATTATGTATGCAGTTTTACACAAAAGATCACAGGAACAAATGCATTGATTGTGGTATTTGAATCTTCTGTACTTTTGAAAAGATTTCTGTTTATTCTAATAATTTGAGAGTGGGTTGTTAAAATCTCCAGTTGGAATATTTAATCCATTTTCTCAAATATATGTGCTATTACTTTATATATTTTGTGGAAATTATGTGGAGTAGAGAAAAAAAATACTGCCACGTGGATTGGTCTTCTTGTAAATTCATACATTTATAATAAAATTTCTAAGAAATTCTATG
>CM053399.1:142581541-142670568 GCA_028644305.1 Xerus rutilus
AGCAATAAAAGAGAATAAAATTATGGCATTTGCAGGCAAATGGATGGAACTGGAAAGCATTATGCTAAGTGAAGTAAGCCAATCCCAAAAAACCAAATGCCGAATGGTCTCTCTGATTAATGGATACTGATGAATAAGGGAGGTGGGAATGGGAAACATAAGAGAAATAGAGAAACACTGGACGCGACATGGGGAAGGTAGGGGGCAGGAAAGGGGAATGGGTATAGTAAAGATGGTTGATAAAAAATATATATAAATATATATATATAAAAAAAAGAAATTCTATGTTGAAACTTTATTAATATATCTATATATTAAGTTCACATATTATAGTAATTGTTCAATTTTTTCTTTCAACATGTGCATATCATGGTGTTATTGAAGAAAGTGATGTTAATAATTTTGTATTTCTTTATATGTGACCTAATTTTGGCATTTTCTTTTAGGACATGTGCCTAGATATAATTTTTCTTTTTAAAAGATCTCTGCTAAGTACACTATAACTCTGAGTCAGACTAAGCTAGCTGCTATTTAAAACAAAACCTACCCAAACTAGACCTTTAAAATCAAATTTTCACTCTTACTGTTGTCCAACTGGCTGTTTGGCAGATACTTGTTCACATGGTCATTTAGGTAACCAGGCTCCTTTGATCTAGAATTCCTTGCTTAGCTCTATCTAGATGCAAGGGGAAGAGATGGAAAACACCTTCTTCCTGTGTGCCCAGAAGGTCAATGAAATGATTCGATATAATCAGATTTTCCTTTTCAGAGTCCTTCCAAATGTAGGTCTAACAGCCTTGCTTAGTATTAGAAAAATTCTTGGTTATAATTTTCTCAATTATTTTATCTCCTGCCTGCATGCTTATTATCTCTTTTGGTTTTCCAACTAAATAGATTTTTACACTTATATTTCTGTTTTCCAACATTCTTGTCTTTTTTTTTTTTCCTTTCATTTTCCCCCTATTATCTTTTCACATGCCTCTGGGAGAGTTCCTTGACCCAATCTTCCAGTTAAGTAATGTAATTTTGGATCTTTTAATTCAGCTACTCTTTTGGATTTTTTATTTCAAGCATCTTATCTCCATTTAAAAAATACCCAATTGTTCTGCTGCATGTTATAAATATTCTCCTTCATCTGTGCATTTGATATATATAAAACTTAAATTTTATAGTGTCCTTACGTTTAATTTTCTTCCTTTAGAAGTAGTTCCCTTCATTTTCTAAATAGTCCTTCTACTCCTTTTATGTTACTTTTCTCTGAGTGCTTGTCTTTATTTCCTGAAAATGAAGAGGACAATGGATGGCCTGACCTGTCATCTTTTTGGGTGGGTTAGAATCAGGATATTGGTGAGTTTGAGGATTATGCTGACTACACCCTTTTTTCCCTACCATAAAGTGCATCCAGATCTCACTACTCAGGCACTGCTCTTGTTATGAAATGGCAAGTGTCCTTCAAGGCAGCCAGTTGTCACAATTCTTGTTTTGAATCTACACCAACAGGGCCTTATTGCTGCCCTCAATGTTATCCTGCAGCTTTGGGTTTGAGACACAGGTTTCCTGCCCTGCAGGCAAATATTGGGGAAAAAAAGGGCTTCAGGGTAATGGGTAATAGGTGGAAATGAGTTTTCTGTCTTAGTTGTGAAGCAATAAAGAAGAGTAAAACACATAGGATTAAAGGATAAATTATTCTATGTGATAATTTATTCATTTATTCACTATCCATTCATTCATGAATCTATTTACATATTTAACATGTAATCACTGAAGACCTCTTATGGATCAGGCACTGTTACAGTGCACAAGAAATTCAGTAGGAAATAAAATAGAAAAAGAAAACTGCTCTTAAAATCTGGAGTGGGTCAGGGAGACAAATCCATTTAAGATTTATTAGTGGTGATAAGCCCTATAAAGAAAAACAAAGCAAATATATGAAAGAATTTTAGAATCTTGCAAGGCAAGATTTGAGTATAGACTTGAATGAAGAGAGAATATAAGTGGGTTTACTTAGATTTCCTATTACTTTTAAACCAATGTAATTGCGAGTTACCTCCTCTGTTGTGGGGACTGATTTTGGCAATGTACGGAAAGATCTATTGCATGACATTGAGTAGAGATTTAAAAAAATGGAAGAAACTCTTAATACATATTATTTATAAATCCAAATAAATAATTTAGATGCTTTTACAGCACATTCACTAACTTTTCTGTTATTAAAAACTGCCTTTAATTTATTGAATTCCTGGGGGATTGGCAGCAATCCCTTATAATAATACTTATTCACTGTTTTAATATCTGTAGGGCATTAGTCATAGTCTTGATTACAAACAATAAAGTGAAATACCCTATTGGCAGGAAGAAGTGTTTTTTAAGGGCCATTTGAAGAAGAGCATGAATTAATGAAATCTGTAGTGGGAAGAGAGAAAACAAAAGTAGCTAAATTATTTCTGGTTTTAGAGAAGAAAATATATGATCTTCCCCTACCCCAATATGTCGTCAGAAGATTTAGAATAATTTGATCATAAAAAAACTCTAGCCAAGATTTTGGAAAGGTTCTTTGCAGGATTTTGAGCAATGCTGAAGGACACAACTCCATTTTCCCACACCTACCCAGCCCTTGTCCGCTTGGGAACTGCACATCTCATTGCTCTATGGTCACATTCAACCCAACATGGTACTAATATCCAGCTTAATCTGTCCTCTTGAACTTCAGTACTGGTCTGAATTGACAACTTTGTAAGTCTTTCATCTTGAAGAATAGAAACTCAAAAGCTCTGATCACCCTGTCTGCAAGTAGTTTTCAGAGAAATGTTCAAAATTTCTGGAGTGGATACAATGGTGCAATAAATAGTAATTTAACTTTGCTACCTTAAAGGAAAGAAATCATTAAGATATATGATTTCAAATTTTTAGCCTCATTTTTTTAACTCAAAGGCAATTTTATGTAGATTACATCATATAGATTATAATGAAAGATATTATCCTTGTTGAAATTTGGAGGGGGAGTGATAATGGTAAAATGCCCACATGTCATACAGTTTCCTCCTAACTTGCTAAGGCAGCCCTCCACAGATCTATGAAGCATTATTTGGAGATGATAAATTTAGATGTCTGAATTCTCCAACTTTCATTTATAGATAAAGAAGCAAAGATGGGTATGGTGCCCACTGATTCTTTCTCCATAGCATAGGTTTACCATGCCAGAATGAACAGGCTATCCTGCATTACAACTTTTCACTATAAAGGAAAAAGACAATATTTGGCTATTATAATGAAGCATTCCAGTAACCTGTGAAGCTTTAATTCATTCAATGATCTTTATTGAGTACACTCTTTAGAGATGGGAGTGGGTGGGAGTTAATAAACAATTACCCTCTGAGTTAGATTCTTAAGTATAACAGTTTTTCAGTTTAAATATTTTACCAAGTAACTTGGCAGATAAAGTTTTTATTAAGTTCTCCAGAAGTAGGAAACATTCTATATTATGATATTGAAATAATGATCTTTATTGCTTTTAAAAATACATTATCTTCTAATGTGTGATAGTTTCTACTTTGAAATTTCAGTGACTGACTAATGGCGATAAGAAAATTGTCCGAACGTTTTATGTTATTTATTGATGTTTTCTATCCATGGCAAGTAATCATAAATACAAAAAAGAAAACCATGTTGGATTAAGAAAGCCTGAATGAGAGAAGTGTCCTGAACAGTTCACAAGGGAAAGCTTGGCAATTAATTGTCTTCACCAGTTTTAAAATCCACTCTTCCAAGCGACATACTCAGAAACTTCTGATGAGCTTTCTATTTATGGAAAGAAATCAAGTCTGTTTCATGATCAATACCACCATACCATGGTAAACAAATAGTTGGTATTCAGTACTTTTCACTGGATAATGGTTTGAAACCCAAATTACTGGCCATGAAGATCCTACTAAGGAAGAAATGATTGTTAGTAGGGTTATTAAGTTGTTCTTGGGTTATTCTTGAGGATCCTTAAGTTCTACAACTTTCATTGTTACCTCAAATAAACAAACCCCCCCCCAAAAAAAACCCCAGATATTTTGCAAAAGCATTCTGTGCAATTTATTTCCTGAACTTTTGCCAAAGAATGTGATTTTTTTTCCTACTGCAAACACTATCAGCTCTGGTAAATGCAATTCACAGATGTTGTCTCAGTCTTGCTTGTTCCCAAGTTTTCAGGCAGGCATACCACTGCCCTTATGCTTGGTTCAAAATTTTGTTAAGGATTTTGTGACTTATTAGCAAGGATGACTCAAACAAAACCTCTTAAGAGATGACTCAGTGGTATTTAAAGAAATTTTGTTATGTTAACTGGAAAAAAATTATTGGCAAGATTATTCCTTTTTTGAACCATTTAATGACATTAGTCTTCAGTATAGCTTTCTGTGACCCATTCTAACACTTGCTCAGTGTTGTTGGTAATTTAGATGGGGGTTGCAAATGCAGTAATATTACCTTAGCTCAGACCTTGCTAATTATTGATTTGGAGCAATTTCCAAAATAAATTGGGTGAACTTTACTTATTGCTCAAAGAAATAGGTTGCTGAGAAAATAACTTAGGAGGATTTGGGGATGATTTTGACTGACAGAGTATGCAGGTACTTAAAACATCTATTATGCTGAAAATCATCATCAGATCATTATATGTACTTTTCCAACTATTGATTTTATGATATTAATTTCCTTATCTACAAAATAGTTTTAATCATGGTACCTACATCTTGGTATTTCAACTTCTTATCCACTAAATGAGATACTGATGGAGCCTGTACCATGGAATTATTGTGAATGATATGGGTTCTTATGCCATGACGTGCTTAAGTAGTACCTGACATATACAATTCTTCTAAAATTTTAGTTATTTTTAAAGTTATTAGAAACACTTACATTCTTTTAGTAATGTAAATCACTATTTCTAGGTCTTGTTTGGCCATCAGAAGAAGGTTTTAGTCAAGTTATCTATTATGGTTTGAATAAAAATTTGCTTTTGACAGTGAAATAAATCAATATTCTAAAATAGACATTTATGTAGACTTTCTCGAATTAATAAATCTCCCATTGTTTTAGATCTTGTGCTAAGAATTGGAATTGCACTTAAACATTGTGCCAAATGTTACAGCATATTGTGGTACTAATTGTTTAGCTGGAAAGAGCATCAAAATGGAAGTTGGGATAACTTTTATAGCTTCCTACCCTTTTTTCCTTCAGTGTTCTTGTCTGCAACTTTGGTAGTGACAACTATCTGGGAAGACAATACTTCCTGAGGATGGTATAAGTTTCACTGCCATACTTGTTTTGGGCAAATGTTATTTTGGCCTAACTAGCATCCTTCCTCCCTCTCCTGGTGTCAGCACTTGTTTTTTTTCTTTGTGCCCAACACCTTTCCTGAGAGACACTGTTATGATACAAATTGTTAAAAGGCATGTCCCACCCATTTTTAATAAATTTCAGAAAATATATTCTTGGAATTATAAACTTGAATTGAGACAAGAAGACCCAAACTAACAGAAGTCCTTTTATCACCAGAGAAGCATCTGAAGAAGTTATTAGTTCCTATTATCCAGACAACAGGAACTACTCTTGTTCTTCCCTTTATGTGATCTACTTGTTTAGCTCTTCCTTTGTTTCTGTCAGTTATATTCTTCCAATAACCTCTCTTGGATTCAGTTTGGCCAAAGTTGGTTTCTCTTGCTTGCTGCTTCCAGTTAGAACCTGTAATTGGTATGCCTAAAGATAGACTATGAGTTGGTGCAAAGTCTGTGATTCCAGGAATTTATTAAATTAGTCCTTGCAAAAGCCACTGAATTAGTCAGACCCAAGTTTCTGTGGGAAATGAAGTGACTGGGCCTCTTAGTTTTTATTTTCTAGAACTTAATTCTAGTTGTAATACCATAGAAAAATGCTTCTGGTCAAAAAAAAGAAAGCCTCTGAGTATTTACATACGTGAGGCACTATGTATGGTTCATATTCATGATTAAAACATTTTCTCATGCTATCTTATTAGATCAACCCAGCACCAAGAAAAATTTTGAGGAAATTGCTTTACACACAGTAAAAGCGTGGTTACATCAGATTAAATGATCAAGACAGCTTGCTGTTCCCTCTTGAGGTAAAAAGAAGCATCAGCAAACATTAGCAGTACCAAATAAAATTTCCCTGCTTTTGAAATACATACTTTTTATTTTTCTAGTCTCCTATCTAAGATCTAAAAGAATAGTGAAGATAACTACTCATTAGATGTCAATTGGGAGAAAGTACAAAGATGGCTAACCATCCCTGAGCTGCCCAGAATGCTTGCCCTGGAACTTTCTAATCATCAGTTGTTGATAAAGTCATCATTTAGTGCAGCCTGTTATCAACCTTAAGTTTGACATGTATCAATATCTGTTATGAGGGTAGAAATTATTCCTTTTTGGGAAACAAGTTACTTTACAGTTTTCACATTGGACTCATTTACAGATTACTCCTCTAGCAGTCTCTTCCACCATAGTTTCAGAAGTAAATTGTTCTAAGGATGGGGATGAGATGAAGAGGTGCAATCATGCATATGGTCTTTTATTAAGATGAGCTTAAACAATGAATTTTAAAGATGCTGATAAGGGAAAGATCTTCAAATTGGGGAGAATATTAATTTTTTCACAAAATCTAATAATCATTGATGTCCTACCACCCAGGAAATATGGGACATAAATATATATAGAAACATACAGCTGAAGCTATAAAGTTAGAAAATATATGTAATGCAACAAAATATATAGAGCAAACTAAGCACATAGTTTTGGAAATGGAAAAATCAGAATTTCTATGAAGTAGAATAAAATTTCTAAAAATAGCTAGAGTTAATGGAAGTTCTATATCAAAAAATGCTATTGAGTTCATTTCAGGCAATATCTCAGAAGTAAATTCATAGTTTGTGGAATGTTTAATATCTTGAATAATATAGATCCGTAGGTATTTAGTCACCTAGGCTGACGGTATTCAGTCATACTGCCTGTAGTTTGGAGATGGATATACCACTATCCTTCAGTTTTACTTTGCTAGAATTATTTGGAATATTCTGAAATGAGTCAAGAACAAGTGCATCTTACACATTTATAATTTATAACAAATAACAAGAGGACTTAATTTGAAGGCAATATTATCCATATCTAAACTCTACAGAAAAATTATAGAAGGTAAAATTTTAGTAAGGAATAAGTGTTTTAAGGTAAGTTTATTGATGTATATTTTAAATACCATCTGTTAAAATTTATACTTTAATGCAATGTTTTTTAAATTTGTTGAGCATAGTTCTTGGAATAATTTTCTATTTAGAAATTCTTATATTCTGTTCTGCCCTCCCCAATTTTATCCTACCCCAGCCAACCTGTGTCCAATCCTGACTTGATTAGGGAAGGGCAGTTAATTCTGAATCTGTAGCACTGGAAGTTACCAGCCTATGTCCACAACTGGTTCACTAAGAATTGCAGAAAATGGTGGTGTGGATGCACAAGAATAATTTTCCCCTTCTTAAAAGTATGCCCAGAAGTTCACCTAACCATGGAGGTTTGAGAGAGACAGAGTTAAAGGGCTGCTTGCTCTCTCAGCTCTTCTTCCTCTCAATAAATACTTTTCAGGCTCCTTGATCCCTTAAATTAATGGAGGTCTTGGATCATCAGATTGTAGAATTAGAAGAACAGAGACTAAATCTTTCATATCCTCAAATCATTCATCACAGACATGTCATTTCTTATAAACAAGTGAAAGATATTTTAATTATGAAAAGACCAAGGTAAAAGTGCACAAAAATTCTGAGTCATGATATTTTTCCTATGCTTGATCTTATTTAATACAAACATGCACATTTGAACAAATAGGGCTCACATCCTGTTTCTAGAAACAAAGTAACCACATAAACATAAAACTCCTCAAATCAAGATTGTCCAAGAAATTCTCTAAGATCAGTAATTTAAAAAGTCAGCTTAAATGTATAAACTAAAAATTTACAATATAAAATCATAAAAATGATGATTGTTATTAAGATATCAGGTGCCGCCATAGAAATAACCCAAGGAAATGCCAAATGATGATCAGTCTAACATTTTAAATAAGATATATAAGGGAGTAAGATATTCCTTACCAGAAAAGGATACCTTATTTTATGAGCATCTTAGTTTTTAGATTGCAATTTGATAATTTACATGCATGTTACATGTTACTGTAAGAGACAGTGCTAATGTAGAAAAAGAGAAATTTCAAGCCAGGTTTGGTGGTGCATACCTGTAATCCCAATGGTTGGGGTGGCTGAGACAGGAGAATCGCAAGCTCAAAGCCAGACTTAGCATTGGCGAGTTGCTAAGCAACTCAGACCCTGTTTCTAAACAAAATACAAAATAGGACTGGAGATATGGCTCAGTGGTGGAGTGCCCCTGAGTTCAATCCCTGGTATCCTCCCAAACATAAAAAAAATAGAAATTTTAGTAAGATAACTTCTTAAAATCCCAGTTTTTTTCTTAGTTTTCAAGTGATCCTGGATAAGTCACTCTATCTCTGAGCCTCCATTTCCCTGTCTACAAAAAAAACAAAAAGGATTTACACCAGTTATTACTGTATAGGCACACAATTTCAAATAATCTCTATCAGCATCCTGACTTCCTTTGTAACAAAGCCTCTCTACTTCATTGACTGTGACCTTTTTACAAATAAGATAAGGAGGTCCTCAGCATTTAGCAGCTAGAGTAATGCTGATGTACCAAAAATGTCAAGTAAATCTTGTTGTTAGTTAAATCTATCAAGGATCTAGATGAAACATTTTTTTGTTTTCTACATTTCAAACATTAAGATTTTATTTTCCATTACCAAAAATGTAGTATTTGGTAAATAAATTATAATTAAAATTGCTGAAAATGTTCAAGGTCCATTTAGCCAATAGCAGAAATCCATTCTGTATATACAATAGATTTTCTCCAACTATCTTGCTTGTGAAATTGAACTTTCTTAATTTCATTCTTTGTGAAGGATACTAATAACAAATCTGAAAATTCGAGGGATAAGATATTTACCGAGGTAGATTTCAATGCTAGTCATATATAAAATCTGAGAAACATTACTAATTTTATTCAGGTTTATATAAAAGATAGTGAAGTCAGCTTAGAAAGGTTGAGAGGGAGAAACGGGCCTAAGGAAAGGAACTGCCAAGTCTGTTAGCTGTGTGCAGTTTATCCAGAGGAAGAGGTGACACTGCTGTTGGCCACCGCTTCTCTCCCTCTGCCCTTGTTGGCAGAGCTGGAGTCATCAAGCTTTGGTAAGTGGGCAAGTGGCCCACCCCTTGGGTAATAAAACTTGAGCTGAAGTCTTCTGGGGGGCTTTGGGGAAACATTTATCTCATCAAAGAGGAAAAGGATGAGGTGGGGGAGGGAGAACCAAAGTCAAGAGCAAGGAAGAGGGAGAGAAAAAATTCCCTTTAAAACATTTTACCTACATGCGATATCTGAAATTGTGGCAACCATTTTGCAACATGAACAGATAAGGCAGAGGGCTAAGACAGCACTCCCAGGGATGACAAAAAACAAAAAGGCTGAACCCCGGAGTAGTGACCAGCCAAATCCCTCTGATTAGGAGATAATGTTACTTATTAAGCTACGAGGGCTGTTTTGTTGCTTGTGATAGATTTCATCTCTGTTCGCTCACCCTTGGCATCATTTTATTTTCATTCTAGGGAGGCTTCCAATGTTCCTGCATTTATTCTTCTAAAATTTTGGAGTTGGTGGAATTGAAGGATTGCTTAGGGAGAGCCATTTAGTTCTGCGTTTTACTCCCTGTTATAGCCTGGTATATATCTGTCCCCTCAGAATATGTATTAAATGTCAAAACATTTAATTGACTACAGTGTATTATAAGACAAATAACTAAAGTCAGTGATTGGAGTCTTAGCAACAGAGATATTATCTTTGATAGGTTCCAGTTGAGACAAAGAGGAGGAGATGATATTCTTTGGTGGTTAGTGTCCACTACTTTTCAAAAAGTGACTACAATGATTTCTAAAGACCTACTATTAATTCACAACATATTATGAGTGAGTCATTCAAAGCTGTTGCTTCCACAATGCACAATTTTTCCCTTTCTGTGTCAATTGTTTTCATGTCAGTCACTTTCCAAGTTATATGTCTCATAATTTCTAATAATCCTTAATAAAGTTCAGTCAGCTAAATACTTTTGTTGGAAAATATATGTGTAAATGAATCTACCAGTTGAAGATAAGTAATTTTACTTCTAATTTATATGGAAAACACCTTCATTTTTGTTAAATCAACTAATATTTTGCATTTTATTAGTTGTTCCTCCTGGACTCCAAAGATCTCCATTTTTTTTTTTTGGTAGGCTAAATAATAAAAATACTAGATAATTCTATTTGTTGCCTCAGAAGCTACATTCTTCAAACAAATATGTCTTGATCATCTAATTTGTGCCAGTTGTAATGTTCAGCACTGGGACATACAATTGTAGAGTAACCTAATATGTTTCTTGACTGCCCAGTGTTTTAAGTCTGTTTCTGAATTTCAGCATGGTTTAACAATTATAATTGTTGACAAACTCATGGTTTTTGGAGAAATAACTACCTATGTTCAATGGCCATAAATACTCTTTTAGATTTGCTGTGAAATAGGCAGCATTAAAACTCCAACTACAAAATTGGTATAAAGTAATGACTCTATTATGGAAAAGGAAGTGTACAAATAATCTACTTAAACTTTAAAACAAAGCCAAATAACAAAAAATTTTCTGAGAAGAGGCCTACGTACATATTTTAAGGTATGAGAAGGAAGAAAGAGTGTATTGCTAAGCAGAGGGCAATGACAGTCCTCTCATATGACCTTCTGGAAATACATGGCACTCTGACCTTCCTGTAACTTTACTTGTCTTTCCCTCTGGCAGTCTTATATCTCCTCCTATCTCCTTGGCTATTCCTTTCTAATTGTTTTTGAGGATCTCTTCCTTCTACAGGATTTTGTTTGTTTCTACCCTACACATTTTATAAATTAAAACTGAGCAATACTATTCTTTACCCTGGCTTTTATTGCTGTCTATGGGTGAAAGTGCACTCACTTGTATCTCCAGCATATTCTCTTTCATGGCTTTAGGCTAGACCCATGCATCACAATGATTATTCCACATTATTTAAAATATTTTTTAAGTTGTTGATGGACCTTTATTTTATTCATTTATTATTTATATGTGGTGCTGAGGATCGAACCCAGTGCCTCACGCATGCTAGGCAAGCGCTCCACCACTGAGCCACAACCCCAGCCCCTGATTATTCCACATTTTAACCTGGATATCTGCCAGGTCACTAAAGAGTCAAAATATTCAAAATATGTTCTCCAATTCCTCCCTCATTTTTTCCCCTAAAGCCAATGCCTCCTCATCTTCCAAGTTGATATTTAAAATAGCACCAACTCCCCTCTGTGTTACCTCTTGAACACCGCTCCCTTTACCTACTTGTCTCCATCTTCCTATTCATGACTCCAAGCCATTCTCTCTGTCCTCATTCACCTGGATTATTTGATTAACCTCTAATTGGTTGCATTTTCTACTGTTTCTCTTGATTGTCTCAACCTTATTCCAAACTTGGAAGGCTGAATGAATTTACTGAAACAACACTAATTTACTCTCAAAGTTTAAACCTCTTCTCTTTCTGATATGATTCCACTTAACACAACTGTAAATTTTGCTCTTCCAGTCTGCATCTCTCCCTGCCATCCACACTGCACTTTGCTATGAACTGCTTAATGGTTGCCTGAATGCTTGAAAATGTTGCATGTACTTGTTTCCTTTTCTACTAAATAGTTCCTAGAAATACTAATGGATTTATACATCAAAATTTCAAAAATCCTTTACTATCTTTTCACTCTTACCCTCCTGAAGTTGGCTTTGCATGTCCTTCTAATGATCCTCCATGGCTTTCTCTACTTGTATGCTATGCTACAGTTTCTATACTTGGCCATCACTCACTGAATAATTTTATACAATAAAGCAAGGACCAAGCCTGAAATGCTGAATATTTTGTGCCAGCAGAATATTTAGTCATAATCAATACTTACCTATTACTTGTGTAATGAAAGAATGACAAATCAAGTTAAATATTAACTGAAATATAGAGTGATTCAAATAAACATGCGAACATTGAGATATCTAATTTTTGTAGTACTCAATATTCAGCATAGCGAGATGCTCAAAAGTGTCAAAACGAATTTTCAAATTTTAAAATCTAGAACTTGGGGATTATATTTGCTTACTTTTTATCCTCCTCTTAATAATTCCATGATTTTTCTAAGTGAATTAGTAGAAGATATGGTATAATCTCTTGTGTCTAAGACTCAATGAATCTTCTGTACTCAATGTTTTTCCTTGAAGGATGTTTCCTAATATATAGAAATGTATATCTGGACTGTCATATTATTTTGTTAATTTCAGATAAAGTATGGCTGGCATATCATCCACAAAAAAAAGAGAAAATAAATATAAAGACAGACAACTAGAGGAAGTAGGAAGTTCAGTGAAAGAATTTAGGTGGTGTTGGGCTATGATATATATATATTTTTTGCTCTACAGTTCTTGACTCTAGTCTGTATACAAGTCCCTCTTTCAGTATGACTCTGTTCTTGCTTCAACAGACATTCCATCAGGCTTCAGTCAGTGTTTTCAAAGTAGTTCACAGAGTGACTATGATAGGAGACAAATATCTGCCATTTTTAAAAATACCCTAAAGAACTCTGATTTGCATGCACATTTGGGCACCACTAGCCATATAGTTTCTTCTCTGCATATTGTAGACAAAGATTCTGGGCTCTGGGAGAGAGTTTCCTGAGAATTTATAGCACAGGCCACTTAGTCTTTATGACTTATTAATTATAAATTTCTATCTCAATCTATAGAAAAGAGAATGTCTCTTTCAATCTCAATAGAAAATGTAAAGCTAACATTATAAATAGGATGTCCTACAGGATTTAAAATCTTATTTGTGCAGTAGTATATAGCTGTCTTATTTTTCTATTATACAATAACTGCCTTGATATGAAGGATGATATCTTGTTCATTCTGTATCCCCATATTTAGCAGAATGAATGGCATATAGTAGATGCCAAACTAAAATTATTTCAGAATGAATGTAGTACTAATGTTTCTTCTTATGGTCTTTTTGTTCTTGTTTTGTTACTGGAGTTTGAACCCAGAAGGGCTTTACCACTGAGCTACATTCCCAGACTTTATTTTATTTTTAAAATTTTGAGACAGGGTCTTGCTAAGTTGTTGATACTGGTCTTGAACTTGAGATCCTCCTACCTATGCCTCCTGAGTCACTGGGATTATAGGCATGCATCACTGTGCCGAGCTCTTCTTGTGGTCTTACTTTGCTTTGTAGAAGGATTTTAACTGATGACATTTGGCATTTTAATTTTCTTGGTGGGCATTTAAGAAAATATCATTATTGTTATATATGGGAATTTTTCAAATTAATTGCTTGCTTTTATGAACGTTTCAATGTTTAGTGAGGTTATTAGGTACATGCCCATATTCCCCAGTATACTTTAAAATCTCAAGGGCAGAGGAAAGGGGAATGGGTATAGTAAAGATGGTTGATTGAGATCGTCATCACTACCCTTGGTGTATGTATGAAAACACAATTGGTGTAAATTTATCTGGTTTGCAACCAGAGAAATGGAAAAACTGAGCTCTATATATGTGCTATGACTTGAAATGCAATTAAATAAACTAATAATAAAATAAATCTCAAGGGCAGAAATGTATCTTTGTACCTGCAAAGTACAATGCCTTACCAATACACAGAATCTATTGAATTGATTCATCATTACTTACAAAAATAGCAAAATTGTTTTTGATGCTAATCCATGATACCTTATAATTGCTATCTGCTATAGACTTGCCTTTAGAAGAGTTCTTAGTACCCATTATATGCCCTTCTCTAATATTCATGATTGGATAGCATTAGTCCTTGGATGGATCACTGAATGCTATAATCATAAATTGGCAATGCAATTTTGCACTCAGTTCTTCATTATGCTTTGATATTGGAAGAAGAGTTTATTTTTAAGTCTGAATGAATTATAGCTAGTGACTTTTTTTCTGCCAACTGCGCCAACACTCGATTACCCAGGAACTGATTCTTCAGTTTTGAGGTTGTACAGTCCATTACCTCTTCCCCTCTCCTTGATGTCTACCTTTGCACTATTTCACTGCTCATTTGAGTGTCTGGAGGGAAAAAGCACTTTGAGAAAGCAATGAAGTTGAAACTCAGATTGACCATTTTGCACTTGTTAGTAGCCCTGATAAAACGTTTTGTAAGAAATGTGATTAATGAAAACTGGTAGAATATAGTCTGCCCTGTGTTCCTAGCAGGTGGGTTGCCCTTCTTATTGTTCATTCCACCATCAGTTGTTCTAGAACATTTAGAATTTTCTCACAGAGAAAGTGGTTCAAAGAAACAAAACATAGCTCCTGTATTTTTCTCATAAAAGTAATTAAAAGGCACATTATACAGATGTTCTTCCTTTAATACCCAGGTACATCTGAGTTCATTCTATTTGACAAGTTGAAAAATGCTGTGTTTGTGTTAGGACAATGCTAGAACCCATTTTCACTTTGGATGATTTGGTGAGAGCTTGGGTTGAAAAGAGATGGCATTCTTGGAATCCTTCTTCAAAGGAGCTGTCTTTTGCTTCAAGGAACTTAATTTCATCTGGTGGAGGTCCCCATGAAAACTTAGTTTTCATTGTCTTGTTGCAGTTAGCATGCATAAAACATGCTATGAATTTTTATTTTTGTACATACACAAAGAGCATTTTTAATCATAAAATTTCATTTACCTTTGGTTTTGTTTTCTGATGGTGGGGACGATTCTTGTAACTCTTTTTCACATGCTGATAGTGACCTCTCCATGCAGCACAAGATGGGATCTGATAGACAATGTTAGTAGGTATAATTTATGATCCATGAGATAACTTAAAAAGTAGCACAGAAGGCTGTGTGTGTGTGTGCTTCTGTGTAAATCATGTGAGAAACAACATGGGGCACAATCTTCATATTTAAATTTTGAATCACAAAACTGGCTGCTGTGAAGATTTTGTCAGAATTTTCTTTTGTCTTTTGCAGTTCATTATTTTCATAATTAAATATTTCTTAAAATGTGGCACTATCCTATTTGGAAAAGTTAAGGAAATGGTCAAAGAATATTCTAAAAGGTTATATAACTAATTTTTCTACAAGGACCACTGAAATTTTACTAAGTTCATATTTCTCTCTAGAAGTGGCAAATATAACCTATTGTCTCAGATAAATGGAGTTGAAAACTGGAAGGTCTCAAAATGTTTTTAAATGTTTTGGTAATGTCCTGCCTATTTAAAAAAGATGCTTTTGTTACTCTTATCCTTTTCTTTATAATTTATCAAAACATGGTTTTCAAGTGTGCAAGTTTCTTTTTTTCTGTATTGCAGTTTGTATTCTTTATTATAACTTGTTTTTTTCAGTGTTATAATGTGCTATTTGCAATGCTTATACTCTTTTAAATGTATTATGTTGCTATTTATTTAAAAAAATAGACATATTTACATGCTAGTATTTCAGTCAATTTGGGACAATATGGGTTTGTTCAAGGTATTCATAAAATAACGGATGTAAGGACTAGAACCTTTACATTTGAGCAAGTCATAAAACCAAGTGTCAATCTTAAACAGCCAGGAAACGAAACCCTTTGCTTTGTTTTCCTAAGTATTAAGGGGGTACTCAGTGATATATAACTCTACTCCTTCTGTGAATAGGACAATGACACTGTACATCTTCAACTCCTCATTATTTTCTGATTCCATTCCTTTGTTCCCTAATTTGGCACTGTCTCACGAACTTCCCTTGATTATTCAATCCACATGCAGTTTCTCCCCCTCGTCCTGCAATACCCAGAGTAATTCAAGCTCTGCTTATATACTGTCTGGACTACTTCAACCTTCAGTAATCGGACACATATTTCCTCCTTAAAAGTCTCAGGTATCACCCCTATGTGTGTTCTAAGGAGCAGTTGTTCTATGATTCACTCAGTACTTTAGCCAAGTGCTATATAATCAGTATGCTTCTTTAACATTTATAATATTAGCATTTATGAGATCTGAAACATCTGTAACAAACACATTTAACTTTGCAAACCTTCATCTAATGTCATCTAACCTTTTTTTCCTCTTCCCTAAGCATGTTCTGTAGACTATTGTAATACACTGATATTGAGTTCTGTGCAGAAAAAATTTATCATATTGATGATTTCACATATCTATTATAAAAGATTATCTTTTCTGTGCTATAGAAAAAAGACTTATATTCTTGCCACATGGTTATATCTTTTACAAAATAGTTATAAACATAGCCACCTCTCTCTCATCATCCCTTTTTGAAGAGGTAGACTTGTGGAACCCATTTAGCAAATTGCACATAAACTGGCAGTTCTTTGTAAGGAGTATGGTAATTATTCTGAGAACAATAAAATCCCATTGAAGAATGTCACTTATGAACAAGTGATTCAATTAAAAAAATAAAACACCAAATGGAAGTTATTAGATGGAGAGAGGACAATGGTCTAGGGGAGCATGAGGGGACTAAGATAAAGACAGATCAATAGGAAGATTATTTTAATAATCCAGGAGAAAATTTTAGGTTGCATGACCTAAATGATGATGATATATAAATTTAAATAAGTTCTCATATTTTAGAGATGTGAATGAGGTAAGAGAAAGAGGGTGACACAATTACATGGAGAATCAATATGAGAGAGAAATATAGAAGGGCTACCATGTTTATGACTTAAAATAGTGGTTATTAGAATAAAAGAAGGACCATGATCAGATGACTATGACATACAGAAAACCATGCATTAAGTTTGGGTCTGGTTGAATCACAGTTGCCTCTGAGAATTTAGGGGTAGAGTTTTGTCAAATAGCCAATAAAGAAAATGAAAATAATTTAACTCATGAAGATTATAGATGACAGTTGAATTGGACCCATGTATGAACTTATTTAAACTTTAGAAACAAACCAATTATGTTTTTGTTCATCTTGGCCCTTTTAATATACCATATTGAGCTACACTAACACATTTTTCGCTATTAGCAATTAACCTTCTATGAAGATTTGCATTTAGCTAAGTGACAATTATCTCCTAAAATATACCAAAATGTATCTAACCTGATGATTTTGAGGTTTTATGTTAATAATTGTTATCTGTGTGTGAAGCATAGATTATTGCCATTTCCTGGAATTAAGTTTTCTTAAACTTGAACATGGTTGGTATGTCTGAATGTAATTCCTTTACATGTATACTATCTATGATGTGCTCTTACCCACTCAAGGACTTCACTGCAGGTTTCCTCTCTTCTCTTGTCTATGTCATCAATTTTCTTCTTTACTGGATCAGCATGTCTGATTTTGCAATGGGTTGATTTGTCTAAGTTGTATAGTTTTAGAACCCCCTTCTTTGTATGACTCTAGATTAGAGGTAGCAAAAACAAGAAATATATTTGATGTTTGGAGGGTTAAAGTGAAGCATCAGACATTACCTCTGAAAATCACTGGGAATAGATGTGGTAAGAGGTATAGAGATAATAGTAGGTTCCAGATTTTCTTTGTTTGCTCTTCTGGCATGAAACAGATGCAGAGATTCAGGTCCATTCCAGCTTTTCTACCTCCCCCTTCATACTTCTTTCTTATAGGAGCCTTCTGACCAACAGTGACCCCAGGCCCAACACTAGATGCGAAAACTTTGAATTCAGTAGTCTGTATGAACTCTTCATTATGGTCCCATTCTGACAGTTGGGTAAGGGGAAATGGCCAGCATCTCCTTGAGGCGCTCTTCCTGTTGAGGAGGATGTAAGACATCTGAGAAATTAAAGTCTAGAATAATTAGTAAAGAACAAAAGACAAAGTCAGAAAGATAGTTTCAAAAGTTGGAGCCCCTAACAGGTCCAGTCCACATAGGAGCTGGAGCTAGACAAGGAGATGATGGCTCCCTTGGTTTATTTAAGGGTGTACATCAAAGGCAGGGATAAGGTTTCAAAGGCGGAGTCTTGCTTCCTGATGTCCTGCAGTCAGCAGGTTGATTGGCATCTTGGCAGGTGACACTCATCTCAGAGGGGCTGTGCAGCTACAGCAGGTCAGCCCATCTCCAGTGCTGTGTAGGATCTTTGGCAGAGCTGAGGGGGAAGTTCACCTGCATCAGGCGGTCTATCCCTGTGGAGGTACCACAGGAATTCCCAAAGCCAGACCTATCCCCTCACTGGCTGCGATGCCGATAGTCCACATAGAGCCCACAGATGGGTCTCTACAGTTGGACATGCCTGACTTTCCATATTTGCTCTCAATTGTGATTGCTTGACCACCCAATTCTTCAGGAACATGGGTTAGTGATATATTTATTTGACTTTCCAGCTACCCTTTTCGGATACTTAGTTTCTCAGCTTCTTCTATTTTTGTGTAATGTCTTATTCCTAAAATCATTTTCTCTGTAATACTCTTGGTGGTTTTGCTTTCCTCACTAAATCTTGGCTAATGAAGAATACAATTATTTGGCTCTAATACTAATGGGGAGAAAATTCTCAATTACTTTGCCAACTACCTCCCCATTTCATTGCCTTTCTTTGGGCTCAAAATTCCTTGAAAGTATTGTGTGTGCTTTATCAATCTTCTCTCTCAACTCACTCTGATGGAACTTTAATCTCTTTCACAGAAGTAACTGTCTCAAGAGCAACAATGCTGTCCATGTTTTCTTTTCTTTTTCATTTTGATACAGAGGATTGAAACTGGGGGTTGCTTAACCACTAACCCACATCCCCAGCTCTTTTTATTTTATTTTATTTTATTTTTTTAAATGATGTGCTATTATTTTTTTATATCTTTATTAATTTTATGTGGTGCTGAGGATCGAACCCAGTGCCTCACATATGCGAGGCAAGTGCTCAACCGCTGAGCCATAACCCCAGCCCCAGCTCTTTTTATTTTGAGACAAGGCCTCATTAAGTTTCTGAGGCTGACCTTGAATTTGTGATCATCCTGCCTCAGCCTCCCTCAGTCTACTGGATTTCAGGTTATGTGTGCCACCACACCCAGTCAGTATTTTTATCCTACTAGTGACTATTCAATCTTCTTTACTGGCTTTGACTTTACTCTAATTGTTGAACGAATGTCTCAAGTCTCAATCCTTAACCCTCTTCTCATCTCTGGATAGTCACCATTTTAGTGATCTATTCCTCTCATTCCTGTGTACTTACTGATGATACGCCAAATTATATACCAAACTCAGAATATCTCAAAATCCAGGCTAGTATATCTAACTGCATATCTCTACTTAGTTATCTAACAGTCTCCAGACCAACATATTACAACACCCCTTTTATCCTTCACACAAACTTGGCACTACTTATAAGCTGCTTCACTTCATGTAAGGGCAGCTCCATCCTTTCTGTTCATTAAAAAAATAATAATAAATGCAATCATCCTAACCTCTTTCTCATACCCCAAATGATTAGCACATCATATTGGCTAAACCAACATCCTTTCACCTATGTTTACTTCAGTAGCTTTCTGACAATTCTTCTGGCTTCAAAATTTGTCTTCCAACAATTGTTTGTTTTGTTTGTGTTACAAAGACAGAAGCCACTGGATCCTTCAACAACAAAAGAATTTGTGCATTCCTGCGCTCCAGACTCGTTTACTCTCCATTTTTACTCAAAGCTAAAATTCTTAGTGACCCTCAAAGCCCTAAAGATACTGGACTTCTTCACTTTTCTCTTTGCTCTCATCTTTTATTCTTCACTGTCACCTAGTTTCCATACTAATGGTCCTTTGCAGATGGCCATTAGAGCTCTTTCTTTTTTTATTCCTTACGTTATTAGCCAAAGTACTTTAATTTTCTACCATTCATTGTCAAATTCTCTCTCTCTGGCATTGTAAATACTTTTGATATAAAATACATTCTCTTGCCATTCTGCTCCTTGATACTACTACAATGGGATTGAATCAACCATATAGGTTCTAGTTATGCCCACTATGTTATAACCTACTTATTCTTTATGTATGCACTTTTAATTTTCTGGACTGTATGCCATATGCCATACATTTGTGCATTGCTACACCACTTCATTCAGTGAATAATATTTGTTTCTCAGTAAAGGGAAAAATTACAATTGTATGTTGTTTTTGATCTAGAAAATATACAGCTTACTCATCTGAGTTAAACATCCATGACCAATTTTACCTAGAGCAAAACCATTTAGGCCATTTTAACTTTTCTATATTTTTGGAGGGTAAGAGAAGAATAATGTAAAGCATGGACTTTTACTCATTCAAACTAAAATGACAAGCTGGGAATATTTAGAATATTTCTCAAGTATGAATTATATCACATATATTTACTAGATAATAATGATTATGAAAATTTAGGTAGCATTATAAACAGATTAATCTCTGGAAGGGAAGTATAAAACAATACTAATAGCACTAGGCACAGATTATATTCACTTTGTGTTGGACTTGTCTTGTAGTTTCACCTTTGTAATGGACTACTGGTTTTCCAGCCTTAGCAGTGGCTGGGTGTTTCTTACATTGTGTAGTTCAGTCATGCCAAGTTGCTCTCAGTTCCTTCAACATATCTGGCATTTTTCTGGCATTATTCTTACTACTTCAAATACCCTTGCTTACTCTGAGCACAATTGCCTCCACCATGTCTGTTAGCACTTATCTTTCAAATCTCATCTTATGTTTTGCCTCTCTGTCCTTACTCCTACTTGGGGAAAGTGAGCATTTTTTTCCTTTAAAAATCTTCACACAAAGAAACTGGGTGTGTTGGCTAACTCCTGTAATTCCAGCTATGCAGAAGGATTGCAAGCTTGAGGCCAGCCTGAGAAATTTACCAAGGCCCTGTCTCAAAATGTAAAAAGGACTGGTAATAAGTTACCAACTCAGTGGTAGAGTGCCCCTGGGCTTAATCTCCAGTGCTGCAAAATGAAAACAAAACAAATTTCAAAACATGAACGAAATCATGAGTACATATAGCTTATTTGTATATAGATCCTTTCTCTCCAGTATACTATTTCTCATAAAGGAAATGACAATAAACAAACAAAAGTTGTCCTAATATGTCCAGAACATAGCACACTCAGGATATACAGATGTTATTCGGTTAAGTTTTCAGGAGATAATGACCCAGTGAAGAAACTATGAAATACTAAATAATAATTTGTGCAATAATGAAGACTAAATGTGACTGGTATAATTAGCACTGGGTTTCCATTAAAGTGTATAAATAAGTCAAATGCAATAGTCATGTTTTAAAATCAATTGAAATACCCATTTTAAAAAATAGGGAAGCAATGTTGTTTCATTACTATGGTCCGAAGTTTAGAAAACCCTAGATGCAGAGGAAACATACCTATTAAACTGAAAAAACCTTTAATTCACTGGATACTAACTAGTTTGAACAGAGATTTCTGTTCCATTATCATTAGCAGCTTCTCTGTATATATCCATTTGATGACTATCCTCCCAAGCACAGAAAAGATAGAAGGAATGAGATAAAGTTTGTTTCATACTTGGCCTTTAATCACTTATTTAAAAAGCTTTGGGAACAGGGATGTGACATAAGAGTACAGGGATTATGTATGCTAAGATGGTCTTACATGTTGTGTATAGCTGAGAGATAGGGAAACTGCATCTTACTCTCTTATTTACTCAGATAAAGTGCCATTTTGAGCAAGAAAAAAAATCCCATTTTAATCCTGGGAACCTGGAATTGATAAATTTTTGATGGGAATCATAAATTGCACTACATACTATGCAGAGCAATTGGATGTTCAAGTTAGAGATGAGATTGAGAAGCTGTCAAAATGACTCCTATGTGAAGAGTAAAGCCATTTACAAATGGCACTTCACCCACACTGTTATTGTTAAACCCTGGACTGATACAGATTCTTCTCATTCCAAAGGGTAGAGATAAACCCTTAAAAAGGGAGAGAAGGAAATATGCTGACCAAAGAGAAAAAGAACATTTCCCTGAAGACACAGAGAATAAAAGAAAATATCTGAAAATTACTTTTTATGAGAAGCAGATGGAGGCTTCAGGAGACATCTGCGTGGTGACATCTAAAATATGGATTAGACAGGAATCATGGATGAGAAGCAAGTTGAGCATCAGTATATAAATCTTTTCTTTCTCAATATGCCATCAAATGAACAAAAGAATATAAAAACAGAAGGAAAATTCAGCATTTTTGATGGAAAATATGGAGGATAATATCCATATGCCAGAAATGTCAAAGATGGGACAGTATTTCATAAAAGCAAGGGGAAATCCCTTACCAACCCTTTCCAGAGAAAGTAGTATGGGAGTATCAGAAGTAAACAAAGATGATCATGGAAGAAACTAGTTAATATTCCCTAATATGTAACGTTGAGACTGTGGTTGATTATAGGCTATAGGACATAAGGAGAGAAATAGGTTGGAAATTCTTTACTAATGTACATCAGTTGAACTCAGGATGAAGATACTTAGGAAAAATAAGAGCAATGTGTATACTTCAGACAGAATGATTGCAAGGTATTAACAACTTAGGTGAGAGATAGGACACAAGGAAACACTATAACAGAGGGCTGATATAGAAACATAAAAAGGGAAAATCAGCCTAGCCAGGCAGTGGTGTGCACCTGTGATCCTAGCTACATGGGAGGCTGAGGCAGGAGGATGGCAAATTTGAAGCAAGGCCAGGCCTTTTTATTTTCAAAATAAAATTTGAAAGGGCTAAGAATACATCTCAATGGTAAAGCATGTGCCTAGCAAGCACAAGGCCCTGAGTTCAATTGCTCCCCTGTACCAAAAAAATAAAAAAGAAAAAAATAAAAAAGAAAATTTTGTGGGAAAAGGCTAGAAGGTTTCCACAGAATGCATAAGAAAGAGAAAAAGAGAGGAGGCTGAGGAAGGGGTGAGATAGAAAATGTGAACAATTATTCTGAAGAAAATGTCAAAAAGAACAGAAACCATATAGAAAGATATAGTAAAAGAAAAATTTACAGAGATTTAAATAAAATATATAAAAATCCTCAACCATGAATTTAAAAACAACTTATCCTTTTGTAGGCAATATCATATGGACAATAACTCAAGAGTCTTACATATTGAACTTTTTCACTTACATTTTTATATTTTCAAATCCAGAAACAATATATATGTGTATATACATATATATAATGTACACATATATTACATATACATCTATCTATATATCTATCTCATACATTCAGAATACAATCAGGAAGGAAAGTCAGTTGTAGATTTTGTCTAAAACATTTTGAAATATAAAATGTAGTAATATAAATACAGGAAAAACTCAGTTAACAACAACAAAAAAGATACAAAATATTTATATCTTAATGCATAGAAGTATACTTACAAACTACACAAGCCACTTTGCTTAAAGTGTAGCTACATTATTACCAAATTAAAAACTAAATGAAAATAAAGAATAATGAATTAGTTTGAATTGCAGCAATTATATTTAACATGGTACATATATTAAAAATAGTTATGAAAGAATAATTTATGTAAGGTAAAATAATAGTAAATGGCTTTAAACTGCAGTTTATATTCTCTGCTTTTAAAAACGAGAGGTATAGCAGTAAGAACAATATATATAGAGTTCAAATATTCTCTCTTCACATTTTGCTTATTTTCTTCTGAATCTGAGTTGGTTTTTATTAATAGCAATTGGAAAATGTATACAGTCATATATACCAGAGTATCAGTGGTAAACATTTTTAGAATTAAATGTAAGGCATGCAGAGTTTATGTTAGAGTGCAACTTCTGCTTACACCATGGTCATAAGTAGCAGATACTGCTAATGTCCCAACTCTCCTAGGCTTACCTGAGTTCACCATAGCTGTAGTGGATGGTTGTCACACATGTGAATGTTTGCCATCATCAAGACTCCTGTCTCTCACCTTTGTCTCATGGTTTTCTCTGGGACCCCGGAACATTCTCAGCCTATTTAGAAAGCAGCCAAAGAGTGCTCTCGGTGTCAACTCTCATCTAACGAGGGCTGGGAATAGTGGATAAAATTCCCAACTTCTTTGTCCCTCGGTGGAAAATTCATGAATCCAATAATTATGTTTTTTGTTTTAAATATTTTTTTAGTTGTTGATGGATCTTTATTTTATTCATTTATTATTTATATGTGGTGTTGAGGATTGAACTCAGTGCCTCATGCATGCTAGGGAAGCACTCTACCACTGAGCTACAGCCTCAGCCCCTCAACCATTATGTTTATCAGAAGATTCTCAACTTCCCAGTCCCTCAGTGGAAAAATTCTGAAGTCCAATCATTGTTTCTCGGAAAATGTTAAGTAAAATTGGGCCTGTGGTCCACAAAGGGCTACCTGCAGTGACATGCCACATTGCCTAAAAAAAAAAAAAAAAAAACAACAACTCTATCTTCATACTTCCTCCTCCACCTCCCAAATGACTCAGGAGTACTTTGGGGGAATCTAATAACATAGAAAATAAAACATAGAATCAAGAAAGAATTTTTTTAAAAAAGATGATGAAAATATTTATTTTGAAAAGATTATGAGTATGTTAAATTCTTCAACTAAAATGACCTTCATATTGTATCAAATTACATACTCTCTGGCAGGAGAACACTGAAATCAATTGACCACAAAAGCTTAAAAACATGAGTGGGCAAAGTATTGGCTGAATCTCAGGCAAACAAGAACATGTTAATATAAACAATAAGGAATTCAAGGCAAAAGCAAGATGAATCATTTTATATGAAGGTTATAAATCTAAAAGTTTTATATCAGAAACTAATTCATAATGTTGAATAGCTTATTACATATATGAAAAAACAATGAATTAAGCCACATCTCAATGAAAGAGGGATTAATTTTACATATTGAAAAGACATGAGCTGCCAAATAATATACTTGTAAATAACATTTAATGGTATGTTGACAATGTGTTAAAAATGTGGTAACAGTCTTTAATCCATCTATCTATTAAACTTTAATAATAGAAAAGACAATTCCTATTAGTCATTCAGGCTGCTGTAACAAATTACATAACTTTGGTGGCTTTTAAATAACAACTGCTTGCTTACTGTTCTGGAGGCTGGAAATTCCAAGATCAAAGCAAGTCCAATGTCTGATAAGCGCCCATGTTCAGGTTCATTGATGATAACTTCAGGCTGTGTCCTCACATTGTGAGAGGGATAAGGCAGCTAGCTCTCTGGACCTCTTTTATAAGGGCACTAGTCTCATTTATGAGGGGTCTGCCCTCCTGACCTAATCACTTCCTCACATGTCCCATCTCCTAATAAAATCATCTTGGTTGTTAGAATTCAAAATGTCAACTCTGGGGGAACACAAGCTAAGAACTTCCACCATCATATCTGTTATTAAATATACTCTGAAAATCATAGCAGTTCATATAGAAATAAGACTTGAAATATTAGGATGCACCTCAGTTTTTTTGTTTTCTAGTAAACAAGAGAAACTATAATTATACAAGTAACTAAATAAACAATTTATAAATGAATACTTTAAAAATTACAAATCCTTTGTCACAGAAAACTAGATATTAAAAGATTTATTATTAATATGAAGGAAATTTACAAACTAAAAATTATTGATGAGAAACTTCAAATAAGATTTCAACACATAGCATATTTTGAATAGAAAAATGAAGTATTAAGAATGTCAATTCATGAATTAAGATATGTGTATGTATATATGTGTCTCTGTATATGCATATACATATTTTGGTACTGGAGATTGAACCCATAGGTACTCTATCACTGACCTACACCCCAGCCCTTTTTTAGTTTTTATTTTGAGACAATCTTTCTCAGTTTCTGAGCATCTCACTAAATTTCTGAGGCTATCCTTGAACTTATGATCCTCCTGCTTCAGCCTCCCATGTTGCTGGGATTACAGATGTGTGCAAGCATATCTGGCAAGGTATTAATATTTTTAAATAAAAACCCAGATGTAATTTATTTTGACACTTGAATAAAAGGTTTTCTAGATAAGTTTATCTAAAATACCCCAAATTTTGAAATAGCTAAGATTTTTATGGAGTAGTAGGATACTAGATGCATTTTGATAATGATATAAAGTATATTAGTTAAAAACAGCACAATGTAATCCCAAGAAAAAAGACTATATGAATTTAAATGTCATCAAAAGCTTAAGAGTATTTGTATGTATAAAGGTATATACATAAATATGTATATACACATATATAGATACTGTGTTATATTGGAATTTTAAAATATGAAAAGCAGTATAGTTGAGATGAAGGGAGAAAAATACAAAGAGTGCAAGGGACCCAAGATGATGGCGCCCTCTGGTGCCAGGAACAAAGGCTCAGATTGGTGAACTGAGTGATGTGGGCTCCCCTGGAATGCTGGCTCAGCAACTTGCCAAGAATATTCCCAAAACAGGTGATTTGGAAGAACTCCAAGGACTAATTTTAACATTCAGATGTTAGACCAAATAAAAATGAGTCTTAGTATTCTGTTCAAGAGTTTGAGGATATATTGGAGATAAATAGACAACTAAGGAAATAGAAAATAAAATTATTCTTTATAAGAAATTGAGCAGTATTAGAAAATAAACATAATCTTAGGGTATCTTTTGACTCATCAATAAATTTCATTACTTAGTTTTATTAATGTGAATACCAAACCCTGATTTCAAATTGAAGCATTACTTTGTAAGTGTATTGGGAAGATGGGAGATGGGAAGAGTATGTGTTGGGGGAAGTGTGAAAGAATTGGACCTGAGTATCTCAATGCATGAGTCAATATGTAATATTGGTTAGGGTACCTTTGCTACCCAGGGAAACTGCATGTCTTTTTCTTTTTGTTGTTGTTTTTACAGAATGTTGTTAATGTCTGGGATTCCATATAAAATATTGTCAAAAGCTTCTGGTTTAAATTAATACTCATTTGTTAATTCATGGTTCCATCCAACATTGCTAGTGGGATTTCAAATTGGTGCAACCATTATGGTAAGTGGTATGAAGATTCCTTAGAAAACTTGGAATGGAACCACCATTTGACCCAGTTATCCCACTCCTCGGTTTATACCCAAAGGACTTAAAATTGGCATACTACCGTGTAACGCAAACCCATCAATGTTTATAGCAGCTCAGTTCACAATAGCCAAACTATGGAACCAACCTAAATGCTCTTCAACAGATGAATGGATAAAGAAAATGTGTGTGTGTGTGTGTGTGTGTGTGTGTATGAATATATATATATGAATATATATATATGTTTCATTCTTCTTTAAGGCTAATATTCTATCATTTATATATATAAATGATATATATATATTTATATATATAAATGGCATATATATATATATATATAAATGATAGAATATTACTCAGCCTTAAAGAAGAATGAAATTATGGCATTTCAGGTAAATGGATAGAGCTGGAGAACATCATGCTGAGCAAAATAAGCCAATTCCAAAAAACCAAAGGCTGAATGTTTACTCTGATATGTGGATGCTAATTCATAATGAGGGGGTGGGTGCTAGTGAAGAATAGATGTACTTGGGGTTAGACAGGGGAGTGAAAGAGGGGGAGGGAGTATGAGAACAGGAAGGTTAGAATGAATCAGATATTATTAGCCTTTGTGCATATATGATTACAAGACTGGTGTAATTCTACATCATGTACAACCAGAATAGTGAGAAATTGAACTCCATTTATGTATGATGTGTCAAAATGCATTCTACTGTCATGTATAACTAAGTAGAACAAATTTTAAAAAAACAAGCTATACTATTTTGATAAAAATAACTCAGAAGAAGACATTAAAGAAGCATTCTTAAAGCTATGATAGAGGAAATAGTGAAAAAAAAAACCAAGCAAACAAAAGGGGGCCCATTTTAGTGGTACTTGTTTTTGGTGACCTAATGTGTATACTCTTGCTAAGGTGGGCTGTGCTTCCAAAGAAATGACAAAATAGGTTCATTAAAGATGTATATCTAAGTTTGAATCCATCTGAATTCAAATTTTATAAAAAAACTAGATTATTTTTGGACTTTGATCACGTTAGTGGCAGAATTCTAAGATGTCCTCCAAGATTTCCCATATAATCTTCCAGGTTGTGGTTATGAGGGTTTTACTCCCATAAATAAATAGTTATAAGGCACAGTTGACCTTAAGGTGGGAGACCATCCAGGTAGCTATGACCTAATCATGATGAGTTCTTTGAAACCAGAGTTTTCTTAGTCCCAGAGGAAGTCAGAGGGAGTCAGCATGAGGGAGGGAGGCTCTCTTCTGATGACGTAAAGATGGGCATGTGACAAGGATCTGAATGCAACTGTCAGTTCTAGTTGACAACTAGAACGATATGGAAAATTAAGTCCTATAAACAAGAGAAAAGGAATTCTGTCAACAAACAATGGGTTTGGAAGAAAACCTCAAGATATAGATAACACCCTGACGTTACCTCATTGAAAACTTGAGAATTCAGCCTGGACTTCTGATGTATAGAACTATGAATCAGTGGAAGTTGATTTAAACTGCTAAGTTTGTGGTCATTTAGTATGTGGTGTCAGAAGCTAATACAGCACCCCACTATAAAACATAAAAAAGGACAAAAAAAAAAAAAAGAGAAACAAGAGAAAGACATGGCAGCTTCCTAGGTACCAGGAGAAAAGATAATTCCCATTTTTAGAACATAGTAGAAAAGAAACCAGATGTCCAGGGATTCAGAAGGGAGTTAAATAAGAGACTCTGGAACAAACAGTGCAAGGGTACTGCCTGTGTGAGAAGGCTACTATTTGAAAACAGCTGAAAGGATGACTGGGAATAAAGATTGCAGAGAATGATTCGATTTTGGTGCAGGAGAAAACAAGCCCAAGATACTTAGAGGGTGAATAGGAATGAGTCTTTCTGTTATGGTTTAAAAGGAGGTGTCCCTCAGAAACTCATATGTAAGAAAATGCAAGAAGGTTTACAGGGGAAATAATTGGGTTATGAGAGCCTTAACACAATCAGTGCATTAATACACTGATAGGGATTAAGTGGATGGTAACTGCAGGCAGGGAGGGTGTGACTGGAGGATGTGGGTCATTGAGGGTATGACTTTGGGGTACATATATTGTCCATGGTGAGGCAGGTACCATGTCCCCAGATGCTTTCCTCTGCTACACACTTCCACCATGATGTTCTGTCTCATCTCAGCACCAAGGAATGCAGTCAGCCATGTATGGGCTGAGACTACTGAAACCCTGAGCTCCCAAACAAACTTTTCCTCCTCCAATAGTTGTTGTCATGTCTTTTGGTCACAGTGGCAGAAAAACTGACTAAAATACTTTCCTCCCTAACTTCTCTCCTTTTTCTCTCCCTATCTGCCAATCTGTCTTTCTGCCTCTTTCTTCCTGGAAACTCACAGATGAAAGATTTGAACCCCTAAGATTATGATTCAGAAGTAGGGTATAAAAGACAAAACCTGTGACAGTGATTGATAAAGGGTCCTTACAGAAGCTTTTCTGTTGATCATAGGTAGTGAGAATCTTGTTTATTCAGGGAGAACAAGAAGTTAATATAGCAATATCTGAAGCAAGAATGAGGTTTTCCTAAATTTGAGAACAAGCAAGGCAACCTAGGATGCTCAAAATACCCAGTTGTAGGCAAGGCAAGTGGAAGACGGAAATTCAGATTTAATTGCATAAGAGTTTATGGATCATAGTAAGAAGTTGGGCTTCTCCGTGTGTGGAGCAAAGAGAATAGGGACAAGATGGAAACATGAAGAACACGGGCCCATGAAGTAGGTGCTGCAGGCTTGGGCTGGGCTGTCACCATGGAGGTGGTAGAAATGTGACTCCCCTGACCTAATGTCAACACTTTCTCAGCCAGCTGAGAGGAATCTGGTCTTCTGAGTGATTTGTGAATATTCAAAGAGTGGTTCTCTATCTGCAAATGACATTGGTTCTGTGGCTCAGACTTCTAGAATAATGATCCTGCAGCTCTGAGGTTGGAGAAAAGGTCAGAGAATGAAATCGGGGGAGTGATGCAATGTTAGAGAATACAGTCTGATCATCCTAACATCAAGACCCTTTCCAAGAAAAGCATATTGAACTAAAAGACAACATCATCAACTACAAATCAGTGTATTAGAATTACCTGAAACACTTTCTAACCATTTCAACTCATGGGTCAATATTGTGGATAATCACCAATTAGAAACATTGCTTCTAGAAGGCCAATTTCTTCAAGGAATGTCTCCCATCCGTGCTATGCATTATGATGGGATATTTTGTACAAGTGCTTTGTAAACAGCTTGTACCACCAGTGAACAGGGAAATTCTCAACAAACATGTACTGCTTAAGTGCATGCTAATGCCACTTTTTTTCATTTTGTCAATGTAATACAGTATATTTAATGCATTCAGTATAGGCTTTTCAAACTGAAACAGTTATCCTTTAGTGTCCCAGAAGTCTAATTACAAGCCAACTAATTCTCGTTATCTATGTTCTGATAGCTTCTCTATTAGAATAAAGAAACTGTGTAATAGAATGACTTTTGACTGTATGTTTCAATGTTAATAGGAAGTGGTTTAACTGCTTCTACAGTTTTTCTCCCCCATAACACTCTAGTTGAAATGAAACAGGACAAACCAGTTTTGCTAAATTTTATATAACACTTCAGTACTGCTTGCTACACAAAGGTATGCAGAATATTTTTATTCTATTTTCTCTTTGATTCTCTTTTTAAAGCAAATATCTGATGAGCATTTACAGTGTTTCATGTACCATTCTAAGCAGTAAACAACAGTGGCAAAATTCTCTTCTCTTATGAGATGATTTTAATGAGGAAATGTGCAAAAATAACAAGTAAAATATATTTTGTTGGATGGTGCTGAGTAATATGGAGGATGAAAAGGAAGAAAGGATACTTAGCTGGCCTGTAATTCAGTGGACTACATGTGGGGAGGACAAATGTGTTTTGAAGACTGGTTGGCTATTTGCTGATACCCAAGATTCCACCATTTATGATTTCATACTTATTCTTTGAACTCATTGTTGGAATAAGATTCCCTTTGAAGGGCTTGCTGGAAAGCATAAAGTAACAGTGGACAAGGATTCTAGATTTCAGATTTATCTTTGAGGCTCTTCAATTTTTTTTCATTATCTTCTCTTCCCTGGCTTCCATATCTACTCCCCTGGTTTCTAAGAGCATCTTAAGAGAGAATGACTACCACTTCACTTCTTGATCCTTGACTTGAATCCTAAGCTCTTGGATAAACTTCACCCTCAACAATATCCCAAAGGCATCTAAAAATCAGCATATTCATATAGGAACTCACTGTCCTGCTGTTTTTCTCTTCTCACACTTATTTTCCTGAATTTTCAATCTTATGGTATCATAGTTAAATTTATTTACTACAAAGTACAGCCAATCTTTATGTACCTTGGCTTTGTCTTTCATGTCCACTAATTGTTCCCAAGTGATACCTCTCACTTCTGCTTTAAGTTTGCATTCAAAGCAACTGTTCTGGATCAGCTCAGTTAACTGATATACTTGCAAGTATCCAAAATACTCAGGCACCATGTCAAGTGTGTGAGTCAGTGTTTCATCTCTGTGATCAAAATACCTGATATGAACAACTTAGAGGAGGAAAGATTTACTTTGGCTCTTGGTTTCAGAGGTTTCAATTCATGATCGACTGGTTCTGTTGCTTTAGGACTGAAGTGAAGTTGAACATCACGGCATAGTAGAGCATAGTAGAGGAAAGCTGCTCACCCTCACTGGAAAGGAGAGAGAGAAAAGGGGTAGAGTGGGAGAGGGATGGGAGCAGGGACAAGAAATAGTCCCCAAGGGCATGACACCCAGTGATCTTCCCTCAACCACGCCCCTCCTGACCAGAGTCATGGCTACAGGAGGTGGTCCACTGGGGGCATTCCTCGGAAAAGTTCCTTTTCCCTGAAGCCCCTTCCTTTTGTTCTCTCTGCATATTTGCCAGCATGAGTGGAGCAGCTTTCCTCCACCACTATTCTGTCAGTTTCCACCACCTCCCAATAGTCCATTTAGTCATTGTGTTAGCATTTCATTGCTGTGACCAAATATTCAATGAGAATAACTTAGAGAAGGAAATATTTATTTTATCTTACAGTTTCAGAGGTTTAGTTTATGGTTGGCAGACTCCATTACTTTGGTCTCCAGGTGAGGTGAAACAACATGGCAGAGGAGAGCAGCTCTGCTCATGTTAGCAGGGAAGCAAAGGGAGGTTGGGAGGAGGAGAGGGTCACAGGGAAGATGAATTATTTCAGGTCACACCCCCATTGACCCATCTTCTAGTCACACCTCATCTTCCTAAAGTAAGCCCATTCAAACTAGGATGGACGGATTTGGTTTCAGCTCTAAGAATCTAATCATTTAATTTCAGAATGTTCCTGCATTAACAAAGGAACTTTTCAGGGATTCCTTGTATCCAAAACATAACACCTATGAGTAGATTAATCCACTGATGAAGTCAGACCTCTCATGATACAATCACTTCTGAAGCCCTCTCTCTGAACACTGGTATACCAATCCTTAAGCACATTTGCTTTGGGGAGACATTCCATATCCAAAGCATAACACTAAGTTTTGAAAACAAAATGGAATGAGAGTGGGTAGATCTTGCTGTCTCAAATAAAATCAAATTCTGACATGGGTCAAAACTAGAAGTCCCTTATTTGGACACAAGCAATATCAATACTCACCCAAACATCAGTTTGAAGGAACTTAAGCAGTGCTGGTAGTGGGGAAAGCAAACGTTCTCTTTGAAACAAGACAGATCTAGGTTCCTATCTCAGCTCTTCTAGTTACTGCTGTATAATCTAAGAAAGTCATACATTTTTTCTGATATTTAATGACAGTAGCCTATTAAGATTATTGTGAACATCAAATTAGACAAGTGTAAAATGTAGACCCAGGATAGAGTTTCTGAAATATTTAATATACCCAATAGCTGGCTTTAATAAGAATCACAACAGCAATAACAGTGAGGTACTTTGATCACCAGCCTTCTGCAGGGAGAGTAAGGGATATAAATTTAACAGCATTCAGGAAACTATTTGAAAAAAGGTACTTACAAACACACAAGCACAAGAAAGCACAAGAACTCTTTCTCTCTACATATATACACACATACATATACACATGTACACCTATACATCTGTACATATATACACACATGTATGTATATATACATATATATGTGTAGCATATATATATTATTAGTTTTTGTCAGTGAAACTTAAGATAGCAAGAAAAAGTGTTAACCATCCATATCACTGTCATTAGGTTCTGATACCTGGACATACGTTTCAAGTTTAGGAGACCCTTTTTTTCTTCTAAGTCCCCCCCCCCTTTTTTGTACCAAGGATTGAACTCAGGGGTACTCGACCACTGAGCCATATCCCTATTTTGCATTCTATGTAGAGACAGGATCTTACTGAATTGCTTAGTGCCTCACCGTTGCTGAGGCTGGCTTTGAACTCGCAATTCTTCTGTCTCAGCCTCCCAACTAAGTTTGCATTTTTAATGGTACTTTAAGTGCAGTTAGGTTTCCTCCTCTCCCCACTCTGCTTCTCCTCCAACACTCAAGAAAGGTGCAGTTTACCCTAGGATGGCACTCACCATGGCTGAGTGGGCTGAACCCTACCCAGGAGACTCTTGAACAAGGTAAATTCTATGTTCTCTCCAGCAACACACCAGTTACTAACAGCTCATTTGCATTAAGTTGTGAATTTGGCTGAGAATTTTCCCAGAGCACATCATTTGCAGTTAGTAAAAGTGAATCCACAGTGTCACCAATTTAAATCCAAAGAGAAAGTTGCATGTGTTTATATTCCAATGAAGTAGGAAGTAATAGGAGAGATTATATTATCTTGTTTATATGCAAGTTTACAGGTTGAATTACTTTTCCAAAGAAAGTGGAATCTAAGTTTTGAAAAAAAATTCTTTGGTTTTAAGTTCTGCTGATGTTGAAAACTAATACAAAAGTAATGTTAAAAAGGTGTGAACTTTGGGAAACATCCCTGTCCTTGAGACTTTCCATTGTGTTTGACACATAGGCACAGTGATAATGTTGGTTGCTCATGTATGGAAGAACTGGATTTTCAAAAATAATGGTCCCAGAAGTTCTGTTGACAGCCCTTGATCTGGCAATGGGTGAACTTTAAAATAACAAGCTCAACACTCATGTTTGTGATATTTAATGACTTGGGGAATTTTCTTGGGGCTCAATACAAAATTTATTTTCTAGTTGCATCTTTTTTTTGTTGTTTTCATTTTTGTAAATAACATTGCACAAGTTTAAGTTACCAGAACAATAACTTAATGCCATAAATGAGTATAATGCTAATGATTCTGGTTAATATTTATTTAGTTCTTAAAATGTGCCAGCTCTATGTGAAGTGCTTTATATGCTTTACATGTATCATTTTATCTTTAAACTGCTCTTATTATTCAGATGTTATTATCTGCACTATCTGTAAGGAAACTGAAATTTATGTGTAATACATAAGTTGATGAAGATGAAATGATTTGCAGCAATGAGTGTTGATAGCTGAGAGTATTTTCTGCACAATCACAAATACCTATCCTTTGCCTTGAGAACAATGTAGACTAATAGTGTAGCATGGAGATTCTGGAACCTACCTACCTAGAATCAAATCCTTTATTTTCCATGTGTTTGTGGCCAAGATTTTTACCTCCTATGCCTCATTTTTCATATATTAAATGGGAATATTTTTAAAAATTTCTATTGCATAGATTAGTTATAATGATTAAGTACATGTAAAAGATTTAGGATAGTCTCGACACATAGTAAATTCCTTTAAAATAGTTGTCATATCTAGGCATTTATCATGAAATTCAAAAGAAATATTACAAGGAAGGAATTTAAAGAGCTAATGACTTGTTAAATCAGATTAGACATTGAAAATGGAAACCTCTTCACAAATTAAATCCATAGACAAAGTTTAGAATGAGCTTGGCCTTAAGGGAACTTGCCTCAACCATCTGGTTAAAACTCAGAGTCCATTGCTTCCAGAAAGATACACGCTGGCCCATCTGAATTGACATCTGTGTGCACACTGATGTCCCGGAGGATAATTAACAGAGAAAACTCCGACAGCATTACTGACATAAGCTTGGGGAACTAAGCCATAAAATTCTCTATATAAACAAGTGGCCTATATAACCACAGAACTATAAATTTTGGTCTTGCCCCAGGGGCACCTGAAATGGCCAGATGCTCAAATAAAAATAAACTTACTTCTAAAGTACATGGCAAACAAGATTTTAAAAATCACACCTCTCTCCTATAACCTCTATTTACCATTAGGCAGATGAATTCTTGCCACCTTGTTTAATGACAGCTGTGAATGACATCTCATGAGCAAAGCATGGAATGTATTTCTCTGCTTTACTGCATATCTTTTTTCATTATAAATAAACTTTTATTGATTGACAGCACATATGAAATATGTGAAACAACCATCTATAGCTTAGTGAATTTTCATGAGTAAACATATCTATATAACCAGAACCCAAATGAAGAAATAGAATAATACCAGCTTCTTAGAAGCCCCCTTATGTTCCTCCTAATCTCACAGATAACTGCTATTGTGAGTCCTAACACTAGGCATTGATTTTGTCTGTGTTTGAAATGGAAGCATGCAACTCGTACTGTTTTCTGTTTGGCTTCTTTCATTCAACATTGTTTGTGGGATTCATCCATAGCAATTTATTTGCAATGATGTCTAGAATACCATATGTGAATTTACAATAGTTAATCTAATGTACTTGGTTCAGTATATAAGTATTGCTTCTAACCTTGGATATTGCGAATAGTGGTGATCTGAAAACTTTTGCACATGTTATTTGAACGTTTTTATATTCCTATGTTACATTTCTGTCAATTAAATTGCTAGATCTTAGCATATAAATGTACATAGCTTCAATGGTTACTGACAAATGATATTTCAGAATCTTTGTACCATTTTTTGGTTCCTTCAGTAATATCTTAATCAGTTTGATATTTTCATCACTTAATTAATATATATTGAGGGAAATTCATAGATATAGATTATACAATTCAAAGAATCTAATATATGAATACATTCATATAACCACAACTCCAATTAAATTATATCACTTTTATATTACCTCAAAGTTTTCTTATGCCCTTTTTGGTTATTCTCCACTACAGAAAATTACTATTAGGATTTCTACCACCATAGATTCATTTTGGTTATTCTTGAATTTTCATTTAAATGCAAAGATACTCTTGTATCTAGCTTTTACTCAACATAATATTTTGCAGATTTACCTGTGTTAGTCGATGGATCAGTAGAGCACTTTTTCTCCAGAATAATAATCCATTGCATGAATGTACTGCAATTTGGTTTTTCATTCAACTGTTGATGGACTTTGGGGTTGTTTAAAATCTGGAGCTACTCTGAGTGAAGTTGCTATGAAAATTTTGAAACAAGTCTTTTTTTTTTTCATTTGTTTTTTCTTTGATAAATGTTTAAGGAAGAAATTACTTGGTCATAAGGTAGGTATGTGTTTAGCTGTTGTTTTAGTCAGCTTTTTCGCTGCTGTGACTAAAAGAACCCAACTAGAACAACTACAGAGGAGGAAATGTTTGAGGGCTCATGGTTTTGGAGGTATTAGTCCATGGAAGGCTGGCTCCATTCCTTGGGGTTCAGTGTAAGGCAGAACATCATGGTAGAAGAGTGTGGCAGAGGGAAGCAGCTCACATGGTGGTCAGAAAGCAGAGAGAGAGACTCCAATCTCCAGATACAAAATATATATTCCAAAATATATATCCCCAATGAGCCACTTTTTCCAGCTACACCCCACCTGCCTCCAGCTACCACCCAGTTAATCCCATCAAGGATCAATTCACTGATTACGTTAAGGCTATAACCCAATCATTTCTCCTTCAAACCTTCTTGCATTGTCTCACATGTGAGCTTTTGGGGGACACTTCACATCCAAACCATAACAACCATATAAAAAATTACCAAATAACTCTAAAAATAGTTGAATAATTTCACACATAATTAGCAATAAAAGAAAGTTGTAGGTTACCACATATTTTGACAACATGTAGTATTGTCTGTTTTGTTAATTATAACCATTCTTATAGATAGAAAATAGTATTTTGTGATTTTAAATGGGATTTTCTCCTGTAAACATTACATTGGATGCCCTTCTAATTTTAATGCCCAATTTTTTGGTAAAATGTCTGTTCAAACCTTTTTTGGGGATATATGTATTTATAATATTGATTTGTAGGAATATATAGCTTCTGGATTAAAATATTTTATTAGAAATATTTATTGTAATTTTTTCCAAAATATGTAACTTCCATTTACCTTTTTTAAAAAAATGATGTCTTTTGGAGGCAAAGTTTTAATTTTGAAGGCATCCATCTTGACCATTTTATTTTTCATGTTTACTAGCTTTTCTGATATCTTCCTACGCTATCTCTAAACTTCACACAGTTCAAAAATTATCTTCTATTTTTTGAATAGTTTATAATTTTCTTTTGTATCTATCCATCTTGAATTAATAGTTACTTGTGATCTGAGGTAGGTGTCAGGATTCATTTATTTTCTATGTATTTATCAAGTTACTCCCTTAAAAACAGATTTTTCCTCTGAGTAAGCCTTATTTATGATTTTTTGGCTTAAGGTACTAAATAGAAATAATATGACACTGAATGGAAGTTATATGTCTTTACCTTGTCCCTAATTTAGGCAGAATGTACCTAGTCTTTTACTATTTTTAATAGTTGTCCTTTGTTAAATTATAAAAATCTTCTCTTCCTATTTTTTATAGATTTTATTATGAATAGGTGTTCAATTTTATCATTTTTCAAGTTAAATGATCATATCGGTTTTTACCTGATTCTGTTACTGTGGTTAATTATATTTATGCAGTATTTTAGATGTTAAACCAACCTTGCATTCTTGGATAAATACCACTTGATGATGTGCTATACATTTTATACATTATTGGATTTAATTTGTTATTTGTTAAGTTTCTTAGAGTAATTTTTATAGTTAACATATATTATCTTACTTTGGAAAATGCAAATTTATCCCACATATTAATAGTTAATCATATTTGTCTAGTTTTGTTATATTGTCCTGGCAACTGTGTACGTTTTTGAAATGAGAAGTAATTTATCTTATTTCTTCTTTTTGAAATGACATAGAAGGAATATTAGTTTTTTATATTTTACTTGTGTAATTAAAAACAACTCAGTAAAAAAATCTTATTTCAGTCATTATAGGCAGTTTGTACACTGACTGTTTGCCACAAATTTTGTAACCTTTATGCTGCTATTAAGGTAGTAAATACACACATGATTATGTATGTTTAATTTGATACTTATTAAGTGTTGGCATATTGGAGTGAAGAAAACTTCAAATTGGAGTCAATGAACATTAATTTGAATACCATTCATCTTCTTCACTGTGTTACATTACTCAAGTAATTTAATAATTAGAAGTCTCAATTTTACTGAGGATTATAATGCCTGTATCAAAAATTTACATGGATTAAATAAGATAATGGATCTTAAATTCTTCAGAGTGAGTCCCCAATAACTAGTAATGTTATAGATTGGATCTGGAATGCTCCTCCAAAATATATGTGTTGAAAGAAATACAGCAAAGACCAGATATAGGACTTTTAGAAAATGATTGGGTCATGAGGGTTCCAATCTCATTGGTGGATTAATACTTTTGATGGATCAGTAATTTGAATATACTACTAGGTGATCATAGTAGAACCTGGAGCATGGTTGGAAGAATTAAATCACTGGGGATATGCTCTTGGGTAATGTATCTTGTCCTTGGCTTCTTCCCTTCCCTCTGTCTCTGTTTTTATCCTCTATATATTGAGAAAATTTTCTCTACCATGCTCTTCCACCATGATGATCTCACCTCAGACCCCCCAAAGTGGAGTCAGCCAGCTAGGGACTGAAACCTCTGAAACTATGAGTTAAATCATCCTTTCTTCCTTTAAGTTGTGTTTGGCATTTTTGGTCACTACGATGAAAAACTGAATAGTGAAGTAATTTCTATCTGTAGGCTTTTTTCTATTTGAAAACTAAATAGTACACATAACTGCACATTTTATATGCATAGAACTCCATTTTAAAATGTTTTAAATATGTGTTAATTCTCAAGAAGTTGAAATCACTTCTGTGAGTATCTTATTGTTGCTCCTTTGGAATAATTTAAACACATCATCTGACTTCATGAGATATACCTTGACTTGATAATAGCTAATCTAGTATAATTGTCAGCATAATCTTGGCCTTGAAATCAAAGGATGTGGAGTTAAACCTTGACTGTATCACTTTCTATGACTATAGGCTGTGTGATTTGTTTGGATTTCAGTTTCATAATCTTTAAACTAGGAATCATAGGGATTTTAATACCTATCTCAATGCCTATACACACAAAAAATCTCTCATTAAATAATATTTTTAATCATAACTTACTTTCTACTTTTGCTTCTCAAATAATGACCCAACATACTTTGTATAATGAAAGGAAGGCTCTTTTTAGCCAGAGAGAATATACTTTTGCTACAGTTTGAGCTGGGAGCAACATTAAAAGGAGTTTTCATTTTTTTAAATTAACAAGCTCATCTTTTTAGAGTATTTTTTCTCAACTATGCTCAAAAATGTAAAAATGAGATCCAAAATCATGACACTTTTCTAATTGTTTCTAGAATCAGAACTTGAGAACAAATGGTAGGCACAAAGAGGTTTAGAAGATATTTTATTCAAGTGCTGGGAGTTCAGTCTGTTATCTTTGCTTTACTAGCTAATTCGTGTCTGTGTATCATGTATTTTTCTGTAGCTGAAACTATAAAAAAGACAATCTTCATATGCCTGATTATGTGACCTTTGTAGGCCATACTGCTTAGCATGTGGGGCTGCTCTGTTTAGTGAATTTACCCTTGATCTGAAGATTTCATTTCAGCATTAGATTCCATATTGATCTAGTGTTTTCAATTGCTGAGAACAGAACAAGGTGACTGCTTGTTCTTTGATCTTTGATCTTTAAAAATGTCAGTTTGAATTTGCAAATTTCAAAAATGTAAAAAAGTTTTTATTTTTAATGAGAACCGAAAAACTTGCTTGTTTCATTTGTTTTAGAGACCTTTGATTCTTAAAAAAATTACAGACATTAATCTTAGTAAGCTTACCTTAAGTTCAAGTCTAAGCACTCTGCATGCATAAAAGCTGGGATGGGATTTGTTAATAAATAGAAGTTACTTAGAAAGTCTTATTTAATTGAATGATAATTTTGATCGTATGATTTGAGAAGCAGCGCGGCAATGGTACCTATAAAGAAAGAAAAGGAGAGCAAATGTGTTTGGATCTGGAAGCCATCTGGTTGCTGACTGACACTTCCATGGCTCTTCTCTGGCAGCTCAGTGAACAGTAGTTGCAATAGTGTTTTAAGTCAGGGCTGTCAAATTCTGCTTCACTCTTGAAAACTGTTAACTGATTTAATTTGAATGGCAAACACCCAAACTACCCTTATGTGCAAAGAGCAGTAAACGATTCAGTGTTCCTATGAAGTATATGCAACATTCAATAACCACCATGTGAATATCTCCCTGCATGTACTGCATATCTCTATGGAAGGCAGTAAGTTATTCCTTATTTTGAAAGCCACTGCATATAGCAATAGTTGTATACATTGTCAGCAAAAATAATCACCATTGAATAATCTTCTAAGGAACTAGCCTTCCTATTTTCTCTAGTGCTTATGACTAACTACGATTTAATAAGTGGGTAATTACAAATATAAATTCATTAAAAGTATCTTTCCATAAACATACATGTTTATTTTCAGCAGTTGGGAGAACCCTCTTCAACAAAAAACTTCTGCTATTACAGGAGGCAGAATCTGATAAACGTGTGGCTTTTCTTCCTACCCTTACTTGGAAAAATTGATTTATTTGATTGGTGAAATGACAGCCTAACAGCCATTGTGCTACATGTAATGTTTGAGCATAAAGCAACGAGTTGGGTAAGTGTGCTACAGACCAAATTTTATCATCATTGAGGTCCAAAGGACTTGATAAGGAGAGAGCACCTAACTGGAATCACAGGTTTAGGTAACTGGCAATAAAACTGCTATTTTGATTGCCACAATCCTCACTCCTGTATCTTTCCCTGAATTGGATCTGAACTTGGAGGGAAAGAGGTAAGTGATTTATTGGTTCCCTTCTTCCTCAGCCTAAATGTTGCAAAGATATTTTTCCAATGGACGTATTAAGAGATTATCAAGGAACTCTATACTGGCTATGAAAGCTGAGCTGCTACTATGAATGGAGTCAATCATTTGCACACTGCAGGAATTAGGGACTCAGCAATCAGCATTGCTGGCTGTACATGATGCAGGATCAGTGGGGAGAACTCAATAAATCTCCTCACAGGAGAGTGGGAGCTATTGATCGCCAGTGGCTCCATTAGCTCTGTATGACTTCACTGAAATTAAAATCTTTAGGGCTTGATCCTCCGCACAAATAGCTATATGTACACAGGGTCTAATCTAACCTTGTACAAAGTGGTGGGATCTTTTTTCTTCTTTCCCCTCCCTCACCCACTACCTAGACATTGGAGACGAATAGGCTGTATCCTGCAGAATTTTAATAGGCCCCTGTTTAAAGTAGTGTCTCTGACCTTTATGAAATTAAGGAGCAAGGAATGTATTACCAGCAAGACTCAACAGATCACTTCCGTCTACTGGCTGGTCTCTGTTTGTGCATGTCTATAATTTTCCCGAAGAAAAGGCACCTTCACCAAACTACCTTCAAAGTTCATCAAGATGCAATTGAAATGTTGCAATCAGGTAAATCAGTGCTTGTAAATACTATTGGACGAAGGCAGAAAGATACAGAATTATGTGTGTGTCATGCTAGGGGTTTTATCACCCTGGAGTTTACATTGTTGCCTTGTCATATTAATGGTAGGTCCTAAAATGTTTATTTTGCTCTTCTCTTGATTCTTGAATCCATCAATAGATACAAACTAAAATCGTTTCCTTGATATTATCAGAGGGATAGTACTGCACGATTGCTTTTGAAAATTCAAGAGCCTCTCACTTGATGGAAAAAAAAAAAAGCAATGTGTCTTTTTCTACTTTAGCATTACCTTCCTGTTACCTGAAACCCAGAGATAGACAGATATTGAAACAGACATTTCTCATGGGAAATAATACTTACCCATCTAATGGGACCACTTAAAAGCCTGTGTATGGAGTCTGAGATTTGGAATAAGGCTTCTGCCAGAAGTATACCAGTATCATTGGTGTTTGATGGAAAATCACAAAGCAATATCTTTGTGGTAAACCTCCTAGAAAGGTAACATAATATATCATGAAAACTGTTGGTTGAATTTTGAAAATGTAAACCACAAATGTATAGAGTAAAATATATTGATCATACTGTCTGGACATACTCAGAGAACTACTTATTTCGCAGAGTTTGTTATCAAGATTGGAGGCTCTCTGCTGCCAGATTAAAATTTATGCTAGCTCAGAGATAAACTAAAGGCAAACATTCAATCCTTATATTGTCATAATCAAGTCAGATGGGCTAGATGACCTCTGAATTTCCTTTTAACCTTATGATTCTGGAGAAGCACTTTTCCAAAGTTAAACAGCTAGAAATTTGAACTTGTCCAAATGTATCTGGTTGATTCAAAACCATTAAGTGTGGTGACCTTAGTTACTAAGTTTGAATTTATCACTTGGTCAGTGACATCATTAAGGATTATTAAATGGGACATACTAAACTAAGTTCTAAGAATAACTTAAATAGAAATTGGAAAATTTTATTCATTTTTGTATTTGTAGTCTGCCTTTTAAAAAACATAAAGGTTTAATATGAATTAGAAATATAATTCCTACTTTATCTAATTGTACAGTCTTATGGAAGAAGTAATAGTAAAAGAACTCCTCTCTTTATCCCTCTGTTCCAGAAACCATCTCTCTCTCTCTCTCTCTCTCTCTCTCACACACACACACACACACACACACACCACACACACACACACGGATGTTCATGGGGACTCTCATTTACAAGGGTGTTTGATTTCTGAAGCAGTTTGAGATGGTTAGTATTAATCAGTTACAACTTAATGGAGTAAGGACTGAAAGAAAAATACTGTGTCTTGCAGGCAGGGCATGAGTGATGAGTTTTGCCAGAGATGGAGAGACACTTTCCCATTAGCAATAGGTCTGATCTAAACCTGCAGGGGACTATATGTGGCAGATTTGAAAGCATTACTACTGCACTCGTCCTCAGGATAAAAAGAGATAAAAAAGATATCTTGAAAAAGTGGAAAGGATAAGCCAAGATTTAATGATTTAATTCTCCCTTTGAGGCAAGGCATTAAAAAAAGTGAACTTGAGCCCTTTCTTCATATGTTTGAGATGTGAGCCCTCTGTTTACAATTTGGTAGATGGGGTGCCTGTTGTTTTATGGTCTAGACCTCAGCTCCATTTGTTGTGCAGCACTGAATGGTTGTTTCTAGATGGGTAAGTCACTTAACCTTTGTGTGTTGTATTCTTTTCATCTGCAAATAGAGATGATAATGCTCACTAGGGATGTGTTGCTAAGATTAGGCAATATATGAGTGTAAAGAGCAATATATATGCTAAATAATGATGGTGATGCTGTCTATCAGAGCGAGTATTTGGATAGAAGAGCGAGGCAGCTCTGTGAATGCATCTCCTGCAGAGACAGGCTTTAGCAGGTGATTACCTGGTCTGTGGGACTCTAGTTCTGTAACAATAAGATTATCTCCTCCAAGACTCTAGCCCTTCCCCCCACATACTATTAAAGTTTTGGAAATTAAATACCAAATCAGACTGTCTAGGAGCTAAAGTAAACAAAATGCCTGTAAGAATCCTTTCTGCCAAGTCTTCTGATTCTTTGTTATTTTCTTGCACGCATTCTAAATTTAGACCTTGGGCCCCATTGCAATTTGCATTGGAAGGACCCAAACCCAAGCTATGTCTGAAGCTTCTCAATTTGTGGAATCTGTAATCTGAAGATCTCCTTTTCCATTTTTCCATTTCTAGAGAATGGAATGTATGTCCTTAGCAAACTTTTTCCCCTCCTCCTTCCTCTATCTCCTTTCTGACACCTAAACCCATCTCATTTGCTCAGATCCTTAACAGGGTTAAAAATGGTACAGCCAGAAGGAAGAACCTTTAATGGCCACCTCTGCGACAAGAGACAAGAGGCAAGTGTTTTGTTAAGGGCCAAAATACTGCTACCACCTCTCACTTTCTTGAGCTGTTACTAATGGCATGTTGCTATACTCTGATGTGAATGTAATGGCATAAAGTCACAGCAAGAAAAATGCACCTCTCCCCCCAAAGCATGGATCTCGCTAGAAAAAAAGAAAGGGGGGAAAAAAAAAACAAAGCTCTTCAATGGAGTTTTAAAGGAAACCACAATTTGCAGGAAGAGGGAGTCTAAAGCAAAGCATGGCTACTTTATTTTAAGTAAATTTTTGCTTCCTCCTTAAAGACCAGGGTGATTGCTTTTCATACAGAGATAATAATTTTTCCATTTAAAAGTCTGCTTCCATGAATTATCTGTATTTGAACATTACCACACAATTGTATGCAATAATTAGAATGGGTGTTATTTCTTCTTATTTTATAGGTGAGCAGATTGGTGTCTCAGAAAGACAATTACATGTTCAAAGTCTTTAATTTCTTTGTAGTCAAAAAGGCACTCGAGTTGAAGTCTCCTAAAGTAAACACACTTTTTTTCATCATATAATACAGTTATTTGAAGAAATATGTGAATCTCATTCTAAAGAAAATTGGTGTTTCTAAAAATTTATTTTTAAACTTCCATCTTAACTGAATAAATTATTGAGTAAAAGTTAGAGTTTATTCTAACCAGTTTATGTAGAATGATATGATTTCAGGGTTATCAGTGAACTTTCTTTTTATATCTGTAATAATCATGCCATATGTTCATGAAGGACTTTTCTTGCATTCCATCTGAGAGAAAAGGCTTAAAAGCCAAGGACTCTGATGGAGATGACACTGCCTGAGTTTTCTGCAAAGTTCTGATTTCAGATGTCTTCTTGTTATCATGTTAATTGAAGAGAGAGACAGGGTATGCTGGCAGAGGTTTTACACTGTAAGCAAATGCTAAGAGTGAAGAATGGTGACTTAGGTGATGTGGAAAATGGACTGTACTTAGATAACATTTTAGCTTAGGAGTGTGTTGTGGACAACTTGTCTGTGTTGATTGGAACCCACGCTGTGTCAATGGAATGCCCTTCCTTGGATATACCAAGTGCTGCATATGCTGGAACATTTGGCAACCCTTGGGGGCCCCACACTGTTATACAGCCAGCGACAGCACCAGGCAGCACAGATGGGCAAAACTTGAATCAAAGAAAGCAAACATTTTCCTCTTACCTGGAATTGAAACATTGATTTACTCAGACAAGGCTTTCAGGTGGCCATTGAAAAAATGACTATGCTGTTATTTCCCCCAACTAATCATGTATTTTCTTAGTGGCTAAACTTAGGTGACATTGGCATTCACAAACTGTTTATACTGTATTAGGATGCTTCCATTTGTATACTAATTCTTAATTGTAGTATGCAGCCTGTGACAGCCATCTGCTTAAGCAGTCATACTCCTTTCTCATTCAGACTTGGTGAAATTAAAATATTGATAAGAATAATTTCACAGAGTGAGGAAGTTAATAGGAGAATTGAGTTGGTGTGCTTTTTGCATTTAGGTTGAACATCTAGTTTTGTTTAAAAGCATCAGCACAACGTTTTGCACTGTTGAAAATGGGTCATTTGTAAACTAGCACTTCTGCCTATAATGAAGAAGAATATCTCAGCATCCCAATACAGTATGCAGGACATGGCTCTGCATGGTTAGCAAAGTTTTTCCATTTTGTATGTATTTCTTAGGTTTTTGTGAAGCATATTTGTAAATTCAGGATAGTTGTACTTAAGGACACTATTCATTTGTTCAACAGATATTTGTTGAGATCTTACCAAAAGTCCCTGCTGTTATTGGCTCAGTGGGTCTTTTAGCTCATGTAGGATAGAAATCAAACACAGCTAACAAAGAGAGGGTTAGTAAGAATTATTTATTTCATCAGTTCACATAGCAAAGAGTCTACTCTATAGGCATAATAATAGGGAAGTAAAGCGGTGGGTAGCATATATATGTTTTGAATAGAAGATTAGCATATTCTACATAGCAGTCTTTCATGCCTATGCCAATATGCACATGGTCAAAAATGTACCTAAAATCGTGTTACATCTTCTTTCTGGGAGTCTCCTTTAACATGTAAATGAATTTAAATGAAAGCTCTTACTTTTGGACAAGCAGTTGTGGTCAGATATGCCTGAACTGGTTCCATGGCTCCATGCTATACTGCTATTTGTCTTGAATGATGGATATGGTTAGGAGAGGTCTCTGTCATTTATCTTAATCATAGAGTGAGCAGTCCTTTTCTTTCAACAGTTAACAACTTAAGCTTAAACTCCATACTCTGGCCTCATTGCTAAGAACACTTAAGGAATACATGTTAAAATCATACCCCTGCAATTTTGCTGCTGTACTAAATGCCTACAGCAGGTCTATTCAAAGACTCATTCTTGGTGCAAGCATTTGCACCAATAGAATAACTATATAGCATTATTTAATTTAAATACAAAAATGCTATATGTTTGGTGAAAGATTAGACTTGTGACAGCTGACTGGGTGGGGTATGTAATTCATCTCTCAGAACTAGTTTTATAATTCCATTAAAGTTCATCATAAAATTGCTCAAGCTTTTTATCAGGAATGCTAACTTCTTCCTTGACAGAAGTTTGGGACAGTTTTTCTTTTAGACACTATGCTATGTGCCACATCTAAACAGATGAGTAAATCGAAGTCTGAGTCCCCTGAAGGACTTAGAGTATGGTCTGAACTAACAGAAAAGCAAATATATGAATTCAGTATGGGAAAATCTGCTGGTTCCAGAAGTCATCCTGAAGAAGAGAGGGGAATTTGTGTAGAGGGGTTTGGGCAGTGGGTCAACTATGTGAAAGAGCTCTTCTTGGATTTGAATATTGAGAGAAAACTGTTTCATTCAGAGGATAAAAGGAAAGTTTACGGAATGAGAGGAAGCGGTGTGGTGTAAACACCCTACAGAGCTGAGGCATAAGGCAAAAAAGTATTTTACATTGCGGAACTTTTAGAGATTGAGGCTCTGTGTTTCCTGCTGCAGAGGATGGCTTAAGGATAAAAGTAAGGGGCTGTGTTGGAGCAAAGGATGAGGCTAGAGAGATCAGGGACTGTTTATCTTGATACAGCACATTTTTTTTTCATAATTGTATAAGAAATTTAAGGTAGTAGATAAGTGGAAAAGTCATGATATAATTTTAGAATAAATCCTTTGACAACAGGGTCTTTTTTTGTTTCATTCATATTTACTATCTCATCGCTCCAAGCATTATCTTAGGCAATGAGCGCATAGTGGGTGAGAAGATAAAACTGGTTTCTGCTCTCATGAAGCTTATAATGTGGTAGTGGAAAAAGATTAGATGATAAATATCTCATGTATAAATATGAAAACTGAGTGAGTGTAAGGAATTCCCCCTAACTAGATAAAATTCAAATTAAATCTGTAAAAAAAAAATCCAAAGTTAATTAGAAAAAAATTAGGGAAGGTTATTTCATTAGAAATAATGAATAACAGCTAGATTTAGGAAAGACCTCTGTGTTCGAAATATTAAAATAAGTTATTTTTAGAATAGGTGGGTATAGTTAACAAAAGTTATTTTTGGAATAGATGGGTACAGTTTAGAAAAGAAAGTTAAAATTATTCAGCAGTCAATGCATAATACACATGTAAAGTACTTATGTTTCCAGCACAGTGAGAAATTTATCTATATAGAGTGTAGGTCAAGTCTAGCGCAATGCCTGTTTTTGTAAATAACTTTTTATTAGGATCCGGCCATTTTCATTCATGTATTATTTATTGCTCCATCTGTACTACAACAGCAGAATAGAGTAGCCGTGAAAAAGATGCATAGATTCAAAGTCTAAAATACTTACCTTCTTATTTTTTATAGAAAAAGTCAAACCTGATCAGATTCCTTGTAGATTATCATAAAGTATATTTACACATAGACACACATATGTGTGAACAAACATGCACACACAAATATTGCTTTTATGACAATTCTATGAACAGAGATATAAATATGTAGATCCTGTTGGTGAGGGGACCCTCCAGTGTTATGAAAATCATCTTTGTGGAAACAGTTCTATGGCTGAGACTACCCAGTGAAAGTGAAATTGTGATTCTTGTAAAATGATGGGCAAGAGAAACAGGCAAGTCTAGATTATGGGGGAAGAAAGGGTTGGTACTTTTATTAGATATGTCCTAGCCTATATATAATTTTTAATAGTTTTACAAAGAAATCCTGATATTTAACTTCAGCCACAAAACTATGTAGAGATTATTGCATTAGAAAAGAATATAGTGCATTTACTACATAAAATTGACAATGTTTTACAATTAGAAATATAACATTACATGTTTCAGAGAATATTTCATTATTAATAATACAGTGTAGTTTGAGATACAGAAAAATATCAAATGGTATGTATTTTCAGTGCTTTATAAGATATTGACCCTTGATTGTAAGTAGAAATGGATAATACCACCATTTGACCCAGCTATCCTACTCCTTGTTCTATACCCAGAAGACTTAAAAACAGCATGCTACAGTGACGCAGCCACTTCAATGTTTATAGCAGCTCAATTTACAATAGCTAAACTGTAGAACCAACCTAGATGCCCTTTGATAGATGGATAAAGAAACTGTGGTATATATATACACAATGGAATATTACTCAGCAATAAAAGAGAATAAAATTATGTCATTTGCAGGTAAATGGATGGAGTTGGAGAATATCATGCTAAGTGAAGTAAGCCAATCTCAAAAAACCAAATGCCAAATGTTCTCTTTGATAAATGGATGCTGATCCATAATGGGGGAGGGGGCATGGGAAGAATGAAGGAACTTTGACCAAAAAGGAGGGAAAGGAGAGGAGGGGACATGAGGGAAGGAAAGATGGTGGAATGAGATGGACATCATTGCCCTAAGTACATGTATGACTGCACATATTACTCTACATCATGTGCAACCAGAAAAATGGAAAGTTGTGTTCCATTTATATACAATGAATCAAAATGCAGTTTTATATCATGTATACTTAATTAGAATAAATAAATTTAAAAAAATTAATAATTCCAAACTGGGAATGAACCAATCGGTACTTTCACCTGCAAAGTGTAAGAGTTTCTCTTTCTGTGACCTTTCCAAAAGATAGTTCTATAAGACTTCTTATTAAGTAAAATGGTGGTGAACTATTTTTTGTTTTTAAAATAGAATGCCTTATTTCATATAAAGGTTGAGTAAGCATTTTTCATATGCTTATAGGCCTTTTTCATTCCTTTTCTGTGAGTCCATTGTTCAATTGCATCATCTGCTTTTTATTGAAGGAGTTCTCCAAAAAATGGAGATGGAAGATTTTTATCTGTTATGTAAGTTGCAAATATTTCTCCTCTTTGACTTGAATTCAGTGAATATTTATGGAGTCTTTTGAAGAACAGAAGTCCTTAATTTAAATATATTTGAATATTTAAAATATTCTCCTTTATGGTTATTGATTTATATATCTTTTAAAGGACTACTTCTCCACCCAAGGATAAAATATATCCTTCTATATTTTGTTTTAATATTTAAGCATTTTCCCACTATAATTAAGTCTTGGATTCACCTGACAATGATATTACATTGTATGTGAGGTAGGAATCAAATTTTATTTTCCCCCAAAAGATTTGTAAATAAATTCAGTACAATGTTTCCATCCACCATTCCATGAAGGTCTGTTTCTGAGGTGTCAGTTTTGTCCCATTTCTTTGACTATAATAATGCTAGTACCTCACTCTTTAGTTATCTAGCTTATTCATAAATTTTGGTATGTGATAGAACAAGTTAACCCACCTACTACTTCTTTGGTAGAGTCTTAAAATGATCAGCGTTTTGCATTATTTAGAAGTTGTCATTATTCTTGGCATTAGAAAACAGTGTCACTGAAGAAAGAAATTTTCCTAAGTACTTTAAATACATTGCATTGCCATCAATTCCATTTCTGTTGTGGAGAAGTCAGCATTTGTTAATTTTTATCATTACTTAGTATTGCACAGTTCCCCTTTAGTTGTCTCTCACTTCCAAATGCCTGTTGCTATTTAAAGTCAAGCTCTAAGTCACAAGGAGTTTATTTCCTTAAGGTAGACGCTATCTTCAGAGACTGCTTATTCATATAAGAATCAATCTTCATAATTTCTGGCTTTACATTTTTCCTTTCTTTATCTCCATTATGTCCATACTTTAGAAAAATATTTCCCATATTTTATCCAGAATTATTTGTTAGGTACTGTGTAAGGTAATTTCTTCACAGATCTGGTCTAGCATATTGCCCAAAACAATACTAGATTTTATTTTTCATACCTCGTAATTGTACATAAGGGAAAAACTTATCTTCAACTATAGTACATGGAAACGTCTTTGTTTACGTATTTATGAAATGTCTTTGTTAAAAAGTAAATAGTGAAGGTATTTGTTACATAGAAATGCTAAAGAATTGATAAATTATTTAACTATGTTAAAATTTCTTATAAACTAATACAAGGTTTTGAATATAGATTAAAGCTCAAACTAGAATTATTTGTAAGTTTCTTCAAATGATAAACAATAGCTATTCTGACCCCTATGCATATAGTTTAAATTGAGAAGATGGATTAATATGTATGCTAAGCAAGTGGTGTTTTATTTACAAGCTTCCTTCCTACTCATTAAATACTACTGGTTATATAATTAAAAATATGAGCAAATTTAGGATTTCTAATATGTTCAACACTTTCTTGTAAGAACATTTTTATAAACAATTATAAGTCTTTATCACATCTTATAGATTGTTAAGTGATCTAGGTTATAGACTGATAGAATTTCCTGTAATTTTACATTGACTTAGATAACATCTTAAATATGGTGACATTTTATTGAACATGATAAAACTGTTTTGTATAAAAAAGTCAATTTCATCACGTCTGCTTTTTGTTAGAAAATCTCAGATATAAATGAAAATTAGAGTTCATGTGGTCAATAGATTTGAATTTTTTATAGGTGTGTATAATTATTTTCTGAGTTTAGCCAGATTGAGACAGATTTTAACTTTGAAATATGGATTAATATTGAAACACAATAACTAATACCTGAAAGGTTGTCTTTTTTCCTCTTTTCATCTTAATGTAGATATATGAAGATTAGTTAAAAGTTTCTATTGTGATAGTTTATTTGAACTATATCTAGTAGAGCTCTAGTTTAGGTGTTATAAGAAGGAAGCTTAGCAATAAACCAGATACTTGCTGTTTCAGCTGTTCACATGTACCTAGATGTAAAGTCTTCTAGGAGACTTGCCAGCTAGAATGTAAGCTTGGGGGAAATTCCTTAATGATAACTCCAGGATCAAATGCTCCTAAAAAAAAAAAAAGTAAAAGATTTATTAGAGAACAGATGTTCTAGCTATATCAGAAAAGAAAAATAAGGCAAACATATTTTGAGTGTGTTGGAGTAAGTCTGCATTCATAACTTGAAGTCAAGAAGCGGTTTTGTGGTATTGGAAATGAGTCTTTTACTTCCAGGGACTTGTATTGCTTCACACTAGATATTGCCTAACGGAGAGTTTAACTACAGTGCCACAGTATACACATTACCAAATTGGAATACTCTGACAGCTGATGGACAATTTCCACAACAGCCAAATGGGCCAAGTTAAATGGAAACCCATTGTTTGCCAACTATGGTTCCAGACACCATTAGTGGAGAGAAATTGGTCCAAATAAGCTATGCCCCTGAATGTCCCTGCCAAGACCCACTTGTATGACCACTGAATAGTACATGAGTAGTCCTCATGCAGAAGAACACACATGTACATGTACATACACACCCACTGTCCTGTTTTCCCTAACATGTTGAGTTGGTGAAAGAAATGAAAAACTACAAAAGAAAAATCAAAGAGTTCCAGCCAGCACCCACAGTAATTATAATTCATATTTTAAAACTAATCCTCCTAAATTGAATGGAACTTAGTTAAATGATTTTGTCTTTTTTGAGTAGCTGTGGCAAAATGGATGTAGTTTTGTTCAACTTCATAATGAAAAGCATGGATGAAAGCTTATGGGGAAAAATCAAATGTGGCATCAAATTCTGCAGCTGTTGGAAAGCAAACATTTCTTGCCCTAGTGCTTCTACTAAATCACTTGTTTTGGATATAAAAATCCAAGTTTTTGATATTAAATGGACAAGCAGACTTTCAGCTGCAGTATCACTACATTATACTGATATTCCATATCACTCTGTGGCCATTTCCATAAGCAGGTTATTCTTGCAGGGAGTTTGAGTTCATAACTCACAATAAATTATCTGTGCCAGAGTTTTAGGTGCAAACCATGGTAGGGAGAGAATTGTTACATAATCTTTGTTTTCACTCCTGAATTGTTGGGTTCCACATAATTCCAAGCTATTTTACAACCTGAGAAAAATACGGAAAAAATTTTTAAAAATAAACTTGGTTTAACCATATCCCTTTAAAGGTTTATATTCACCTAGCTGGTCAGGTTTAGCCACCAGAATCTTGACTACAAGTATGATTTTGCATTTCATACATTTATAACCTTCATACAACTCTCGTCATGCTTCACATTTTAAAACAATATAGTATTATTTGTAAATGCACAATTCTGTAAAGATCACCATGAAATATAACTACTGAATATTACAATGGAATATAATTAATTTTTTTGAGGTTGTCTTACTCTTGCTACTCTATCCAGTGATGACAAAATAAGAGCAACAAAGCAAAGCTGAAATTTCAATATTAATTACTTGACTAGTCTTGTTCACTAGTTAATGCATTTTTGTATAGAGGAGAGCATTGTATTTGTTATTGTGCCTAGAGAAAGGAGAGATTTCTAGGAATTTTGATCTTCAGGTACAATTCATACACTGTAGTACATACCTTAGTAAGTACACAATACTATTTTAGCATCAAATGGGAATAAGTTGAAAAGATATTTACCCATCTAGAAAGAAAACCCTTTCCTTATCCTTGCAATGTTCTTGGATTAAATCAAAGACTATGGATCATGTTTCCTACCTAATAGACTTGGAGTGACTTCATGTTTGAGAGTTTTGCCAATAAAATTAAATTACTTTGTAAATCACTGTCTCTGGCATATATCTTTATATTTGTATGTGTGAATTATAAATTAAAATTTCTACATGAATATGTACATACATGCCTATAAATAAATAAATATATATGCATATACCCCTAATATTTATATTTATCAACACAGATATAGTTTATAATGCTATAGAAGTAACCCAGGGTCTTCCATATGCTAGATAAGTGTTCTACACTGAGTCATATCTTAATTCTCCTTATATGAATATTTTAATATTTTAATATTTTTACTGATATTATTTTGCAATATATCTTAGGAATTGGTAGAACTCTTATCTAGAAGTAACATACTGAAATTTATCTGTCAGTGTTAGTTCAATGTTTTTTTCTTGATTCTCTGCTTTTAGTATTGTATGGAGTTTGTTGATCTGTGTTTTGAACTTATCCATACTTTTTGGTAATCCATGTTGGAGCAATATTTTTTTCTTTTCTTTTTTCTTTTTTTTGGTACTGGGGATTGAACTCAGGGGTACTCGATCACTAAGCCACATTACCAGCCCTATTTTGTGTTTTATGTAGAGACAGGGTCTCACTGAGTTGCTTAGCGCCTCACTTTTTTTGTTGTTGTTGAGACTGGCTTTGAACTTGTGATTCTCCTGTCTCAGCCTCTCAAAGTGCTGGGATTACAGGTGTGCGCCACCGTGCCCAGCTTGTTACAATCATTTCTTGAAGCAGTACCAGGAAAATTTAAAAGTATTCTCTTTGGTATTTCAAATTTGAAATTTTTATCTACTCTGTATTTGGAGCTTTAATTATTTTTCAGATTTCTTGAATCTTAGTCCATGCAGTGCAGGAAATTAAGGCAGTATAAGATAGTAAAAGGGCAAATACTGCTTTGACATGGAGTCTTCAAAATATTTAGCTGATATCTGGGAATAGACTCATTCTACCTCTGTTGTGGCAGTCAATAGGTGTATCAATACCATGAGTTTGGTAAAAGAGATGACAACCTCCAGATTGAGTAATATGACAAAACTTTATCTACCTCATTTCCAAAAACATCAAAGCAAAAGCATGAAGCCATGAAAAGACATGACTTCCTTTTGAGAAGCATTCTTTAACCCCTGTTCCTGACTGCTATGGGCTGAGGTTTTCCTCAAGGGGAAAAAGTATGAACTAAGCTTTAGATTAGATATTAAAATCATTTGTATTTTTGAATGCATGGGAAAAGATATTAGGGAATTTTTAAAGCAACAGACTCAGTTCCATTAACTCAATATTCATTTTATTCATCCTGCCCATCAATATCTATATTTCAAAGCTATTATTAAGCATATGAATTATTGTTATATTTATTGTTCTTCCCTGTATACTATTATATATTTTAATTTATATAGGGAAAACATCTCTAACTTCTTCCACTTCTTCTAAGTACCTCCTTCATTGTATCATCACATGCAGAACTCACTCTTCTTTTAAATATTGATCACCTTATAGCTTCTAGGTTTTGAATTTAGGACAAATATTTTTTCATAATTCTGATGTTTTCATTCTGCTGATTTTGCATACTTCACTGTAGTTTTTGAAGTACAGTAAGTCTTACTTGTAAAAGGTAGTAGGTAACATGTACCATCCATGTGAACAGTTTTGCATTTTCCAAATAAATTGCCTCAATTTGTTCCCAACATTTTTTCAGGTGCCTCAGGCATCAATGAAAATAGGCTCATTAATTGCTAAGTAAGTAATTTTTCCACAACTATAGTCTCGTTCCATACAGCCATTTATGCATTTATAGTGCGTGACCTGATTAACCAAACACAAGCCCAGTTACCAAGTGAAATATAAAAACTTTTCCCAGAAAAGTGAACATCAGTATCACATAGAGCTTCTACACAAATCAGATCATTGTTTATGATCATTGCTGGAGAATCAAAATGATGACTTATTTACTTGGATGAGAAAGCCTGGAGTATTGTACATTTTAGAGCAAAAGTGTAGGGTAGACAGAAAAGCTTTTTTCTGTATTTCTTGACATGAGTTGAATGTTTTCTGCTCCAGATAAGACTTCCTGGTCCTCTTATTGAATGGTGATCTTCCTCACTTATCACACCATCATCATCTGTCTCTTCTTTTTGTTAAAAGATGGGTCATAACACCAGAAAACTAAAATGGAATTAATTACAATATATAAATGATAGCACATTATAAACCTAAACGAATTAACTTCAATTACCTACATTAAAAATACTTAGAAATATAACATTTAATAAAAAACAATGTTCCTCAATATTACATACATTTGTAAGCTTTATTTTACATATTTTAATGGACACATAATTGAATAATTTATACTCCATAATTTATGGGGTAAAATGTAATGTTTTAATATACATATACATTGTGTAGTGATCAAATTAGGTTAAATAGCTTATCTATTTCCTCACACATCTCTTATCTTGTCCAGGAAGTCTAATCTGGAGCAGAAACACCGAATTCACTTTCTGGTGTACTGCTTGCACACATAGCCTGCAGATAATTTATATGCAATATTTTTAAAAACATTGTGTATGAAACAGTTCATGGTGTAAAATTTTACACTTGTGGCATCATGTCAGCACTCAAATTTCAGATTTTGGTGCATTTTGGATTTCAAATTAAGGATGCTCAAACTTTGTAATATTAGTAGTTTTAGTCACCCTACTATGTATGGAGTTTGAGAACTTATTCCTTCTAATGGTAACTTTGTACACTTCATACCCATTGACCAACTTCCCTCTACTACTTCCTCTGTCATAGCACTTTATGTGAAATTCTCCCCCATAGATTATATTTCTTATATTAGACTACTGTGAATGCACATCTTATCTATCGACCCTCTAGAATGTCAAGTGCTGGGCTTTTTAATTTTTTCTTTTCTTTTTCTTTTTTTTTTTTTAAAGATACTGGGATTAAACTCAGGGGCACTCAACCACTGAGCCACATCCCCAGCCCTGTTTTGTGTTTTATGTAGAGACAGGGTCTCACTGAGTTGTTTAGCGCCTTGCCCTTGCTGAGGCTGGCTTTGAACTCCCTATTCTCCTGTCTCAGCCTCCTAAAGTGCTGGGATTACAGGCATGCGCCACCACGCCTGGTTTTTAATCTTTTTCTGAAAAGACTTCATTTGATCCATCCTCACAGTACTTACTTGACTATCTCTGACAGAATAAGTATCTAGATAGATACTTCTTGAATGCATAAAGTAATAGTTATATAAAAACATTCATTATATACAGACAGAAATAAAACTAAAGGAAAAGAAAAAGGCACCTCTTGGTTTTGGTTCATTTCCTCCTCATCCTGCTTTTATGCAAAGCACAGATCCCTCCATTGATTGTTTGGATCTTCGTTCGTTGAGCAGGAGCAATGCATCAGACAGAAGGATGTGTTCTGCCAGTTTTGAGCTGCTTAGAATTCATATGTGCAGAATTATGAAACAGACCCAAATATGTTGGCTTATCTTAGGCAAAACACAATTTCCTAGCTTTTTAGGAAAATAAAGAAATTTAGAAAACTACGAGATACTTGTAAAAGACTCAGCAGTCTAGTGGTTCTTAAATGTTGTTATTTTGATCACTGTTGTTACAACTTTATTTTTCATTGGCATTTGAAGCACAGGCAAATATGGAACTCTCTTTAAAGTTCCACGTCTCTGTTGTGGCGGGTATATTTTGGAGCTTGGGGTGTTGTGATATGAATAAATGAATGCAATTCAATTAACTGTTGTTGATTGCTTGTTATGTGAAAGATTTTTTAAAGTCTGTTGTGTGAGAGGAGAGATATCAACAAGCAAATTATAGCCTAGTGGAGAAAATAGGTATATTTATACATAACATTGTGAAGAAAACTGAGAAAAGCTGTCTTAGAGACATTTGTTAGAGACATTTGTCTACTCAAAGGCAAAAAAAGAAAAAAAAAAGGGCCAGAGAACTAGAGGTCTGTTTAGATTCAATATGGCTCTGATTTATAAATCATGAGAAAAGTTAGACAAAAGGACTTCGTATTCCAAGTTTGCTTTTAAATCACAAAGCATAGGTTGCAAAAAGAAGAAATTTCATAAGCATTTTCTGAGAGGTGCTGCTTTCTCAATCTATGTCCATTGTGCCAAGATGCTAGAAGCATTCACTCTTAATACTAACTTTTAACTATTCTTGAAGGGATTTTTATTGTACACCATACCATACCAGTACCATTATAAGGCTTACCCAATCTCCTCAACCATAATCTATGAAAATCATATTGACACAATGCAAACTTTTATCTTGACACCTTCGATGTGTAAGAGAGCTTTCAGAATACTGGTGTCAGCTCTTATTGAATCAATTCCATTGACTCTCATTTACGATCTGCACTTGGTGGTTAAAAATGAGCAAGCAACTGGAAGTATAGAATTAACTTCTAGTTATTCATTACTGAATGCTTACTATGTTTTAGATTATTTTTGGTTTAGGTTCAGTATTTTACTGATTTAAGTACAAATTGATAAGTTATAATTGTATATATTTTGGGGATATTAAATAAAATTATTCTTTATAAATATAATTTGGAATAATTAAATGCAGTGTTGATATTACATAATTGACAAAGCTGCTATCAAAAAAGTTCTAGTTTATTCCTATGCTACAGATGAGAACCAGAGGCAAAGAGAAGCCAGTTTACATTCACACAGCTCATAAGTGGTGAAGTTGAGGTTCAAGTCTGGCTCCAGAATCTTTGCTTTTAACCTGTACATAATATCATGGTGTACTTACGAACATGTTCTTAAACTTATGGCTAACAAATTTTACTTCTGAGCATGAGAAAAGGATTAAAATTCCTTCTTCTAAATTAGGTTTACAGAACACTTAGCAGCATAAGTTTCAGATTCTCTTTAATGAATGATGGTTTCAACAGGTGTAATCAGTCTACTTTTGGGTAATGATGATAATATTTGAAATGATGTTTCTTTTGCTGGTACTATGATAAGCACTTTACATGCATTGACATGTATAATAATTTTCTTAGGCATTTCCCCCATTCTTAAGATATAGGAACTGAGTTTTAAAAAGGCAAAGATATGTGCTGATCACCACAAAGAACATAAACTGCAATGTTGGTGTCAAATGGTGTTGAAACCTTAAATCTGTACTTCTAAGCACAAATGTTTGTGTCAGAATTGTTTCTATAAATTAATATACTAAAATGTTAATCCTAAATTTAGGTTTTAATTTATAATCCTTCAAAATCAGATAATATGCACTGTAAACTACATTAAAAAGGCCAAGGATTCTAAGTGAGAATATGAAGCAACTAGAATTTTCATAAACTTCTAGAGTATAAGTTGATACATTGTGTGTGTGTGTTTTGTTGGAGATCAAACCCAAGGCCTCACACATCCTAGGCAAGTGCTCTACCACTGAGATACATTCCCAACCTGATACAAGCATATTGAGAAACTCTTTGGCATTATCTACCCCAGTTGGAGAAACAATTCATTATTCCATGGCCTAGCAAGTTTACTTTTTTTTTTATCTATACCTTAAATGAGTATACTTATGTACCAAAGACATGTCAAATGACATTTATGTCAGCATTATTTCTAATATATCCAAGTTGAGAACCACTAAGAATTTTCAAATTTGCAATAAATGCTACAGTAGACAAAAAATGTGTATATTCATGGAAGTGAAATGACATGTGGTGACAAAAATGAATGAATAACATGGAGCTCTATATTGAATTATCACACAATAAGCCCAAGGAATCAGGTGTTGCCAATAGGTGCATTTTATGAGTTCATTCATAAAATTTTTTTAAAAGCCTAAATAATCTGAGTTAGTAGTCAAAATCATGCTTGTCTAGGAAATGACTCCAGGATGTCAGTGGTGGTCTATTTCTTGACCTGTGTGTTTGTTACATGCCAATATTCATTGGTGGGTATTCCTTTAGTTATGTACTTAGTAATCATGTACTTCTCTGTGTGTATATCAATAAAAAGTTAAATATAGCTGGGTGAATTGGCACATGACTATAATTCCATCAACTCAGGAGGCTTAGGAAACAGGATAAGGGAGGATAGCAAGCTCTAGGCCAGCCTGTGTGACCTAGTGAGACTGTCCCCAAATAAAATACAATGAAAGTTCTAGGGATATAGCTGAGTGGTAGAGTCCCTGGGTTCAATCCCCACTGTCTCTCACGCATTACATGTAATAACCATTATTTGTGGGAAGAGAAATGTTCTTATTGACTAAATGTCCCTTATTTAAAAAGGGTTAATGATTCTAACTGCTGTAAGAAAAAATAACTGGGCAACTCTTGTTATTTCTTGGAAGGGAGAAATTGTATTTTTTTTTTTTTACCTATAAGAACAAAACACAGAAGTAGGATCACACTAGTTTGAAGATTTGAGACAGAAGTTGTAAGAGGTTCAGAGCATGGAGCTAATATCTTCAGCCTGCACTTGATTCTCTACCATCTTCTTTTTCTCTAATGGAAGAGAAATCAAGTCACTCTGCTAAATTTGGTTTGATTTTTGTTAAGATTTTTCTTGTCATGTGAGAAATTAGAATACTTTTGAAGCTGTGGATATTTCACCATCTGTACCAAGACCAAACATTTTGAGGACCACTCACCAAATCTCTGAGAACAATCTTTGGCACTAGGTGCTGGACTCCCCCGCATCCTATTTTCTTTCTTAAATAAATATGTGATGATTACAGACAGATGCACAGCCACATTATAAATGTCCCTGGATCCTTTCTCTAAAGCAGAAGGTGCCTTCAGTGAATTTTGGTGGTCTAAATGACATAAGACTGGCTGTAGTGTCTCTTTCTCTTTTTATGTAGTGTAGTCTTTTTATTATGACAGGGCAAATTTTTACCCTGATAAGAGTTCTAGTCTCTTAGGTGTCCATAGAGAGTGTAGTTTGTGAAACACAACATTTCTAATCAAACCAATCTAGGTTCAGATTCCAGATCTACCAACTGATACCTAGATACTGACCTGGCAAAATTAAACTTTCAAGAGGGATGACATGCTTATTAAATTCATGTGTAAATTTATTTAGATAATGCATGTAAAACTTACAGCACCATATGTCACATAACAAGTTTTCAAGAAACATCAGCTGTCATTCATTAAGAGTTATTGTTACTTGAATACACTTTTCTCTCAGGTGGAACAAACAAAACATTACATTAACCCAGTTGACCCAAGTGCATAAAGTAGATCCAACAATATGCTTAAGATATTACTAATTACTTGTGTAAATAAGGCTAATATACTTTTTTGTAATAGGGTACTTATTCATCTAGAAAATGTAATTTCTAAAAGTTAAAAAGGAAATGTTTGTACGGGCATGCCTTTCTAGATATTCAGATCTTTTATAAGTAAAACCAATTTGAAAATCAATGACTTCCAGTTAGCACTTTATGCCATAAGTGTGTGTGTTTAAAGTGCTTTTAGTTGAAAAAAATTCATCTGTGTATTTGAATGATGGCAAGCAAAGATTGGAGATATTTTACCATTCTTTATTTTATATTTAAGCTTTGCTGAGATCAATGAGTTCTAAATCATTATGCATCAGTTAGTAGGTGCAGAGAAAATGCTTTAATGTCTGAAAATTTCATCAACCTCATTCCTTGGGCAAAAAAGGAATTGCTTAGATTTGCTTAGATGAGTGTTCTCAAGACCAACATGCTATAATTACACACCAGGCATCTAAATATATGTACACATTAAAAAGGTGTGCATTTTCAGCAACACATCCTGATTTTCAGAGAATTACTTTTGAACCATAGCCACTTGGTTCTCAAATTATAGCTCTCCAACATTGGCCAGGGCTTTGGTGTGGATCTCCTGCAGGGTAACAATGACCTCTTGGCTATGGGATGGTAAATGCCATTCATGCTTCCTGTTGCCCTATCACATATGCACTTCCTAAATAGTGCAGCAAATGTTTGCCTCCTCCACACAAACTGCAGAAATACCGACTGTGGGGAGTCATCTACAACCCAAAGCTACACCATCTCCCTTTTTCTTTGGGAGAGAAGTTTAAAAATAATCAACTTTTCTCAGCCACGTTAAGCGTATCTTTCCCCTAGGAATCACTTTATTTTCATATTTTCTGCCTCTCTGTTAAAATTGAAAATACGAATGCTTCATTGCCTAAGAAACTGAGTAAACTTGCTTTCCGAAATGTACCTTTTAATGTCTTCTTATGATTTTGTTGTTCTTCCCTTATTTGCTCTCTCAGTTGTGGATGAATTTCCATGCAATGCATCATTTCTTTAAGAGTTCACACACCATAAGAAATAAAAATGGAAAATGGTATCTATTAAGAGAAAACAGCTTTCCCAAATCCCCAGCAGATGCTGTTGGTGAGCAGCCCTCTGTTTGCTCAGCACAGCAGATCAGCTTAATCCTCCATAGGTTTGCCCCGAAGAAAGGAACATATTTCTGGTTGTTAAACAAATGAAGGCATTCTTAACTTGACTTTACCCTCCTATTGTTTCAGAATACAGCCTGGACCTGGGGGTTTGTAAATTTAAGTCAGGAGTCATTCCACTTTGTCTAAAACAATTTCTGTTGTTATAATCCACCAGCTTCTGTGTGATTGGTCACCTGTGATCAACTTCTGTTTTTGTGCATCTTCTAACTCCACACCACACATCCCTCACATCACATAGAATGTGCCCACATAAGTGCATTTCTCTCATTTTTGTAAATGTATTGTTATTAATCACAAGCTGGGGTTTTCCGTCCTTGTTTCTCTTCCTAGCTTAGAAGAGTATTAATGAATTTTACTGCATTGGAGGCAACCCAGTGGTGTGTGAATAGCTTTGGCCAGTCTTCGTCTGAGCAGCAGTGTAATAATATCTGAACATGCACTGGAGACCCTAGAATATAAGGGATGAGTAGAGTTGATGTTGGACTTGTTCTGAACAGGTTATGAACCATATAGGCAGTCTCAGAGGGATGAGGCCTATGAAACAACAAAGGAGTAGAATCTCTTGAATTGCCATACAAATACTTTTCACATTGGCAGGGGAGGAGTGTCTGCTAAAGTGAAATTTTTGAGTGGTAATATCACACTTCGTTTCTCTGACTATATGTCCACTATTTGTGGCTTTTATCATCTCTGTCGATTGTATATTGAGCCTCAAGAGTTACATGCTCTCATGTAAACCAAGTTGCCTATGCTGTACACTTTGTAGTCTAAAGATTTTTCCATACCTGAGAACAGGAGTCATCCACCTCTCATCCTACTGACGAGGAGTCAGGAGGTTTCAAAATCATCTTTTTGGACCTTGAAATAGGAACGTTTGTTCACAATTAAGAAATTTAAAGGCAGCAACAGTAGAAGAAAAGACATTTAAATCTTCCTCCCCAGTCATTTACTGTGAAATCTAACTCCATTCCTGGAGCAAAAATTGATGGCATTTTAGGACTTTAGTGTTTTTCAGGTATCAATAAATCCCTGCTAGTATCTCTCAGTTCCTCTAATAGCCAGGAGGTCCAAGAATAAAATATAACAGTTTTAGTAAACAAAGCCAACATTCCCTCATACTATTTAAATACTGTCTTTCTCTTTACATTGATTTAACTCAATTAGCTCATACTTTGTACAAGTAATTTTAAACAATTTGTGAAATATTAAAAACTAATTAAAATATATAGCTCTTTATTTGTTGCAAAGCCATCGCTTTATCACCAGCAACGTCAAATAATAAAACACTACCGAGATGGTACAAAACCCCCTCATGCCTTCACCTAGTCATTAATATGTCTCTGTTACTGAAAACATTCTTACTTATGTTTATAATCCTATCACTTCAGTATGCATTGCTGAACAGTAGAGGTTGGTTTTACCTATTTTAAACTTAAATCATATGGGATGTATTCCTTTATGTCCAACCTCGTTTATTCTCTCTCTCTGAGATTGTCCATAGTGTCCCACATAGATGTTAGCTTATTATCATGGATTTATACTATTCCTTTGGATGATTTATACCATGCTTTAAAAATTATTTATACTGTTGATGAGTGTTTGGACTATCTCTTACATGTTCACCTCTAAGAATAATGCAGAGATGAATATTGTTGTTTATGTCTTGTGATGCACAATTGCACAGATTTCTGTTTGGTATATAACTAGGTGATTAATTGCTGGTTGATAGAGTATGCATATCTTCAACTTTATTAGATGAGCTGAAACAGTTTTCCAAGCTGATTATGTATGTCAATTTTCATTCCCATCAGCAAACCATTGTTCATATTTTCATAGATTTGTCCTTCTATTCTGTTTTATTGATCTCTTCTCAAATACCACACTTTCTTAAATATGTAGCTTTAAAAAAATAACTTGCAATATTGATTATCATAATGCCTTTCAACTTCTTAGAGTGTCTCTCTTGCTTGGTGTTCCTAAATACATTTTGGAATCTACTTGTCAGTATTTAAATATAGATATGGAGATTATTATTGGGATTTAACCTGTAGATGAGCCTGAGAATTTAGATCTTTATAACATTCAATCTATCAATAATTTATCATTCTGTTTATTGTGTCTTCTTTTTCAGTGTTTCTTAATTCTCTGTGTAAGGTTTTACATACCTATTGATAGATTAATTCCTGGTTATTTGATATTTTTATGATATTGTAAATGGCTTCCTTTTATGTTTTATTTCTGAATATTGGCTGATACATAGAAATGCAATCAATTCTTATACGTTGACATTATATCAAGCAATTTTATTAGTCATTTATACTAGTAAAGTAGTTGTAGAATCTTAAGGTTTTATTTAAATACAGTTAACTTACATGAATAACTTTTTCTAATTTTTAGAACTTTGTGAGACTTTCAACACTTCATCATCAAATGAAATGTTTATATATTTTATGTAGGCTTTATGAAATTATTTTTCATTAGCATTTATTCTCAACTTGCTAAGATTTTTCCACTTAAAGTTTTTAAATCATGATAAAATGTGTATAAATTTACTATCTCAAAAATTTTTAAGTGTACAGTTTTATGGTATTAAGTACATTCATGTTTTGCAATGATCGTCACCATCCACCTCCAGAACTCTTTATCTGACAGATTCAAACTTTGTATCCACCAAACTAACTCTTTACCCCAACCCCTGGCAATTGCCCCTCTACTTTCTGTGGCTATGAATTTGACTAGTCTAGGTAACTCACAAAAGTGTAGCCATACAGTGTTTGTTTTCTTGGATCTAATTTATTTCACTTAGCATAATGTCATCAAGTTTGATTCATATCACAATATATATCCAAATTTCCTTTCCTTTTAAGGCTGAATAATATTTCATTGTCAGTATATACCAGATATTGTTTATTCATTCATCCACTGATAAACATTTGGATTGCTTCCAATTTTTATTATGAAAGATGCTACTACAAACATGAATGCAGAAACCCTTATTCATTTCCTTATTATTTTGAAAAAATATCCAGAAGTGGAGCTGCTAGATCACATGTTAATTGTTTATTTTCTTTGAGTAACTGCCATTCTGTTTTCCATAGTAGCTATACTATTTTGTCTTCTCACCAACATTGCTTAAGGATTCAAATTTCTTTACAACTTTGCCCTGTAAGCCCTTTAAAAAAAATTAAGAAATGACATTGAATTTTATCAGAGGCCTTACAGCATTTATTGTGTTGATCATAGGATGTTTTATTCCTCTGTTGTGTTTATGTGGTGAATTATACTGATTTTAAAAAATTATTCCATGTTGCATGTCCAGAAATTGTTCATGACATTTTAGCCTGCTTGTATATTATTGACTTGAATTTCTCTGCTTTGAAGTTTTTCCATTTATGTGCATGAGATTTGCTTATCAATTTTTATTTCTAATTGTGTTTTGGTTTCAGTCCTACAGAAAATAACTTAGACAAGTTAGCATCTCTTTCTACTCTCTGGGAGAGTTTGTGGAAGATTGATATAATTTCATCCTTATATGTTTGGTAGAATGTGCTGAGGAGCTATATGGGCAGAGACTTTCTTTTCTTTTGTGAGGCAATTCTTAAGATTAGATTTAACCCATTTTAAGAATATAAGGATCTTGAGGTTTTCTGTTTCATCTTGAATCTATTAAGTATACTTTCGTTGGGCTTTGTTCACTTCACCTAAATTTTCAAATGTTTAGTAAAGAGTGTCCTCTTAGGATTATCTTAACATGGCCTATAATGATCTCCCTTTCTTTATTCTTGACATTTGTTTCCTTTTTATTTATCAGTCTCACTATGGTTTATCAATTTTACTTTTTCTTCAAACAAGCAAATATGTAAACCAGTGTTTGTGTTGATCCTTTGTATTTATTCTTTCAATTTAATAGCTATTATTTTGTCAATTTCTTCTTTTTACTGTTTGGATTTAAATTGCTGTTTCTGTCTTTTGGAGATAAATGTTTAGATACATGGTTTTTAGCATTTGTTCTTTAGTAAGATGCATATTTAAAATTATAAAATTCTGTCTAAAATCACGTGTATCATATAAATTTTGATATGTAAAATCTTTAAATGTAACAATTTAAAAATATTTTCTAATTTTCATGTTTTCTTCTTGAAATCCCTAGGGAGAACTTTTATCTTTGGTAATTTCTTTGTATTCCTTAGATTTACTATCTGTTCACTTCCATTAGTTCATTAATTTATTGGTCTTTATTTCTCTTTCTTGGGAAATATTTTAATCATATAATTTTGCTGATATGAAAATTTGGAATTACAGTTATTTCTAAGGCCTGAGAAAAGGAGAGAATATAAAGATATTAAAAAATCTCTCATCTAGCACATTCTATTTTGCCTTCTTTTACTATATACCTTCCACTTACTGCCTTTCCATATCCCTTCCTATTTGTGCTCTGTTGTCACCTGCTTCATGAATATTTATTCTTATGTAAAGAATACTTTAATATTACCCTCTGGTTTCCTATGACCATGGCCGAATTAATTTGGTTGTCATTATTTACATTTTATTCCTTTGTTGTAATTCATAACAAAATGATTTGAAGATAGCTTAGAAAGCAGTTATCTTATCAAGCTATAAACATTGGAAATTCTTTGTGCTCCTGGCTTTTCTTTCCCTTTTACCTAAGAAATCTTATTTCTCACTTATAGATTATACACTTCCTCTAATCTGAATTGTTCCCTCCTTAGCTCTGTGTCTATGCCTCTCTTTCTGCACTCTGGATGTTGTTTTATTTTGGATATTTACTCCAGATTGTAAGTTTCTGGAGGCAAAGAATCATATTTTATACATCTTTTATTCTCCAGTGTCTCATAATAGTAAATGTTTGTGAGCATATAAAATGCTCAGCTGGGGTCAGAAAGCAGAGTAACAGAAAGAAAGTTGAATGTATAGGAACTAGATATCCAGATGTCTAGGTAAATTTGATTACTTTTATAAGACATGTTCCCATGCATTGAGTATATTTATGAAACACCTATCTGTGTATGTATTCACATATGTATTATTAAAAATTGCAAATATTTTCAGTATTCCTTCTTCCACATTTGTCTGCTGCAAATAAATCATTGTCTTCAGTATATCAAAGTACATAGGGAAAGGAAAATAAACATTTCATTCCTGAACATACTTATATTACAGGGTTAAATACAGTACTTTGCTATATGCAAGGCACTCTGTAACTGTTCTCTTCAATGATCTTCCCAATATCTATGTACCCAGATGCCAAGCTAGTTGATCCATTTCAAATAATGTTATTCTCTTTTTGCAGTGTTTCTCTGTTCTGTAAACAAAAAGCACACTTTTTTAAAAAAACAGGTTATGAAAAATTTCACTGCTTTCCTAATCTGATAGAGCATCCTTCTCTGGATTATGTAAATGTTAATTCCAATATCTACTACAGCAATGCTCATATTGTGTTTGCGTTTAAATAAATATGTATTTTCTTCTTAAAAGCCCACAGCCATAGTATGATCATATATCACTATAATGTGCATTGAGATAAATCTTCATGGCAATCATCTCTGTACTACAGTGTGGGGAGAAGGGAAAAAGGATATTATGGCCTAGATAGTCACTCCTAATTCTTACATTTTAGAGCACTAAGACAAAGGAAACCCTCAAAGTGATATTCTTATAAAGTCAATATTTTCCTATAAAAAATCTATTTTCTACACAACTTAACCTTGAGTACATCTCACAAAGGAGTAAAAGAAACAATTGCCAAATAATGAAAATTGGTGGAAGTATATGTGCTGTTAGATTCTATTAACCACACAAACAGTGAGGAAAACAAAAGATGGATGCTGTCAGGGAGAACAGTCCTGTTTTCTTTTATAATCTGATGATTAGTTCAATCATAATAAGAAAATGGTAGTTTCTTAAACCAATTTTTTTTTTGCAAAGCACATGGCTTTATCATTAGAAACAGCTTCATGCCTGATATTATTTATGAAGCAACATTAGCGATGCTAAACTCAGGCTTACTAACAGAGGCAAATGGCTGCACATTCTCATTGGCACCCTCATAGCCTTCATCCATAAATCTTTGGTTGCAACATTATGACCAACAGGCACAGCATCCTGCAGACTGAAAGGTCACTGCTTTGTTTATATGACTTTCATAATCTGAAATTTCAACAGAATGAATCCCACAGCAGGCTTGAGGCCCTCCAGGACCAGCCTTTTTGTGATATTGTTTGCCTCTTGAAATTCTGGGACATAGTGTTTAGCCTTTGGTATATGTTGACTTTGCCTGAGAGGACTTTGTGTCTGCACCAAGGTAAAACTTCAGGACCCTAAAGAAATTCTCATGCAAGCCAGGGATCCTTAGAACTAGAGTTTAGTGAATTAGGTACTAACTCTTATTTTTAAACACTGTCTCACTTTTTACTTGGTTTGCTAGATTCCAGTTTTCCTCTGTTTTGGATTTACCTCAGGTCCTTTGTCTCCATCTCAAATCCAAATATCAATATTTGGAGTTTGCAGATGGGCCTGGATCTTCAAGTAGATCATGGGGTAGTAATAGTGGGAAATACAATGAATTAATTGTGGGTGTATCACTTTAAGGTCGCAATGCGTGGGTCTGCTGGAGGAGTTGGAGTCCTAAGAGATGAAGAAAAGGGGTCTCCCAGGACAGGGGCAGTCCATGGGGTCACTCTCCCCAGACCCCGGGGTGTAGGTAAAAAACTGCTCTGTCGGAGTGAGACGCAGAAACACCAGAGTGAGATGCAGAAACATCGTTTATTCCAGAAAGTACAGAAGCTTATATACACTCCTGGACCAATCAAGGCCCAAGGTTACAAAGGGGTGCTCTCTGTCGAGCACACAATCCATTAGCATAGAATGGGGAAAGATGGAGGGGAGGGGTTGAAGGTATGGAGAGTGTTCCTACATGGGTGATTATTTTAGTTGAATTTAATAAGTTATAAACCAAACCAAATTTCATAACTCAGATACTGCCTGTATTTCTTGTATTCAGTAGTAATGATTGAATCTTATAAAGATGTGCTCTTCCTGATGAAAAACTGCATTATTCAAAGAAAGGCTAGGGAGATGAGTGGTGTCCTTATACTGCAAGAGGAGTCCACAGGTATTGTCCACGGGGAGTCAGATGGATCAGCTTAACAACTGCATTTAAAAAAATGAAACTAACCTTTCATTCATCAAACAGAACCCTACATAAATGTCAGTTAGCATCAGCATTCAATTAATATTGTGGATCATTCATCAGTTAGGGATATATAGTGTAGAGACTCCTGTGGCTCTTGAATTATTTTGTAGAGATCTTTCTTTAGTAGTCTTTAGCCAGGTAAGTATGTCTCATCTGCTATATGTCAAGCACCTTTCACTCAATCTTTCCTTTAGACATTTACTATATGGTCCCTGAGTAACAGGATCTCATATTGGTTCTTTACAGATCAAGATTCTAATCGAGGCCCCCCCCACCCCGGGAACTTAGAATTGATCCCTCTAGCACCTACCAGCAAAAACAAGAACAGGTATAAAAGGAGTTTTCCCCTGCTTCTTAATGTGTATATTGTTTACATACAAACATTTGTTAGAAGGAAAAAAAAACAGTTATACTCTTCTGATGTGTCTGCATTCAACCCTTCCTTGGGGTGTACTTTTAATTCTGCAGCCAGGGTATTAGCAATATTAAACTGAAAATGTCACAGAATGTCAAATCTGAAAATGTCACTGGGAAAGGGGAAAAAAAGATGGTGACCCTGTACCATCCACAGATGAAATAAATATGCCTCCCTGGTACTGTACAGTGGTTTTTTTAGTGGGTATAATTTTATACATTTTGCATCCTATTAATTTTCATGGCACCGATGGAGAAATATTAGAACAGAGAGAGTGCTGAAGACAAATTAACTCATCAATTACATGTATGGGACAGTGGAGACTGAGTTTATTTCACCATTTCGAATTGCAATAAAACTGTAATTACTAACTCGTGGAATCTTCATGGAAATCTGTATTCATTACCACTTAATTTGAAGTCAGTGACTGCTGTATACTTAACTTTTCTAATATCTGCCACCAAATAGAAATAGTAGAAAACATTTTAGAATTAAAGCAGCTGTCCCACTAGGTCCCTACTGAAACATTTTTGTAATCATCCAAACTGAATTTTGCCCATGACACCAGTGAGATTAGTTTGTACTTAAATAGTGCAGAAAATGGAAAATGAATATATTGTTTGTTCAAGGTCACAATTCCCTTTTTATGTCTCTTTTTGCTCTGTGTCTGTTTAGCTCTTGGCCACTCCTCTTCATCCTTTCTATACATCACAAGTATAGCACCGTGAGAATTATTTCCTGCAGGTAGAACAGCAAAGTGGAATGAGACAGCCAGAACATTTATGTTCAAATTCTGTCTATGCCACCTGCCAACTTTTGTTCTGAGTGTTATTTCACTTCTTTGAAGCTCACTCTTCTCATTTATAAATGGAGGTTATGATGCCAACCTCCTAAGTTTTATGTGAACATTACACAATCTAATATATGTAAATACCCTAGTGTGGCACCCAGTCTTTCAATGCTAGTTTCTCTTTTAATCTTTAAAGAAAACCAAAAATTATAGGTATTATATACTGTATCATAATTTATGGAGCAAATTGAATTTCCCTTAAAGTTTACAATCTAAACCATTTGTTTTTGTTTATTATTAATATGGTAGAACAGCAAAGTTCCTGGCAAATGGAAAGTGATCTTTTAACCACACAATTTTTACTTGCCACTGCAAATTAAGTCTGAAAAGACATCATTTAAATATTATTTCTATTTTTTTAGTCAATTACTGGCACCTGGGAAATGATAGATCACAGATGTAAGGGGTCAGATAGGGGCAGAAATCACCTGCACTTTATTTTAGGATCAGGGATGTTTTTCAGAAGTCTGATCCTGTCATCTGCAGTTTTGATGAATATGCATCCAGAAGGAAAGGAAACAAGTGTCTGTGGTATGTGTTCTATCTGCTTGAGGAATTCAGGAATAACACTCACTCTCTGATATTAGCAGGAAAAAAGAGCATGAAAGTTACAGTAGGGACTAGTAACAAACATAAAATAAAAATACAATAAATGTTTTAAACTGTTTTAAAGTCACGATGGATGCTCAGCTAATAGTTCTTCAACTCCACCTATCACCAGCATAAGTATGTTGATCTCAACTTTGTCAGAGTAACTTTCCATTGTAGAGATTTCTAAAGCTTGACAGCACCTGTTAATACTATTAACTTGAAACAAGTAAGAATAAAGCCAATTTCTATGCATTTGCTTCATTTACTGGCTATTTTGGAGCATCTTTCCATAGCTCAAGAAAGTGCAGCTATTATCCCTATGTCAAGCCTGACTGGGAAAGGAAACCTGGTGCATTCTTCAGATGATCTGATGAATTACATGTGTGTTCCCTGGGCTGGAATTGATCGATATATATATGTGGCATAACATTCAAATTGCTGGCCAGACCTTTTGAGAAAATTCCATGCTTCTGCTTTCAAACTGCTTGGGCTGCATTCACTGAACACAGACAATATAGCATGGAAAAGAAAAACCAAGGTGGTCAGGGATTTGATAATCTTTAAGAATCTTCTAGATAATAATTGCTATGTGCAAAATTAATAAGATTTAAATGAGTTAATACATGTAGAGTTTTTCTAAGATCTGTCAAGCTTTTAAATAATGTTAGCTATTTCTATTCCATTTATAGTTTTAATAGTGAAACGAGAATATCATTGTCAACTAGAGAGTGATGTTATATCTACATGAAAAAAACAAAGGAAAGGCAAGTCCAGCCATTTATCATATCTGATTGAAATTCCAAGCAAGAAAGCACATGTTCTAATCTTAGGAACTTAGTATTGATTAGTCACAGCCTACTTCGTTGATATGTACAATCATTATGCTTCTAAGAAAAGTAAAATATTCAGTGAAAAAAATTTGGCTGTTTCATTTGTAAATTGATGTTTGTTCCCTCACCTGACTAAAATATACATTTTCAATAAAACTAAAAACAGAAAATTCTATACAGAAAAGATAATCTTGATTCTAATTCTTTTTAATTCCAAGAACCCATCGAAGAAGGTGAATCCACTGATCCTAGAGACAGGAAGTGGTTCATAGAAGTTTATTCTGCAGTGTTTTTAGTTTATACCTAAACTGACCAAAGCTGTTCCTGTCATTGTCTGTTATACTATCTTTGATCTAGGCTTATCTTTTCCCCTTTGGATATTTTGAACTAAGTTGATATGATGGAAGGAACATAGAACAACTAGTAGTAAGAGTTTCTTACTCTCTCTTTTTATGGTCACTTTAGTGAATTGTGAGTGAATTGAAGTAATGGCTTTTAATTTTTCCAGAAAAACAAAGCTAGACTTCTTGTTCCTGCTTCAGGTGACCTTGGGATAGTGTTAGAGTACTTCTGTTGTGGCAATATGCATGAAAACTCTTACAGGATTTACTTTTAAGCATTTTAGTGTGTGCAAGTATCTCAGGCTTTCAAATTATCCACTAAACTCATTTTACCCTTTCCTTTTGAATCTAGCTTTTCTCTAGGCTGTGTACTATAGAATATCGGAACTTCTGCCTTCTCTATCATGTCCTATATGCAGGGCCCTGCCCAAGGTTGTTTCAGCCTTGTTCTCTTCTTCCTCCCAATTGGATAATTTCCAGTTCTGTTTGACATATGGCCCTTGACCCAGTTTTCAAAATGTCTTCCAGACATAAATTGCCAAATTATATGCAACAAACAAGATAGCATATTTTCCATCAGTACCAGAATTTTCTTTTAATAGTCCAGTCCTTGACAATGGTATTTTTGTTCTCCTGGGTGTTGAAAAATAAGGTTGCTCTCCTATAGCCAGTAACTTTGACTTAACCCTACAATGAATGAGATTCTCTGCCTGTGGGATTCTTCCTGGATTCCCATCTTTAGGTTTTGCTGATAGCAGTTTCCTCAGGCCCATGATAATTGGGCACACATTACCACATTAGCTTTCAAGATGGACTCCATCTCTTCATCCTAGCTGCTGCATCACTGGACTGAGATATATTAGTCATATGTCCTTTAAAGTTTCTTTTTGTTACCACGTTAATGAGTTACTCATAAATTTCTCATTTATGGCCCTTCTTATTATTTCTATTTGTGTACAACCTATGCTCTAATCCAGGAGTTGTGAACTACCTATGGCCAAATTTCTGCTGCCGCCTGTTTTTATTAATAAAGTTTGATTGGCACCAAAACCCAGCTCTTGACCAGTGCTTTGAAAATTTAACAATTTAGTATGTGGTAGGTAAGCCCTTGCATTCTGAATTTCTAATAAGCATTGAAGATGCAGTTGTTCTTTGTCTGCAAACTAAACTTTCAGAAGCAAGCTTCTAGCCTCCTAATACCAAACATCCATAGTTTTGTCACCACAGCAGACTGTAATTCCACATTGAACTTCATGGCACATATTAAGAGATTAGTGACTTTGAATAAATGCAAGCAAAAAAATGTTTAAAAAAACCCAGAAAAATAACACACAAAATATAGAAAGAACACTATTTTGCCTTGTATACTCCAGAATTTCCCAACCTATTTTGGCCATGGAACTCTTAAAATAACATCACTTATCTAACTTAGGAAAGTCTTTTTTTTTCTGCCTATGATCTATGGAGAGTTAGGGTTTTCATTAAAATACCAAGAGTTGCAACAAGAATTGAGTGGGTGGGGTTCCTTTAGTATTTTTTGACTTCTGCTTTCTCTGAAATATACATAGATGGTTCTGTGTAAGATTTCACGTGGAACAGATCCTTTACTTTGCAAATCTGTTGATCACTAATCTCTCTTGTCATACATGGTACATGCTTTTGTGTCTTTATCACTATGCTTATGCTTCTCCATCTACCTAGAGTGACCAGTATTTTAGTTTGCCCATGAGTCGTCTTGACATTAGTAATGAGAGTTCTGCCTCCTGAGAACCCCTAGAATCCTGGGCAAACTGAACTGTTGGTCACCCTACAAGTTCTGTTACTTCTAAAACTGTCAAGGTCTACCTTCCTTTAATTCATTTCCAATGTTCCCGTTTCATGAATTGTTTTTGGTTCCCTCTTTTGAATCTTCATGGTGTGCTCATTCCCTCTCTCCTTTGAATATTTTTAGTTCAGAAGCTCTCTTCCTCTTTATTTCAACTACAGCTCTAATTTTGACAATTTCTATGGTTACTTTAGACTCCCTACTCTGTGATGAATAAGGATGACAATTGAAACTTCCTCTTATTGGTAGACATTCTTAACCCCACAACACAAGCAGCCACATTAAAGAGTCAATAAATTATTGGTGAACTATAAAAAGCCTTGAAAATGCTATAGAACTTAACAGTTGAAAGCAAGGTATATGTACAGAAAAATATTTAAAAATAAATTATTTGAAGGAAGAGTGTTAGGTCTCAGTTTAATTTGGAAGTATTTTATTTTGCAGGTCTGATATAGATCTGATGTCATGCTTCTTGGTCATTGTATTCTGAATCTATGTGACAATCTCAGAATATTGTGATAAGATAGATATTTGGAGAGATAGGCAAAGGGAGAGCTATTTTAAGAGAATATGTATATATATATATATATATATATATTATATACATTGCATACAGTATAATCCACCATCATCTCTCATTTGCATTCAGAGGCCTTTATGGAGCCTCATAATCCTCATATTACTATGGTTCTCCTCTGAGGATATGCTCAATCCCAATTCTCTCTGTATGCCCTTTAGATTTTTCACATTATCTCTCTGGAACATTCTTCCCTCTGCTTGAATTGTTTTGTCTGATTCATTCCTCAATGATTTCTCTTCTAGATTCAACTATCCAGAGAGGATACTGTAATTTCCAGGGTCCTTCTGATTATAGGAAAATTCTGGAATTGAGAGTACAGGCCATGGTCTTATTCTCTAGACTGGCCTTCATTTGAAATTTAGAAAAGTGAAATTAGTGGTTATGAATACCTTTGGGCAAGAAATTGAGGGTAGGGAGACTTTCTACAATGCAAAGAAGATAGTGACCTTCAAATATCTTTCTTGGATGTCTTCATCATTGGCCTTTGCTAATACTTTAAGGATTATCTGGGGTCAAAAAGTCAATGTATACATTGGAATGTATATTGCCAATGTATACATTGGAAGCCTACATTCATGTATCTTTATGTGTCATAGGAATGCTATTGATTTCCTGTCCTATCAATTGCTAACCACATTGCTAATTATTATTCTCATGCACCTTACACATTTAAATGGATCCTCCTCTATGTACATCATCTGTGAATGTGTAGAAAGCTGTTTCCAGTCAAAAGCATTTTCCTAATATAGACTTAGTAGGCAACTAAACCATCCTACTGTTTTTGTGTGTTCTACTGATTCTATGGAGGAGATTAAGAAGTTAACATTTTCCCTTTTATTGTACACATTTGGATTCCACATATCATTCTGGTGGATATAACCATTTGTCTTTGCAATAAAATCTCCACAAATATTTTATGGTCTGAATTCAATAGTCTTAAGAGCTTTCAATTTCTGAAGTCTTGCACTGCTCTTTTGTAACACAATAATCAATAGGCCTTGTATCATAAACCCATCTTTTTTTTAATAGAATTGCATTGATAACTGTTGCCAAAGTCTTCCTTTAAAACCTAAAAGTCATTTGTGCTAGTACTAGTCACATTCTTTGCTATTTTTCTTGTCTATTGTCACATCACACCTTTTAAAAACATTTTGTCTGGAATCTCAAAGTAGAATTTATATGTCTTTGAAAAATTATTATTTACCTGCTTCGTTTTGTTCCCCAACAAATCAGAAGAAAATTTTTCTTTATATGCTTTTTGAGACACAGTCATATATTCTCTGAATAATTGACGGAAAAACTTCCTCTTTGTGCTCTTCTTCCTCTTCCTCCTTTCTTCTCCTCTTTCTTTTGTTTTGGAAACATTCAAATAGGCTTATGCATAATCTATAAGTAACTGTCCCTTCATATTTTGTAGATAATCTTTATCACTTTCCCATTCGTACTTCTCAGTTCTTAGTTGATTAATTTATATTGTCATATTAGCATTTATTGAGTGCTTACTACATTCTAGCCACTGTGTTAAATGCTTTTCATATAGTATTCCTCACAATAATCTGATTTTTCTTTCTCTACTTTATAGATGAAGAACTGGTGTTTAGAACTTCAGTAGACTTCCAAAGACAGCAATAGAAAACCAGGTTAATCTATGTTTAGGATTCTGAGGAACAGAAAGAATGAATTTAAAATTCTATGTCATAGCAGCAAAGCTGTGGGAAGGCTTGGTCAGGTCGGGAAGAATCTTGGTTACCAAATGAATGCCCTTCTGACCTGGCTTTGTGCCTGCACTGGCTACTTCTGCTCCTTTGTGGGCTAGTCTTTCTTTGCACTTCTTTACAGGATGGTTTGTGTAGGCCTCAGTCTCAGATCCTCCTTTCTGTCTGTCCTCTCTTGCCCAACAGGAAATCTGTTATTCACAGAATTTTTGAATACTATCTACACAGTGATGACCCTCAATTGTATATCTCTAGCCCAAAGTTTTCCCCTGAAGTCCAGACCCATTTTTCCAACTTTAAATTTTACATCCACCGTTAACTATCATTTAAACTTTTATAAGTCCAAAATTGTGCTTGTTTCTTAGCCCTCTTCTAAACCATTTCTCTCATTCTTTTACTTGTTGCTAATGTCATGATAATTTATTCAATTAATCTAATTAACAGTATCTTTGATTATTTCTACTTCTTTTCCCTAACCCTCCCTATACTATTTATATTTTATTAGTTATCTCTCCAATGTATATCTTGAATCTGCATACTTATAGTGATCTCTGCTCTACTTTAAACAACCCTCTCATAGCTGAGCTATTTCAAGTGTTTTCTATCTTGTCTCACTGCTTTGACTAGTGCCTGGCTTTTGTTCATTCACAGATAGCAGTTAGATTTTATTCTGAAAGGTCGATCATATCATAGCTGTTAGGTCGGATCAGGGTCCAGGATGTCCAATTAGAGGGACCAGTCAGGGCAGCTACCAAACGGAGCTGCCAGCCAGACGCTGACCTCACCAGTAGACACGCCTACTGTCAATCAGTGGGTTTTTCCTGACCTATCCAGGAAGGACTCTGGCCTTCTCTTCCTGTCCCCAAGCCCTCCCCTTCCTGACCGGGCCTTTTGAAATTCTCTCTACACTGGAGCCCCAGCGCCATTTCTCCCAGACACACTCTGGTGGACAGGAGAATTCAGCTCCAGAGCATATATTTCCAATAAAGCCTTGCTGAGTGGCTTTAATTCATCTCCTTCTGGTAATCTAGTCTTTACAATAGCCACCCCTACCGCAACACACACTTCAATATTGCTTAATAGCTCCCTGTACTTTCAGAACAAAATCCAAATTGTTTAAGAGGACCTCAAGGTTCCACTTCTCCTGGTTCTACCTCTCTCTCCAATCACATCTCATGGCCCGTTCCCTTTACCCTAAATGGCCAGTGTTTTTCTTTTCTTTTGTCCTTATCTTTTTCTGGCCTGTAATCCTTGTCCTAGAATGCTCTATTGTCCTGGTTCTCATGTGTTTGACAAGTTGTTCTGATTAAGGTCTTAGTTCAAAAGCAGAATTTTCTCAGGAAGTACCTTGAGAAAGGGACTATCATTCTGGGTAGTCTCTGGTTGTCACCTCTTACTGGTTTACCATCCTAGATATTTATGTTTCTGTTTATCATTGTTTGCAATATTTTGATAATCATTTGTATATACACTTGCTAGAATTAAACTCCAATAAATGTAGAGATAGCTATCTCTCCATTGAATCCCTAGTTAACAGCAGACAATTTGGAAACTATATGTATTTCATATTTTGAAGAAAAAGAAAAGAACAATGAATAAAGTCTGATACATTTGCAAGAATGAGGTGGGCAGTGACCTATCATTTTATGAGAATTAAGCATAGGTTATTTTGATAAGCTAGTATTAGATTCTTGTTTAATTTATTTGCACCCTGAGAAATTTCTGAAGTGAGACTTAAAGGATTCTTGACACTGGCTATTTCGACATTAGTTTTTGTTTGTTTTGAGGCACTTGGATTTAAACCCAGGACCACATGCATGGGGGCAAGTACTCTACTACTGAGCTACATCTCCAGCATTGTTTTTATTTCTTACAAAACAATGCTTAGTATTCATTGAGAAGCCCTATCTTCTTTTCTGCAGTTAACACTAATTTCCCCTTTTAGGGTTTTGCATTCAGCATAACCCATTTTCTTTATATCCTATGGTATTTGTTGCCTTTTTAGAAACAAATTTATAGGTTATTCTTCTGTTTTAAATTAACTTTCACACTAGCTTATACATGGACTCTTATTTTACTACTTTCAATTATAGTCCATATTAGATGGTGAAAATACTTTTAGCTAACCTGGTATTCACATTCTTATAAATACTATCTATTCTAACTTTTAAAATTCACACTGCCTCTTTACTGATAAGAAAAATGAGATTACATTGCTTGGAAGGTCAAAATTGGAACTCAAGCCTGCAGGTGTACAATGGTATCAAATATTACATTCTGAACTGTTTTACTTCCTTTCTCTGCCTCAGACCTCATTGCATAGACAAGGATGGTATTATAATGATAGATGGAATGATAATGCAGAATAAGTTTCTTTCCCTTAGTTAAGATTGCATGCTCCTATGATTCCTCAACATAGGAATTTGATTTACTGACTAGTATTTGCTTTATCTATCAATTGAGTCTACATACTAGCATGACCAAAAGTTGCAATTCAATTCATTCTTAAAATCATAATGGTTTGTCCCTGCTCTTAGGCAGCGTTTTTCAAAATCCTTAGCCTTTCTTGCTTGGGAGGGGCAAATTCTCATATCTCTTCTGCCCAGCTGGATCAAAAAGCTAGTCCACTTGATCCTGACCTCCAGTGTCTACAAACCATCCTATCCAGAAATCCCTTTAAAAACTGAAAGAGTACTTTAACTTGGGCATTAATAAAGATGATGAGAAAATTTATTAAAAAGAAGGGATCCCTCACCATGGAAAAAATGGATGGTTTAGATACTGATGAAGTATAAGTATGCATGCGGGAACCATGAATAATGTGAATTTAATGTCAGCCACTAGGTATGGTGACGACTTAGAGAATGACAAATATGGTGGCCCTGTAATATTTTTCTGGATTTGTATAATTCCTTAATATGCTTTTTAACCCCCATTGGTCTAACAAGTCCCATGGAATTGATATTTAATTCATTCATTCATCCCGTAAATACTTGATCAATTCCTTCAATGGGCTAAATGCTAGCAATTTTTTGTATCAGAGAGAGTGCACTAATTATAGACAGGCATTCTATTTGTAATTGCCATCTTTTCTATTTTTGAAGCCCAGAGCTTTTTGAACTGGCATAAACAGTTGCATCTCCTGAGTTTGCTTTTCTTTGGCTATTTCTCTTTCAATTTACTGTTGTATAAACTTGTGTCCACACCAGAGCTGCTAAAATCATGGCTCTTTTCAAATGCAAAATTTTTTCAGTATGCATTTTGAAAATGTTTACAAAGAATTCCCAGCAAAATAACCCTTTACAAACTGCCAGCTGCAACTGTTATAAGAGATTTTATAGCAGTACCTGATTTTGAGGTACAAGAAATGTTATATTCCAAGTTGCATATTTCCCTAAAGAGAACTACTTATTTCATAGAGTGGCTTAATTTTGTGCCTTTTTTTCATCTTGTCAAAATAATGGTGAGTTCTTTTAAATATTTTTAATGTTTCAATTTCGAGTGCCTAGTATACAGTAGATACTCAAAAATTCTGTGATAGAATAAATGAATTAACAAATAAAACACTCATAATTTGTAGCAAAACTATCTTTTATAAAGCAATTCCACCTCTTCCAAGCTTTGTTTGCACATTTTTGCCAAAGAAATGGACTAGATAAAACATTTTATGTTCTCTGTTAGAGTTTTTAAAATTCAGCATCCTTGGTAATGGGAAAGAAGAGAAAATATCATTAAAATAAGCATGTGGATCTCTTCCAAATGCAGACCCTCGATATGTTGTCAAATCTTCATCTTACAATTTAGGTTCTAGAACAAAAAAATAGCTTTTGACATTTCTCAAAAATTGAATGAATACCTCTATAACCTTTGGACTTTAACACAGAAATGATTGTTTCTAATTTTTATTGATGTTGTCTTCAGTATTGTTTGTTTTTTCTGAAGTTCCAGTCCCCTGCCACAAGTATTTCTGTAAACTATTTCTGTTCCTGACCCCTTCATTTTTATTATTTTTGATAATTTTCTTTAGTTGAATCACATGCTTCCACTGCACCTGGATCTTCCCTTGTCCTTGAACCTTGGCTAAAGAGAACACTGTAAATGCTAATGCATTCAGAGTTGTCTCCCTGGCTTTCCTTGATTTTTCCCCTTCCTTTCTCCCTCCTGGCACTCTGCCTCTGTCTGAGTAGTTTACATTCCTGGAGGTCAAACTTCTTTGACTTTGGCTGCTCCTTTCTTTGAGGTGGAACAACAATGATCATTTCTATAGATTTTCTCCTGTCTGTCTCAGCCTATAAACACTACCCAAGCTTTTCTTATATATACACATTTCTCTTATCTCTGAGATTTGGACTTTGGCTTCCGAAAGTCTTTTACATATCATCCCTTTTGGTTTTACAGTTGAAGTTTCTGGTTAAATTGGGTGCATTTGAAGTATGACATTCCTCCTGAAATGCAACTATAATAACAGAAAGGGGATAAGAAAGATAATAGTCTACAGGGACAAACAGTAGTGAAGAAGGAGCAGCTGAGAGATGACAAAAAACTTCAGGTGGAAGGCAGATGGGTGTGTAATGAATGAGTTGGCAGAGCAGAAGTGGAACCCTGGGTGCCTACAGAGAAGGAGACCAGAAAGAAAAAGGTCACTTTGTCCCCACTGGGTCTTGGAAAGTCCCTCAGGCTCCAAAGGATTAGTTTAGAGGTGTCAGTTTTTGTGAAAGTCAAAATTTAGGGGAGAAAAAAAGACGAGTTTACTTTTATAAAAGATGATGTTGCAAACTTTAGAAGCACCCTCCCACCTCTCACAGCAAAGCAGCTACTTTACCATCCTGAAGGAAAGGTTGTCTGTTTTCCAAGGAGGCTGATCTGGAAGGGATTTTCAGTCAGGGATTCAGGCAAAGCAGAGGCTGAATGACTTTCCTTTCTGAAGACAGGGGTCTTACATGACAGCACAGCTAAAGACGAGAATGGCCATACTTTTACTTTGACTCCCATAATGGCAGATTGTCATTGCCCCATTCAGATATCTCTTTTTGTCTCCTTACAAAAACATAGCTTGGAACTCCATTAGCTAATAGGGCAGCCCCTGAATTCATGAACTCAGTTCATGCCCAGAGTTCTAGATTAGAGTTTAAATTCCTCACTCTTTAGTATGAGTGAAAAATCAAGGATCACTAGAAATTTGGGTAACAACGTCAACAGGACAAAATGAGACAAAAACAAAAAAACTCAGTGAAAATGTAGACTATGCCATAAATGGGAGAAAGTATCACAAAACTCTAATATTCTCCCATAAGAGAAAATATTGCACTTAATCAAACTAAAACAGTGTGCTATTAATCAAAGACAAGTTCAGGGAATGAGAAATATTTCTTTGAAATTAAAAATGTAATAGTGAAAAAAATAAAAGAAAATGTAATAAGGACTATAGAAAAAAAGACAAAGATACAATTCAGTACCAACCAATAAGAGTTTCAAAAGGGTTCGGGCAGGATCAGGTGATCAGAAATGAGAAAATTTTTCAGAAAGGGAGAATTATGGGCTCTTATGATAGAAGGGCCCACCAAACGCTTAGCAAAATGGCTGAGAAAACCTTCTCATGAAGGAAACACACCATACTCTGATGTCAAATATCAAAAGGACATGGCAGAGAACTTCTCTGTAGCAATACTGAATACTAGAAGATCTTCAAAGTTTGGAATAAAATGTGTTCCATGAATCAAACTTTCAATAAATCTGAGGATCAAATAAGGATATTTCTAGACATAACTATTAAGGAAAAACACTTTTTACATTCCCTTTTCTTAGATGCTATGGATAACCTCTACCACAAATGGGGAGTAAATAAGAACAATAGATTAGACTGAGAAAAATGGGAGATATACTGTACATACAGAGAAAGGGGACAGGAAAGCTCACAGAGAGGAATCAGCCCAGAGCATTGAAGAGGGGGTTTTGGAAGGAGCACTGAAGCAAAACAAAAGAATTGATCAGGGAATTATCCTTCAAAGTATAATATTATAGAGGGCTGTGCAGTTCTACTAAAGGTGTTGAAAGAGATTAATAAGCATTCAGAAAAAATGAAGACTAATATTTTGTAAGCTTCCTCAGTCTTACTTTCTCCCTTCATTTTTATACTGTAATTGTAGGAATGGACTGGAATCAGCTTATATGACTCAGGTCAGTGTTAAAGTCTTGATTTCTTGTATTTTATTATCATCCTTTAGTTCTTTACTCTGCAGAATTCATCTCTATTTAGCATTCAGCTTCAATCTTGGCACCTACCAAATTGTTGGAATGTTTTCATTGCATAGAGCATTCATTCATTTTGTTTAGTAATTGTTTGCTTTAGAATATCACAGAATATTGGTGCTAGAACATCATCTTGTCCCCATTTGAAAGAACACATGCAATTGAAGGCAGGGAATTTGTCTCTAGACTATTTCAAATATCTGTGATACCTCATATTTAATAAATACTAGGTGTTTTCTTAGCACTGAGCTATATTTGCCAGTTTTGCTAATGTGAAGTTTTAATTAGCCAGCAAGACCCTGAGAATTCAGCCTCTTACTGCTGGCAATATTGCACTTATATGTTCTACACAAATTAAAGTCTGCTTTTTACGAGAAAATTCATTCTTTCCTATGTGACCCATTCTAACACTTAACAATTCCCCATAGCTAAAGAATTTCTTCTTTATGTCTCAGTTAAATCTCTCAAATTGCTATTTAAGTATGTTTATTTATTTTTTCCTTTTTGGTACTGTGTTATGGATACCAGCTGGCCATAACAGTGCATGAAGAATCCTGTGTAGCTCTTTTCCTCTCTTGTCACTTTATCTCTCTCTTTTCTCTTGTCAAGCTTGCACTACATTGAGGGCAAAATCAGAATTTTGTCTTAACATGGTATGGAATCATTAAAATACAATAAAGACTATATAGTTTGAAGGCTAATTTGAGGTTACTCATGACTTTTGACAAATAGTCTTCTGATGTGGAAATTCCTCAGTATAATGTTCCTTTGAATCTTGTACACGTCAAGAGAGTTTAGCCATTTACCTACCCTTGGCAGTCTTACTAATTTAGCCTCCTACCCTCTGGAATAGACTACCTTCCTGGCAATTCCTATTTGGGTGCATTGCTAGGACCATGGGACTGTTTTATTATCTCTCTAATTAAACTATAAATTTAGTAGTATTTTATAAAATAAATGAATTTGATATTAACTTCTTTCCTCTTTTACGCATATATAAATAATAGCTTATATAGATAAAATCTAATTTACTGAAAGCAAAATGGTTACATCTCGAACATGAGTTCTCATAGAAGATAAAATTAATATAAAGTTTGATGTAGGAAAATACATACTTTTACATAAATTTTATATAGCTCTTTGTAGTACAAGCAATGTGTGAAGCACAGGTCGTAATACACATGTACCTTTTGTAATAAATAATATCACCCTTTCATTAATGTGCTATTACCTGGGGGATGATTTCCCTGCTCGCAGGAGCTGACACCAGTAGTGAGGCTACTGAGAACTCTTTTAAGAGCTGTATGCTCCAAGTGAATCCCAAGCAGGCAACACATAAAATGTAAATAGGCTATATGCTGTATTATCGATGCTTTCTGCTTTTCTATAGACCACTTAGGGGATCACCCTTAAAGTCCTTGGCAGGGTGTGGGTGGTCAAAGAATTTTTAAGCTACTCCCTGTTGCCTTCAGATTATTGACCCAATTTAGCTCTAGTTAATAACTCTATTAACTGGATAATGGTTACTGTCCTTTTATCAGCTCAGTAACACTACATTCCCATTATAAACAACTGGTCAGTGACATAAATCTCTTTATATAGTAATGCACAAAATACTTTGTCTCTTAAGGGCAGTCTCATAGAAACAGTAACCAGCACTACATTTTTCATGGAAAAACTGCCCGCAGCCCCTGGGTAGCAACTGGGTAGCATCTTCTAAATCTCTTCTCCGGAGTTGAGCAGATGGCAGCTTTCTGATTGGAAACTTTATTCAATGCTGCATTTGGAGTGATTAAAACAAATGATGAGCCTGGAGCTGGGTCTATACAACCCCACAGAACAGGTGGCAAAATGGAAAATGATGGTAACCAGTTTATTTGTCTACACAACACCAAAGAAATAGCTTGATGAATTTTCCCCCTACTAGAGTGACTGTTTTCTTGCCCCCCCTCCCTCATCAAATGAATTGAATTGACCAGCTGTATTGGCGTCCTGTAGACCTAGTCTGAAAAGTCTCCTGCTCTAACAGGCTTCAAACTAGTAGGGGTCTGTAGTGACACAGCAGGTGCAGAGAGATCTAAGCCCTTAAATGCAATGTAGACACAGAGCTCTGCAGACAGCCCTGTGGAGCTACCACAGAAGATAGTTTTTCATGTGTAAATGAGAAGGCCTTTCATTTTTCAAGCTATTGCATTATATCCCTTCTGTTGAAAGACAAACACAGGAAATCAACCAACACTGTGTTAATTACAGAAGGGTGGCCAGTACCAGAGTTAAGATTGCAGGCTTCTGTCAGGAGACTGAAGTTCACCAGCCTATTTTGCACTTTGGTGTTCAGTGTTCAAGTCACATTGGGGATTCATGAGTTTCCTGTGACTGGTCGCTGAGATATCAGTGTAGCTGGGAGCACATTGGTTTTTAATGCAATGCTTACCAGGATGCAGACAGAAGTAAAAATAGTTTTAGGACAAAGAAAAGAGCTCAATAGCTAATTTACAAAGTGAGAAGGTACTTGGCATAGTGTTTTGGTGGAAACTTTTCCTCTGAAACTTACTACTGGAAAGCAATTTTGAGGTCTCCCAGAATGATTGGAAGGAAAGAAATATGGATTAAAAAATATGTATTTAATGATAAACCATGATTTTTTGTAGTTGTAGAATGAACATTTCTAATTATTGTGAAAATATTTTTTTAAAAAAATTCAATATTTTGGCTCTTTAGTTTTTGAAAGAGTAACTGAAATTAACTTGCTTTTTAGTTATTGTTAATAGCTGTTAACTTTTTTCATATTTAACATTCCAAGTTCTGCCATACAATGGAAATGGAAAAGATTTTAAAAATGCTATACACTCATATATATGCTATCATGCTATATGCTCATATATGTACATAAACACACACATATATCTTTGTGAGTGTATGTGTGAAGACTCTTTCTTAGCCCCTCAAAAATTTATCTGTAATTCTTTTAGTAGAGACTAAACAACAAATGCTAATACCTCTTCCACCTGGTCTTCTGTGACAAACATTGAAATGAAGTTTCGATAATACCATTATTTTCATTTTATAAGTGAGAAAGCTGACTCAGAGTTTAGGTTATTTCCTAAGGTCAGAAGATTCTGAACTTCTGTCTTATGCCTTTTAATTCGGCCAAGTACATCCTCTTGTTGAATATGTGTTCTAAGAAAATGCTTGAAATATGTTTCAATATGTGCTACAAAATGAATATTACGTGTACATATGCTCAAAATTTAGAGGCTAAGCATTTCTCTAATGAAGAAATTTTTTGTCTGACAGACCTGATATAAGGCTTGTTTATTAAATCTGGCTTTCTAAAGAAGATAGTAATATGCATTGATATGTCTGATCTCAACCTTCTTTTTTAGTATTCATTTTCTAGAGTTGGCCTCTTCTAAATGTTTCACATTCATGTTTTGTTTCTTTGTAGGCTTACTCTTAAAATATCAAAATTAGAAACATAATTTTAAGCCTGCCTTTTGGTTTTATTATTGTTAATATCTATTGAAACTAGGAATTAACGTTTTTCTATGTAGCACCTTCATATAGTGTAGCTCTCCTGAATGGCAGGTAGCAATTTTATTGCTTATTTCATTGAAAATAACAACTGAGGTAAAATCTGCAATTTTAAATATTTCTATTTAACATTTTTAAAAATAAGGGGATATCAAGGTTAAGCCTGGGCCTTAAAGACTCCTTTGAGAAAGTCCATTACTAACCTGCAAGGAAGTAAATGCTGATTTGATTTGAGAACATCTTGTTTGTAGAGGTTCTTACAGTGCTTTGTCAAATGTGTGACAACTCTGCTATAGTTCTCTCAGCTGTTCAACAGGTATGTGCTATTAGGTCTGCTCCATCACTGACAGCCTGGAGATTGATGTGTGCACAACAACCATTAATGCTAATGGAGCCTCACAAGTTAAATCCCACTGTATCAGCCAAAGGAAAGTTTAGATTGTTGAGTGTGAGACTCCTGTGATGAGCATTTTGGAACTGCTTTTCTTGAAGATCCATGGTCTTTCACAAGACAAATTGGCCTTATCTCTCCTAGTGTTTGATGGGAAAGGAAACATGGAGAAAAAATATAGGTGTTTTTGTTGGTCATTTACCACTATGGCCAATTTTAGAAAAATGCATTTTTCAAAATGCAAAGATATTAGTAGAAGTCCTAGTCATTGTCTCTGAATGATAAAAACAACCAGGAAGAATACATTTTAAAAATATTTTCTTCTGAAAATTTGAATTTATTTCATCTATGGATTATTTGAGTGAGGGTTCTGGTAGGGAGCCATACATTTCAGTTTTGAATTTTTGATTCTTTAAATACTTTTACTATGTATCATTGCTTTTAGCCTTATTCTACTTTAAACTATAAGTATTGAATGGCAGAATTGTGTAGATTTAGATGCAATATTGTGGCAATATAAGGAATGTTTTCTTATAGGTACAATAGTTAGGACCATTTTGACCACTTTATGAAAGGCTTAATCCATTTCCAAGTGTCCATTGCTGGAGCACGAGATATACTTCTAGGTGTGGGGAAGCACAATCAACAGATGAGCTAGGTTACGTCTAGGAGTCCTACCTTCTGGTGTGAAAATATAGAAAATGAACATGATTAAAACATGATAAGGCACAGAGAATATCAAGTAGGGTAGTGAAGACAGAAATGTGGGTGAGAGATCAGGTGGTAGTAGAGGTGAAGGGCTTGATGTTAAATGTCTACCAAGGCTTACGGGGAGACACAGACTTGAGAATAGTAAAATGGGTAGCCTCTATTTCTTTTAAAGACTGGAGTGATATTGTATAAAGTAGCATAATCTCACATTTTATTTTTATCTATCCATTATGGTATGACTTTGAGCAATGGAGTCCTGAGCTAGAAAATCTTCCATCCATTCCCTGTCATATGAGACAAAGGCAACAACTGGGAAGGCCGAGCTTCAGAATAAGTCACATGACTGAAGAGGGCTGTGAGGATTTTACTATCACTCCATTGAGTGCAGGAACAACATTGTGTCTAGAGTGTGAGGAACTTTAATTTCTGCCCCTTTGTCCATTCCCTATGCCTCTGCCTTCTCTCCCTCTTTTCCCCTAAGGTAAATGCAACCATCATTTCTGTAGAACTCAGCATGGCATGACTCTCCTCCATTGTCTCCCCTAACCAGCTCCATCCTTCTCTGTTTAGTCTCTGCTTTTGTCTTCCTTGTTATTTTCACACTTGGAGAGGAGGAAAAGGAAAATTTAGTTTATACATGGACATTTCAAGAAAAGGCATTAGAAGTAAACTTCACAATCCTCTAAGACACCCTGAACTTATGTAGTCAATACCAGTTCAAGTTATTCCTTTTAAGTCAGTCTTGTTAACTAAGATTATCAGAGAAATGCCACCACTTTCAGTTGGAGAGTTAATGTATACATGTATCACAGCATTCTTATTGTTTACCTAATCTTAAGGAAAAGTAATTTATATCCTTTTAGACATGTCAATCTTGACAATAAAAGATGTAATACTTATTGAACACAAATAATAACCAGTCACAATACTAAGAGCATTACATTACATGATTTCATACTAATGGTATTTCTATGACAGAAATATGATTATTATGTCCATTTTAGAAGTAAGATAACTAAGGTTTGGAAATATTAAGTAAATTGTCTAGAGTTAGGAGGCCAGTAAATGCCAGATCTAGGATGAAGGAGGCAGTTTAAGTCTGGGGCCTACAGAAACTCATAGCAATAAACTACCATTGCCAGAGTTTAGTTAGGAAAAAAGTGGAATCCCAAATCCATGGCCTTCATTCAGCCATGAAGCTAAACCAGTGGACTCAGAACTTAGTGTGTTTAAGTATTTGAAGCCGTAAGTATATTTTAGAAGGAATCCAAAATGATATTCTGAAAAACTGCCTTGGTGTTGAATTGATATAATCTGAAATTTCCAACAGTCTGTTATGTAGGCAACTCTAAGAAGTCGACAAGTTGGGAAGCTCCTAGCATGAGTATGCTAAAGAGAGGGCTGGAGGTGGGATTAAGATTTAGTGAGATGTATGGTTTTTTTTTCATATTTTATTTATTTGTTCTATTTAGGCTTACATGTTAATAGACTGCAATTTGATTCATTGTACATAGATAGCGGATAACATATCAATTCTCTAGTTGTAAGTTGTATAGAATCACAATATACATGCAATCATACATAAAGTTAGGGCTATGATGACCATCATTTTCCAACACCTTTACTATCCCCATGCCCCCTCCCCCCTTACACCCCTGTGAACAGAGATATACCATTGTTCCCATGTCCTTCCCCACCTTATGGATCAGCATCCACTTATCAATGAGTACATTCGGCATTTGGTTTTCTGAGATTGGCTTACTTCACTTAGCATGATATTCTCTAACTCCATCCATTTACCTGCAAATGCCATAATTTTTTTCTCTCTTATTGCTGAGTAATATTCCATTGTA
>CM053399.1:142670668-142687159 GCA_028644305.1 Xerus rutilus
CAGTCATCTATTGAAGGGCATCTAGGTTGGTTCCACAGTTTAGCTATTGTGAATTGAGCTGCTATAAACATTGAAGTGGCTGCATCACTGTAGTATGCTGTTTTTAAGTCTTCTGGATATAGACCGAAGAGTGGGATAGCAGGCTCAAATGGTGGTTCCATTCCAAGTTTTCTAAGGAATCTCCATACTGCTTTCCAGATTGTTGTACCAATTTGTAGTTCCACCAGCAATGTATGAGCATGCCTTTTTCCCCAAAACCTTGCCAACACTTATTGTTGTTTGTATTCTTGATAGTTGCCATTCTGACTGGCATGAGATGAAATCATAGGGTAGTTTTGATTTACATTTCTCTGATTGCTACAGATGTTAACATTTTTTCATATATCTGTTGATGGATTGTATATCTTCTTCTGTGAAGTTTGTGTTCAGCTCTTTGGCCCATTTATTGATTGGGTTGTTAGTTTTTTTGGTGTTAAGTTTTTTGAGTTCTTTATACATCCTGGAGATGAGTGCTCAATCGGATGTGTGTGTGGCAAAGATTTGTTCCCAGAATGTCGGCTCTCTGTTCACTTCATTGATTATTTCTTTTGCTGAGAAGAAGCTTTTTAGTTTGAATCCATCCCATTTGTTGATTCTTGATTTTACTTCTTGTGCTATAGGAGTCTTGTTAAGGAAGTATGGTCCTAATCCGACATGATGAAGATTTGGGCCTGTTTTTTCTTCTATTAGGCGCTGGGTCTGTGGTCTGATTCCCAGGTCTTTGATCCACTTTGAGTTGAATTTTGTGCATGGTGAGAGATAGGGGTTTAGTTTCATTTTGCTGCATATTGATTTCCAGTTTTCCCAGCACCAATTTTTGAACAGGCTATCTTTTCTCCTGTGTACATGTTTGGCCTCTTTATCTAATATAAGGTAACTGTATGTAAGTGGGTTTGTCTCTGTGTCTTCTATTCTATACCATTGGTCTACATGTCTATTTTGGTGCCAGTACCATGTTGTCTTTGTTACTATAGCTTTGTAGTATAATCTGAGGTCAGGTATTGTGATGCCTCCTGCTTCACTTTTCTTGCTAAGGATTGCTTTGGCTATTCTGGGTCTCTTATACTTCCAAATGAATTTCATGATTGCCTTTTCTATTTCTATAAGGAATGATGTTGGGATTTTCATTGGGATTGCATTGAATCTATATATCACTTTGGGAAGTATGGCCATTTTGATAATATTTATTTTGCCTATCCAGGAGCATGGGAGATTTTTCCATCTAGGAAATAAATAATCTAGGAGCAAATAAATATTTCTCTTGGTATTTTGTCTCAGAGATCAGTTTTGCTAAAAATGCCAGGGTTTGGATTTTCTATTTTAATGATCAGCTATGCCCAGAGAGCTGAGTGAGCACATGACTAGCCTCATGGATCCTCTCTCACCAACCCCAGGGCCATGTTCAATATCATGACTCAGCATGCACTCAATAAGTACTGAGACACTTCCATTTGCCAGATGTGCTGGGAAAACAATAGCGTGAAGATCCATACCTCCAATACACCCCACATTTAAGTAAGCATAATCTGATAATAATCTACATAAGTAATATCAATAATGATAAGGATAAAGAGATATCAGAGTGAGAAGAGAAATATAATCTTAGGGTGTCAGAGCATCATTGAGCAGGTAACTTCTGGGTCAAGTTGATCTTCCTGTTAGGAGGTTTTATACCTGAGGGGATAAAAGGGGACAGAGGTTTCATTCTCCCTCTGTCACTTGTCTCACATCCAAGGTCTTCTGATTGGCCCAGTACTACCCCAGCAAGTTCTGTAACATCATGGTATGGATTATTGTTTAAATTGCATACCTTGTAGAATTGCTACATTAGTATTCTGCACATTTACCTCCAAGATTTTTTGTCTAGGCTCTACCATTCAAACACTAGGATCACTTTCTTTATCCATCTAAAGAAACAATATATAATCTTCAGAATAGTTTCAAGTGTTGTAGGAATTTGATCTTTGATGGGGAACATGCTGGGTATTGTTATAGTAATTGCTTACTTACCCTTGATGGAAGGCATGGACCTAGAACCTTTAACAATGTGGGAAGGAGGAGTCTAGGTGCATGTGCCAACAGCAATCATTTTCCAAATCTCACAGAAACTCTTTATTGAGGTGATATTTTCCTTATTTCTCAGATGAAGTGATTGAGGTTGATTTGTCCAGTCTGTCTCCTAAATGCAATGTCCTGATGGCTCATCTGAGTTACTCAGTCTCAAACATCAAGCATATGAATTTACTTTCATTCATTTACAGAAATTTCCTTGTGTATGTACATGTGGGAGAAAGTTATCTGTGTGTCTGTGTGTCAGAATTATGTGACTGCATTGACTTTGGGGAAGCAGTGATAGCCTCTAGTACTACACTATAATATCTTTCAATTTTTAAAGTTCTCATTGAAATGGTGGAATTTTGCCATTTAAATGATGTGTTGTAGTATCACTGAAATGCTGAATAACTTAGAAAATAACAAGCCTTGTGCAACAAGCAATGAAATTCTATTTCATACCATCAATCTTTATCCTATGAGAAATTTATTGTGCATTCAAATTATCCCATTTTAAAATCACATGCTTGCTACTGGAGATCACCAGAAAAAAAGAGACTATAATCATAGTGGGACAGTTAATGAATGCATGTATCATTACATTCCTCTTTTACGCAGGACCAACAAAATAATTATTACAATCCATACATTTAAAATATGATAGTAAAATATCTAATAATTACTGAGCACACACTGTGTTCCAGGCTGGGGGCTGAGTGCCTGCTCAGTATCATGACTTGGTACTCAAATCATTTAGAGTTCAAAGCCAGCTTCAGCAACTTGGTGAGGCCCTAAGCAACTTAGCAAGAACCTGTCTCAAAAAATTAAAAAGGTTTGGGGATTTGGCTCAGTGGTTAAGCTCCCCTAGGTTCAATCCCTGGTACCAAAAAAAAAAAAAAAATGGGTTAAACCTTTGATAAAGTATGAAATTTGTATTCATGAGGAGACTAGACTGATATTAAAAACAAATAAAATATTAAGTAAATATTAAATACAAAATCACAAAATTAAATATGAATATAATAATTATAATTGACACCAATGAAAACAATAATATTTTGGTATATTTTAGTGGGTTTTCCACTCTTTGGTGGTGGTATTATTTAAATTTTATAGCAAATATTTTATTGAGATATAACTGACATGTAATAAATTGTATATATTTAAAGTGTACAATTGTGCATTTCTAAGAAATATATTTACACCAATATCTTGGCCATTATGGTCAACATAATAAATACATTCATCACCGTCAAAAGTTTCCCTATAATCTGGTGCAGTGGTTTATACCTGTAACACCAGTTATTCCGGATACTGAGGAGAGGGGATGGCAAGTTGGAGGTCAGCCTAGATAACTTGTCTAGACAACTTTTAGAAAGTGACAGGGAGATAGTTCAGTAATAGACCACTTGACTAATATGTGGGAAGTCCTAGGTTCAATTACTAGTACTGAAAAAAAAAAAAGCAAAGCAACAAAAAAATATAGTTCCTATCCATCCCTTTCTGTTAGTTCCTCTGTTCCCAAGCAGCTAATCATGTTTTCTGTTACTACAGATTTGGGTGCATTTTTAAACATTTTTTATAAGTGGGATCATATATGATGGACTCCTTTTAATTATTTCAAGACTCATCTATGTTCTGTGCATTAATAGTCCCTTTTTATTGTTGAGTAGTATTCTATTTTAGGAATATGCTACACTGTTATTTATTTACCTATTCATGTCTATGTGTATTGTATTCAGATCTGGGCAATTGAAGATAAAATGTTATGAATGGTAATCTACAGGTGAGTAGATAAGATCTGGTATAAAGGACATATGTATCCCAAGATGATAAGTATTATATTGATGGAGGTGATAATGATAATAATGGCAACTAACATAAAGTATGTGCTGTGTGTCAGACATTGTATTATTTCCTATATGCCAGATACTTTTTACATGTGTACTTATAATTAGACAAAATTAAGATTTCAGCTTTGGCACTAAAATAAATTTGTCATATTGTTGAATGAGTGTAAGACCATATTGGAGAAATTACAAAATTAGATATGTGAGAACTGTTTCCAAGAGCTGAATGATCTCTATCCAAGGTAGAGATTTCTTCCTTTAATGAGGGAGATGAGAGCATATCATCCTTTACCTTGAAACACAGAACACTAAATTTCTTGGAGGCCTTAATGTACACTCCCTAGGGACCCTGTAATGAGGCCTGACTGCCATTGAGAACACTAAAGCTGAATTTGGTTGGAGTAAGTGTGGAACTAGGAGACTGCTTGAGAAAGGAACCACTATTATACTGAACATGATAGTGATCTGAACTGTAGTTTAGTCTTATCCAGGAGACCCTCCTGGGAATGTCAGAGGGCTCCAATAGAAAGTACATGCTGTGGACAACTGAAGAAACAGAGCAGAGGAAGGAGAAGGTAGAGGCGGCAGGATAGAGGCTGAGCAAGAGGCCACTGGTGGAACTCCTCGAGGGCAAAAGACTGCTCTAACATCTGCCTGGCCCGGAAACTAGCAGACTTCTCTGCCTGGTTTCTCTTCCCATACATCTTGTCCTACTTGAGATTTTTAAGGAAATAGAAAAGTGACTCGAGGAAACTCATGAAAAAGCTGAGCAAGGAGGAGATCAGGAGTCAAACTATACTTCCCAGGAAGCCAAGGAGTTACCATACTTCCAAAAGAAGAAAATAATCGTAAAAAATTAAAATATTGATTGGATACATCTAATTACTAAATAAAGATGGGATTTTTTTTTCATAAAGTTATTGTAGAACTATTACCAAAATGTCAGGGGAATTGCTTTCCCCACTTGATAAATTTTAAATGATACTAGAGGGCAAAAATGAAGTTGCAACTTGCTTACATCCCAGGTGTCAGTCTTACACAATCTTCTGATTACTTGTCAGCTCATATTATGCATTGCATTTGAAATTTCACTTGCTGAGTATAAAAATCTTAAGCACAAATGTTTGTGTGAAAAGTGAGAAATACAGCCATTAGGTAAGAAGTCCAGAAGAAAATTATTGTTGCCCCCACAAATAGTTATTATAACCAGTATCACAAACAGCTTAGTGTTGACCTTCCTTGGGAGATAAAAAAACTAGTTCATATCTCAAACAGAAACATTTTTTAGAAAGCTTTCTGCAGATGAAAATTTAAGATGTGACTCCTTGGAGAATTGTTGATTTCATTTCTGAAAATGCCACTGTTCTAGTCTAGGTTCATTTCAGCTAACTGTATGTCTTTCTCTGTAGCTCACTGTTTGTTTTTAAGCAGGAGACATGAAAAATGAGGGTTCTATATTGAGATGTAACTTGGTCACAGCAGAATGATCTCCATCTAGTTATATCACAGAGCTAGCAGAGCCTTAAGAAACCAGAGACAGGGCTTTGAAATGACAATTGCAAGTATAATGAAATAGTTGCTCTCTTTACCCAAAGCTTATGAGTAAAGACTTTTCCTGGCAGTTTTATCTTTTCTTTTATCAACCAAGAGTCAGTTGCAGTCAGTATCTGTCTGTCTGTCTGTCTCTCTCTCCCTCCCCTCTCTCCCTCACATACACAGTGTTCCCACTTAAAATTATATGGAATCTATTTGTGTGTTTGTGTAGTATATGCAGCATTTGGGGAACACTGCGGTTTAAATAGAAGTCAACTCCGGCAAGTAGTTTGTGTTTGTGAGATTTTGTATCTTTTCTTAAAAAGAAATTTAATAACTTTTAGAGAAATTCAATACAAATGAAATTTCAGTAAATTTATTAATTGACATTTATAATGTGTTCAACGATTTTTATCTGCATATATTCTGACTCAGAAAACTCCCAGCTTACCTTTCGTAATCTATCTTCCAGGGTTAGAAAATCACAAAGTGAATTTCAAGAAGTTTTTCATATAAAGCAGTTATCATTATAACCATTTAGAAAAACATTTCCCATCACACTTGAATGTGTACTTCAACAGAGTTAAGTTGAGTATTTCACTGGAAAACAATCTATTATACTAGATTACAGTTTTAATGGATCTCCTTATAGTTTTGAGTCTTCATTAATTTTATAATAAAACTTGTTAGGTGATTACATTCAGAAAAAAAAAATGCTTTCAGACCCTAAACATCACCACCAGTCAATATATTTGATTGAGATACTCTAACATTTAACTAAGCAATAGCTAACAAATTTACATTTTAATTATAGAAATAGTTGAAAATTAGGGGAAAAAGTTTATATATAAAAATAATAAATAAAATATTCCAAACATTATTTTTCAAATGGGTGAATTGAGGTCAACAGCAGTAAAATGACTAGACTTCTTTTGTGTCAGGACATTGTTTATTCCCCAAGACTGAACTGATTATACTATTTATTATGTTATTATTGAAGCAATGCTTTGGGATCAATATGGAGGGGATTGGGTGATGAATTTTGATAAGCATTGGTCTATATGCAAAATCTTTTAATACTGATGATATGAAATTCCAAAGTAGAGTTACTTATCTTTTGGCATGAATGTTTTTCTAATTTTTATCCATTTTCAGCACTTAGTACTATTTTATATAAAATTGACTCTCAATTTCTATCTCTTGAGTCAAAAGAAATTGGACATTGGAAATATTTCATGGATGATGTAGAATGGATGCAAATCAGTATCATGAATGATACAGGTTGAAAAGAAGGAGCCAAACAACCAAATTGTCCAATGCATGTAGTATTTAATGGTAAAGTAATTGGTGGACTCAATAACTTTTGTAACCCACACTTTAACTCAGGTCTAATGATTTATGATTATATTAAATAAATTCATTTGGAATTTGTGGACCTAAGGTTATTTTATGTAATATTTATATGGGATATTTATACAAGGGAAATATAATATACATATGTGTTTTTATTACTCATTATAATTGATATATATATATATCTCACATCTATCAAATGCCAATCCCTTTATGTATGTTGTCTCATTTGAGCCTATGATAATACTACAAGGTAGAGCATATATCAGCATGCTATCATTGAGGAAATTGAGGCTCAGTGAGATTTAGCAATGTGTATAATCCAGAATTTTAACCTAAATCTGCACATTTAAAGTCCCATGCTCTTTCTCATTGACTTTGTACTTAAGAAATCAAGTGGTGCAGAGGAGGTCTAGCACATTAATAATCTACTGGCAAATGCTGATGGTTTCACGATAAATTGAGCTTAATTTAGTCATTAGAAAATCATGGTAAGCCTTAGTCCATGGTAGAACATGGGCTGTAAACATCAAGAACCAACTTGTCTGCAGTAGCAGGTTGACAGGAAGAAGGTATCATAAAAGGGCAACCAGGAATTACCAGAGTATGGTGGTGAATTTTGATAAGGTTTCTACAGTTGCTAATTGTAATATTCAAATCAGTATCTCCAGCCCTGTGGCTATGTAGTACACTAAAATGACTGCACTCTGAGTATTAATTGTGATGAGCAAATGGCAAAGACACATTTTCTTGGGATTCATTTTTTCCCCTGTATACAAACAATATCCTTTTCTATTTGAATGAGAACAGATGGATGAAAGCTCAATATAAATACTCATTGCCCATAAAATGGATGGTTTTATGAGACATTCAAATTGAGCTTAAACAAGGGTTATGAGTTAGTAGATCTGCTTAGCTCGATATTTTTATTCTGACAAATAATAAGAGTGTCTATAAGAAAGGGTGAAGCTGAAAGGGCAACTGAAGCCCCTTGAGTGAATTAGTATTCCTACTGCATTACTTGTGTGGATAATATTTTTACCTCTGATGTGACCCTTACAAATTTAATTAAGTATGATAGCTGGCCAGCATGTAGATTATTCCTGCTATAGACAAGATTTCTGGCTGTGAACAAAATATTTGTGAAAGTTCTTGCTAGTTTACATCACTTACTCGGCTTTTCTAACTTCAGATGTTACAGTTGAGGCACAAATTATATTTGTTGCTTTGCTATTATGTGGTAAATCAAAAAAGGTCCGGTGATACTGTATGGCCAAAGTGACTAAAGATCTGTTATAAAATGTACCAATACACATTTCATTTGAAACAAACTTGATATATAAAAAGTAGTTAGTGATTGTGTTTATTTTTAACAGCATTTTTTCTTTCTCCTGTGTGTATAAAATTAAGAATCGTATTTCCCAAAGTATATTTTATAAAGAGTCAGATCCAATCTATATGAGATAGATTTTTTAAAATATTAATACTTGAATGTTTTCTATTAAAAACTTGGCTCTAGTCAAGTTTGTTTTCTTCTGCATAAATGATATTCTCAGCATCTTTATACATAGAGCTTCACATACATTATATTTAACTGCATTTGGTGACTTTGGAGGTGACATCTATCTGAACCTAGTCTTCTCAGCATGATAGACGATTCTAAACGGAATTTTTTTTTTATTTGAAGGGTATATTGGAGAGTAGGACAGTGGAGTAGAGGCTGCAGGGTTCAATGGGATTAGCATTTCAAAACTTTTGCTTTCTGGTGTTGTCTCTGGATAAACCAGTCAGTTCTTCAATGTTTCCATTTCCTCAGCTAGACAATATTATTGACCACACTTTATGAAGATGGACAAGTGAAATATTTGGAGGAATGCTTAAGTTTCACATTTCACATCTTTATTGTTGGATCACTGATAAGGCCCACTAATTAATGATGGGGTGGAAGAAGAGATGAATACTAGGAAAGAGTCCCTGTAACACAAACTAAAAACTGCATTGATTCAGGAGTAGAACAGTCACAGTGATGTAAGGATATGGAACACGGGAGCATTACAGTTTTATTCTGATAGCATCTTTCTATATTGCCCTGCTCCAAGCACCCTGACCTCCTTGTGGTCTCTAGAGCACTCTGATGGTGCTTGGGACAAAATTCTGGAAACCAGTATGACTTGCTCCCTTGCTCACTTCCTATCTCTGCTCAAATAAGACCTCATTAAAATAGCTCCTCCTCTGGTCCTATGTAAAATGTCCTACTACTCTTGTATCAGTTTTCATTCTTTAACGTGTTTTGTTTTGATTTACTGCCACAGAATATATTGAATTGCTTATTTTCTTCTCATTAAAACACAAACCTCATGAGAACAAAAATGTCTCTTGTTTATTGCCATTTCTCCAGAATTTATAGTATAGAGATTAAATAAATGAGCAGATTAGGCTTGGAGTAGGATACATGGATTCCAGTCTTTGCTCACTATATTAAAAAAGACAAGTCAATTATCTTTGCATTTCCTTTTCTCACTTTTAAGTAAGGGATGTTGAGTGTTTTCTCTTAGTAATTATGAAAATTAATGGAAGAAGGATGAAACCATTATTTATGAACATCTACTACTAGCTTTGTATTGCTGCAAATTGTTTGCATATACTGTTTAAGCCTCATGTCAACCTGATAGATATTAGCACTCCCATTTCACAGGTTGATACTGGTTAAGAGAGTTTGTGACTCTTATAAAAAAGTGTTATGAAAGTTTGTGAAATAAATGTTAAAAATATCAGGCCCTTTGAAATATAGTATGCAGTTTTGTAGTCATCAAACTAGCAATTAAATTCATGTTTAGCTATTTTTAATAGAATCTATAATATGCTAGACAGATTACAAGGTTAGGTGAATTTCTTCATGTTTATGTTAACTTCATTAATAAACAAGAAGTAAATAATTAAAAATAAGTAATTTGGATATAGTACCATGGATACTAACAGATTGCTGAAAAGTTTATGGTGCCTTAAGATCTGCTACAACTTGAGAGCATTAATTCTCTAAATATTTTAGTCTTTTTGTAATACAAGTTGTCACAGATCCACTTTTCTTCGCCCTTTGATGAGAGAAATTAGAAACACTTACCACTATTGTTTTGACAGTACTTTGAAACTAATTTCTATCTTCTTTGCTTGATAAGCATATTGACTTATAGACTTCTTGTAATAGCTTCAGGATCTAATATTTATAGTATAAACTTTAATAAATGTTGAAGAAATTAGATAGAAAATGTTTCTTATACATAAGCCTTTTCATTCAATTGAGGTACATAAATAACAGGTCTCAAAATTATTTTCTTCATCAAAGGAGAGGTTGAAGAAAGCCCTCCTGAAGAGATTTTTTTAAATTGTAAATGGAAGAAAAAATATGAAAAAGATTCTCCCTAGAAAAGCATTTAAATGACAAGATAACCAAATGTCTCTCACTCAAAAAGGCCTGTGAGTGGGAACAAGAAAAAAGTAGACTAAGAAATATTGGACTGAGAAAAAGAGAACTTCTTTTCATCACAACGCTCTTTACTATACATCATAAAATTTGGAGAAATAATCTTAACTGGGCTTATAGCCCTTTAGAAAAACTGAATAATTAATTCCTGTTGCTGTTTGTTTTTCTATATCAGGCAAAGATATTTTATTTACCTACGTGGTTTTAGGCCAAGAAGGCAATATGCCAAATGAAAAATTTGTCATGTGGAAAGATCTTTAAACATTAAGTAATATTGTCATTCTTAATAATTAATTTAAAAACATTCAGAGGAGATCTTATTTAGGCACTTTGGTAAAATCAAATTACTTTTTAGTTTGATTGTCCTCTCTTAAAATGTATCAAAAGCTTCATCAGAAATGTCTGTGTGATTTTCTTTGGTTAAACAGAAGAAGCAATTGAGACACTTTTTAGTTTCTGTGTTACTGATCCTAGGTCTGCCACCCTGGACATGCTGTTTCAAATCCTCTGGGGGCAGTTTAAATGAAATTGGCCAAGTGAAAATGACAAGAAGAAATGCTTTTTATTCTCCTCTGGAGTTAAAAAAAAAAAAAAAAAGTGGTAGAGACACGAGATGAATAAAGGAAATGAGTATCAGACATCAGCCAAAAGTTGGTACAAATACATTGTTTGATTTGTCTGATGGAACAGATCAGTCTTACAGGGAACTTTTGACATCAGTCTATTATTTTACTTGATTACTCACTTGACAAAGATAGCATGAAATAACATTTAATAAGATTTACTAACCCTCCTATACGGTATGCAATGAAAGAAGAAAGTCAGGAATTGTCATATTGCCTTGTATTTATTGAAATATTTTCTCCAATGTTCATTAGGAATATTTGGTTTCAGGTATCACTGTTAAGAAGAAAGTGTAGAATGAGGGTGAGCTCTGATGTTTTTTTCTTTGTGTGTGTGTGTGTAGGGGAACATGATTTAAACAGCAGCTGTAGATTACAGGATTCTCTATCTAGGCTCTTGTGTACTATATGTATACAATGATCATTTTACAATGATAATGTATTAAAAGCCTAAATAGATGAAACATTCTGGGGAGAAAAATATTTTAATATAGACTCATCTGCTGGGCTCAGTTAGTGGACTAATCAATATGTTACCATCCTGACTTAAAAGAAAAACATGCTTGGTCTGCAAGGATGCTTTAGAAAAGCAAACCAAACAAAAACAGAAGGCAAATTCACTTTTTTTTTTTTTTCTGGTCATACAGTGCTTATTTTCCATGATCTGCAGTATCCTTGCAGTTTTTATCTGAAACATTAGCCTGGCCCAGTAGGTGTCAGATTAGATATACATTACTCCATTATCTTGGTATACTACTCTGCATCAAAGGATCTATGGACTTGGAAACTGAAAGGGAAAGAGAATAAATAAAGGATATCTCTTTTCAGTTTTAGAGTAGCGCTTTTAACATTAAGAAAAATCAATAACTGGATTGACTGCATTCAGTAGGGAGCATGATTGTTTCCCATAATGTATCTAATGCATATCATTACCAGAGTAATCACATTATTATCTGCCTCTGCCTTGCTGCTTGCTTGGCTAGATATGAAGCTGGGGCTATTTGTAAAGTAAGGGGTTTTTTTTCCTCTTTTGCAAAATTGCTGCAAATTATAATCTTCCCATTTTCTTTATTAGTTGTTTGAACTAGCCAGAACCTCTCAATTCAGATTAAGTGGCCTGGTTTGTTGTGGTGGTTATTATTTTTTCACCTTTTGGATTCCTTTTTTCTCTGCTCAGATTAATCTTACCTTTAGAAATCAGGACGAATCTTTTGTGGTCCATTGTTTTTGGGGTCCATTGTGTCATCTGACATAGGAGATGGGGCACATAAACTGAATGGGTGCATTTTGTGTTTCTGAGATATCTTTTGAAAGAGTGATTCTGGATTGCGTCTCAAGTAGTGTGACATTCCAAGCAGTGTGCAGGGATTCGGTCTTATACAAAGAGGAGTCTCTAGAGACTGGGATGTTCAACTCTCTTTTTGTCTGGTTATATAAACACTGGTAGAAGATGAGAAGATGTACCTCTATTAACATTTAGTGGCATGTCTAACTTGAGTTTCAAAACTGTATGAGCCTTAGTTCTCTGTAGCATTAGTGTTATAAAATAAATTTCAATGTACATATTTTTGGTGGAGATTCAAGGCAGTGCATGTGAGGGTCAGTGGAACAGAATACCTTCTTGAAGAGGGCTGAAGTGAATATATATGGAGTAAGTGTCTCTAATGAATTCTTTATAGTTCAACACGCTGATAAGTTGCTAATAGGTCTGATTAAAGAATGAACATGGGAAAAGAAAACAATGTACAGGAAACAATTAGGGCTTCTCAAGTGCTTAGCAATGCAGTTGAATTGAGATCACTTTGCATTAGATAGGAAATAAGGGGGTTATGCAGCTGGACTAATTCATGGGCCTAGCTACAAGACTTCTGAGCACACAATGGCATTTTTTGGTAAAATAGTTGTTCTCAGGAAGCACTGGTGTTTCCCCTGGACTTCCATCCTCCATTTCTCATTAATGTTGCATGTTTCAAAAGACACTATTACTTAGGGGAAATAACTGATTTTCAGACCAGAAACAGAAATCATACACATTTCTTTTTCTTTCTTTCTTTGGTGGTCTAATCAAGAGTGTGGATAATAACTGGTATGAGCCCCATTTGACAGAAATTTGAACTTTGGCAGGCAAATCACTTTATGCTCCCTTGGAAACACTTATTCAGCCACAGCCACTTGTCCATTCTGTTTGTTGGAGCAGATGAGGCCAGAGAACTAACAACATGTTTCCAAATTCAATTCCTACTCCACATTGTGGAAAAGAAACCGGAGTACTTGGGAACTAAAAACCTCTGAACACAGAATTCAAGTTCATTGATCGATTTGGAACCAGCAAGGGATGCAGAGGGACAAAGCAGAAAATGGATGTGGAAAATGGATGTTCTAATTTTCCTTCTACTCCAGATGGAGGCATTTAAAAGAATCATGCTTTTAAGGGCCCTAGAACAAACCATTGGAGCTTGTAATATGAAGACCACACATTACTATGTAATATAAGAAATGCTTTTGCTATGATCCTTAACTTTTAACCTATAGTTTTACATCACTTTTGTGGTATGAATTGTCTGGTGCTCAAGCAATGTAAATTTTACACACACACACACACATGCACATGCACACTTATATCCCTCAACAGATAAAGAGAGGCATATTACAATTGCTTAGACACATTTGAGAAACAAGTAGAAAGGAACATATAGGAGAATTACTCTGTGTGTGTGTGTTTATTTTATTTAGTTGGTTTGCTGTGTTCCTTAGGAACGTGTTTCAACAGATGTGGTAGCAGGTTGATTGTAAATGATTATTCAACTCAGAACAAAAATGAATCCAAGTAACTGTAATCAAATAAACTCTTAATGGCCTCTGGTCAGTGAGAAAATTCAATTGTCTAGTCAAGTTTAAAAATCAATAGTGGCCTCTTCAAATTTGGCTATAGGTAAAACCCAACAAACTTAAACACATTCCCAAAGATCAGAAATTCTTTTAGTCAAAAGCAAATATGTCAGAATTTGACAAGAAAGAAATGAATCAAAACCTCAAAGAAAATAAGGGTGTTTCAGAGTAGGGATATAAAGGCTACTTAGGAAAAATAACAATAATATTACCAAATACCAGCAGTAAGGTTACTGCTGAATATAAAATTTTAGTGATTTAGTATGAACAGTTTTATTCTTATGAATAATGTATTCTATTTCATATTTGCTTAATTGTCTTATGCATGTCATTTAGTAGAAGTGTCCCCAGAATTGAGAACCTTGCTACTTAACAGTCTTTTCGTCTAAAATTCCCATGACCAAGGGGCTCGGAAGACACTCTGGCTCACTAGTTAAGAACTCCAGACACATGTATGTTTGAACCTGACTTATGACTCTCTGCCCTGAAAAAGGTGCTTTCATTTGAGAACTTTAGTTTTCTTATTTATGCAGTGGGGTTATTCATAGTACCTACAACATATCACTTAATTCTTTTATAAAGTACTGCAGATAATGTATGCAATATCTAGAACCCAGTAACCATAGCATAGTCCTTCTATAGTGTAACATAAAATAGCTTATAGAACTATTATGACTCTTGGTTCAATTGGTAAACTTATTTTTTAGACGAATAATGAGACCAAAATTTTACAGTATTTCATATGTAGAGTCTACATATATTTATGAAACACCTACTGTATGTAGGTTACTTTGCTAGTCTTTATAAAATATGAAAATGAATATGACATCATCCATTTTAATTAAGTCACTTGTAACCAAGCAGGAGATAAAATGGCTGTAAAATTGACTAAGGTAAAATTGTGATAGGCAAAATGAAGTAGAAAAATATTCTCTGGTGTTAAGAAGAAAAGGGAAATACCTTTTGAATTACTAGAAAGCAAGCAATAAAGCATAGTTATTTTATAATTATTATTGCTAATTCTAAATCAAAGCACTCTTGCAGAGTTAAACAAATAGATCTTTTAAAATACAGAGGTATCATGGAACAATTTATTAGATCTATTAATAGTATTTGCATGAACTCTCTTTTGTTAAAAATAGAAAGAAAAATAGATATGAAACTATTGTAAAAAGTTAAGACTCTATGACTATACTATGCTTAAGGCAAGAAGACTCATTGAGAAGAAATCTGACTGATTAAAATATGAACTATCCCATTAATCACACAATACATTAGATAATAAACTGTGGTTGTTAACTTGATATGCATCATTGAACATGGAGAGAAATATCACATAGGCAGACAAGTGCACCAGTGTATGACAGTGTAATAGCTTGTGGGTATATTCTTTTTGTAAATATGACTGCAAGTATATCCAGTGTCTTACTGAACTGTGCTATAAAATAAGGTTATTCTTTAAGTCACAGAGATTAATGCTGCAGATTTTTCTACACTGGAGAAAAAAAATCATAGCTTTGAATAGAAGAAAGGGTGCCATAGAAATGAACATTTTTCACTCAGACTGTCATTCTAATGTTTCATTCAGTTTTCTAAGGGAGCTCTGAGATGTTAGGTTTAAAAAATCATTTTAAAAAAGAAACCAATGACACATTCCACTGACAGGTAATTATGTGAGCTAATTTCAAGGACTAAGCCATGATCAAGGATATTTAACGGTCTGTACTCTATGGATCTAGTGAGCCTGACCTGAAAATATGCTGATAGCACAAATAGGAAAGAATATGAAAGTGCTACATTCTGTAGACCAGGTAATACTATATTCAGAGAAGAAATATAGATTTCTTTTTATTTTGTTTTAGGAAATACATACAATTAACATTTAAGAGATTGTTAAAAAAATAATTTTGATATGCCCTGTGTTCCAATTTGCTTGACAAAGTAACATACTTTGTAAAATATACCAAAGTTTCCCTGAGAGGGTTGTTTGTACCTGTGTTGTCCAATATGGCAGCTGCATCATGCTTGTGTCCCCACTCAATACTGGAAATGTGGCTCATCTGAACTGAAATGGGCTGTCAGTGTAAAATACACACTAGATTTCAAAGTCTTAATTTGAAAAAGGTAATCTCACTTGAACATAAAGGCTTAATAATATATCAATTTAAACTCTTTTCTAACTTTTAAAATTTGGAGGTGAAAAAATTAAAATTATATGTGTGATTTGCATTTGTGGCTTCCATCATATTTTAAGATTATGCAGTTTTATGTGATTCATAAAATAAACCACTGATAAATAACACTCTGAAGAATCCTTCCTCAGAACCACATAAAATGACTCACATTTTCATCTTAAAACTTGTTTTAGGCTGCGTATAAATGTTAGTATATACAACACTTAATTAAAAGTACTTTAGGCATTTAAAAGGGCCACAAATAGGTTACAACTATATGTAAGTGTGAATTACATAGGTGTATATGTAAAGATAACATGCACAAATTAAAATGCAAAATATTCATTTGTTGACTATTTCCAATGTGAAGACTGTGTTCCACCTATGATTCCTGTAGCCATATTAATAGACATATTGTTACCACAAAGGAAACTGCCCCCATATAGTCTACAAGTTCATGGAAAATTTATTTTCCCACAGAATTTTAAATGCAGAAA